>JAKRGK010000004.1:0-675798 GCA_022392925.1 Ophiostoma tasmaniense
AAAAGAAGAAAAGAAGAAAAGAAGAAAAGAAGAAAAGAAGAAAAGAAGAAAAGAAGAAAAGAAGAAAAGAAGAAAAGAAGAAAAGAAGAAAAGAAGAAAAGAAGAAAAGAACTATGCTCGCCAACTATGTGCTCTCCTGTGAGATGCAACTATATCAAATTCCGACTGCTTGATCTGACACACCGTTCCCTTTGCCATGGCCTGCACGGCACTCCATTGCCCAGCGGCACATCTCTGGAACAGAGCACCATTGTGAAGACACGACCAGCGGCCTTCTTGAGAGCACTTTGTGCCTGGTGCAATTTCCGAGCTTGAGCTGGTTGACTCGAGTAAAACTACTGCCTGCGAGGTGTCACTTGTGGAGGATGTATGAGTCAATTCCGGAGACGGCGAAGCGGCCACGAGAGCAGCAATAGGAGAAGCTAGCTCATGACCAAGAGATGTTGAGGCTGGTGAAGGAGACGCAGCAGAGGGCGATGTTGCGGATTCTTGAAATGAAGGAGTTGCATAAGCCGGAGATCCATACGACTGTGGAGAGTTTTTGACAGCGGCAACCGGCTGTGGTAACGTTCCAAGGCTGTTAAGACTCGGCCCCTTGGGATAAACATTGTCTGGGGGTGCAGCCTGAATGGCACCGTTGCCGGCTTGGCATCCATTTCCACGCGGCGCAACAACACCCCGGGCCGACTTGATGTCGACATCGGGCCCAGGCTGGGGAAACTGTAGGTCGGTACTGTCAACAGTACTGCACATGTTTCCAATGTTGGCTGTGAACAGTTTTGGCCGCGCATTGAGGGGCGTGTGCGTCGCTCTGTTGGACAGACTGCGCGGCACGTTTCCTTTGATAGTGACAGCTGCACAGTTCATGTACATTTCGCGGTTGCCGAGGTTGTTAAACCAAGTCCATGCCAGCAGAGCCTCACCTTGTGGTGCATCAAAGGGAATGGCAAAGTCAATTGCTGTCTGGCCAGCACTCGCCGGGCAACCTCCCTCGATGGACTGCACCACGGTAAATGTATGGCCGCGGTCATAGGATAAGCTCACTTGACATGAGCCGCCGCCGTGAATGGCGCCGCCGGTAATTGTCAAGTTTGCGTTCTGGCCGGCCGCAAAGGACGCCGTCGGACGACCTGAAGGGGTACCTAGGTCGGCAATATGGTAGTTCTTACACGGAAAATTGGTACCATCGGCCAATAGGGGTGCAGTCATGGTATAATCGATTGTCGCCGGGTTCGAGTTGTGATTGAACTTTGAGCGGAACGGCGGCGGCCAGTTCATTTCCATATGGGCTGCAGCGAGCGGCGCCGCCAGTAGAAATGAGACGAGATGCTTCATAATTTAGATGATATCGTACGGTATTGAGCCTGCTCAATGTATACTTGGAATGGTTCAAGGTGAGTATTGAAGTATAAGAAATGAGTGCGAGAATAGAATATAGTAAGGAACGTATGGTAAGGATTGTAGTTAAGGAGCGTGATGCCGGGTCCAGAGACAGCAAACGAAACAACAGCAGAAAGGGATCAGCGAGGATGTGTCTGATTTATAGAGAACATCATAAGGCGGGACGATCCAGATCACGATGTCTACGGGGGAAAGGAGCGGAAAATGGACGACAGTCGTATTTAGGGCTAGAAATATGGTTTAGAAGCAGCATAGAACTATAGAATAAACTCTAATGGCATGGCTAGAAATTTTCGTGTTTAACCGGCCACGAGAGGATAAATGAAGACAACATGTAAGTCAATGCAGGTACAAATTGAATCTATTGGACTTGGGTCGTCGTGATGGTTCTCCAACAAGCACAGCTATTACCAGGCCGCGTCTGTGCTCCCGTCTCTCGATCTACGGCTGTGACCCATCTCCGAGTTTATGCCTGATTCTAAGATCTAGTCATTTACCCGCCGTGTAGATGTCATGGAAACGATGTGCCGGCAAAATGGAAGGGAACGACGTCTGTCTGAAGAAACGAATGACTAATCATCATGTACAATTTATTGTGCTAAAGTGCGTGCATAAGTTCAGGCGGCTGTGTGCCGGCACAGATGCACGGTCAAAGTGTAATACGTCTGGGGGTTGATCGCAGTCAAGGGTCATCAAAGACATACATGGTCACAGAGGGGTTGGTGTCTGTGCGCATCTTGTAAGTGACGAGACTGGAAACAGAACAGGCAATCTGCCGCTTGTAGGGCTAAACCGTCTCTTGTTTTGTCTCTCTATTCCTATCTCTATTACGAGACGAAAATTCTCTTCTTTGGAATCCGGTGACGTTTGCCGATGGCTGACCTGAGGCAGACATGCATTCGTTGATTCCCGCATTCCTATCCCAGGCCGCCGTCGGTCAACCTATCAACAAGATAGATCGATTTGTGTTCGAGGAATAAGGCGACCAGTCAAGTCGGAGCCTGGGCCTGGTCGGACCCAATTTTAGAACTTCAAAGAACTTATCGTCCAAGTTCTATGATTAAATAGGCGAAGCCAAATCCATCATATGACCCTTCCAGTTGATCTCTTGGAAGGACAAAACAAGAAAAATTCTAGAAACTTCCCGTTTCCGCTACCTCATCAAGTCGATGACGACGTCCTGTCGAGGCTGGCGGGGTTGGCCCATTTCAGCTTTTGCGAAGGTGGTGTACCAATAACAGGAATTGTGGCTGTGGCGGCTGTCAGCCAATACGACATACGAACACAATCAGGAGGAGGGGTAGTCGAGCCAGTCAGACATATCAAACAAGCCAAGGAGGCAGCCGTTAGCTGAAGAAGACAAAACGACAAGGCTTTTCCAGCATCTCTGGCGAGGCCAGTCCACGAAGAGCCTACCGAGAGTCCACCCAGTCTACACGAGTGCACTGGGCCCAATCTCGACAGAGGATGCAGGTCTTGCGTACATATGCGTGCAGCGGAACGGGTCGGTTATGCACGCTGCACTATTCGTTGATGCCATTTGCCATTTTCTATCTGACACAGTCTGCAATTTGAGACTACGATGGATTCGTTTTACTTTACGCAAGTTCTATTTGCTGCTGCCCATCGCCGTACCTTGCATATGCAAGTGTGAAAACAATGTCGTAGACGTCGATATGACGAGCGGGAGCCGACGAGAATGAGAACACGAAAATCAACGAGGCAGAGTAATAAGGATTGATAATTTAAAGAGGGACACATTGCTTTGGAGAACTCAGCGTTTCGACACTGCCTATCGTAGTCGTCATAACTGCATTTTGGGGTTTTCAGCCTGTCTTCGTACACACCTTTTTGATACCCTCATGACCCTCCCAAGGCCCCCCGGATTTGAATCTCTTTCATCGGATTAAAAAAGACACAATCATCATAGGTAATATTCTGAAAACTAGGCGACGGTTCGCATTTCGACCGATGTCGCTGGACAAGACAGTCAAGTCTGACAGATAAATGATTAAAAAAAGACAAAGATAGCTGGCACTCACACAAGAGACTCGGTTCATCTACCGACGCTATACCATGTCGCCTCGGTGAACGAGGCTCTCTGTTCTACCTGAAGCTGTTCACTGTCGGTGTCTCATGACTCAACTCTTGCCACCCACCGTTGTCGGTGTTTCGCGTTCGTATTCTCTTCTTGTTGCTATTAACAGTGCTGTTTGCCTGTCTGACAGCCCTCCGTGATAGGCCGTAGAGCTGGGCAGACAGCTGTTATACGTCAGCCTACAATGAGTAGCCGAGAAGACAGATAATAGCAATTAGCAGTAGATGGTAGGAAACAAGCCAAGCACGACTGTTATCCCTAGATTTTAGTTGGCTGCCTTCAGTGTATTTTGCATATTCTCCCCCCTCTTGGTCTTTTTCTTTACCTGGACACCCCCTCCAGCCCGCCTGTTCGCATAGCCTCACACACGGTGACCTCTGTTAGTCACCTCTTTAGGATTTGCTTGCAAGGGGTTGTATATGATAACTGCTTTTGGCAGCAACTGGACTACCAGACAATACCAAATCTAAATGCTCGGTCCTGAGCCTTGTTGGATTTATACGTATTTTATCGATTATTCCCACACGCGGCTCTCTCATAGATGCCTTGACAGTAACGGGTCATATGCTCTGATGGAGGCACAGAACTACGTCAAAGCAATAAAGTAACAGAATAAAAGTCACACTAATGTTGATAACACAGGATGCTTTTTGTCGCCGGTGTAGGAGACCGAGCTGACAAGGCTGTGACGGGTCTTTTTCTTTATTTTATTATTCAGGATACCTGGCTCACCGGCAACTATAAAGGTGTGTCGATGCCCGGTATTCTGACACCCTGATGTGTTTTCCTCCTCTCATTATTATTTACATCTCTTTCATCTTGACTCTTGTTCATATTTTCCTTACTCTTGACCATATTCCACCCACTCCCTTGCATCACGATATTTTGCTTAGCACTGAACAACCTCGCAACTGAACAAGACACCGTCCATACAACAAAGAAAACAGAACAACAATTCCTAAAAAGTAAAATCCTCGCAAAACAAACCTTAATACCATTGTGAGAATGAAGCTTACAAGGCCTAGAAACAACACAGCCGGCTCGACTCGTCCCCCTTGACAAAGACACACATCAACACAAAGACAAAGCCGGCCCGCGTCTAGCTCCCGGAATAGCTTGGACTCGAACAACGAAAAGTATTGTTTGCTGTGCGTCGAGTCTCTTGTTCTCTGCAAGGCGAAGCTGCCTTTATTTGATTGTGAACTTGAGCTTGCATAACTAACATCACTGTAGCTGAGGCAACAATAACCTTGTCACTTCTGGACTTGATATATAAAGAGGACCTCCTCTGACTCGGCTAACAATATTCTGATCATCACATTTCATCAAATCATCATCTTCTACAGTATCTGGCATACTATCATCTTTACCACTTAACAACAATTCTACAGAACACTCTCTCATCATCATCACAATGTCTCGCTGGGGCTTTTCTTCCCTCTTTTTCCCCGCCACGAGCACTCAGAGCTCGCGCGAGCGTAGCCGGCCTGCCTCGGTCTACAACTCATACAGCACCCGCACCGCCAGCGCTCCCACGCCGGCCAGCTACCACTCGCGCTCGAGATCGAGCGGTGCCAAGCCCCGTGCCGACTATGATGACAGAAGACACCGCCACAGCTACTCGGATAACTACAGCAACTATGGCAGCTACGGCAGCAGCTATGGCGGCAACAACTACAGCTCGGGCTACGATAACTACGTCGACCACGACTACGAGTACGATTACCCGCGCTCGCACTCCAGCAAGTCTTCGTCCACTAGTTCATCCTCGTACAGAGCCCCATCCAAGTCTCGCCGGTCCGGAGACCCGAGAGACAACCGCGAGAAGCCAAAGGAAGAAGAACGGGTAAGCAATGTTTGCTACGGAGGCGGCGATGTCCGCGGGCATCGTTATACAGCCTCCTCCTCTTCCCACATGCACAAGAATGATAAAGCTAAGAAATCTGAAAAGCGCGTCCACTGGGCCGACGAGCAGCCGCCCAAGAGCTCGACCAAACGCTCCTCCAAGTACCACTACGACGACGACTACTACCGCGGCGACTCTTCGTACGGCGTTTCTCAGCAGCCACCCAGGTCTCCACGGTACAGCAGCTTTGGCTACCACGGTTACGACGAGGAAGTCGACCGTCGGTCACGCAAGACCAAAAGCGGGCACCGGCGGTACTAAGCAGTAACTGAACAACAATTCTTTCCTTTGTCAGATGTCTGTACTTTATTATTTTCTTTTGTCTAGTTTCTTATTATCTTCTTCTTCTTACTACTTTGTGTACTTTAGCTTGTTCACTGTTATTCCTTCTTTTATTTCTTGTACAGTACCATTTGTTCACATTTCCTTTTGTTGCAGCGTATTAGACAGCATACCCTTTTGACACTTTTGAATTTATTTTGATTTCTGCGCTTTACGCATGATATGGCCCGGGCAAAACATATGAAAAATAAATGCAAAAATGATCTTATAAGTGCATGTGAAGACTCGCATACAAAGAACGGCAATGCAGAACAAATCTGATCATGTTATCACACGCGACAAGAAGAGGGAACCCCGCCGCCGCTGACAAAATGTATGCGGCTCAACTCAATTACGTCACGCCTCTTTTTCTTGTTTTGGTAATCTTTTGAACGAATAGGCGACGCCAGGCAGCGGTTTATACATCATGTGGTTTTCATCGGCAGATATCATTAATATTGAATGTAGAGTAATGTCGAAACGGGAGTCACGCAAATGCTAAAATTAAACAAATAGTAGGAAAATTGTAAGATGAAATGATATCTTTGGGTATCAATATTACAAGGTGATACATGGTTGTCTATCAAACATGAAAATAAGTAAAAAGTCTAGCAATTGGTCTATGGGAAAACATGAGCATATACAGGTGTAGGGCTCAGATAACAGCAATACTAAAAGAAAAGATAATAATATCATACATGACCAGTCCTCCTATTCTATGGCGTAATACATGAGAGACAAAAGGAAATAACAAAAAATGAAAAACAAATCAGAACAGAACAATGTCGTACAACTCGAATCAGCCACCACCATCAAGCATTAGCCATGTCGACAATCTTTGCAGATATCAACCAACACGTCAATTCCAAAGCCACAGCCAAAGCTGTCTACAGCCAAAACCTGCGTTGTACAGCGTGAAACAGCATACATAACGGTCACACCCCGTCACAAGATAAAAGTAAGAGAGACAGATAAACAAGAATGTCTCGGATCATATCAGTACAGGAAGAAAGGAAGAAAACATGGTGAAATACAGGGTATGTGACAGAAGGGTAATAACTAAAAAAAGGAAAGAAGAAGTGAAAGAGAAAATAAGGGAAAAGGGTATGAGTATGAGTACAGATCCGTGTGGATGAGATGTATGTAGTGTAGGTCGTGGTGGTCGTGTCTGGGTATAGTGAAGTGTATAGTGTAAAAGTATCAAGTGTCAAAGTCGGATAGAAAGATTACTGGCGGTACTGCTGGTAGCCGTAGTCCTGGTACCCGTCCTGGGGGTACTGCTGCGCACCGGATGCATAGCGCGAATCACGCGGGCCCCGCACGGCACCACCCATGTTGTCACCGCGCGGCGACATCAGCGGCGGAGGACCCTGAGGGGCAAAATATCCGGGCGGCACCACAGCGGCCATGCTAGGCGGCAGCATACCGACGCTGCCGCCCATGGTCGAGCGCGAGCCGCCTTTGGGCGACGTTGCCGTCAGCGCCAGCGCATTGCTCATCTTGGGCGTCGTAGTCGCCGACTTGGAGCTTGCTGGAGGGGCAGGAGGGCCGTAGTCCTCCATGAAGCGGCCGTTGACCATGGGCGGGGCGTTGCTAGAGCGGCGCGAGCGCGAAGAGTTGGCGTGCGTGGAGTGTGCAACGGTGCGCACCGCGCTGGGGGGCGATGTTGGGCCGACGCCGCCGACGCCGCTGTCGTGGCTGCCGCTGCTGCCGTGGCTGCCGTGGGACTTGTGCTTGGAGCTAGAGGCGCCAGAGCCGCCAGAGCCAGAACCGGCACCAGAGCCCGAGCCCGAGCCAGACGCGGCCGAGTTGCCGTCGTGGCTGGAGGGGTGGTCGAAGCGCTGACTGAGGCGCTGCTTCTGGTCGTGCTCGGGGTTGCTGCGAGATGAGCGGTCACCGCGGGACGAGCGGTCGTCACGGGACGAGCGGTCGTCACGGGACGAGCGGTCGTCGCGCGCAGAACGGTCATCACGAGCCGGGCGGTCGCCGTGCTTGCTACCGTGACGCGAAACCTTGGCGGTGCTGTTGCTGGCGCCGCTGCTGCTGCCGGCGAGCTTTGTGCCGGTGCTGGTGTTGCTGTTGTTGCTGTTTCTGCTGTTGGTAGTGGAGGTGGAGGTGTTGCTGCGGTCGCCGCGGTCGCTCTTGTCGGTAACACCTGCGGTATCGTTGAGGTGCTGCTCGTTGAGGCGGGCGTTCTTCTCAGCAATGGCCTGGCGCAGCTCCTCGACCTCGTCACAAAGCTTTTCGTGGGTCTCTAGAAGTTTGTCGTGGTTCACCTTGAGCTTTTTTCTCTCAGCGATGGCGGCGTCACGTTCGTCGGTGACAGTGTCAATTTCAGCCTCGAGTGTCTTGATCTGTTCTTTGAGCTTGGCCTCGCTCTTCTTGAGGGCCTTCTTGTCGTCCTTCAAGTCCAGGATCTGCTCCCGGAGATCCTCGATCTGCTGGTTGCGGTCTTCGAAGAGAGCGCGGTAGGCGTGCTGAAGTTCAGGCAAGCTGTTCCAGGTGCTTGAGCTCAGCATGCCCTGGGCTCCGGAGTCTCTTGAATCTCTGTCTCTCGGCTCTCTGTTCGCTCCACGTCCTGATCCTTGGTAGTAGTCACCCCGTGAGGCGGTGCTCTCCGGCGACGTATCGCGGAAGTTAACTCTCCGCTCAGACATTGTGGTATTGGTGGATGTGGGCATTGGTCGATGTGGTCGATGTGGTAGTAGTAGTGATGATGTAGGTGTAGACGAAGATGTGGTTGGTGGTGATGCAGGCAATGCAGTAGCTCAGTTGGGTATAGACACAGTAGCAAAGAATCACAAGCAGATCAGCAAACCAGCAGACAGCAATCAGCAAATCAAAGATTTTTAGGTGATGCTGCTGTTCCTTTCCCACGCGGGTGCGTGCTAGTTAGGGTGTGCCCTTCCTGATGCAGCGATCAATATGCAGTGGGAGATGCAGATGCAAGTGCAGGCAAGTGCAGGTAAGTGCAGGTAAGTGCAGTGGTTTGATGCGTCCTATCCTGGTGTGTCCTATCCGGTATGCAGGTTCGTGATTCCCAGTCCTCGTTTGGTTCGGTCTCTTTCCAGTGTTTGGGGTCTTTTCAGATTCTGTTTCTTTCTCAGGTTCTCTGTCTTTTTCTTCCTGTTTTCTCTCTTCTCAAGTTATGCGGCTACTGCAGGCGTGTTTGGCTGGAATAGAGGTGGGTGGGCGGCGTATTTAAGAGATCCGCGAAGCGGTAGAGGTGAGAGAAAATAATAATAAAAATGAAGAATTTTAAAGTGCGAAAATGAGATGTGAGAGTGTGCGAAAACAGACGAAAATACTGAAAAGGCGAATGAGACGAATAGAAAGAAAAAGGCGGAAGACGAGAATAGACGAAACGGAAGAAAATGCAGAAGCGGCAGAGGTGAAAAAAGGGAGCAGCAAGATGTCTGGCGACTGGAGACTGGAGATGGTTGGGCAAAGTCTGGTTGGGCCGTAATGCAGTTGGTGTGAACGTAGTGTTTGTTTTGTATTATAATGTTTGTAGTGTCCTTGAATATTGTTGTCTGCCCGTAGTTGACAGAGCGAAAGCAAGGGGTGGAAGATTGTGAGTAGAAGCTCAAGAATGAAACAAAATGAAGTAAAAATCAGAAAGAAGAAAAGAAGGAGGAAGAAAGGAAGTGAGCGAGAAAGAAAGAATAAAAGACAATTGAGGTGCGCCTGCGACCGCTTTTTGCGACTGACTGCGACTGACTGCGACTGTGACTGCGACTGCGACGGAGTGGGCTGTGCGTTCGCCTACAAACTGCAATGCAAACTGCAAACTGACTGCAAACTGCTGCAGAGTACTCTAAAGAGTTCAAACAACCTGTACTGTAAAATACAGCAATAAGATGCAGACTGCCTGTTAAACTGCCTGGCTGCAATGCAAACACGAGAGGGGTGTAAGTAGAATAAAATGAGAAATAGGCGGTGGGAAGAGAGGGATGGCTGATGCACTGCTGCCCAAAGGGGGTGTGCGTAAGGTGTACTTAATACTTGGGGAAGTATAGAGTAGAATAATATGCGACAATTGCGTATTGTGAAGCAATGAGATGAGGATGAAAGAGTATTTGAGAAAAGAGGCAGATGGGATAAATATGTAGGGAACAGATTGAGAACAAGAACAAAAGAAATGAGAAAATGGGAAATAAGAAAGAGTAGTAAAAAATGGCAAAGCTCGGGCTGGTCTCAAACAAATATAGGCGACAGTCAACGTAAATATCAGAAGTTAAGGGTGATAATAGGACTTTCCAACGAGACCGCGGAATAATAAAGTTTAAGAATAAGATTTAAAAGAAAACAAAGACGTTATTGGCTCACAGGACAGGAAGAAAACAGTCCGAGGCAGGCAATAGGACAATTCTCTGCAGTCTGTAGGCACGGGTCAAGTGTTGGCGAAATAGAGTAACTAATAAGAACTTGTTGATGGGCGAGAGAAAAAACTGCGGCGCAGTTGGGCACGGGCTGTGTAGGCAGCGGCAAGGCTGTGATGGAGAAGTAATTTATGGTGAAGATGGGAAATTGTAGAATGAAATGAAAATGTAAAAAAAGTGTTGGGCTGCAACATATGCAAACCACGAGAATGGTAAATAATATAATTGGCAGGGATTCAAGAATGAATATGTATATTTTGGGATTGTGCGAATAAGAAAAAATAAAGAAGACGAGAGAACAAAAGAACAAAAGAAATAAAAAAAACAATAGAGAAGTGCAGATTCGGTGAGATATATGAGGCAGAAGAAGTCATAGTAAACTATTAAACATCACAATAGGCAGGCAGGCAGAAGCACAGACAAGAGGTATATTCAAAAGAAGCAATATTCTGAAAAAGGCGAAGCATCAAGCTACGGGTTACGTCGCAATGGTCATAGAGAAGAGGTCGGAAGGATAAAGAAGAGTATAGAAAGCCAAGGATACCTCAGAAGAGAGAAGAGCCAAAGGATCTGGTGTCTCGTGAGGTTTAAAAATACGTTGTCCAGGATAAAAGCAGTAAATAATACAGAGTAGGATATGGTGAAAAGCAAGAATGTGAATGGTGAGACTGCAGGGATGTCGACAGGCATGGACAGACATGACAGGCGGCCTGCGAGGGAGAAGGGCTAGGGTAGAGGTGAGTTGCTTTCATTTGTGGTATCGTGGGTGAGAGACGGCCACGACGGGAAACCCCTCAAAAACGATGAAGCAAAAGAAAAGAAAAAAACTGCATTTTACAAAATTACAGAAAACGCACACATGAGAACAAAATAATACACAAACAACACATTGCCGCACATCACACGCCCGACGTCACCACTTTCAAATTTGTTGAAAGATGACGATGACTGCAATTTGAATATTCAGACCGTGAGCTATGTTTCAGATTGATTGTGTGTGTGAAAGAAAACAAACAAATACGAGGTTTGATTATTCTGTCCATAGACGACGTCTATCATACGCCCCAAGGCACACCACTGTTGTACTCTGTACACCTTTTCCAACCAGGAAACAGGCAGAAAACAAGCAGAAACAATACGGACTACTGCAAAAGAGAAGAGGGTGTCCAGGTGCGAACTGCGGACAGCTTAAAGGCCACTCGCTGATGCTCACCGCAAGTGCACGCACCTGCCCACTCTTCGCGCTACGAGTATGATGCACGCTCCCGCCATGCTAATAATTGAGCAGCGCTCGTCGAGTCGATCGTCTCTACACGTGCAAATACATACATACGGGCAGTTGTCACTTGTGAGTCATATTCTTTGCTTTGCTGTTGATTTGTTTCTCGCCGACTTGAGTTCGGGCGCATCTTTGATTATTTGTTGCTGGTTTTTATTTTTATAAATCGAAAATTGAAGTACTCCGGACATCTTGTCGTCATCACCCACCTCTGATCCTTTTTCCCTCCTGTATTTAATAAGTTTAAGCACTTTTATATTTTCTCTTGCTATTTTGAGCTTTTATTCCTCACTTCCTCGAAATCCCGCCGGCACTCTACCTTTTATTTTTCCACATCCTCCCGTCTCACTGCAACGTGTCGGCCCTACTGAGCTTCACCGTACATCCTTTTGTATTTTCTCTCTGATTTCTCTTGTCTTCTTCTTTTCTCTTTGCCGTTTCTCCCACATTTGTCTCTTTTTTGTCTCTTGCTCTTCTCTCTCGCTTTCGTCTCTTCCACTACAAAGTATACCCCCGTACTTGATCCCTATATTGCATAATCTTCCCTGTTTCTCATAAACACCCGGGCCTTTTTCCACTGCAATCACATTATTCTTCCTGCTTCTCCTTAATGCCCCGTTCCTTCCATTGTTCCTCGTAATTTCCCTTTTCGTTTCTCCTTTCTTTCGTTCCGACAGTCTCTTGTCTTGATTTCGTCCCTTTTTCCTCTTCTGCCCAACGTCCGTTGTCCGTGCTCCGTAGTCCGTCTTCTATTTCGGTTGTCCGGTTCCCTTGTCTTCTTCCTTTTCAATTTCAATCCTAGCCGTCGCAGTCATCCTTCCCTTGGTCCAAACCCTAATAATAGTCCCTACTTCTTCCGCGTATCGAGCTCTGTGTAATCTGCAATCATCCATCCCAGCACTGCACTCTGTGAATTTTCTGTACTAGTCATGCACAACTTACATATGCACTCTGCTCTGTCACTAAGAACACATGCACAACTTGTACCCTATCAGCTCTTCATCACCAAACACTACAGTACATCTGCCGTCGATCGTCAATGACGCCAGGGTCGTTCCGATGACCCCGCTATGTAGAATTACTCTCTCTTCTGGCTGTACTCTCTCGTCGGTGCTCACATCGTATTCTGGTACGTACATACTCAATATTCTTCTGATTCGCAGGGCTGAGGCACAAACACGTCTTTTGCTCAGGCGACTTTCCAAGTTTCGGGATAAGGGAAGGGAAGCGAGCGTACAAGAGAGTACTTAGGAGACCCCACTTGCCGTTCCTGGAGTATAAGTCGGACAGAGTCAGACACGGGAGGAGGTTTTTTTAAGAAAAAGAAAGAAAACAGATTAGGTGTTTACGTGTATCGATGCCGAGTACAGACTACAAACAGTGTACGACTATATGCTGACAGCAGGCTGCCAGGCACTGTCTGACGTATCCTTTTCGTTGTTATCTGCGGCAAACAACAAGAAGACGGCAGTTTTTTATTTCTATTTGGAACTTTGCAAGAAAAAGAAGAAAAATGAAATGATAAGAAAAAATATTATATTCGGACTTATTTCTTCGAATTAATTTCCCCTTTGTCTCGCCACGTTGACATCGGCGACTTGACCGTAATTTCCAATCATCACGATTTAGAACTTTCACAACCATTTTTTTTTAAAAAAAAACTAACGACAAATTCCTCGATTTGGACATATCTTTCACACGAAAATGCACAATGACTGTGACGGTGACGAGATCAGGCAAAATGATAGGTTCGTAATGGCTTGTCCCGAGATTCGAGTCTGCAGCAAGTGGCAGCAATGCAGTCAGCCTGGCTGCCTGCAGTCAAGGCATATTTAGGTAAGCAGTTTATGCGGAGGGTTTATGCGGCAGCTTACGGCGAGTCTATGCGTAATCGGGGAGGGTTTCCGCAGTTCACAATATGGCAGCAGGGGAACAAAGAAGAAACAGGATGGCTCCCGGTCTCACCAGGTTGCCTTTTGATGAAGCCATAAACAAGGCTCGTAAGATTACAGCTGAAGACGGCGGCGACAACGGCAACGGCGACGGCGCAAGGTCTTCGGTGAACAGGCAGCACTTTTGATGGATGTGAGCATATTGATAAATGCCATTTGATATAAACATTAATGAGTACTAGAAAGTATCAGAGTAGTTCTAAAGTGAATTCAACAGTCGTGGTTGGCCTCAGAGACTCACGGCTAACGACTCACGGCTACCTCGACCAGTGTGACCCTCACCACCGCCACCACTATCCATCATGGAAATGACTGCTCACTTCTGGGCAATTAGCCAGCCTTGACACCCTCACCACCACCGTTGCCGCTTCTTCTGCCGCGACCCCCTCCACCTCCTCCACCACTACCACCACCATTGCTAGCACCACCTGCATTGTTGTTGCTGTTGCTGTTGCTGTTGCCGTCACCCTCGCCGTCCTTGTCACCACGTCCGCCACGGCCCCGTCCACCACGACGCCGTGTCCGCTTGCCGTCATCCTTTTCTTTGGCGTCCTTATCCTTGCCGCCAACGCTGCCACTAACAGACGCCTTGTCAGACGGTTCTGCCACAGATTCCTTAGTGACTTCATTAGGCATCTCCTTCACGTCCTTGGCTTTGGCTTCTGGCCGACCCTTGTCGCGGTCTTTGCGCTCCAGAACCTGCACTGCTGCCTGCGCTACGGTAATGGGGGACCCAGCAATGGCCCGCGACAGCCCGGCTGCGTCACTAAACTCTACGAATGCAAAGCCCTTGCGCCGGTCAATCTCCACCGATGCCACTGGACCAAACGCTTGCAGGGCCTCTTTCAGGAGCGGCTCCGTCACGCCCTGCGACGGGTTGGCGTGTTTGATGAATCCGTGGCGGTTGTTGTTGCCGTTGGAGGTCTCCTTCTTGCGACGGCCGTCCGGCTTCTTTTCTTTTGTGTTTGTGTCTTTTGTGTTGACGTCCTTTGCATCTTTAGGCTTGGTTACTGCACTCGTGGGGACAGACGCTGCTGTAGGAACAACCGTAGAACCGCCGGCAGGGTCATCCCTCTTTTTCAGCAAAATCTTTGTAGGCACCACCGGCGCAGGCTCAGACTTGCCGTCCTTATCTTTAGAGTTGCCGTTGCCTCTGACCTCACCCTTCTTTCCTCTGGAGCGTGTCGAGCGTTCTTCGCGGCCCTTGGCGGCTGGCGTGGCAGTAGTTGTAGTCGTAGCTGTGGATGTGACCGGCGAAGATGGCGCTGATGCCGTAGGCGAGGCAGCATCGTCGCGCCTTCCTCTGCCACCACGCGCATCTCCAGCAGCATTGGCAGAAGGATTCTTGGCCTCATCTGTCGACGCTACTTGCGCGGCTGCCGCTCGTGCTCGCCGGTGCGCATCGCCAGGACTCAGGCCAAGATCGCGCTGGAGAATTCGTGCTGCTGCCAGGATTCCGGCTCGCCGGCTCTTGGGCACACCGTCATCCTTGGTTCCACTGCTGCCTGCCGCGGTACCTCCATTGCCAGAAAGGACACTGCTTACTGCCGCAGCCGCCGCCGCAGACTTACTGAGGCCGGCGCCACGCAGGCCGTCAACACCGGCAGAAGATGCCGAGTCCGCCTTCTTCATTAGAATCTTGACTGTGCCGCTCTTGGTCCGCCCGCCATCACGGCCGCTGCGGCCACCATCCCGTCCACCGTCGCGGCCACCGCGCTCCTTGTCCTTGCCGTCTCTGTCCTTGCGGTCACGGCCACCGCGCTCTCTCTTACGGGAGCTGTCGTTATCGTTGCTGCCGTTCTTGCCCTTGCCATCGCGGTCGGCTCTATCTTTATCGCGCCGCGAGCTCTTAGCATTCGCGGCCGCTTCCCGGGCCCGCTGCGCCTTCTTCTCCCTCAGGAAATCAACCAGCGGCGTCGACGTCGGCCTCTGCTTGGCGCTGTCATCCTCACCAAATCCGAATGTCTCGTTGTTTGCAGCCGCAGCAGCAGAGTCGGCGGCTGCACCAGCGCTCGGGTTCGCCAGCGACTCCAAAAAAGCCATAAACTCGGGGTCCTGGTCAATCGTGCCCTGTCGGCTGTCGGACCGTCGCCGACCGCTGGGCACCTTTTTGTAGATTGCAAACTCAGCCGACGGTGGACCGGTGAGCACGGTCTGCGATGCCGCCTCGCGAGCCTCTTTCGACTCAAACCAGGGCGCAGTGCGCACGGCTTCGGACAGTAGCTCGAGGTCGTGACGGTGGAGGACGTGTAGCGTGGCAAATGCCGGGCGTGACGGTTTAGACGGGTCTTTGGAGACCTTGCCGGCGTGGAACGATGCGACGCCGACCTTGGTGCCATTTGGTTTCCAGTCGTCACCGAGGATGGTGTGGAACTCGTCCTGGCTGAGATTGGGCGGCAGTCTGCGTATGACAATCTTTTCGCCTTCGGGAGCTTGTCTGCGGGAGTTCCTGGATTCGGTGTTTGTAGCTGTTGAAGAGGCAGTCTTGGCTGCCGTCTTCGTGTTGTTTGCTGTCGTTGATGCCGCCGTCGGCTTGGTGTTACTGGCGGATGCCGAGGCGCCGTTCGCCTTACGTGGCGCTGTACCCGGATGAGCCGTCATTGTCGGTACAAGATGTCGGCCAGGATCGCATACGCTTGATGCAGCTGTAGCTTCCGTTTAGTCGCGTAATGGGTGTTTGCCTGTATATTAGGCTGTAACTCACTCCTAAGATGTTACCGCTGTCGATAGATGTGTCTGTCGTAGCCCTTCCCTAGCTTGTAGAGCTCATCTCTTTCGCTAGCGGGGTGCAGAGAAGTACCTTTGATACTGAAACACGCACAAAGAGTACTTGAGCTTTCATGACGGGTAAAGCGGGCCTCCTCGCCCTCTACATTCTAAGCGGATCAACCTATTTGCCGGCCATTTACAGGCGGGTTAGGCGTCTAGAGTCGAGCGCCAGCGAGTAAAGGCGGTGACGACCCACCTGTAGAGGATGAGTGGCGGGACGAGACTGGGCGAGACAAGGGGGCAATATGATTGGGGTGCTCGTGGTGGTGGGATTAGGAATAGGAAGGAAGGCGTGGCAAGCGGGCTGAGATCTGAGGTCACGGGCGATTGTCAGTTGGTACTTTATCACGAAATCAGGTATCACGGACGGACTGTATTTACTGTCGAGACGACGACAAACGAGATAGACGACCCGAGCAGATTTACAAACGACATAGAAGCAGTTCTGGATCCGGTTCTACGTTGATAACGACTGCGATACCCCTCCGATCTACACGACTCTTTTTTGGATCATCGCGACAACACCGAGACGACAACGGTGCCCACAAACAAACGACATCTACCTATATTCTCTACGATAGCACATATACACAATGGCCGATGTTCCGCGGCCAGGGCCGGCAAAGCTGACCGCCGGCTCGAGTCTCGACGAGTGGCTCGAGGAGGCCAAGCAGTGCCACTACCTGCCCGAGGCCGTCATGAAGCAACTGTGCGAGATGGTCAAAGAGGTGCTGATGGAGGAGTCCAACATCCAGCCCGTGTCGACCCCAGTCACGATATGTGGTGATATTCACGGCCAGTTCTACGACCTTCTGGAGCTGTTCCGCGTCGCAGGTGGCATGCCAGGCGAGACGGACGTGCAGGAGCCGCGCACGATGACGGCGGTGATCACATCCGAGGACATTGAGCCGCCAACGGAGATTCGCAACCCACGACTGCGGAGAAAGATACGGAGGGGCGGTGCCGCCGAGGGCGGCACGGAAGGAAACGACGATGCCGAGGACGCAGACGACGCAGATGACGCCGATGTCAGCCACAGCGGTAACACGACCGAGGGCGCATCGGAGACGGTGCAGTCGGCTGAGACCAAGTTTGTCTTCCTCGGCGACTTTGTTGACCGTGGCTACTTTAGTCTGGAGACTTTCACGTTGTTGATGTGCCTTAAAGCCAAGTGAGTCCGATGTCTTGTGTCTTCTCTCGATATGAACACCACTGACCGACAGATACCCCGATCGCATCGTGCTTGTGCGCGGCAACCACGAGTCCCGCCAGATCACACAGGTTTACGGCTTCTACGAAGAGTGCCAGCAAAAGTACGGCAACGCGTCAGTGTGGAAGGCCTGCTGCCAGGTCTTTGACTTCCTCGTCCTTGCCGCCATCGTCGACGGCACCGTACTGTGCGTGCACGGTGGCCTGTCGCCCGAAATCCGCACCATTGATCAGATCCGCGTCGTCGCGCGTGCCCAGGAGATCCCGCACGAAGGCGCGTTTTGTGATCTTGTGTGGAGTGATCCCGAAGATATTGAGGCGTGGGCCGTCAGCCCGCGCGGTGCCGGCTGGCTATTTGGCGACAAGGTGGCCAACGAGTTCAACCACGTCAACGGACTCAAGACCATTGCGCGTGCGCACCAGCTGGTCAACGAGGGCTACAAGTACCACTTTGCCGAGAAATCTGTCGTCACGGTATGGTCGGCACCCAACTACTGCTACCGCTGCGGTAACGTGGCGTCCATCATGACGGTCGACAACAACCTCGAGTCGAGGTTCCGCATCTTCTCAGCCGTGCCCGACGAGTTCCGGCACACGCCGTTCAACCGCCGGGGACCGAGCGACTACTTCTTGTAGTATCTGTCTGATCTGGTGTTTCCTTCCTACTTTCCTTTCGCGCCTTCATTGCTTTCTTGCTTGCCTGCTTGTCTTCATCGGGGCGCTCATTGTATTTATAGTATCTACCGTCCATCACGTCATGTCTGCCCGCGGAATGGGCTCCTGTTATGTCTGCTTTGCATAGAAATATACCAAGTTGTAAACGAATCTCGGTTGTTCCGTTGTGAAAGCTTACAACAGTCTGTCGGCTCAATCCAAGCCGCCTATATGTTTATAAACAACATCCATAACACCCTCTCTATATACTCCAAACACCATGGTATCATCTCGCATCTAGAAGCTACTCAATCTATAGTGCCTTTGCTCTCCGGAACATCAGCGGGACGTTATCCCACACCAGCGCCATCGACTCGCGTGCCAGCCGTGCTTTTTCCTCAGCCTCCTCCCTCTCCTCCTGCTCTTCGTGGTACTTGAAGTGCGCAATGTCCTCGGGGTGCGTCAGATCTTCCAGTTTGGTGTTTTCGTCGTGGTACTTCTCCCAGTGGTGGATCTCATACTCGTACTCGTCGTCGCCGTGGTGGCCAGGACCCGTGCCCAAGTCAGGTAGAGTCCGGCCGTCCTCGCTATACCGCACGCGCCACTCGCTGCGGCTGATGCGGCCGTCGCGGTTGGTGTCAAAGATGTTGAGAATAGCCGGCGCCACCTGTGACCGTTTGGCTTGGGTCATACCATCGTTGGATGCATCCAGCAGGCCGTATGTGCGCTCGATCTCGGCAGCCGACCAGAACCCGTCGCCGTCAAAGTCGTGCAGGGTGAAGAAGGAGTCGCCGTCAAAGTCGGAGATATGATGCTCGCCTATGCAGTCAGTACATGTCTATGATCGCGTAGCACAGGTCTCAGGTATATATTGGTAAATCAAGCTGCATCTCCATCCTCGACATACCTGCCATGTGCTTCGTGATCCAGTTGGCGTTCGGGTCGGCCTCGGGCTTCTTGCTGGCGGCATGATCACCGTGAGCCCAGGCTGTGGCCAGCAGACTGGCAATTGCTGCTAATTGGTTTAACTGCATTGTGATGGGTATGTGATGCTAGTTGTGTTGGTTGTCGTGAGTAACTGGCCCCTTATTCGTGGCCTCGCAGATATATCTACACTGAGGATTGCTATCGTATCGAATTGAACACTGTAGCACTATTGCCCATTGGCATCAGTGCGCTGCAGCTCCAGTTGAATGCTACCGAGCAACGCTAGCGCCCTACGTCATTTGCGACGTGTACACTAGCATTGTTTCAGTGCTTGAGACACTGTATTTCTGGGTCGAGATGGCTCAATCAATAGCAAAAGGTCTAGGCTTCGATGTATCTTGAGCGCCTAATATTTTTGGCTTACATCAGCTTCCCCGAGCTCTCAACCGCACCTCTTCTTGTCGCGTCACTATCTTCTAGAAAGTTGACCTGACAGCCCAGCAATTATCCCGATATGAACCGCTCCGCTGAACAAGCGCTACGCTCGCTTTTGCCAACACACAATGGCGCATTTCCGCCCCAGCTCTCTGACCTTGCCGGCTCCCTACTCGCTCAGTCGCGTCACCGCGCCAGCACCCTGAAAGCCGACGAGGAGATTGCACGATCCTATGCGTGCGCCCACATTGCCTGCGACCGACTCAAGACGTCTCTCAACTTACCGCCGATCGAGCCACGCCCGCCGATCCAGCCACGCCTCTATAAGCGCCTCTATGCCTACATGGATACGGTCCTCAAACCGACCTCGACAGCAGCCAGTCGCGCCGAAGGCTCCAGTCACGCGTCACCCGCGAGACAGACACCCCAAAAAGCCAGCCAAAATGTCATGAGAACGCCGTCAAAGCCTGGCACGCCACTGGCGAGAACACCGTCACGCATGCCTGCTGCCAAAGCTTTCATGATGAACCTGCCGCCACCACCAAAGGCTGCCGGTACTTTCCCACCATGGCTGCGGCCGACTGTGCGATACGTCTGCCACGAGCTCGGATATGACATATTAGCGCCTACAATTATGGCCGGTGTTGCAGTTATTCACCGCGAGGTTGAGGATGAAGCAAAGTCGAAACGGCCCAAGGGGTCTCGACCCGAAGAGGAGGAAAACGACGAGGATGAGGATGAAGATGAAGATATGACAGAATGGCTGGAGGACAATCTGACATCACTAATCGCTGCACTCTATCTTTACAGCGTGGTTTCATGGCGTAATGTACTACGGGAGCGCCAGGCACAAGCTGCGGGCACTGAATCTACAAGCCAGGATGCCACACTGGAGGAGCGCCAGTTCCAGCTGGACGAAAAGGCCATCCTAGGCGTTTTTGACAAGGTCCGCAGTGTCGTCGGCAAAGGAAGTGGTGGAGGGAAGAACGATGCTCAGCCGATTGCTGACGATGCGTGGCTCGGCTGGCAGGATCTACAGCGGAGAACATTCCGGGACGCACTTACTGTCGTGTCGGAGCAACAGTGGCTGCTGAGCGACTGGTACCAGGACATTAACACCCTGGGTAGCAGTGGCGGTATTGCCGGCAACGACTACGACCTCGATGCCGCGGGCAGTGTTTCCGACGGCGAAGGTGACGACGACGTCAATGTCAACATCCCGCACAAGGTGTGGCGTGCCGATAGCATGTTCCAGGCACGCTACGACTTCCTGAGCGAGTCCAAGCAGCAGGAGTACGACGAATGGCGGGCTGGCATGCTGGAGACAATAGCCAGTGCACCGCCGCCGGCAGACGACATTGGCCAAGAGTTTATGGACCTCGACTCGAAGGACTCGCTCGTCGAAGCTATGTAGCCATTGTCACATGTATTCCATCTATATCACTAATGAGAAACGAACTACTTCCCCCAAATTTACTCATATTTATTGTTTTTGCCTCAATGGATTCCACAGGTTTCGTCTCGGCTTCCAGTGTCGGGCTTGAAACTAGGGTTTTATCTCTGGCGAGTCACTCCACGTATACTACCGGGTAAAATCGCCGGAAAAGGCAATCATTATATGTTCTTACAAGCCACTCACCGCATGACTTTTGCAGAACCATTAGGCTGTTATATGCATTTTCTGGAAGTGTTCTATATAAATAATCCTGAACTCTCGAGAACGTTCTGGGAAGGGTGAGTGAAATTAGTCAATTTAAGCAAATTAATAGCTAAATGCACCGTCTGGCACGTGCCAATAACATCTCCAAATCTTTACCAACTTTAATTCGTTGTCATTCATCGTCCACCAATCACAGTGATGGGTACTACTTCCCAATATAGCACTCGGGTCTCGTGGCACCTTCTTCAATCGCCACGTCAAGGTATCGGGCTCACATCCTCACAGCGCGCCTATTTTTGTGTCCGAATGGCTTCATTTAAAGTACACCATGGGCCTGAGTTCGCCACTAAATCACATCAGAGGATTTCCCCCACGCTCATCCAACCGACTACGGGGCTATAAATCGCTAAAACGTCTGCTAGACTGTTGCACTGACACCACGATCGCCGCCCAAACGCGACTCCACTCATAGCTCGAGTTACAGGTCTTAGGCTGTGTGCCACCAACACTCAAGGCCACGGTCTTCCGCCACTACCGATCATCGACGATTCGCAACCATTACCCTCCCCGCGCAACCTCTCATATCGAATACCTACACTCCGGATAAACAGCAACCGCTACCACGATACACCGCAGACCGACCTCTTTCACTTCGACAACCTATTACTGATGTTGTGACGACCCAAGGTCTCCGGCCCAACCCCGCGCGCTGCCTTGGGCGACGGCACTTATCATAGCTCTCCTGCAACTTCACGATACCTCTAAAATATACTACGACTATAACGCAACTACTGCAATGCCTCCGCCCAATACTCCTGAGGAATTCTTCGAGGAAGAATATAGACAGCGGCGCAACTCCGCCGTAGCCTATGCGGCCCGGCGACAGCACTTTAACCTGACACCGCACGACGAAGATGAAGGCGAAGACGAATTTGAACTAAACTTTGGCGTCAATCTTGCCGGGTCGCAGAATGGTGAAAACGAAGACACGGAAGACCAGCAAGTGGCAACATCACACATCATGCGAATACGTACAAGCCTGGACCAAGACCAGACGCACAGCCCTAGCCGGACAAGCAGCCGAAGTCACAGTCCACACCGCGCCCGAAATCAACGAGATAGTGCACTCACCCGCTCAATATCGCCCAGCACGGCTGCACCTACACCTGCACCAGCTCAGCAGACCACAGGCCCAACACAACACCAGGCTACATCGCAAGCAGCCCAAACAACACAGTCAATACCGAGCGGCTTCTTTTTCGAGCATGGTGTCGTTGGAGGTATCGACTTACCAAGCAACATTGATGACGGTACGATCGTATCGAGAGAGAGAGGTGCAGATGCGCGTGTTGATACCGAAGCCAACGCATACGAGGAAGTTGAGGTCGGCGTAACGTTGAATCCCGACGAGACACCGAACACCGACGAAGCCGGCCCATCCCAGCGCCGAAGAACAACAAAAGTCAAGATGCAAAAAATGGACTGGGGTGCCCTCGAGTATGTCGATGCCTACGACGAAAACCTCGACTGCCCCATCTGCCGCTCACCGCTTGTCAAGCCACACATCACAGCATGCTTCCATATCTTCTGCCTCAAGTGTCTGCGCCAGTCACTCGAGCAAGGTGACCGGTGTCCCATCGATCGCAACAAGCTGCAGCTTTTCAATACCAGTCGTGGCCGCTTTCCTGCTTGCCCAGCACCGCCTATTATCTCGAACCAACTCGACAACTTGCAAGTGCGGTGTCCCAATCGGCGATGCGACCATATCTCGGCACGGTCGTTAATCGAGCACCACTACAAGAAGATGTGCCCGTTTACCAAGATCGCCTGCCCAGACCCGTCGTGTGCCAAATTTGTGACACGGCGCGAGAGCGAAGACGGCAGCTGCCTTCATAAGGCGGTCGACTGTGTGTACTGTAGCAAGCTGGTCGAGCTGGCTGACCTCGATGATCACTACGACAACGACTGCAACCAGAAAGAGCTCATGTGCGAACACTGCCTTGCGGCGGTCCCACGCCATCGGCATGGTGCACATGTGGCCGACTGTGCAGAGCGGCGAATCGAGTGCAAGTACAAGCCATCGGGCTGTGTTTTCAACAGCCGCAAAAGGGACTATGGTGACCACGACCGGACGTGCCTCTACGGCATGTTTATGCGTTTAGACCGGGCATGCCGAACCGACATAGGAGGCCTGTCAACTGTGGTGCAAGACTCACAGGACCGGGTGCGCAAGCTCGAAGACCAGCTTAATACCCAGCCGGCATCGGAAGGACAGCCACGAGAGCAGCCACTGCCGATGCCCGTATTTACACCACTCCTTGAGAGTACTGGCTATGACACATCAACTGGCGAAGTGCTGCCAACAATTGGCCCAATCAATATCGGCGATGAAGCTGGCGGTGCATCTCGGCCGAGTGTGCCACCATCGGGTGGTGTCTGGCTGTCATCAGACGCCTTGCCGACTGCCACAGACGCTGCCACTATTATACCTGGAATTGAGACCGCCGATGCAAACACCGCCACTGTCGAAGACAACGATGACCGCATGGACCGCATCATGGCATACATTGATGTGTTCGATGCCAAGGTAGAGAACCTGGAGCGCTATATCGGGGAGGTCGATGCTCGCCAAGCACAGCTGTTCATGAACGAACTCGGCCCGCTCCGAGAGCAGATGCACGAGATGCACAATACCATGTGCCATATGGGTATGCATGTGCGATGGCTTATGGAGACTTTCAAGCAGACGGCGAAACGGTCGGTCGGTCTCCGCACGGGCATGCCGGGCATGCCTGGTCCTGCCGGTGGTGGCCTAGGTACAGGGACCTCTAGTGCTACCCAAGGGACAACCGTTGGGGGAGACGAAGACGGCAACTCTGGCAATGTACCCCCAACAGCCGGGACAGCACCATCCGGGGCAGCATCGCCCAACCAACGTCCACCCCTGTCTTCAGTGCAAGCCAGATCCGGTCCAAACTTTCCACCAACAAATATCCGAGGCCCTGCCGGTCATATGAACATGCCTATGAGGCGGATTCCTGACCGTGAGAACCCGCCTAGATTATAAGACCACCATTGATTGACCCGTCTTCGCATAGTCCCTATTTGCTTTTTGTTTTGCTTCTCAGTCACTATTATTCCCACCTTGTTGTATGGCACGGATGGCGTTTCGATCACTTTTATTGGACTACACTTTTATCCCACTGTACATATAAAATACCAAAGTTTCTAGATCTGAGGAACGTATCAAACGTTGGCCTTGCTGCGTCTCGCCTTAAGACTGTTCGTGAGAAGTACAGTGCCAATAGAGATGATGCGCCGTTGATTACTATATGCACCGACCTAGCTGCTCAATGCCCTGGTGCATGGCAAAATAGTCATTAGCGCCTGTAGGGTGCATTATTAATGCGGACCTAGGCTGTTATCCTTCTGTAGGATTCCGTGCAGCTCGATGTAAGATAACTTAAGTGGGTCTGGTCAACCTGACGACTGACCGCCTTTGCTGCTAGACAGCTGTACTGTGTATTCTCAACATCAACGGCGCGGGGCACTATCCTCGCTACAGTCTCACAGTCATTGCGCCTTCCTTGCTTGTATGTTTCCGTTTGCCGTCTTGATTTCGTCCCATTCAAGCAGTATTGAGACTGCTACCCCTTACGATCTCACTGCATCACCAGGCCACCTTAAGACGACCACCAGACTCAACAGGCCGCCGGCTGATCTTTAACGAGCATCACTAGACATCAGGCCGAGCTGTATTCGTCATCCGTTGGAGCTCCTTGACGCCCGACTTTGTGGCCCACCATACGCCCCCAACGAACAACAACAGCTGTGATCTGACACCGGCAGAACAACTGCATCCCGAAACCTATACTTCCAAACCTCGAGTACTGGAGAGAGCTATTTCCGCCTTCAATACTGCGACCATGGATCCGAACGACGAGCAGGTGCCGGAGCCGACGTTGCCTAGTGCCGAGCAGGTACGTTGCCTGAAAGGACCACTGCTACTATGACTATGATGAGGCCCTAGCGACGATGCCATTTGACACTAACCATCGTATAGATGCGTGCCAGACGTCTAATGATGTTGGAACGCGCACAGGCGGCGTCGGCAGCGTCAGCGGCTGACAGCGCCTCGACAGATCCCACGCCGACCTCCCAGACAGCTCCACAGACACCGCCGATAACGACGCGCCCACCCCCGTCGACGTTGCCCACATCGTCATCAGCAAGTAAGCACGAATCCCCTAGGCTTCCTACCGACGATACGCCCGTCAGTGTCGCGAGCTCTCCTCAAAAGAGGGCACGGATGCACCGCGGCGGTGATTATGCTTCCCACGCTAACGCGACATCACCAGCACGTCAACCAAGCACTACAGCTGCCCCAACCCCGGCTTCGGTTCCAGCGGCATCGAAGCCCAAGCCGACACCAGCTGTCTCTCCAGAACAGGCTTTAGCAGACTGGACACATACCACAATCTGCAACCTCCTTAGGGTCACTCTTGTCGCAGATCCCGTCCAAAAGAACCACCACGGCCACATACTTTCATACCTACCGGAACTCCACGACGAGATTATCGAGTCTCGTGGCGGCGCGGAGCCGCATCTCGAAGCGGACGACATTGACGGTGCACTGCGCGAGGCATGCACCACCAAAGTGCCCACTTCTAAGCCTCTACTATCATACCTTATGCCTGTGTACAAGTCGATTGTGCATGCAAGCAAGTCACGGACCTGGGCCCCGGAGAGAATGCAGGTCCTGCAGGAGCTCAAGCGGTTGTGCATGAGCAACATTGTGTTTGCGCTCACCATGCCAGAGTACTTTGGGTAAGTCTTGGTAGAAGCGGACTTGATGTGCATAGAGGATGACCAGACTAATATTTTGCATTGTAGCCGTGAGCCCAACGATGCCCACGATTCTATAATGCCTTCACTTTTGCTGGGCGTGGCCTCGCCCAACCCGAACAGCGTTGACATGGACTTCTTGACCGATGCCGTATCTCGCTTCGACGATGATGAGGATGGTTTGTTCCAGGGTGTCTTTGTCAAGGCCATGGTCCAAATCAGCAACAAGCTGTCTACCCTTTCGATGAACGACCAGTACCTGCCATATGTCGAGGCCCTCTTGACATATGCGCGATTCAAGCCACTCCTTGTCGCAGTGGCCAACCACCCCTCGTTTCACATGGCACAGTCTGCGGCCAACATTGAAAAGTTCACTCTCTTGGGCCCATTTTTCCGTTTGTCCCCGATGCAGCCGGATGTGTCTAAATCATATTTCGGCGGACACCGAAAGACCGAGTTGCAGCGCAAGGAGAGTGTGTACAGCGCGGTTCAGATGATTGCCAACACACACCAAGCGAACCTGCACGAAATTTCTATGGCATTTGCTCGTGCAGGAGATGGACCACGCAACAAGCTGCTGGACTGGTTCGCGTACATCATGAATGTCAACCACAAACGACGTGCGATGCAGGTAAACCACAAGGAAGTGTCGTCTGACGGTTTTATGATGAATGTGGGTTCTGTTCTCGACCGCATGTGCGAGCCCTTTATGGAGGCGAACTTTGCGCGCATGGAGCGGATCGAGGTCGACTACTTGCGCCGCAAGCCACGGGTGGACATCAAGGACGAGACGAAACTCAACGCCGACCAAGCACAGTCGGATGAGTTCTATGCCAACGTGGCCGCGGGCGAGTCCAAGTTTGTGAGCGAACTTTTCTTCCTCAATGTTGCGTCACATCACTACGGCATGGGCGCAGCAGGCCAGAAATTCAAGGATATGGACCGGGAAATCCGGCACATGGAGAGCCAAGCCGCCGAGCTCGAGCAGATGTACGAAAAGTACCTTGGGCAGGGCGTGAGTGGACAGCCGATGGTGACGCTTGAGCGGAATATCAAGTTGTATGACGATGCGATAGACCGGTATGTGTCCTACAAGTACTCGATGGAAGCCGCACTGCTAGATGAGAAGATGCAACAGCGCGCGCTCATGTTTACGCGACTGGTCTCGGTGTGGCTCCTCCGTCTTGCGAGCAGCACAGACTACGTCCCCGACAAGCAGTTTGACCTGCCGCTATCCGAGACGCAGCCACAAGCGTTCAGCTGCCTTCCCGAGTATGTACTGCAGATAGTAGTGGACCAGTACAAATTCCTGTTCCGTCACCTGCCACGTATCCTGCCATCTGCGGTGGGCGAAGAGGCGGTGACTCTATGTGTCACGTTCCTGGAGTCGTCCAACTACATCCGCAACCCATACCTCAAGTCATCGCTGGTTTCGCTGCTTTTCATGGGCACATGGCGCGTCTATCACCTGTCCAGTGGCGTGCTGGGTGACTTGCTGTGCAATGGCAAGATTGCAAACAAGTACCTCCTACATGCCCTTATGAAATTTTACAACGAGTGCGAGTCGACGGGCGCACATACGCAGTTTTACGACAAGTTCAACATCCGCTACGAGATCTTTCAAGTCATCAAGATGATTTGGTCCAACGACCTATATAAACGGCAGCTTACGCAGCAAAGTCGGACGAACCGGGACTTTTTCGTGCAGTTTGTCAATCTTCTGCTGAATGATGCCACCTTTGTTCTAGACGAGGCTCTGTCGCGATTCCCCAAGATCCATGAGCTTGAGAAAGACCTCGACGAAGGTTCGGAGTCGTTGACGTCTGAGGAGCGGCAGCAAAAGGAGCAAGAACTAGAGACCGCCGAGTCGCAAGCCACGTCTTACATGCAGCTGGCAAACGAGACCGTTTCCATGATGAGATTGTTCACAGCAACACTAGCCGAGGCATTCACGATGCCCGAAATTGTGAACCGCCTAGCAAGCATGCTCGATTACAACCTAGTTGTTCTGGCAGGACCGACATCTCGCAATCTCAAGGTGAAGAGCCCGGAAAAGTACCATTTCAGCCCCAAGGTCCTTTTGCCGCAGATTGTGGAGTTGTTTTTAAACCTGGGTGTCAGGGACGCATTCGTGGAGGGCGTCGCTGCCGATGGCCGGTCGTACAAGCCTCAAGTCTTTGAGGATGCGACGCGCATTCTCAGTAACAGAGCCTTGCTTGAACCCGATAAGCTAGAGACGTGGAAGGCTCTCAATGTCAAGTTCGCGGCGGCCAAGGCGGTCCTTGATCAGGCTGAAATGGATCTCGGCGAGTTCCCAAGCGATTTTGAGGATCCCATCATGGGCGACCTGATGAAAGATCCTGTGGTGCTGCCATCGAAGCATGTGGTGGACAGGTCTACGATTGTGCAGCATCTGCTGTCGGACCCAAAGGATCCTTTTACGCGGCAGCCGATGACAGTAAGCGACGTGGTTCCCGACACGGAGCTCAAGGCCAAGATTGATGCTTGGCGAGCTGAGCGCATAGCTGCCGCAAAGGAGGCCAAGCAAGCTGCCCTTGATGCTACCGACGCGAACAACGACCCTGACGCCATGGATGTTAACTAATGTTGTTGTTGTTTTTAGTTGGTGTCCAAGTCTCTGTTCGTTGCTGTTGGCCTGCTACTGTTTCTTCTTCGTATTTGTTCTCTTTACTGTGTCATATTATTTTTAGGCTTTTTAGGTTTTGCTGCAATAACACTATTCACAAATAACTCCAACATTTTAGCTATGGATAACAACTTCGGCGTTGCCGATCAATCACTAATTAAATGAACGACTCAGTCCGAAGGATCTCAAGGATCGCTTTCCTCGAGGTCGGAATTATATCAAAGGATGATGTAATGCCCCTGCTGTAGACATCTGCATAAATTCGTAAGCACGAAGGAGCAGGTCGAATACAGATGAATGGCACGCAGAACCTAATACTTTCCGGTTTTGACGATAACCGTGCCAACCAAGCTGAGTCGATGAGCCGGACAGAACAAAGGGATAGGAAAATCACTGCAGCAATAGTCGACTCTGTACAAAGCACTCTTGCGAGCCACAAGGTGAAACACTGCCTTGCAACGGCATCGGCGTGGGAGGGATGCCGTGTCTCCTGTGGAAAACCATACAGACCTTACAAGCATAGACTTGGCCGGAGGTGTTTCGATGAACTCCTTTCTTGTTATATAATAATAAGTAAGCAGTATAGAAGGGTGATGTGGTCACGAAAGGATGGGCAGTAACGTTGATATCTCACTGCAGCGGAAGGGCTAGATCCTCCGTGTTTTTGGGAATGTCTGAATTACAAATTAAATGATGGCTTTATGATTCTGATGAGATGCTAAGCCGAGTCGCGGAGTATCGAGCAGAAACAAATAAATACGGCGTAAATGAGGGGACGGTTATGGAGAAGATGCCACGAAATCAACTGTAATCAATAGAAACAAGATGAATATTGGCACCGCGACCAGGTGCAAGCTTGTTCGATTGTTTGCCTTGTTTTGTGGTTAATTAGGGTTGGCGAACGAGTGGCTCAAGCTTCTGCTCATCCGCTCGAGCTACGTCTGTTCTCTTCTCCGTATCTTGTGTTTGCAGTCTGTGTCAACACACAGATCAAGGGAGTCTGGGAGGAGTTCGAGGGAGTCTGTGATTGATGCGCAGTCTGTGATTCTGGGCAATGCAATGGCAATCAGCAATCAGCAATCAATAGCAAGCCACCTATGAACTAACACGACAGTAGTCTCCATAGAATATCAGACGCTCCATTGACGCTCCATTGACGCTCCATCAGCACCGAATAGTCAACACCAAAAACGCTCCATATCTCTCAATAGAACAACCGGAGGAGAACCAAACGGGCATGTGGCACGAACCGATGGGGGCCAAAACGGAGACTCGGTGGGCATCGAGGCCTTTGTGGCGTTGTTCTGTTGGAGCTAGATGAGGAGAATAGATATGCTTCTTCTGTGCCTGTGTGATTGGCAAAGGTTCTAACTCTGGCTCTAGAATAAGGGTCTTTCCTGCTTTCTTTTTCGTCTTCGTTTTTATATTTTGTGTTTCTACAGAGACATCTCTACACCATAGCTACTTTTCCCCTTCTTTAAAGCTGCAGTGATATTCTTCCGTCTAATCCTTTCCTAGTCTGTCTAGAGCGCATGAGCTTGGTTCACAGGCGTTCCTGTGCTCCTGTGCTATCGATTCTCTTGTTTCCTTTGCCCGCCATTGCCTGTCTTTTGCCTGCCAGCTGCAGCTTGCGTTGCCTGCGGGGGACGTGCGAATGCAACCCCACGCGACGGTATTAGTCTAATAAGAGGGGACAGACAATCGATACGGGCACTGAGAAATAAAGAGGCGGGCTCGGAGAAGACCCCTCGCCATTGCCACTGCCACTGCCTGTCTGTCATTTGCCCCTGCATTGAACGGCCCAGTTGCAGTGATACAATGGGGCAGACCCGACCCAATTCCACTGTTCGGAGCCTGGAGACTGCAAGATGCCAGTGCAATTTGGGGTCGGAGCTGGAGTGAGTGCGTGTGAGTTATGCACATGTGAGTGCAATATGCTTAATATTTATGGAGAAGAGGCACATATACTCTGGAGAATGGGTCGGAAGCGTTCCACGTTGTCTGGTTGAAGGAAACATCGCCACCGATTAGAAACAGTACATTCTACACATATTACTATTCGTACAACAGGATGGTAGTATCAAGAACCAATAAATCATAGCCGATTCAACTGTCCTATCATTCAGAACGTAGCGAGCGTCAATGTGTTGATGTTATCGAGGTGGTGACGACTGTGCATCTACTCAGTAGTTAACAGTAGAGGTTGTGAGGGGTGAGTACAGATGACTTTTTACACTAATTTATGGTGCAAATGAAGGGTCGATGATGAATATTCAATAATGTGAGGAGATTATGAGGTATCAAATAAGATAAACAGATTCCATGACAGCACAGAACATCAAAGTAGGGTAATGTGAATATACTATGTATCTTGCAGAATTCAAAGCATGCACGAGGCTGGCGCAATCGCGCCGCTGTAACGTACTGCAGCGCAGCAAATCATCCTCGATGATCGCCAACGTGCCTAGCGGTTCACACTGACTGCCGTTGTCATTATTAGAACATTCGAGGTCACAACGGCCAACAAATAGAAGTGTAAGTGCCACGGCGGTCACAATTGCTCGACTTAATCGTGATGGCATTGCCACAACGGTCACAACGTGGCCAGTTTTTCTACACTTTTTCCACAGACTGGTCGGTGATTTATGCCTCTTTCTCTTCCCCTGTGTCTTTTGTCTCTCGTCTCACTTTCTATTCGTTTTTTCGTCTTGATGTTCCCCTTGTTTTTCCCCTTCATCATAATGTCATGTTACTCTAGCCCGCCGTATCTCTAAACAGGACAAGACTTATAGCTGTCGATCTCTCGTCTAATATGGAGAATCAGTCCCTCCGAGGAGTTCAGAGGAAAGAGGATGAGTAGAAATAGTAGGCATAGCAACAGAATAGTCGCAGAAATAGAAATACCGAGGGGCACAAGGCCATCGTCGGTCAGCAGAGAGGGCAGGAGGCCGTTTGGATGTTGATTATGTTGTGCATATATGATATCGAGCGATATCGAATATTAGAATGAGGGTTGAGTCAGCTTCGTCTTGTAATCAGTTCATTGACTCAAGGATCAAATGCAGTCGGTAATTGGCTACCAGCGATAACAGCTGCAATCAACTGTAAACGCCTCTATCAGATAAGCAGAGTACCATCGTGAAGCTTGTGACCCAACTCAATTGCCTTGCAGATGACATGATCGACTTGCTCATCCCGCTCAGACATCGCATCGCGTAGAAAAGCGTTTACAACTGTTTATGGTTTTTACCCCGTGCCCTTCGGCACCTGTTGATCCTATCTATTACCCTTATTCCACTGTACGTACCGCAAGAGTGGCGTCTCCCACTTTTGAATGTTGCAACTGGTTGCATGAACATAGCCAATAGTATCTGATACCGCCTCAAGCATGTCCAATGAAACATCATGCTTCTACTTCTTCTTTTGCAATATACATCGTAGAAAACTGCTCAGTATTTCCGAGTCCTGATGGATTCTCCCGAGTCGGGGGCCGATATCATGCGGTGAGTATATCCCGCGGCCATGCATCTGGGATGTATAGGAATCATTATCGAGCAATCATCAAAGAATAGTAATGAATTGCACTTAAAAATGACATCGATGGAGGGGTGTGCCTAGATTGTAGTACGGATGCAAGTGTAGAGGGATATTCGACATGTCGACGTGTGGCACAGCATGCCTCATCTCGCCTCATCTCTGCTTATTGTTACAGTCCTAGCCGTGCTAGTCGCGGTCTACGGGAGTATGTATAATTCCACTGATAATGTGATAATATGATAGTGTTGTCGGCGTGGGATGAAATTCGCCACCGCAGCCTCGGTATGGCATAGTTTGGGTTTTTTGTCGTCGTCCAAGTCGACTAGGTCGTGTTTTGGGGTCCCTCGTCGTCGTGGCTGGCCGCCATTTTGGTCGCTGCAATCCCATTTAGCATCATTGCGACTGCCCATTGCTACTTGTCATTACTACTGAGTACAGATCATGACTGGTCTTTTTACTTTAACAACTTTGTAGACATTACAGACCACGGGGTTTGTATTAATCTCCTTTTCCGTGCGTAGCATTAAGACCCTGATACCCTGATACCCTGATACCCTGATACACATAACGACAGCAACACGGATGCCAACATGAATATCAGATATCAAATACTTTGAGGTCTATACTTTCTAAGAAACCGCCTGTGGCTCGTGCTGCACTCCCGCCCTTGCTACGCTATTAAGTGCAAATATGTGCGAACACGTGCAAATGCAAGTGCAAAACACAAACACGATGCAAACACCTCACGGATATGAGACTGCAACTGCGGCAACTGCGACAACTGCGACAATTGCACTGCTGCAACGTATAGTGACGCCTGTTGTCAAAGCTCAACATATCCAGAACGGTGTACGCGCAACGGTATACTCTATACAGAGTTGTACTGCTCGCTCTCGGCCTTTACATCTATCCATTTTCTCCGTATTACAGATTAAATTTAACTTCCTGCATCAAATACCGTCGATCATCCCAATAGCCGGTCCCAACAGACAGTCAAGGTTCACGGCAAACGGCAAGCCATCCAACGGTCGCGGCAGTGGGTAGTGTACTGGTAAGTGGTGGTGGCGGGCAGTGGCAGAGTGGCAGATGGCAGGCAGTGCACAGTCTCGGACGGATGATCATGCCGTTTCAAGATGTGTAGTATATGAATATTAAAGTCTTTACAGATGTTCACGGACACAAAGAAAAGAAGAATTGAGTGTGAACAAAGCGTCAGCATTCGTGACTTTGTTGGGGTTTACATCATTCATGATGATCACAGACGATCATGGTGCATGAATATGAATATGCCGTAGAAATATGCCGTATTCGTCCAAGATGTCCACGGGTCATGCATCAAAGGGTCTTATATGATGTAGTTGCATGATATACGAGCCTAGTTGCCTTACAAAAAGAAGCTAGCACTGCCACGAGAGACAAGAAAAGCCCGTGTCTGAAGATCATGCCAGCAACAGTTGTCGAGGACAAAGACCAGAGACAAGAGGGGCATGATTGACACCATTGGCAGACTTTCTCAAGATTTTCTAGATTATCAGGAGGCCGGTGGCATGGTACAGTAACTCTCGGACTCTTTCACCCTACGCATCGTATGTAAATGTACTTGTTGTCTTTTGATATCATGCATTTCACCCGAAGGTGGCGATACGACGGCGGGTAGCATACATCTTGAAGTAATTCTATTTCAGCGAGGTCAAAGATCCGACCTAGATGTCTAGTGTTGATAGTCTAGACACATCACCATTTCTTCATTCAATATCAAAAAGTAGAAAGCACTGGCCTCATGCGCCGATCTGGTCTGGACATGATCGGCGGCGAATCTGTATCAGTTTTTGCTTTTATGCTGGAAATGCAAATCTGCCCAATGATCATCTGATGCGCTCGTATTGGGCCTGAAACGCCACTGGCAAACGATGTAGCATCTGTCTAGATGCAAATATCCCGATGGATGGATGCAGCAAATCCTGGCACCGTCTATTATCACGCACACGCCGTTACAAACAATATGTTCGTAAATCATATTAACTACTAAGCAACGCTCAAATCGTATTCAACGCCACATGATGCCAACGTGTTCTACATGACTTGGCTGGGCAACTCATTACATAAGAGTGACTCTAGGCTGTTCAGAATGCCTCACCTTGTATCTTGGCGAGATTCACTATTGGATATTGAATATCGAATACGATTTATGAAATTACTCGTATCAGAGACGGAAACATTTAATTACACGTGTGCCTGAGGCATAAATAGTGTACATAACCAGGGGCTTTCTCTGAGTTCGAGGCTTGGTCAGAGCTTGAGAGAGGCACGTTCCGCATCTGTCCAATTCAACATTGTGATGTTGGCTAGTTTTCATCCCAAATCAGTATCACAACTCACATCGATAGAGTGAAGCCAGGAGCACTTCTCCCGACATTGCATTGCGCAAGTGCGGGCCGAAGTACAGGGGATGGATTGTAGGATGTTACAGAGTGCTGTAGACCCGACCCGACCAAGCTTCTCGACGATGATTCTCAGTGCGTATGCTGAGTATGTAAAGATACTCTGTACTTAGTAGATACGCTTTCTCATGCTCAAAGCACATCGACATATTCCATACAGGGCGCGGCACCAACCGCATCGGTCGGCGGTAAGCGAGAGGGTAGTCTTTCTACTTGTCTCGTATTATTGACTGTTTCCAAGTACGCAATGTCTTGCTACTGGCCACCGTTTTTACATTCAAGCTCCATAGCGGTAGAATCGATCATTATTTTTACTTTTTCACTTGAAAAAGAAGGAGAAAAAGAAGAGAGACACAAAAGAGAATAATTAAGGCGGAAAATACGGAAGTCGGTGGAGGGGAGCGAAACGGAGTCACAACAGTATCTGAAGAGCAAAAACTTGAAAACTAATATTTCTCCATCGAGGCTGATGACGGGGTCTGCCCGGGGCATTGGCTCGGAGTCCTCCTGTCTACGACGTACTCCGTCAGGTTTTCTTTCGATGTACTTTTTAGATTTCTAGATGGTTAGTATCGTGGAGCAGAGCTGACTTTTAGCTGGCCCCAACGATCACAGCAGATCCAACAGTCTGTCCCTCCAACAAGTCCCACAGGTCCAACAGAAGCAATTGGCTGGATATTTTGTCTTGTCAATTGGTCAATTGATCAAATTGACTACTGCACTCTGTCATTCGCACACTGGTTTATCAACTTGTTTGGGGACGTTGTTGGCCAAGCTTCATGATGGGGAGCCATCGGGCACCATCCCAACACAGCTAATTATGTCGTCAGTAGACTTCTAGACGAGGCATATTGGCGAGGTAGACTTCAAGTAAAAGAACTCCTTGTGACTTCCATGCTTGTACGAAAGCATACATATTTTGAGTGTACTGTCTCTCGCGTCTGTTCTCCTATCAAGGCAAGTGTAGGGCTTCTTCTTCAACACCATCCTAGGCATTTCAGAGATTCTGTCTAATCTACATTTGTAAATAGCTATTCTACGTGTTCTCGCGTTTTGTGACTTGATATCATTAGCACCAGAGCAAAAGTGTGCGAGACAGCTGAATCGATTCCGCTCTCAGCTCCATACCAATTCTTCTCCTTTCTTTCTCGGTCCTTCTTCTTCTCCAGCATGATATATTACGTCAAGTATTTGCTGGTATAACAAGGAAATAACAGCCAATGCAATCCAAATCAAGGTAATAAACGGTTATATACCCAAATATGCTTTGTATACCATGGATTATTTGGGATGTCTGTAAAATCTGGAGAGATCTAAGCGAATTTCAAATTATAATAGACCAACACCAACACCCGTCCAACACCGCCACCACCAGTTCATAGTCTAAAGCCACGTTTTGTTACGTTTTATCATATATCAACACAAATAATACTTCGAGCCAAGGAAGTGGTTTGCTCGCAGGTTTGCTCGCATTCGCAATGAGGCTAGATCTAGCGTTTCGTTTCTAGTCTCTTGGTTGTTTATTGAACATCTTCACTCGGGTAGCCGGGATGTGGTGTCGATGTACATATTTATACGAAGGATCTGGCAGACTCGGATGTGTACAAACCGCGTCAGTAAACTCGCACTCGCACACTTACAATGTAGAGACAGACAATATTCTGCAACAATAATCAACTTCCTATATTGGCATAAGAGCGTGCCGATTTGTCACTGTGCCCAGAGCCAGATGCATACCCCTGCATCTTCTCTCTAGTCCGTACTATTCTCGGTCTATCAGCGCTGTGAAACGCCGCTGTTCAGCTTGCCACATATTACATCGTACATGGCATCGGAGATTTGCTTCAGCTGTGTTTGACGGGAAAATGACAGTATTCGCGTGATCCGGGAATATCGAGTGCAAAGTTCTCTGCGCTCATTACACTAAGGATTAAGACAAACAATAACACAGAATAGAAAAAGAAAAATTAAATGATCCAGCACATTTGCATTTCTAGCATGGCCTATTTACACAAACACGACATGCGCAGACGCACACACTTTGCACTCCGAACAGATGTGTTTCCCATCCCGAACTTATCGGAAGCTGGGCGTAAGATAGATAGGCCGTCAGGTAAGCTCCAGGCTCGAATGGGCAAAGATACGATGGCTTCGAGGGACTGCAGAAGGCGTCTCTCAGGCTACTGAACTTATCACGACACGAAGTAGGGAAACAACGGTTAGGACTTCTCTTCGCAGTGCAGGGTATCGAAATCACAAGATTGAAAACTCAGAAATCACAAATTAGGATCGATAGAGTTGAGGGGGTGTAGATGAGAAGAACTAGCAGATTGCAAAAAGAAACGAAAGAAGAAAAACAAAGGTATTGAGAAGAAATGAAATGAGATCCCGCAAAGGAAAAGTAATCATATTAATCTCGACGACACCGGAAGTGTCTGTTCCGTAGTTGTCCTATCTTCAGAGTAAGTGTTTTCGGTGTGCTATTTCAGAATAAATCATAGAAGCGTCATCATTCATCGCCCACACACATTATCATCTCATCATCTCTGCGACTTGCACTAAACTAGGGACTCCGTTTTGCTGACCCGTAATACTTGGCTATGCCAGATGAAATTGAACACTAGGCCTCTTTCGCTCTTGTGCATGAACTATCCAAAGGCGGATGACAGCCGCACTCCATAGCTCCATAGGAGAAGAGGAGAAGACTCTTGACTTTCCAGTGCTGTCTCCAGTCCACAGAGATATTGAAAAAGCTGCCAGAAGCTCCGGGAACACCATATTGATCGGGCTAAGTAGACAATCAGACAATATGGCGAAACTCTCGACTCCATTGCCCTTTTGCCCTTTCGGATTTTATCTCGCGACGAAAAACTCTTCGTGGATGGGGTGTAGATAGAAGAAGTTAATCTGAGCTTCAGTATCTGTTAAAAGCTCGCCATGAAGTCAACTGTATGACAGCTAAATGTCAACATCAGCTGTCAGCCAAAATCAAATTTTACTCACTGTGATTATCATCTAGCAATAATGAAAAAGCGAGCAATGATTCAGTTTCAGAATACTGACATCTTCTTACTAATTTAAGGGTTTTAACACAGAGCTGCCATCGTTTGTAGAGATCCGTGTGTCCACGTGCAAGAGGGTCCAGCCAACAAAATGCTCGTGGGCGGCCACAGCCGGTTTAACGCGAGGACTTGTTTATCTTTTTTTACTCGTCTGGAATTCCAAGACGATAGTGAACCTGACTAGAAGCTGTGGAATAGACTAGTAGTCAAACTATAAATGTTCACAAACGCCTCTTTTTGATGCAGTGGAAACCATTGTAGAACATTGTAGAAATTAGAGGGGGTGAAGATACGTGATGCTCGAGATTGTACTCTGTATTGGTTTTGGCGTCTTGGTTGGTCCACTGTTTGTGTAATTGGTGACATTTGAAACCTCAATGCCGAGTGCTGCCAACAGAAGAGCGAATGTTTGTCATATTGATGAGATCCGCAGATGGCTAGGTGTAGTCATCTTCCGTGGTCTGTCAAGAGAGCCGCAAGTGGGATAGTAAATGAGCACCCGTGAATCCCAGGCATATCTTGGCAGCGTTGATGTTTTTTTATCTTCTTCTTTTTTCACTCTTCTTATTCTACTTCCTGTTTTGTTCTCTCTTGTGCCATTCATTATTTGATGTAAGCCGGATTGTCATATGTCATATAGCCAAGTGAGATTAAAAAGTCGAGGTAAAGTCTTGTGATTATTGCAGCCTTTAAGACGTATCATTTTTAACTAAACTACTTAACTCGTCAAATTTCTCAAGATAAACCACAAACAGTTTAAACTAGACATGACAACGTCAGCAAAATGCAAGCAAAATACATAAATACCAAAATAAAGTCGTGGAGATGACAGCTCGCTAGACACGGCTAAATACACTAAGTGCAGTCTACGGATATCGCTTAGCATCCACGTGAATAGACGAGGCTATTTTGGAGCTATTTCGGACTATCAAGGCTATACAAGTATTGATATAATCTTTTGCGTTTTTTCTTCTTCTTCTTTTTTGTGGCTATCTGCATTGCAATCGAAAATTACGCGGTAATTGGCGATGACAGATCCATTTTCTCTGATGACTCGGTTTGCTATGTTGGCCTAAAGTTACTTTCCTATATTTATCAATCTACAACCCTTTATACACATCTACTCGATCCCCCATGCCCAGGGTGAGGCTGACATTGGTGCTGAAAAATTGCACATTTTATCCTTTAGAGGCTACAGTCCCGAGCTGGATGTGGACTATTAACATTTACTATTTGTAATTTCTATCTTGATTACAATAGAAGAGATGAGATGTTTCTTGTGCTTGATCGGAGTGTTTAATGCTGAAATATGTCGAAATTGATTATCTAATAGCCTTGTTTACGTCATGAGGAACAAGGCTGCATTTCAGTTTATTCCCGTTTCAATTCACGTCAGTAACATGGCCGTCACACCGGCCGCCGTCGTCACTGTGATGGGCTGAGGCATGCTTAATATAAATAGAGACCGCATTTAATAAAATAAGCCGCAGCGTTGGATTATGTTTTCACGTTTTCGTTGTGTGACGAGGCGTTGCGATAACGGTCGTTGGTTTTGTTTTCTCAAGTCTCACTTATGCTTTTCGTTGCCTTCGTTCTGTTCTATTCTGTTTGTTGGTTGAGTTTTCCTCCTCTGCTGTATCGAGTGATGACCGCTATCGGCAATACAACGTCGTGGTGATATCGCCTGTCTAGGTGAGTTCTCTTCCGCACTGAATGGTGACGAAATAAGGGGTGTGCAGAAACAGCGGGCAGCCCCCTGAGCGAAGCAACTGTTTTGCAAGTCGTCACAACCACTGTACAGAGGCGAATACGAGTCATCTATTTTTATCTCTATATTTTGCTATTATTTTCTGCTCTTTATTGCAATGTGTTCACCTTGAGATTCAATGATGCTGTAAGCGACATTGTGACGATGCGTGAGCAGTCGTACTTGTTGAGTGATAGGATGTGTTTGCGCAGAAAGTACCATCCTGAATACGAATGAATAAAATAAATAAAGGAAAAAAAATTATTGACTACAGATTTAAATATCAAAATCAAATCTAGAATACATTTTGCAAAATCAATGAATAATTACAACTCGTTGAACAGTGAATAGTCAAGTCAGATGACCGTTGCCTTCATGCCCATCACTACCCTATCACAATCACTATCAAGATGTCTTTGGACAAGGCCTATCAAGATACGAGACCGCCTATCACATCTCCACTGATGCTCATGAATAAAGTTATGTGCATGCCGCCGTTACATTGGTACACAACTCCCGGACTATGCACGGCCGCTTTGGTAGAAGAAAAAAAGGAATAAAGAAATAAGAGCTCCCAAAGAGTTTGTTCAGAATAAGAATTATGAAAGTTTGGCCCTTTATGCGGGGACCAATTAGAAGGCTCTCTCGGCGACACGGTCAACTACGGCTGGACCCAGCTTTGATTAAACTGTTTGAGCGTAAAAGTGACAAAACATAAAGGAGCGGCCCACTGAAGAATAACGTAATTCTTGCGTGGCTGTGAAACTGTCGATCTCTTGAATAGGACTTGAGTATGATTAGGATTGTGAGTGTGTGAGAGAATGTGAGGGGAGGTAAGAAAAGGAAGCGCAGCCACGATGAAAATCTTCACTCGAAAAAGAAGTCGAACAGAGATGTTCGAAATTATAATTTGAATAAAAATGAGGAAAAGAAAAACAAAAACAACCCAACACGACGTTTCAAATCTCTTCAGCTCCACTACAACTCTTTATCCTTCTTATTACCCAGCCGAAGAATCAGTGCATCACCGTTGCCCAAGTGCGTGGCCTTTTTTTGCTGGGAAAAGCCAAAAAGAGGGGGGAAAAGTCTTGTCGCTCAAAGGCTCCATCCCTTCCCTGATCCTTCTTCCTCTACAGAGTCTATTATTATGCTCTCCTAGTGCCGGCATGCTATTCAGAGTTGGCATAGTTTCATGTCCCTTGCAAACAGGGCGTCGAGATGTATCTCATTTGTCTATTATTTCTGTGCCAATACAATGGCCGCGGAGTTTACGGTGCGTGTGCCCAAGTTATGGAGTCCGATATCTGCATCTTAAAACCTCCTGCCTCATTTGGCTCTCGACTGCCGACACCGAACCGGCTATTACCCGCTCCACGTTCCACGCTCATGCTTCCGCACGAGACCCGAGACACGAGGGCATAAAGCACGAGGTAGCGTAGCATGATGTACATTTATTATGCAAAGTAGAGAGTAGAGACGAATCAGTCAATATCATGCCGCTGTATAATATGACTGATAATGGGGATTCAGGCTGGAAACGATATACTCACATATGAAACCATCGTCGTCTCTCTCCCACTTAAGTCCGCACGGGATACCGTTTCTGTTTTAGAGCCAGAGCAAGCCTAAGGCCGGTCATCAAGAACAGGTAGACTTTCTACATCCACGCAGTTGTATCTGTAAATATATGCTACATGTTTCTGTGCATCCATATATCGATGGGACCCTGAAACGGAGGAGAGCTGTCAAGGAAAACAAGTAGAATAACGGCCAATATTGGCTGGAATCACCTGATCTTTGATCTACTTCCTGTCCTCTTATTTACCATTGTTTCGAGTTCAAAGGATAGTAGAAAATGTAGGAAATCGGCCTTGTTCACGAAGAACTACTCTGGCACCTTGTCGATTCTTCCACCATGCATTGCATTGGTATAATTTCGAGATACCGGCCTCTTCCGTTTTTAGGCAGGAGGTTAAGGTAAAATCGGACATAGTAAAGATGCTAGCAAGTTGATAAATGACAATTTAGAGACAGTTTGGAAGAGGAAAGAAAACAAGAGAAGACAATCCGAGACAAAATTCGAGGGGAAGCAATACAGGAAACCAAACTTATGCATCATCAACACCACTAGGACATGACCCCAGCTACAGCTAGTTGCAGGAATGCTGCGGGATGCGTCGACCAAGAGCCCAAGAGGCGAGACAAGGCCATCACAAGGCATTAGCTCTTGTTCTCGAATCTACTCTGTAATTTTGATACTTCTACTTTGCGCGTTTCTACTTGCACTTTTATTGAGGCCGTACGAGTTCCTTTAAACGAGCCCATTCTTCTTTGGAGCATATCTTTCTTGCAACAGCATCTCATGCTGTAACAGAAAACAAGGGTGTTAGTTTGTGTGGTCTTTGCTTGTGCAGCAAAGATCAGGAAGCCAAAAGGTATGACATGGCCCCGAAGGAGCGGCCACACCCCAAAATGGCGATACTTTCGGGCTATTGCTCGGTGTGAAAGGTAAAAGGTAGAGAGGTGATAGAGAGGTATGTCAAGTAGAGAATAGGCTAGCCAGCCCAGCTGAACTCGTATATGCAGGTCGCGGGTTTGATAGCTGTGATTCGAAGTACTAAGAGTAGGGAATCAAGTATCAAAACAAGATGAGAACGAAGCAAGTCTGCAACCATACCAAAGCCACGGAATGAAGTCTCCATCGCGAGCTGATGAATCAAGAAAGACGTAACAGAAACTGGGATGTAGACAGCAGATGAATAAAACTAAGACCCCGGAGACAAAAAGGAAGCATTGCAATCAAGTTTCTATTTCTTCTACTCCATGGTCTTCTCCTCTAGTTCATACTACCTCTACCCCTACAAATCCTTGCCCGCTCCGCCTGGTAACAATTGTCCTGCCTGCCCTGTCTCTACCTTGTCTTTTTACCCTGCAGTTTTACCCTGTCTCTTTTAACAAGACCCCCTGTACCTCCTACCTACATCGGAGAAACTGGCAAATAGAAGAGACGTACAACTTGTTCTCACAGAACTTACAGAGAATACGCCCCATCTAACGCCCTGGGCTGCAGTGTGGCAGAAGCAGTCACTAGTCGGCATCGGTGCTTAGCACTGTGTTTAAATTGGTGCTAGCACCAGTCTACGAAGTAAGCCTACGACATCAGTGTTAGTGTTGATGTCTAGTGTTCTTCAGGCTTCTATGCTTCGACTATGGAGATACATAGAGGAGGCGTGGTGTATCGTCTCCGCAAGGCGTCGGCTCTATTGCCCTTTCTGTTGCTGCCCCTGTCTCCTGCTGTCTCGGGGCGAGCGGATCAGGTGTACTATGTACTTCATAGTCTGTAGATATTGGCACTGAGTAGATGCAGTTGGAGCCTCTTTGTAATTTGTACATAGATCTGATGCCCGGTATTCCAGTCAGGTCAGCAGACGACAGAATCATAAAAGTGAGATGGGCTGTCTCAATCGCAGATAAACCCCGAGAAGCGAGCTAGGGTTGTAAAACAATTTCAAGAATAAATTAATAAATTGAAATGCTCCGTGGATTGTGAAATCAGGCGATCCACGTCGTAGAGCTAGGAGATAGGAGGTATTCTGATTTATGAAAGGCAGGAGAGTAAAAACCGCGAAGTAACGAAAGCACCAATTGTGAAAACGAAATGAGGACAAGACACACGAAGGATCTTAGCTCCAACAACTCGGATGTTGCCGAGACATTCAGTTATTGTGAGAGAAACATCTGCAGAAGTGTGCCGTCAGTAATACAGCGTCTCCAAGTACCAGCAGTAGGTGGGACAACGCGTAGGTAGTATTGTTATCATAATGGTATCGACTATCGACGACTATCAATTAGAGGACGAGGACAAGGGTGCTGGATCTGAAAATAAATACGGGCCCTATATTATGATAGGTAAAAATAATATACAACAAAAGCTCGATGGCCTCGACTAAAGAGAAGGTACGAATAACAGCCCTGATCCTTGTTCATGGAGTGTTTGTTCGTAAATTTTGGGGAGACATTCTCTGGCAAGTTATGCAATATCATGCAGTTTGGTCTGGCCCTGCTGTATGTTTTAACTGACGGTGATTACGCACAAGTTTGTCATCGCCTAACGGGCGTGATCTGCCCAACAAAATCGGTCGAGGCTGGCCGAGATCAAGACGGCCGATGCCAACAGTTGCTTGAGCTTGTCTGGTGCGCACGGCTTCGAAATGTGGAGGAGGGGCGACGGTAGGATGTCCAGCCTCTTCACGAAGCTAGAGCGTACCAAGGATACCATTTCGCAGACATCGTACGAGCATGACAAGCCCAGCAGATCCTTTCGCTTTGCGTTTCCCTTTTGTCTTTGACGGTTTGACCCTCTCACGTAGTAACGAACTAACCGGCGATGATCGGGGGCCCGGACAAGTGCCGGAGACAAGTGCTCTGCCGATATTCAAACTCAAGATCAAGGTCACGGTCCTAGTCCGTTTACCAGTGTTACACCGTCCATACCTACTATCTATTCAGTGATTGACAGATTAGACAGGAGATGATTGATACTTGTGGCAGTGGATCCAGCGCCTTTTCTTGCCCTTTTTGGGTCCTGAAGTACCCTGCACAGAGTATCTTACTCTGTTGCATACCATAAGTACAGTCTTTCCGCCCAACTGTCCCAAGTCGGTTCGAGGCAAAAAGGCCTTAAAGTATAGGATTGGAGTTTACTCTGTAGATATACGAGGCCGAAAACCCCGTAGTAGCGGTGTGGTGTAAAAGGGGGTGTCGTCTTCCGCCAGGATGGAAGGATGTTGAAGCTGATAACGTACAGAGAACCAGTAGCTGTTCAAGAGGAATCCCGTTTTTGACTTGATGGACAGTTCGCAACATACCAAGTACAAGACACCTAGTGCACAGTTAAGAATAAACATAAACGGGCAAAAGCTTGTCATCAACACAGGGCAACCTTGTCCATCTGGGTCATGCAAGACAGGACAGACGGTTGTGCAGTGCATAAAGAATACTTCGTAATAACATGCTGCACCGAGGACTGTCAGAATCTGGACTCTTTTGTATTATGTTTACTTCTATCGCTCTCTTTGTACTGGTTTCTCTACAAGTCTTGCCCATGCCCCATTATCATATGGGTGAGTTTGTACCCCAGCCGATTTCTACAGCGGTGTGGAGCTTTGGGGTCTTCTGGCTGCTTTTTTCCACTGCTGTCTTCAGTATTACTTCGCACGAAAATGGAATTCGTACTCTCTGCCTCTTGCGAACTAGCTACCCACTCCTCAAGACCGTGCGCAGGCCATCGGTCTCAGTGGCACGCGAAAACTACAGTAGAAGTCTCACAAAAACACAGGCCTCTGCAGAGCTTGCCCTAATTAGGTGTGTTACATTGGAACTCTAATTTAGTTAGAGTGATAGACACTGTTGTTTTCCCTTTTCTCATACAGGGCCACAAGCAAAAGAAAATGCTAATGCAAAGGGTCTGCCTCCCTCGTCTCGCCTCGCTCGCTGCCGGTCTCCTCTTTGCAAGACGTCGATTCCGTGCCGAATAAGTAGAATAATTGTTCTCAATAGCCGATTAGGTACAGACAGTAGAGTACTTGTAGAGCTGCAGAGTACTTTTCACAGGAATTTTCAAAGTACTTAGGTCACTCATCGAGCCGTACCTGACGGGTAGTAAGCGATTACAGGGCAGAGTGTTCGCTCTGATAGGAAGTGAATATGTACGAAGTGATCGAATCAATGTAAACAATCAACATATGACAGTAACGTCATCTAATCTCTTCACAAAAAAATGCAGATGTACCTGCATCCACCTATCAAGATGACATGTAAGAACAGTACGTTGCATCATTGGTGTTGTCTCGCATCTCATGTCTTGGTCATATTATTATTAAATATAGATATCATCTAATCAATATCAACGGAATATAGACGGATGGTATCCGAGCCTGTTCATGACAAGATAAATCTGACATAAAGCTTAACAATGCTTGTGCGTGGAAACTTGCAGATGGGCGGGATGTGATGGGTGATGGCGACACATGGACACACATGGTGATGCAGTATGCACTTGCATGTCCTGAACGGTCCTGTGACCACGTCCATATTTACAAACTCCATGTTGTTGCTGTTAAATTACTCCGATGCTGGCGATATTGCCGATTTTCACATCTTTTGTCGCGTTATATCCATGCCGCTGTTGCTTTACTAGCACTGCTGGTGTCTCGAGCGTGCATAAATCACATAAGAAGAATGTGAAGAGTCTGGTTCTCTTGTTGTCGCAGGCCGGTTTGGCTGAAGCGTCCTCACCGGTCGATGCCAAGAAGTGATAACCTTTTGTCGCGGGGTAGTTAGTCTTGCCCTACGCTGTATTCTGTATCACTATCTGAGTATTACAGAGTAGCAATATGATCAGTAGTACGGAGACGCGCATAAAGCGGCTCAACGTCAGCATAAACCAAACTAAACCAATGCACTACACCAGCCAACAAACTGTTTTCTAATTTCTCTTTTCTTACGAAAGTACAAGTACAATCTTGCAAACTCAAACGTGCAAAAACTTCCGTCGGAGAATAACCAAGTAGAGAGAGCTGTCCCACGTGAAGAAGCCGTGCTGTGATTAGGTGGCCCTAGACTAAAGTCTGTTTTTATTATCAGATAAAGTTGTCCAAATTTTATTGCTGTTTTGAGTTGACTGCCACTGTTTGATTATGCTACGTCTCATCACCACGATTAAATCTATCATATATTTACTTGGTAATGGATTCTCACACCAATAGCCAATATTGGCCACCAATTACTACTTCCCCTCTCTGTGCCGTGTTCCCCAGATTTGCCATCTGTGCTGTTTACCGTCTCCCGTTTGCCATTCTATCCAATATTGGCCATGCCATGCGGCAGAGCACGTACATGAAATTACATGACCGTCCAAAAAAGGAAGAGGTGACCTATATGGGACCTATTATAGCTTCTCAACTTGGCTGGCAACCACACTGCTATGCTCGTTTTGTCCAGACTTGCCTTGATTCATCTTCTCTACAGGCTGTGGGTTTGCAAGACAGTAGAGCAACGTGCCGTTTATTACCGCCTTGCATTGCATTGCATCTGCCTTTGCATTTGTATCGTAATGTCTGTCTAGACTCTGCAGATTTTGCATTCTCTACAATTTTCTAAAATTTTACAGACGGCTTACGAGCATCCCCCGCATCAACCAGTGTTCCCAAAGCACGGTCGGTCGTGAACATGCGGAGGCGGCAGAGAAAAGTGTCTAGATCTTTTTTCCTGTCTTAGAACCGTCTTCAAATGAGATGTCGTTGGCCTCGTTTAGTCTTCTCTGTTCTATTTCTGTCGATTTTCTTCTTCTTTTGGGTCAACGTCGACATCCTTCATTTCAACTCTGCTCAATTCTTCATTTCCCACGTCTAAGCGTGCAGATGCAAGTTTCATCATGCAGAAATAGAACAGACTATCAGAGGGCAGCCGTCAAGTTGCAAGATACGACTGTCTGCCTCGAGGCCCCTCGCAGACCCATATCACTATCATCGCAGACTCCGTAACTCGTCACAATCAGGCCATGTGGCTGAAGCGAGCGAGCTTTGCTTTCACAAACTCCTCCAAAACACTATAGGCAATACTGCACTGATCATATCAATAGCCGACGCTATGCTGGAAGCGCTGTAGTTAAGACTAACGCGGGCAAGAATGGTCTACGAAGCACAGAACAATATACAATACAAAGTACAGTACATGCCAAGCTTGGGAACCCCTGCAGAACTAGAAACCCATCTTCAGGCTAGTTGTTTGTAGAAATTGTTTTGTCTCTCAAACCGTCTCCAACCTAGAAAAATGTATTTTGAATTCGAGAGTTGATTATCCACCATTTAGTTAGTTTGTTGTTGACTTTCATTGTTGTGAGTATCAAAGCTATCATTACGGCAACTTCAGTTTTGTCGGCAGTCTTCGCCAGTTGGCATTCTCACTGTAAACTACAGTACCAAACCCTCAAATCCTACCCATGTCCTTTACCCTTGCAAATCCTGCGGTGTCGCCATCACCACCCGCCCCCGGCGCACGGACACTCTTGTGGTTGTGATGGTTGCACAGAGTAGTTGTGGTTGCTGTGATGATGGTAATGATGGATAAGGTTGTACGATATGTTCACGCTTTTTGTGATTATCGCTGTTAAGTATGGTTCACACGACGTTATATGCAGTCGTTAAGTTACTTGTGCATGGAGAATATATCTCAAAATGCTTTCGTTTGCTGTTTTTTTAAACACTATATTTAAATAATAATAATAAAAAAACAGAAATAAAAATCTTGCTGAATAAAAATGCTGCAATTGCTACACCACGACACTCACCGTCTTCTCTGTACCCTGCCGAGCCGTGCCGTCGTTTCTTTACAGCTTCACATACATGACACGACTGTAAAGGCTGCCAGGAAACAGCAAAAATTCGCAAAAAACATCACACGGTGGCAATTAGTAAAACACTTTTGTTCGGCAACAGCTTACCCCGTATTTGTTTCCATTCTATGCCGTCCGTTGCCGTCCTGCACAACGGCCTACATTTGCTTTGCATTTGTGTTTGGAGGTGCGGCTGCACGAAGCTGCAGCAATAATATAGTCAATAGTCAGCTACAGTCCAGCCGTGTCTATTTGTTTCGTGAACCAATGTTAATAGTTAATAAAAACACAAATCGTTCTGCAGTTTTGCAAATCCGTGCCGACACGGCTGACATCCGAGAGATACATGTTTACATCCCTTTTCATCGGGCTGTTTTTATCACCCGCTACGCTATGTTTGTTCTTGTATTTTGAATTTCTAGCAAACCGTTACGATATTCTGGTTTAAAAAAAGATATCGTTTATAGTCATGTGACATATATCATCATATTATCACCGCTTTGTTGCAATACTAAATACAACAGTAACTTGTAAGTCATAAGTAGGTTGCCTTGTTGGGAGAGGATCGCTGGGCCAGGGTAATTTGCTACTGCTAACCATGACACTGTTTGTGTCTCTGTCGCAGTCTCAGACTTAGATGTCGGATGTTTCTTATCTCGTATCTCTGTCTACATGAGAGCTGCCTCATTTGTCCCTATTTTTTTTACATACCGTCGTCTACATTGCCTATTTCAAACTAGTTTCGGCTACCGATCCGAGTGTAGTGTATTACCTGTTGGCGTTGTAGCCGGGCAGGCAAACCGGTAGTAACAAGCTCTGTAATTGCGCTCTGTATATAATACGAGGATGAGATGAGATGTAGTTTACAGTCCGACTCTACATCTTTGCTTGTCTTTGCTGGGCATTATTTCTTAATGGCAAGAGTTAGCAATTGACTCCTTCGTCCACAAGTCTAAGGAATTGTTGGATCCTTGCATAAAATGGCTGAATTATTCGAGATCCGAATACAGGAAAAAGCAATATACCTCAATCTAAATCTACAAAGTCCGTGTTGCTGTGAAGATCGCCGTTATTGAGGGGATCCTGACTGTCGAATGAGAAGACGCGCGGGATACCATATGAGCAAAGTTTGTATTGAGTACACAATAATAATGAGAACAAAAAACCAGACAAAACAAGAAACGAAAACCATGCTATGAGGACTATTGCTACGGCTGGATGCCGCCGAGATTTGCATTACTGAGTAGATACTCTTAGATAATAGCAATATGAAGACAGCCAGAGACCACAGAAAGTGCGCAAGTACATAGTAGTGCACAAAATCAAAACAAGACAACCAAAGCAATACTCTTCACCTCTAACCATATCAGGCTAACCTTCCCCAGGACGTTACGGGGAGCATCCGCATGAAATCACTAGCTTGTAGTCTGTCGCTGTGCTAGTTGAGTGATCAGTTTCGTTTTTTTGTGAAATGTGATAGGTATTTTGAGGCCATGTAAACTCAACGGTTGTAAAACAGGTACGAAGTTGAACCCTGTAGGGTCCTTCACCATGAGCACCGAATGATTTGCAGAATATAGACTACCCTGTACTGGCTGCAAACGATGGATGCAATAATGCCATTGCTATTGCCCCAAATAATTTCTTTCGTTACCTCTTCCTACGTAGTTCTCAATCTCGTCAGTATCCACGGGTCCATTCTCTCTCCGTCGCCATCCTCCTCACCGAGATGGCTAGCATCTCTCCAGTGATCAGGGTTAACAGCGACGATATAGGGAGTAGTGTAGGGATCAATGTAGGGAGTCTTACGAAGGAGAATGAGTACGTTGTAGTAGTACGATCTAGGGAGCAGGGAGGATTCAGGTACGAGCAGACAGCCAGTAGGGACAGATAGACGGCCATTCAGGCAGGCAGAACCACCTATATTACACCGAATACAGTATCCGTACTCATAATGCTACATCTAGGCAGTGTAGCAACCCGATTATTATAGGATGAGATGTACCGAAATTGGTACCCAATAGAAGAAGACGAGTGTTTCTCAATTATTGTCTTCTTGTCGTTGATCTTGTCGTCTTTGATCTTTTTTTGTTGCTGTTTAGATCAATATGGCAGAATCAATTTGAGCCGGTCACAAATGTGTTTCGCCTCTGATTGATTAGTTCCGATAAATACCCAAATGTTACTCATCTACTTGTACATTCATTACACTGTAGTGACGTTTGCCGGAGAATATTCATCACAAGTTTCAGATTCGCAATTCAATAGATTCAAGACTAGACGATGTGATCAAATTTCTGATTTTTTTTCTCTTTCTGGCCAAGTCAAAAGGTCTCCTATTTTTGGATTATTAGTAAATGTCTTACGGAGTAGGATCCGTCGTCGCGACTTTAGCAGGGTAGTACTTGAAGTTGAAGGTGAAACAACTCCTGAAGAAGAAGCATGCAGAGAGGTGCCTTTTTGGTTGGTCTCTTTTTTGTGTACATCGTACATACGAAGTACAGAGTTCTCTACAAGCTAGGCTCCACGGGTTACCTGTTTAGTTAGCTTCCGTACACCTCCTATTCGCATTACTTCGTAGAGTTAAATTGTCCATTTGCGGAAGCGCTTCTCGCCTTTTACTCGACTAATTCTCACTATTTTTATGAGCCTATTTCAGAATATTGTAACAGAATTTCCTTATGATTCTTCCACCTGTCTACAATGTAGCCTACCATGTGCCTGCTAGGAAAACTTGTAGAATATGGACAGAAGAATACCCAGCTTGACTAGAAAGATATCTAGACTTTATCCATTCTGGTCTGTGTGAACGTGCATATACCTGATTAGGAGAGGATGGCAAGGGTAGGAGAGAAGGAAAGAGACTGCGAGAGCCAAGGGATTAGGCGTTTATGATACCGATAACGATACGGACTGACACTGATAGTTCTGGTACCGATACAGAGATATTATGCTTGTGAAGCTAGATGATGAAGATGCACCAAAGCATCAAAGGCAATTAAATGAGTATTCAGTCTACCTCTGCAAAGTCTACAGACTACAGAGCACACCAGACTCCCCACAGTGGCATTCTGATGTAGCATGCCTGATGCGACTCTGTCCATTGAAATAGGAGCTGTCACGCGAAGGACTAGAGTGTGGTCGAAAGTGGACGAACAGGTGTAGATTTCAAGATTTGGTGAGAGTGCCGTGAGAGAAAATATTGAGAGATAAACAGAGAGAATGCAAAATACAAGATACGTGTTTTCTATTTTGATCGAGATTAAGGACTCTGATACTGAGTAGATCAAAGATGCAATTAAAACTCCGTCGACAAGCTTTTCTAGTCGGTTTCTTTTCTTTTTCTTCATACTTTGCTTCATGTTTTGGTGATTACTCGTGTTTTCCCGCTTTTTTTCTGTTCTCGGCTTCCTTTTTCTTCTTCTTATTTTCTCTAAATTTTGAGACCCGGACCCTGATGATGCTGGCATTGCAGATCCCAGTTTGAAAACTTGCGCAGTAGAGAAAGGTAGCCGAAAGTAAGAAGCAATAGGAAGAGAAAAGGGGAGCAACGGTTTGACACGAAATGGAGACACTAAATGGAGACTGTAGCCACGACACGACCTCAATCTCGTCATGATGATTCTCGGTAAACTAGCCACGAACTAGAACAAGTAAAAGCTAAAAGTAAGACAACCTAGCCCGAAGAAAATACAAAAATGCCTCTAAAATGTCTAAAATGCTGAGAAGCAAAATAACCGTTGTATCACGCGGCATATGTAGCCCTTTTCAGATGCGATTGACATGCTCGATGCTTCACGGGGAGTACGACGCTGCAGGGGCCTGTGACAGGTGGTGTGCCTTGCCTTGGTATGTTAGGTACTTGTACTGTGCATAGTGCAGAGCACGATGCAATACTTCGTACAGATTGAGGTAAAGGGGTAGTTGGGCTGAGTGTATGAGCCTGACTGACACCTGAACGTATTTTAATTCAGCCTTTACCACGAGAACTACTAAGTATTAACACTGCAATATGAACGATACCGATGCTATTCCCTGTGTGTTTGCACGTCAAATATTATCTGAGACCCAATCTATAGAAAGGGTGCCTTTTTCGATTTGCTACCACCCTCATCCCTCCCCCCGAGCTCGTGGCCTTGATTCTCTCCGGCGTCTAGCTCTCTGTAAGTAATCCGCAATTATTCCTCTTCGCATACTCCTATCTCCTATTCCCTTGCCCTCTCCTCTTCGGACGAATTATCTTACATTACACGAGGCAGTGTAGAAAGTCGGCTTACTTTCACAGGATGATGTTTACTTGTACACTGGAGATTTTGTAAACGATCGGCACGATCGAAATAGTGTATGTGTTTTTCGTCTTTTTTCGTCTTTCTTTCTGAAGAAGTGTGCCTCTTCATTACCCTGGGTACCCTTATGAATCCCGTGCTGGTGTATTTTCCATTTGTCCCTCGCTTGAATATTCCGGATCGACTTTTTGCTTGTTTGATGATGTCTTTTTACATCTGCCTTCCTCTCCGTCCTCACCATATCTGCTAGTTATTGGCAACATCACGAGAAATTTCAAAACGCCTTACCCGGCAAACACCGAAATTGTGTGTTTTGTTCTACTTGATCATGAACCTTGTTGTTTTGCCAGTCGACTTCTTCTATCTCTAGCTTCATTTACAGTATATTGTCGTCCTCACTCGCGTCTATTTCTATCTTGAGCATCCTCTCTCGGCCTTTTTAGCAGCCGTGATGTTTCTATTTCTTGGTATACCTTGCAGTTTCAATACCGCTGTTTCACTGGCATTGTTTACGTCTTCATCTGAGGCCTTTGATCTTCGATGTGCGTTTGGACTTGTAAATAGTCAGCCGACGGCAGAATAAATCCAATTAAAATCAATCAAGTTCAAACCACTAGCTAATGCTACACCACTTCACTCACACGGTCTTTGCTGTTTCATATTTGTTTCCCTGGATGTTTCCCCTTTTGTTTCTACTTTTGTTTCTCTTTTTGTTTCTACAACCTGCCCAGTAATAGATCAGCATTCTATTCTTGTCCACTACCACTCTCTTTTTGTTACTCTAGGGCATTTTTACCCTTCCATCTTCTTCATGAGTTCATCCCAGTAGCTCTACAACACCGGCAGTCTACAATCCTAGATCCCATCCAAATCCCACCATCGCGGATCATGTATGTCTCAAACTTGATCGCTGCAACAGACCGCGTGTCTCTTCTTGTGTTCATTTCCTCTTATTTTCCATTTCTCCATGTCTCACTTTGTTAACGTCTGTCGGTAATGAGGGTTTGGTCTTGTCGAGCTTGTGCTTGTCATACTCTTTTGAAAGATTTTGATAGAATCCTCCCGCCACTCTACTCTGTACTACTCTTGGGGTCTGTGCTTCGGTCACCCGGCCGTCGTCTGCCTGTTTTGCTCTCCCGCCCGTCCCCGTTCCGTTTATTACTCTGTAGATGCTGAATTGTATCATGATTTTCCAGATACAGGCATAGCCGCTCCCTGATCATAGCAGCCTGGCTATTAATTTACAGTAGCTAGCTACCGTAAGAACAGAAATACGAGAAGGCCAAATACTACTAAGTAAGAGTAATACATTGTAGGTAAACTAGCTCTCCACTATCTCGAAACCGAGATTGCTCTCAATCGCTTCGACAACAACAAAGAGATAGACAGCCACGAGAAAATAAACTCAATCGAGATAGCTGTTGGTTGTTGGCTATCAGTTGAGTCCAGCCGTGGAGCAGCCCATTTCCGTGTCTATAGAACTACTGTATCTAGATTATGTAGATACTCATGCAAATTATTCTCAAGAGCATTGTTTTGTAACCAACATGCTGACAAGACCCTCAGGAACAAAGAACTGACTCACTACAATATCCACTGACTCTCCCGAAGAGTCCGAATAGGAAGTGGTGTTGTTTGGCATGTGTCGACATCTCAGGGATAGCTGTGGTGTAAAAGTTTTCGTTTGTCTGCACTTTTTCTTGGTCCCTGTTTTTTCCCCTATGGTTTTCTAGCTCTTAAAGCTGTTGCTAAGGACCTTATTCCCCATCATATCCAGCCCCCATCACCTCCATCCACTCATCACCTCACCGAACTGTCTCCATCACGCTTCTCCATCGCGCTTCTCGGTTCTCCATCACACAGTATCGTCATTCTTTCATCAGCACCCAGCACTAACATACAGTAGTGAGATCCAGGCGGCTGACGGCGCCCCCGTTCCCCGTAAATTATAGTGCCTCGAAGCGTGTAGTGTTTACAATAGTCTGTGTTTTTGTACACTGTAGTGATTCAAAAGTGCAGTTGTTTTCTTTTGTCTTGCACTTTTCACTGTTCATGGCTTCCACTTTTCTGTGTTTTTCATCTACTATGTAACTCTTCAGCACGCAGTACTTTGCAAATCTATCCCACTTTATGTATTTTTACATTGGTTTGCATAGACGCCAAACAATACAAGTCTTTTTTCTTCTCAAGACCAAGACCCCAAGCCCGGATGCCGCTGGTTATTTCTACACCTCAGCTGCAAGTGTAGCAAAATGGCATCGGGGTTTGATAAGGCCAAGACAACTAGAAGAAGAAGATTGTGAAGATCAGAAAAGAAGACGAGAAGAAGACCAAAAGAATCGTAAAGAGGAGAGAATAAGAGCGAGAATGGAAGTAAGGGCTTTGTCAAGACAAGAGTTGCAGACTTTATGCGTGCTGCAGGCACTGGGCTAGGTGAATAGATGCCGTCTTTTGTCTTTTGTCTTTGTCTTACAGTCTTTTATTGAGTCTTTCTTATTTACAGAGATCCCGTAAGAATCCAATGCTCGTCTTCATCTCTTTTCGTATCTCTTTTCGTCTACGCCGAACTGTCTCCCCTTTTGTATTTGTATTGTGCAGTTTTCGTCTTTTTTCGTCTTTTTTCGTCTCAATTTTATTTTTCGTTTTCCCGTGTCTCTGCTTGAAGTCAGCTTTTCACCCGATTACTATATTGCCCCTAATAGCTGCAATATCTGCTGCGTAGTCTTTCTGTTCTTTACGCAGTATTATCTTCGTATCTTCAACAGCACCGGTCTGCAATACTCTGACTATTAACGCCACCACCTATCTGTTATTCTTTTGGTTGTTGCTCGTTTTAATTGTAATTATGCCACCGTCACATTTCGTCAGCACGTTCTCGTTATTATCTATATTTTGAAATTTTGTTTCTCTTGTTCTGTTTGAATTCTTTTAATACATCTCAGTATTTACTTTGTATATCTTTAGCCTGCCTGGTCTAGTAACTTCAAAGCCAAAAGCAAGAATAATACGGTCCTTTCACTACGACTCTGCTAACCCGTGGCGCTCATTTCAACTGCATCTGCATGCACCTTCGCTTTGCCTCACCTTTGCATTGCCTTGCGCCACCCGGCCTCAGTTCTGCCCTGCTGATGTCCTGAGCCAAGGGTTACCAGGCATGTTTAGTGCAGACGCCATGTCTACCTCACTTTAGGGCTCATCACAATCACTACGCACTACAGGCATCACCCAACGTCGTATCACTCTATCGTGAACTCTGAGATCGACACGGCTGTTTCTCTTGTCTTGATTCTGTTTCTGTTCCTCTTTCAAGGCTCTCTTTTCTGCCCCTCTGTGCCTGTTTTGCTGTCGTCTCAATGCTCTCCACCTCAACCGCCCACGGGATGCTCCTCATCCCCAACAGCGTTCCATTGCGGTAGGTACTCTTTTCCCGTTGCTCGTCTCCTCTGCTCGCCTCCTGTCTGTTGTCTCTGTCAACCCCGTCTGCTGTTACCGTCCCCTTTCTCGTGTCTCTTCTCGTGTCTTTCCGCCGCCACTCTCCATTCTACTGTCTGCTCATACTCTTCACATGCTCCCGTCCCCTTTTCCTCTTTGGTCCTCTGCTATATCTCCCCTCCTGTGCTATACCTTTTTACAGAACGATCACGTCCCAAAACGGACGGCCCGTCCTGTCTGCAACTCTATAACTCTTTTGCTCTGCACTAATCTCTACGCAACCCTTTACACTGCGACTCTGCCTCCTCTCTTCGCGACGTCGTACCTCTCTCCCTCTCTGCGCAGACACACAAATCGCTCGTCTCTCCACTTACACCGTTTCCCTACCACCAAACACATTGATACTGTTGCAACTGTCTTCACCTTGCTATTCTGTGCTTCGTGAGTCCTGAGCATCCTCCCCACATCTTCCGCAAACCGACATGGTCAAGTAAGATATCCTCCGTGCACACGCAGACGCAGTCACGTCTTTTTCTGTGCAAGACAACTATATCATAGGTATTATTATATACAGTTGACCGGCCTGTATATCATACTATTACTATTAATTGTACCTCACTTGTATTTAGTATTTATGGGCTTCAACAGCACTAAGTGAATGACCTGATTAACAGCAATAGTATGCTTTCTACTTTTTCGTGTTACCATGGTGAGCTCTACTATCTAAGAGTAATGATGGCTTACGACTATCATCTATTACGAATATCACCAAATTGGCGATTAACCTTGCGATAGACCTGACTCTAGCCTTGCCTGACTAGCCTTGCCTGACCGTAGACCTTGTTCATACATCATACAAAAAGTAGTGGCCAGGCCAGTAGACGAAGACCAGCCGAACACACCATCAGTGAATCTACAGAGTATTACCTTGTCGAGCTTCTACAGTACCCCCCTGCTCCACCAGCTACGCTTACCCCTTCAAACCCTCATGTACAACGGTCGAAATCTGTCCCTGGGCTAGACACTGGTTGCAACCGCTAACGGTTTTTGACTTTCTCTTTAAAAGATCGATAAATTAATATAATTATAACACCAATAATAGAAGAAAATAAATAGAAGAAAACAACAGAAAAAGCGGTATCTGTGCGCAGCTACATCCCGCCCCCTGGTACCCATCGGGTAAGTCTGTTTCTTTTATCGTGGATTTCTGTGATAGTTGTGTTCCTCTTTTTTTCCACGTCTGTATGCTTTCTTTTGTCGTCCTCTTGTCTCTTCTGTTTCTTGTCTGTCTCTGTATCAATCTGCTTCTTCTCAGATACCTTACTTGTACTCTTCCTAACCCTTTCTCTTTATAACAGCGGCTATTCTCTTTCAATTGCTGTTGTTTACTCTGAATTGTTAACGCCTTTTCAGTCTGTCTCCTCTACTCTTCTTTGCTATTTATCGCATTTGATCACGAATCCATCGACACATTTACTTACTCTCTACTTTACCTCACTCCCCTACCTCCACCTTGCCGCACCCTATCTTTACTCCTCTACCTCTTTCACACACCCTCCCCACTCCAGCTCTCCGTCTTCAACCCTACTCTAATACATACACCTCTTCACCTTGTCCTTATTTACCTATTATTTATCAAAGATTTTTTTATTTTTTATTCATTCTTTCTCTACTCAGTACTACTCTCTACTCTCTACCATCTCAGTCACTCTTTCTTTACTTTTCAAACTCCTCGTCACTTTTTACTTAACTACCACCTTTTCTCCTCCATCCCATCCATAAAGAGACTCTTCCTCCCTCTATCAGTCACCTCATGGAGATCATTCATGTTCTTTCTTGATCAACATAAGACCGTCGTCGACTCCTTCTCTTCTGTTCACTCTTCTTCACCCTCCCCCTCTTCATAATACCATCTTGTCTCGTCTCATCTTCTTTCCTCTCGTTCATCACATATATAAAACCCATATCCCACCGTCTCTACATCTTATATAATAAAGCCGGCTCATCTTCACTTCAGCATCAGCATCCTATCAACAATATCCCACAACCACATCAGCACAACCTCACCTTCAAGACAATATATGAGCCAAGCCATAAACAATCGCCACTTATTCTCGCCCGCCTACATCACATTAATAATTTCAACGTCAGATCAACTGTCCGCACATCTGGTTGCAAACGTCTCATACCGGTCGATCTCACTTACGTATCTATCCCACATCACCTTCTCGCCATCCGCCCCTCATCTTATAAAAGTCTCTTACGCCGTGTTTTCGTGATATAATCCGCACTCGCCTTATTTCTCATCTTATACCTCTTTTCCTGAATCTCTCCCATCACTCTCTCTCACCCAAAGAAATGGAGCTCATGGAACTCGTGGATCATGAACCCGCCCCTCGCCCGTTCCGGTGCGACTGGCAGTCATGCAGCAAGGTCAGTTCAGACAGTATATTTCTTGTGGAGGACACGCCTAACAGAAATAGAGCTTCAATCGTAAGTCGGACTTGCAGAGACACTACCGCATTCACACCAACGAGCGGCCGTATCAGTGCAATACTCCGGGCTGCGGCAAGAGCTTCATCCAGCGTAGTGCTCTGACCGTGCACATCCGCACCCACACCGGCGAGAAGCCTCACATGTGCCAGCACACTGGCTGCAACAAGCGCTTTTCTGATGTAAGTACAACTGAAGCCTGGTGGATGCCCGTTCACTGCTAACAAAACAGTCCTCAAGTCTGGCCCGCCATCGGCGAATCCATACCGGCAAACGTCCTTATAAGTGCGCTCACGATGGCTGCTTGAAATCTTTCTGTCGTAAGACGACCATGGTTAAGCACCAGCGTCGTTCGCACCAGCGCGGAATTCACTCCTCGGAGCTCGACGACTGCACCTCCGAGTCTGGCAGCGACGAGTCGCCCTCGACCCCCAAGAGCAGCGCCATGCACTGGGCCACGCCCGCCATGGGCATGACTCACGGCCACCCCCAGCACCACCCGGGCATGCACCGCGCCAACTCGTTCGCCGACTTTGGCCAGCACGTCCAGTACAGCATCCCGCCCCAGCACTACGGCAACAGTGCCAGCGGCGCACCTCCTCCTCATAACGCCCACGGCGCCCACCGCCAGGACTACCAAATGCATGATCCCTCAGTCGCCGGCCCGCCGCCCCAGCAAATGCCCATGATGCACCGAACATCGAGCCTGCCGCAGCAGCCCTACTATGTCACCGACCACAACAACCCGGGCGTTGCCACCATGAATACCATGAACTCGATGAACTCAATGAACTCGATAAATATGGGCATGAACATAAACATGAACTACCAGCATATCCCCCGCCAGTCTGTCGAGCGCATTGCCGTCGACATCCCCTACTCCAACACACCCGGCCTTGCCGCGTCCATTCAGAGCAGTCCCAGCAGCTTTTCCGGTGCCGGCCGCAGCCCGTCAACTCAGGACGGTTTCTACACGCACCAGGCCACTCAGGCCGCCACGTATGCACTGCACACAGCGTCGCCCATTGAGCACCAGGCGCCGATTGTGCACTACCAGTCGACGCCCGTGCCTCAGGTGCAGGTTCCTCAGGTCGTGCCCCAGGTTGTTACCCAGGTCGTCTCGCAGCAGCCCCAGCCCGCGGCACCGACATCGCAGCCTCAGCCCCAGGCGAGCGACGACCAGTGGTACAACAGCGTGCCCTATCAGTCTCCGGTCGAGGTGGCCCAGATCACACAGATCCCGGCGTATGCGCCGAGTGTGTACGATGCTTGGGCCGAGGCCAAGATCGAGTTTGAAACGGCCGGTATTCAAATGCCCAGTGCTCGTATCGAGCAGATGTGATTTGGCATCTATTGGCATCTTTCTGATTTTCTGATCCTTTTCTGATTTTCTTTTTCTTTTTGTCTCCCTGCCCCAATACCCCCAGAGGACTTCCTCGTGTATCAACAGTGTCTTTTTATCATTTATTTCGTTTTTTCTTCTGGCGTTTCTTCCATTTCTATTGCATTGCAATAACGACGGCGGCCTCCACGATGGTCATGTTCATGTTTCTATCATTTCCCTCCGCATTATTCTTCTTATTTTTCTTCCTCTGTATTATTTGACGTTTTTGTCATGTCTCGATTTGACCACGAACCTTCTATCCCTTTTCGTTTCGTTCTGCATCTATCCCTTATAGTCATCGAGGGAGACCAGGAACCGGCGTCTTTTTTTGTATTTCTTTTTTTCAACATTTTCCCCCTTCATGTTTATCATGATTGTATTGACGGCCATCCGAAGAGAAAAATGTGTCTTATTTGCTGTTTTGGTCGCTTATAAGAGGAATAGGTTTAATATGGTGACGGTTGCCGCAAGAGTAGACAAAAGGGTTGCTCATTTGCCAATCGTGTGGTGCTATTGTATGTCTCAGGACTTGTAACATTATTTCAGATTTTCACTGTTCTAGTTAGCGAATGAATAACGTTTAATTTACCAACTGCTGATATGAGTGACTGAGCTGATAGACAGCAGGGGCGAGAATGATGAGGAAGGTGAGGACGAAGAAAATGACAACGTGACCGGCTTGGATTATATCTCAAGTCTAGCTGCCAGAGTTCGACCTTCACACTTATAATGCTGACAACAGATCGTTTTGCGTGCCGCATTCTAAATGAAGCCATGCCTCAGTTTCAAACCGCATGATAGCGCATATGAAGATAATCACGGCGTCCGGCATAATACAATTGATCAGCACTGATGTATTGCAGTAAAGTAAACAATAAGATGGCTGACTGACTGATGTATAACATAGACGACCTGAACCGATATGACCTGATAGTACCAGACTAACCCGAAGACCGTAACCCATAGACCCGATGTAAACTATAAAAATAAAACAAATGAAAAAAAATCTTAGCAGACAAGCTTGAGTCTGCTTCTGTTGTTTGTTGATGTGTAGAAATGGGGATTTGGGACCATCGAAAAAAGAACCGATCAATCGATATAAACAATGGCATAATACAAGAGGCCGTATCAACCAGAGAGATGCGAGACGTTAGACATTAGGAAAACACAAAAAAAAGGTGTGACAGGATTGGATACGAATAATGCCAGAATTAGAACTAGGAAAAGAAGAAAGAAAAAAAAGTAAAGTTTTTATGAACTCGTTCGGGTGGATGAGATGTCACTTTCGACCTTCGTTGTTTTGAAGAGACTGGAATGTATCTTAAAAACATCCATAGGATCGGCCGTGGCAGTGGCAGTCGTGTTCGCCGTACTTGATGTTGTCATGGTGGCCATAGTTGCCATCGAAGCCAGCGATGCCATGGTATCGGACGTGCTGCTGCTCAGCATGCTGGACGCACTCATTGTGGAAGAGATAGAAGATGTTTGGCCCTTGGGAGGCACTGTGGTATCTTTTCTGGCCTGGGTCTTTTCATTGCTAGAATTACCTGCGTTTGCATCTGGCTTACCCTGCCAAAGGCTATCATCCTCGTGGTCATCACGCATGAGCAGCGGTGGAAGCTCAAACGATGACGCAACACTGCCTGTAGTTTCCCTTATGGATCGTTGCGGCTGTGGGGAGACAGACAATGAACGAGCCATGGATGCCATGGATGCAGTGTTAGACAACCGCTTGCTGGACATGGGTGGAACAGGTGGCGGAGGCGGAGGCGACGGGAGAGCCCTGTTGGGTGGCGGACCAGCCGGCAGAATTGGATCCTTAGGGTTTAACCGCGCTTTATCCACCTGAGACTTTGTGCCAGACGCGCTGTAGTTAGCAATCACACCAGAGTGAGTTGAAAACGAATCGAGACTGTTGGCATAGACAACTTGCTCGAGAAAGGGTGGAGGTGCCGAAAGGGTCATTGTCGGCAATGGAGGAGGGTGTGCAACCGACAGATTCTTCTTGCCACCAACGGAAGAGAACGAAAATGCAGATGCCGGCATGCTAAAGCTACGACTCGTGTTGGCACTGGACATGGACCCTCTTGGAGGCGGTGGCAGAGGTGGCGGGTCTGGCATCACAAGGTCTGGGATTTCCAAAGGAGACTCATGCGGACGCGGAGGGCGAGCGGGGCTGGCCGGGCTCGGTGGCTGCGGCAGACCGGGTACGGGAGTCATGGGCTCCATCATGTTCGTAGTGAGTGCATTTCCATACAGGTTCGATGCTGGGATAGACGCATTGGTAGCCGTAGAGTAGCTGCCGTAGCTTGACCGTAGACCGCGTGCGCTGGCTGCACTTTCTGCAGCCGAATGCCTGTCAATGGGAGAGCTGTAAGACTGAGGAAGAGCTGGCACAGGTGGCTGCTGGTTACTCTTGTTGCTCTGGAAATTGTAGTAGCCAAGAGCCTGTGGTGGCTTTGGCTTGGCCGCAGCACCTTTGAGCGACGATACAGACTTGTTGGACTTTATGGTCGGTGTTCTTTCTTTGCGTGGCTCGAGCTTGTTTGTTGTTGGTGCACAGATGGGTGAGCTCGGAAAGTAGTATGGGACTGGGCTGCCGTTGTAGCCATAATACACGTTACTGTTGCAGATGCTATTAGGGTTGATGTCTGCCTGCTCAGCACCACTCCCACGGACACTCAGCTGTGTTGGGCTCGGTGGCGGCGATAGCGATGTCAACGGCGGCGATATGCTTCGGTCCTGTCTGCTGCGCCGCGAGAAAAATGATGAGTGGAAGAGGAATGGCCACTGACTACGCGCACTCTGTTTTTGAGTCTGGGCCTGAGCAGAGTCGGGCTTGTACAGAGAAGCGGCATCGATTACGCCTGGAGCTGAGTTGCATGAGTTTGCTGGCGAAATGAGGGGTGTAGGTAACTCATCGCCTGACTGTCGAGGGTGCCTTTCGTTTCGGCTTCGTTGAGCAGAAGCTGGACCCCGAAAATGACCAGGCAAAAACAGCATTTGACTTTGGCGAAGTCGCGTCTTTAATCCAATTGGACCTGAAGATTCGGCAAGTCCAAAACTGTCAAGTTTTCCGCGGCCTCTTTGCTGGTCTAGCTCATTCGTGTTGGCATGGGAAGCATCGCCAGCCGAGGACATGTCGCCATTTCGACCACTGCCGATGACTCCGCGACTTGGTCCGTCCATACCGCCTCGATGATGGTACGGTTGACTAGAATTGCTATTGCGGCGTTTCTTTACAAAAAAGAAAACGATTGCGGCCAGAAGAGCAGCGGCGAAGATAGAACAGAGGGCAATGGCGGCTTTTGCGCCTGGTGTGGGTGTACCGTGCATTGTGTTTGTACTGCTTGTGCTTGTGATACCGCTAGCCGGGGCTACCGTGGAAAGTGTTTGTGCTGATGATGTTGTTGTTACGCCTGTGCCTTTTGCTGTGCCTGTTGCTGTAGCTGTGGGTGCTTCCGTTGCTGGAGGCGCTGCTAGATTGTTCGACGACACTATCGCTGCGGATTCTGTCTGTGATGCTGTCTGCGCAAGTTGCCGGCAAGGATTTCCAGATGGACCGGCCGTGAGCAAACTACTGCAGTAGTAATCTGCAGGCGGCGGGCCCGGGTCCAAGACGGAGTAGTATCCGATGCTGATAGTCAGTTACGGTGTCCTTGTGTAGACAGCTAAAGAACATGATAACCTACTTTTGACACTCGTTGATAAACAGATCAACGTTGGCTATTTAGTTAGCAGTTGTCATCAACTTCATACATCGTCAACAGAGAACATACGGTCTTGGCCGGATCCGCCGTCGGCTTCGATCCAGACACCACAGAATGCGGAATCACACCAGTAAAGCTGCCACAAGTCCTGCTGGACGTCGGCGCCAGAAAGAGCGGAGCACGCAGCCGGCAGTGATACACCGTCGTCGCTGTTGACAATACCAGCCGATGATGCTGATGGTAGTGGCAGTGGTGATGGCGTTGTTGTTATTGTGAGTGCGCTCAAAAATCCGCGCCGGCAGGCCTCGATGCACTGCTGGGCATTACCGCCTTCATAAAAAGTCTTTGATCGCCGTAGAAGTGGCTGTGGTGCTGTCGTTGCCAGCGGGTGACGTTTAGCCTTGTTAATTTTGTTAGGGGAAGAGTTGTGATGAGGCTCCCTGTTTTTGACACGATAATTAAAAGAATCAACAGAGTCTGCTAATTCGCCACTACCAAGGGGGCAGAGACACTCAGAAGCTGTCTCGGGAATGCCCATGGTTAAAGTGCGGTTGTCCGTGATGATATGAGGGAGTATGCAAAGTGAGTAGGTGAGAGTCAATGGCTGGATGAGAGACGACAAGAGATGACAGACGGTGGGATGAGAAGGCGAGAAGATTGAACAAGGGGAGGCGAGAAGAGAGAAGATGGAGGACAAGGTGGGTATGATGGAAAAGCAAAAGGACGACAAGGACTCGAGGAGGGACAAGGGAAGGGGGAGTGGGAAAGAGAAGAATGAAGAAAAACATAAACGAGGCGATGCAATATCAAAGAGTATGAGAAAGCAGGGGAGACAGCGAAGATCACTACGGAAAATGATAAAACGAGGTGAGTTTGAACACAAGTTTTCCCATGGAAAGTGTTAGTAGGAGGGACAAGAGGACAACAGGACAAGGCCACTGGCCACAGAATAAAGAAGCAGGGACAGACAGGTAACAAGGAGAAATGACGGGGAACAAGGATTGATAGGAATATGTATGTTACCTACGTTCAAGACGGCGAAGAGCAGTCAAAATATGAGGTCAATGCAAACAGCAGCCAAGGGTCGAACAAGCAGTATCCGGGAGGACGGGAACAGAAGCGGACAAGTACGGTCCAGCGAAGTGTTTGGAGTGAAGAGAACTGGTTGACTTCTACGATGTGCAGCACAGACAAAATCAAACGTAATCCTTCGGTCAGAGAAAAGCGCAGACGCAAAAAGACAGACAGTAGCATCGTCGATCTATAGCCAACGAGCTTCGAAGAGGCGAGACACAGACATCAGACAGAGACATTGAAGGAAGACATCGGTATAAGCATCCTGCGTAGGACTAAAACTGTTTGTAGTTATGAAAGATATAGATAGAGGTGTGTATATGATCTTCAAGATGCGATTTTGAAACTACTTCTCTTCGCCCAAGACCGACCAAACGATGACATCACAAAAAAAACCAAAAAAATCATTCAAAGTGAAACAGCTTAGCAAGACATCTACAAGTATCAGGCTGGATGGACAAAGATGAATCCGCAGCTGGTAAGGGAAGTCATCTCCAGACTCGCACTTACTTTTGAGATACATCATGAAAAAGCCATTAACAAGAAAGTCGAAAGGTAAGATACGCAATCCAAGGAGGTTCTGTGATGCTCCGAAAAGGGCAGTGTGGAGCGAAGAGGCTACGCCAATATCAATAAGCGAGAGACGTGATCGATGCAGGGATGTGGGAAACACGTGTGACATGGAGGGGGACATGACAAAAGGAAAAACAGAGGATATTACTGATTAGGAGAAAACATAAGGTACAGGGAAGGGCGGGCTGTCCGTAGTTTTGGGAGTACCAATGGACAGGCAGGGCGGGTAGGAGAAGAATATGAAAAGAATGTATATTCTTCTACTATTGTAAGCTGAGACAAGTGAGGGCATTGTAGGTATTTCAACGCCATGTAATAGTGTCGATATCAGAGGCGGTGAGTGGGCATTTGATGGGGGAAAAGAGAAGAAAGTACAACAGTGAAGCCATTTATAATGTAAAAATATCAGCAGTGACAAAAGAGAAAACGAAATATTCAAATTATGGGAAACAAGGAAAACAGGGGGAAAATAGAAAGGGGATATGGATGCAAATACTCTAAGAACACTGGCGAGCGTGCACCCCGGCTCTGTGCATAGCCGTCTGACAACGAAACGGAAGAGTTTGCTGGCAGCATAGATATATACGAGGTCGAGAGCTCGAGCAGGAGAAGGAAAGGGTCAGGGGACGAGGGAGACGGTAAAAACAACAAGACCGTGCTACTCACAAACAGTATCACAGGATAGATTAAAGTTTGTGATACAATTTATCTATTCAAATTAATAAACTGTGCCAACCATCAAGGAAGTAAATACACAGGAATTGGACCTGAACAACTCGATAGCTGCACGCATCCGGTTGGCCTGTTTTAAGACTTAAACCTGTTTGCATCCCCATCTGCAAGTCGACCACAAGATATATTGATCGATGTGAGCAAACGAGATGGAAACTAAAAGGCAAAGATAGTATGGGACTGGGCTACCGCAGCCTGAAAGAAGCAGGTGGCCTGACGGCTGCAAGGTACCACTTCTCATTCCTTCCTTCTGAGGTTGGCAGCGACGTGTCTGCTAGTCCGTCATAGCCTGCGAACGGGTTGTTGTACGGCGTACAGGCCGCAATGGCCACCCATCATATACGTGCATGCAGTGTAATGGGAGAAGAGGAGAACTGGAATAATACGAGAAAAGGCTACGGGGAACAACAAGACAAAGGACAGAAAATGGCATAGTCATAGCATTGTTGTGTCGAGCCTTGGACGGATCTTCCGGACATGCTCCATGCCCATCCATCTCAACGACCCCCTGCTCGGGCAGCATTGTCTTCCAATGGATTGTCCGAGTAGGCGACATTCCACAAGCAAAGTAATGATGGTCAAATGATTACAATATAGTAGTCAGTGATGCACAAAATATACGCAATATACTCGAGCAGAAGCATACGTAAACATGGCAGCCATTTGCTGAGATTGGAGGCTTTGTAAGACAGACACAGCCGTGTTGCCTTTTAACTGCTCCCATGTCAATAGCTCGACTGTCTCATAGTCTGGCTATGAATTTCCCCTTGACTTCCCGTCTGCCTGCCTGCCTGCCTGCCTGCCTGCCCATCTCGACGGTGGCAGATGCTGCACAACTATACAACTCTGCTTGTGCTCGGTAATGCATGTCTCAAAGAACAGAGCGCCCGCACAAGCACAATAATACAAGAATTAATGCATCGGAGCCAGTTTTTATGCAGTGGATAGATAATATCACTTGCATAAAACTCTGTCATCTGGAAGCTTTATCATCAGAATACAGGTTATGACCCAAACTATAGATAAACTGATGCATTTGCAGTCATTAACACCACTCCAGCCCAGAAGCGTCACACTTGAAACAAACCTAAGAAGACTATAGCCAAGGGGGAAAAATCCAGTTTTTATTATTTTTTGGCGCAATTCCATCTACTGTTTTTTGTCACATCCCTGTTCACCTGTCCTACCACTGGGCTCCTGTCTCCGATACTGCGCAAGGATTGTGTTTGCAAAGCCTGCCAGACCTTTGAACTCCGATTATCCTAGGCATGTCTCTATGCTTCATTTCTATCAAGGTCTGCAAATAATCCGTAAGCTCGTTGGCCAATATCCGAAATCTATGTATATCGTCGTTGCACTCCAGCTGTGAGCAGGGCATATGACGGCAACACAAACACTTGGATTCTATTGTTGGTATATTTATTTGTTAACATGATTGGCTGGCACGAAAAATGCAATCAACTCAAAAAGCCTCTTTACAAGAATAGATCATTGTTCAAGCCACATTTCCGACGGACTCTAAGCCGCTTCCACGTTATCATTATGTTCGTCACGAGGGGGCGGTGTGAGTGATCGATACAAATCAGCGGTAAACATCAAACAGAAAAATAAGTAGTAGGATCTGAACAAAAAACAATGAACAATAAACTTTTCAATTAAGCTAGTTGAGCTTTCTGCCGCCATCCCACACTACGGCTGACTGTCTAAAAAGGATTCAACAGGTCACATTGTGTTGATCTAAATTCAATAATTTGAATTGGATGTGCTGGCATGTCTTCCCACTCGTTGTTTGTTTCGTTGTTTGTCTATCTTTGTTTCAATGGGTTGTTCCGCTAATGCATCATTTCAGACGACAATGATCTCCGACATGGCGGTCAGGATTCTAGAAATAAGAAGTAACAAAACAAAAGACGGGCTACCTGCTCACTCTGACATCAAACACGCAGTGCCACACACCCGGCGCAAACGTTTTGACCAGTTCCGTATGCTCGACCACCGACTCAACCCTTGGACCTTCAGCAGCAGCTCCCCATTCGTCCACTAGTGCTTGGATCTCGGCCTTTCGGCTGTCCAGCTCTTCCACTCCCACATTATCGTGTAGATGCAGCCATCCTATGTGTTTGTTCTTGGTATCACTGTTTTCTTTGCTATTGACGACAGCATCCCACGCAGTGCGCCAAACGGGTCGACTCGTTGGCAGGAGTCCGCCATTAACGTGCGTGATGCACAGCGCCCTCGACTGTCTCAGCTCGGCCAGACGCCTGGCTGCATTTTGGTTGTCTTCGACGAAAATAACAATCTGCTCGTCTCTCACAATATCTGCTGTTGGCTGCGCCAGGTCTACGCCGCGCACAATCTTGACTGTCCAGCCATTTCGTAGAGCGCCGCGCCGCAGGGCTTCTGTGCTCCACGGGTTTAGCTCCCATCCGAGCACGCGCATGCCGCGCTGAGCATAGGAAAAGACAAAGTAGCCAATGCCCGCGTAGAGATCGACCGCTGTGCACGGAGTTTGTGATGGCTGTGACTCAGTGCCGGCCCACGCGAGAAGGCGTGCCTTTTCCTTGATGTTGCCACGGCTGAACATGGACCAGCGCGGCGCCCATGTCTGGCAGAGGCCGTTTTGCTTCGTGCCAACCCAGAATGCAGCGGCCAAGTCATCGTTAGAGGGGGAGTCTTCTTGACCGGGCACTTGTGTACTTGTAGGGCCAAAATCGCCGTAGAGAGGTCGCAGGCCAGTTGGTGACCGAAGAATGTTCTCCTCCGAGGTATCTCGCTCTGTTGACTCCCCGCCTACATGGAGGGGAATGCCCTCATTGACGGCGAGGTGGGTTAGCTGGCTTGATGGTGTAGAGCCAGGAGAAAGGACAGTTAATATATTCCTCCACAGCTCGCTCTTTGTTTCGTCGGATGTAGAAGACAAGACTTGCCGCCATGATGCTACAGGCGGTATTGTGGATTCTGAAGGAATAACAGGCTCTAACTGGCCTGGAACACACATAAACCCAAAACTTCCAGTTGGCAGAAGCAGCATGGGCTCGTAGATGACCCATCTCTTTGGAGCTTGCGATACTAAAGACTCGACTGTCTCTGGAGAGACTGGTTGGGGGAGAGCATTGCCGAGCCACTGGCGGATCACAGACGCGAGCTTGTTCTCTGCTTTTGGCTTCTTGGGCCGTTTCTGTAGTTGCGACTTTGGCACTCCATTCCTTGGGTGCGCCTTGTGTGCTTGTGTGTCTGTTGGGGTTGACTCTGTCTTGACCTCGTCTCCAGGAACATCTCCGTCCATCGTGACGTGGGCTGTCTCGCACTGGCCGTCTTCCAACACCATGTTGACGTTTGATCAGTTTAAGTGTGTGTCTGATTCTAGTCCCCAGTATTCAAACAAAGACTGGCTCTTGTTGTCAAATGCCATGCTTCATCTATTACAGTTGTGGTTGGTCGTGAAGTTGTGAAAATATCGAAATTATGTCAGCCGTGTCGAATAGGATTTAATGGTGACTAAACACTATTTACACCGACCTTTTTATCAACTATAAATACAGCGCTAACACGCCAAAAGCGGTCCATTCCAGCGCTAACAAAGTGGATCGCCCGGTTTCTGGAACCCGGCAGAGGAGCCTCGGCTCGCGTCCCCGGGATAGCTCTCCCAATGGGGGGAACAAGTGAGGAGACGTGCTAAAAGCTGGGGAAATGCTACTCATCGAGCTCTTTATCAACCCGTCATCATCACTTTGAATTTGAAAGTTCCATAATCAAAGCAATCGAACACAACTTACCATGTCTCTACCTCCGATTCACCAAGTCGCCGGGCCGTCGACGGACCCAAAAGCCAAAGACAAGGTCGTCATCATCACAGGTGAGTTTGCAGACCAAAGGGCTGCATCAATTATTCATTCACGAAATTAACAATCAAGGTGCCAACTCAGCTCTCGGCATCGGCCGTGCTACGGCCCGCCAGTTTGCGCAAAACGGCGCCCGCGCCGTCTACCTCTGCGACTTTGCCGTCGACAACCTTGACGCACAAAAGGGCGAGCTTACGACCCAGTTCCCTGGCGTCGATGTACTCGTGCGCAAGTTTGATGCCGCAGACGAGGCTGCCGTCCGCGATGTAATCTCTGACGCTCTGAAGTCATACGGCCGCCTTGACGTGTTCTTTGCCAACGCCGGTATCCTGGGGCCACAGACCGTGTTCAACAAAGTAGACTCGGCTGGGTTCATGGAGACGATGCGCGTGAATGCGCTCGGTCCGTTCCTGGCAACAAAGTATGCGGCACCGGCGATGCAGATTACCGCCGAGAGAAGCGGCAAGGGCGACAAGAAGACCCCCGGCGGCAGTATTATCCTGACGGCGTCGGTGGCCGGTCTGCGGTCAAATGCCGGCTCTACACCTTATTCTGCGTCCAAGGCAGCCGTCATCTCGCTTGCGCAGACACTTTCGTACCAGCTGGTGGGAACGGGCGTGCGCGTTAACGCAGTGTGCCCCGGCCTTATCGAGACGGGCATGACGTCGGTCATGTATGAGGCAGCACGCGCGCGCGGCACCACAAGCAAGATTGGCCAGCTCAATCCGACGCGCCGCGGCGGAAACAGCGATGAAATTGCACGCGTTGTCATCTTCCTCGGCAGCGACGACGCGAGCTATGTCAATGGTCAGGCATGGGCAGTCGATGGTGGTCTGAGTGCAGGACATCCGTTTGTGCCCGGCAAGCTGTCATAAGCTGATGTTTCATCTCGTATTTTGGATTCTAGTCTATCTCGTTGCATCGTAATTGGTCGAATATTACATCTGAACCGTTTGAACAGTACATCTAAAAAATCACCTCATTGCGATTACCGACAATCACCACACACCCGGGATGATCGCCGAGCGTTTGCCAATCTTGTCCTCACCAAACCGCTCAAGGTACCACTTACGGCCCCTGACGGCACGTGGAAGCATAGAGGCGATCTCGTTGACCAGAAACATGCGCGCCGGCACACAGCTCCAGCCGCTGGCCATGTAGAAGCCGGCCCATTCGATCCACTCCATTAAGTAGTGCGGGTACAAAATGTACTTGAAAAATCCCGTGTTGGGCACCTGGTAGTGCTTGTGCACTGACTCCAGCTTCGCGCCAGTTTCACGCGCAACACGCTCGCGGCGCTGCTCTTCGCGGCGGCGGATCTCGCGCAGCTCGTCGTCGTGGAAGTAGTTGGCCGCCAGACCAAGATAGAAGATGGCAATGCCGACAACAAACTGCAGAGTTGAAAAGGGGCCCAGCTGTGCCTCCCACTCAGCTGCCGTCGTGGGGCCGTAGGCAGCCAGCCAGGAGCCAATGCATGTAGCGTTAACAAACTGGAAAACGGCAGCCATAGCCATGACGCCAATGTGCAGCGGCGACATAGACGGTGCCATGATAGGGAACATGACGGCGCGGTAGCTGTAGTGGATGACAAAGAGGCCGGCAAGCACCTTGTTCTGCCATGGCAGGTCCTCGATGCCATGCTGCTCGGTGAGCGTGCTCATAATATACAACAGCGTCATGAAACCCGGACATTCCATGACCATCCAGCCGATACGGCCAGGCACGTTCAGTTGACTTTCGACAGAGGTCTTGCCCATACCGTACCAGCTCCAGATCCATTGAAAAGAGGCAAACTACTTGTCAGTATTTAGATGACGTAATTGAAGGGCATGTCGAGCTCACCAGTGGAAAAAACTGCCACCAGAAGAGAATGGTCTCGTAGTTTTCCCGGGTGGCCGGTAGCCAGCCCTCTATGATAGCCATGCTGCTTTAGTTTGATGTAAAGTTGTGTATCAAATGATGCCGAAGACAGAGCGCAGTCGTAGACTTTATGACCAGTCTTGGAAATAATAGACCGCGTCTCGGCCGGAGGCAAGGAAACCAGAACAAAGGCTTGGGCGGGCGCCTGTCTTATATAGACACAAAGCGAACACTGAAGGATGAAGTAGGTTGAACAATGGGGCCAGTTAAGAAATCTTCAGCAGCCACGTCTCGTTGAAGAATCCTTCGAGAAGGAATTGGAAAAAGCAGTCGATCCTACCACGATGGGGCGGAGCTGTAAAGTAATATTGTTGGTATATGAAGCACGATATCGAGATAGATAGTTCAAGCGTATGTGGTGAGATAGCTAGCGAGACTGGTAAATGAATATGAGAATGTGTTGAGAACGTAGTGAAGGTGAAGATAGAGTCATGAGAAACGTCACTGGAAATCTGCTGTTGAAGTAAACACCGTTACCACGGGGCACTTTCCGTGTCAGGGGTTGCTAGCGGCGTTGATGTGCAGAGTGGAATAGCTTCGCGGGGATCGCTATGTTTCCGACTGAAAGCGACTGTGAATAGATGAAATGAATAATGGTTTAACTAAAACGACTGTTGCGTCATAGCTCTGTAACGTGTCACTTTTTAGACTTTTTTAGCCCAGTCGTTCCTGCCTACTCTGGTTGAACTTCGTTCAGCAAATGGAAGGTGCGGACAAGGCAACTTCATTGCTGCTCGAAATAGAAAGAGCCAGTACGGTACGCTATTGGCTGGCTGACTTGTTCATTACAAATGCCATGTTGTGTCGAGACTACAGTCGCATAAAACATGGCACATGTTTTCAGTGTGGTGGTAATAAACTTTACATTGGCACTGCAGATGTTCATTTAGTTGGCTGTAATCGCCCGTCGCGATCGAACTTGAACCATATGTACTTCAGACATAGCCCTCGATGGCCATTCTACATGATATTTTGAAGATCGATGCAATGGGATGCAATATGCAGCCTTGCATATGACACTATGGTCGAGCAAGACTGGCCCTAAATCCTGCAGCAGAACGAATCCAGCCGACAACATAAAGCTTTTGTGCATGTGACTGATCACGTTCTGGAATTATGGGGCTACTTCCTAGCGCCCGGATTGGCTGGTCTTTTTACTGTGCTGTCGGTGCCTGTGGTACTTTCCGTCTCAAGGGTTCTGCCATTGTGTTTTATTTCATTGTTGACAGTTGCTCTTTCCGCACTGAGATATCAATTCCCGAAAAAAAAAATCAAGTAAAACCACGATAACTCATTCAAAAAGATCGTAGCTGCGACACGTGATGCTTTGACACTTTACTCGTAATACAAGGCAGTAGTCCGAAATCGCGTTTTAGGTGGATCCCGGCAAGCTCTCCCCTAGTCCCTTCCGCTGCCTTCCACAGCGCACCTTGAGCTTCTATCATCTCTGCAATAATACAGAAGCAGCCGCCAGGCCTGGCCCGCTGCCTGACCTTGCCCATGAGCCTCTGACTACCATTCCCCATCTTTTTGCTCACCAGTTTTTTGGCCTCACTCTTCAACCTCGCATCCGCATCCGCACCACCTCATCCTCCTCTCCGCCATTGACAAATCGCTCACACTCAGCGCCAGCCGTTCTTTTTTCTCTCGGATTTTTGATTGTTTCTTCTTTTTCTTCATATTATGCTGTAATTTTGCATTCACTCCTCTCTTTTTGCAACCAGTCTCTCTTTTCTTCTTCTGTACATTTCTTAATCTTCACTTTCTCCATCTTCCTCCTCTACGACGCTGCGTCATCGCCAACGACCGACGACTTACACACTACAGTCGCGCATGTTCTTTTCATCCGATCTGCCGGCCATCATCTACCGACTGACACGAACCAATATATACCCCGCCGTACGCGTCGTCTCCGCGCCCGTGAAACTGGCCTGCCACCGGCCTGCCAGTAAGATTTGTCTTCTCGACTACTCCGGCTTGCATCTCTAGCGGACGGCCGCGTTTGTACATTTCGTCTAACAGTCCTAGCACCTGGCCGCAAAAGCTTCCGACCTTCTCATCTCTCTGTGTGGCTCTTCTAGTGCAATACGCCGGCTTTGATCCTGTCGATCTCGACTATCGCCATGGCGCCTTCAACTATCGGCGCGACGCCGTTGCTACGTCTAGCTTCGGCCGCCGCCTCGAATCCCGCTCTCAAGAAGCTCCTCCGTCCCGTATCTCTGGCCACGGCCCTCCAGGCTCGGTCATACAACGCCAGCCCTCTGTCGCCCTTGCGCCGGCCTAGTGCACCTTCGAAACACTTCCAGACCGCGCGGCCATTGTTGACGCAGCAGCGTGCCATTGTTATTGGCGGCGGCGTTTCGAGGGGTCTGCTAGAAAACCTCGAGGCCGCCGCAAACCGGAATCCCACCAGCGCTTCGTCCCAAAATGCTTTTTACCAGATCTTGCTTAGAGCCAACTTGCCCTTGATTGTTATTGAGCGCTACAACTCAGGCCTCTTTGCGGCAAACAGCGCCACGACCGAGACCTACCACCGTGCCCTAGGCATGGCTAGCATCTCTGCTGATATTGCTGGCGCTGGTGCTGGCGCTGGTACTGCCGCCCCGGCCAGTGCAGGCGTGTCGGCCAATCTTGGCACAATGGGCTCCGGCCTCGGTGCCGCCCAGCCCAATTCGCTAAACGCTGCTCAGATTCAGGCTATCAGCCAGGCTGCTGCGGCGCGAGGCTCAACCTATGCCATGGGTCGTACGGCTGTTCAAGGAAATGGTGCCGCCAATGCCCCCATTCACGTTATCGTTGACTCCCCGATCCGCGAAGTGCTCTTCCGCTACATCAAGTTGGTCATCACGGTCACCATTATTGTCTACTTTGGAAGTACTTTGGCTACCATTGTGATCGAAGGCATGAGTCTGGGCAAGCGGAATGCAAATGGCCGCAACGATAGTGAGGTCAAGGCAGAAGACCAAAAGACACGCTTCTCTGATGTCCACGGCTGCGACGAGGCCAAGGAGGAGCTGCAGGAGCTTGTCGAGTTTTTGAAGGACCCTTCTGGCTTCTCAACGCTCGGTGGCAAGCTTCCCAAGGGTATTCTGCTGGTTGGTCCTCCTGGTACTGGTAAGACGCTGCTGGCCCGCGCTGTTGCGGGCGAGGCCGGTGTCCCCTTTTTCTACATGTCTGGCAGTGAGTTCGACGAAGTCTACGTTGGTGTCGGTGCCAAGCGCGTGCGTGAGCTTTTCACGGCTGCGCGCGGCAAGTCCCCTGCCATTGTATTCATCGACGAGCTTGATGCTATTGGCGGCCGTCGTAACTCGCGCGATGCTGCCTACGTCAAGCAGACGCTAAACCAGCTGCTCACGGAGCTCGACGGTTTCGAGCAGGACAGCGGTGTCATTATTCTCGCTGCCACCAATTTCCCCGAGATGCTGGACAAGGCCCTGACCCGCCCTGGCCGTTTCGACCGCCTCGTGAACGTCGACCTGCCCGATGTGCGCGGCCGTTTGGCCATTCTGAACCACCACGCCCTGAACATCAAGGCCGCTGATAACGTCGATTTGAATTCGATTGCGCTGCAGACGTCTGGTCTATCGGGTGCCGAGCTGGAGAGCATTGTGAACCAGGCCGCCATTCACGCCAGCAAGAACAAGTCCAAGGTTGTGTCCAAGGCTGACTTTGACTGGGCCAAGGACAAGGTCATCATGGGCGCCGAGCGCAAGAGCATGGTGATCAGCCCCAAGGAGAAGATGCTTACTGCCTACCACGAGGCCGGCCACGCGCTGGTCAGCTACTTCAACCCGTCCGCACCCAACAAGCTGTACAAGGTTACGGTGCTGCCGCGTGGTGGTTCGCTGGGCCACACTTCAATGTTGCCCGAGATGGACAAGTACTCGTACAGCGTCCAAGATTTTCTGGCCATGATCGATGTCTCGCTCGGCGGCAAGCTGGCCGAAGAGATTGCCTATGGCAACGAGCTGGTCACCGGTGGTGCCTCTAGTGTAAGTTCTTTCCTTTCGTCTCTTATCTGTACTTTGTTAAACAGATATACTAACAATGTAGGACCTTGAGAACGCCACATCAATTGCGTACCAGATGGTGACGCAGCTGGGAATGTCCGACAAGATTGGCCCTGTGCAGTTCTGGAACCGCTACGACAAGCTGAGTTCTGAGACCAAGGCGGTTATTGAGTCCGAGGTGCAGAAGACGCTGAACGAGGCTTATGAGCGCGCCCGCAAGTTGCTTGTATCGAAGCGCAAAGAGCTCGACCTGCTCGCCCACGCCCTGCTCGAGTACGAGACGCTGGACAAGGACGAGGTCCTCAAGGTCATTTCGGGCCAGAAACTGACTAATCGCACACCGGTTCCCGTCGGCACCATGCTGGTGCCCAAGTCTGCCGGCCTGCTGCATGAGGACGGCGGTCCAGGGGGTATAGGCGGCCCTGGTGGTCGCGATGGCAAGAGCAACGATGATCCGAGACTGCCTCCGCCACCGCAACCGGCTGCGCCATAGGAACGGCGTTATTGAGTATGGAGCAGTTGTGCGAGCTTTTTCTAGTCGGGACAAAAGCGTCTTGTCGTGTCGATCTATACATGATCGACACATCCATTCAGTTTTTATGTTAGCCATTCAATACATTTCTGCATCAAACCAATGTTGTGCACATGATACTCCAGCAACTTATTTGTCTTGAAAACAACGATGATAGAGTTCGTCTTATTTTTGTTTGGGATATTATTTTGGATTTAGTTTGTTATCCGCCAATGTTTTTTTCTTTTTCCTTTTCTGTAGGAAAAATATCCACCGACAGAAACCAAATAAATTGTTATCAGAAAAGCATTATCACAGCCAAAACCAACAAAAACCATCACCATTAGCCTTTATCGTCAAACAATTGTATCGCCGTGGACAACATTTCCTCTACAGTTGCCATCGGCGTTATGACTCGCGATATCAGATGTCAGCACTGCTAACGCCGATCAGCGGCTTTTACGTGCTGACAGCAACACCATTATGTCCCTGAACACCGGCGATGGCGTGCCGCAAAAGTGGAGACATTGTGTGTATTACACACCTTCTGCTTCCTGTCGTCATTCGGCTTATTGTAGTGCTCCTTCATTCTGCAATTGGGCGTAACTGGCGAATCAGTTCCAATAGTGCAGCTGTCCATGAGTCGCTCTTTCTTTCTGTGGTATTGATATGCGGGGCATCTTACACCTCGATAGCCAGGATGGGGTGCTTTCCTGATTGGATTACAACTGCACGACAAAGGAAAGGAAGGAACTACCACACCACCTCTTCCTTATGTTCGCAATTCATAATCCGAATCGCAAAAAGCTCGACTAGCTCGAGTAAACAGACAGGACAGTGTCAATTTCCTGAGAGGAAGGAGCTGGGTAAAAAGTATAAGTAGCGGTAGCCCAGCTTCTACTTACTCCAGATCGCACTTTTGACTCGGTCCTCATCCACTCTCATCCACCTCTCTTCATCTTCACTTATAAATCTCGAGATCCGCATCCGAGTCCCGACTCTTCTTCTCAACGTCTTCATTCCAAGTCTCAACACCCCCAAACCGCAATAATGACCAAAGTTCTTGTGACCGGTACGTTGTCTTTTTTGTTGCCTAATTATAGTTTATTTTCATTCTCTGTTTAAATCAAATGGTCACCACTGTCTACTGTCCCGCCCGCATGCTAACTGCCTAGGTGGCTCTGGCTTTATTGCCGCCCACATTGTCCAGCAGCTTCTCGCCAAGGGACACTCCGTAGTCACTACTGTTCGCTCGGAGGCCAAGGCTGCCCACATTTACGAGGCCTACCCCGAGGCCAAGGACCGTCTCCAGATTGAGATTGTGCCTGAGCTGACAGAGCCCGATGCCTTCGACAAGACTGTTCAGACTCCCGGTATCGAGGTGGTCCTGCACACGGCATCGCCTTTCCACTACCGCGCCACAGACCCCATCAAGGACCTTGTGGACCCGGCCGTCATTGGCACCACCGGCATACTCAAGAGCATCAAGAAGTACGCACCACAGGTCCGCCGTGTCGTCATCACATCCTCGTTTGCTGCTATTCTCGACAACGGCAACTGGGAACAGGCGAGTACAGTGTACTCTGAAGAGTCATGGAATCCGGTCACCCTCGAAGATGCTAAGAAGGATGCCGGCAACGGCTACCGCGCCAGTAAGACATTTGCCGAGAAGGCTGCATGGGACTTTATCGAGAACGAGAAGCCTAATTTCGATTTGGCCACAATCAACCCACCTGCCGTGCTGGGGCCTATTGTGCACTACCTGGACAATCTGTCCGGCATCAACACAAGCAACGAGCGGATTGTCAATGCACTCACAGGTGTATGGAAGAAGGATGCCCAGATTCCCGCGCCGGGTGTCGCTCTGATTTGGGTGGATGTTCGCGATGTGGCCGAGGCACACATTCTGGCCGGCGTGGAGAAACCCGAGTTGGGCGGCAAGCGCCTGTTCACCACGGAGGGCTTTTTCGACAACCGGCAGGTGTTTTCTATTCTGCAAAACAACTTTCCCGAGTACGCCGACCGTCTGCCCCCCTCTGACACACCTGGCGGCCTGGGTCCCAAAGACCACTTCCAGTATGACAACAAGGAGACTGGAGAGCTGTTGGGCATCAAGTGGATTCCGTTGGAGAAGAGCATTGTCGACACCGTCACGAGTCTGAAGACACTGCTTGACAAGGTGTAAATACTATGCAAGAGTAATATGCCATTTAGCATTACAAAGCCAATTAGAGAATTGATTCTAGAAATCCAAAACTTTTGCAACATATCTAGTACTTCTATCCCGCAATCTAAATTTTCTCTTCTTTCTTGCTCTCCGTGCACCCTTTGCACCGATTGTCTGTTGTCTGTTGTCTGTTGTCTGTTGTCTGTTGTCTTTTGCCTGCGAAGCCTCCTCTATTGCTAGTTCCCGTATACCTCTCCTTTATACATTATTATACCGACTCCGGATACTTATCTCATGCTGCGACTTTTGGATCGTCTACCCCCCCAGCATTCTCAACTGCAACCCCAACATCAGTCTTGGCCGTCTTCTCCTTTGCATTTGGCTTGACCAGTTCGATGGTCGTCTTAGAATCATGCGAGTAAACACGCAGACCCAGTACACACACCTATTTTGTTAATAATTTATATCAAATGTACTGTAAACAAAAACATTACTCACGGCATTCCATTTGTCTTCTCGGAAGGTCGTCTTCTTGGACTGGTTGTGGCTATTTCCGTGATGGCCATTACAGTCGCCGCGAAAAGGCCAGCCGCGGCGTTCCAGACGCTTCTTGATTTGGTTAAGCTCGCTATCGCCATCATCATCGTCGTCGCCGTCGCTGTCGCTGTCATCTTGCAGCAGCAGAAGGTCGTCATCATCGGCATCCGAGTCGGTATCAGAACCGAAGTCGGGTTCGGGCACAGGCTTGGGCTCGGGTGCAATGTCTATGGAAAAGTCTTCGTCTTCTTCATCGCTCGAAACATCAGAGTCGGAGTCAGAATCGGAGTCGGGTTCCTTTTTTGTGTCTTCTTTCTTCTCAGTGCTATCACTCTTAGAGTCCTCCTCTTTGATGTCGTTGTCTCCGTTGGCGTCTTCTTTGACGTCTTCTTTCTTCTCAGTTTTGTCGTCCGCATCCTTTTCCTTGTCTTCACCTTCTTCTTTCTTGTTCTCCTCTTCTTTATCGGCTTCATCAGACTTGCCATCGGCCTCTTTCACTTTCTCCAACTTCTTGAGCTTCTTCTTCTCGGCCTTGCGAGCAACTTTCTTTTTCTCCTTTCGCTCCTTCTTCTCGGTCTCGCGTTTCTTCTTCCACTCAACTTGCTCGTCACGGAATTTCTTCTCCTTGGACTGCTGCTCCTTAGCTTTGTTCCATTCTTTCTTGGCCCGAATGCGTTCAAGCTTCTTGGCTCTCTTCTCTTCCAGAACGAGATCCTGGTCATCGATGTCTGCACCCTTGGCGTGTGCTTCATCGTACTGACGACCAATCTGGCGCAGCTTGTCTGGATTCAGTTCAGCGCCTTCGCGCACGGCCTCATCAACAGTGACCCGGCGACGACTGCGGTATGCCTTGACCTGCGGCAGCACCTCGTAGCGGCCAGCATCTTTAATTTGAATCTCGCAGCTGATTGAGCGCGACTCGTGGATATTGGACGGGTGAACAATGCTGAGGACCTCACCAGGTCTGCCGTCATCTGTGAGGGACCGGAGCACAAAGTGCAGTTGGTATGTGTACTGGCCTCTGAGACCACGGAAGTAGCGACCATCGAGCTGTGACAACACAATGACAAAAGTGCCGGGGCTTTTGATGTCGAGGACAAATCGGGTTTGCAAATAGCCCATGCCAACCCAGGCTGCCTCAACCGTCGTCCAGTGTTGCACGACAGTCCACTGCGAATTAAAAAGCCGCGTGCGGTGCAGCCAGCCAAAAGTATCGAGCATGTCGCTGTACGACATCCAGAATACGCCGTTATCGCCAAACTTGTGGCCCAGCTTGTCAAGCCAACGCGCATTCCACTCCGGCGAGCCATCCGACCACGGACCGTGCCACTCGCCAAAGCCGGTCGTCTCGTTGCGCTCACCCCACGGGTTGCGGATCTTGACAAGGCGTATAGGCTTGCCGTCTTTGTCCTTTTCTTCCTTGTCCTCGAAAGCACTCAGCACTGAATAGCAGTGGTTGACAGCAAGACCGTTGTTGTTGCCGTGGTGGCACGTGCAGCCTAGGATCGACAGACCAAAGATAAACTCTTCGTTGCAGTTTACGAGCTCGTTCCAGAGCGTGTCTTTATCGAGCACGCGACTGGTCGTGATGGTCGTGTTAACACCGCCCGTGAGGTCCTCGACACCCTCGCCGCTCCAGCCACCGTTGAGCGCGCCGTAGTCACCGTGCGCCTTGGCAAAGGCCTTCTCGAGAAGAGGCAGCCAAGTCTCGTTTTCGTTTTCGCACTTTGCAAACGACAGCGCCTTGGAGCCTTGCTGGTAGCGCTCGCGATGCTCACGCTGGCGCTGGCCTGTGCTGTCGTACTTTTCCACCAAAAAGTCCTCGCGCTTGAGATACAGGTTATCATCAACGACGACAGAGACCCAGGCGCCGTCGCGATGGAACACAAAGCCGTAGACACCGCAATTTTCGTCGCGGTCGACGCAGATGCGGTCCATGAGTTTCGTGCAATGGGCAATGGTGGCCACGGAAGCAATCCACCAGCAGTCGCCCACGCGCCCCTGGCGAACATCCGTGCTAGAGAAACCACCTTGACTTTTAAAGACGGGGTTTTTGAAGATCCAGTCCACACGGTGCACGGAGCGTGGCGTGTGGAACGGCATGAGACCTTCGTGGTTGTCGTCGCCTCCGTCATATGTCGTCCGTCGCACGAGGCCGCGCAGGCAGTTGCGTCTGTAATCGTTTTCGAGGTTGAAGTGCTGGTCGGTGAATTTTTCGTTGATGCGGCGGCACTCGTGCACAACACGTTTCACTTCGGCGCGGCACTTATTGGCGGCCGTTTCATAGCTGAACTCGGCACTAGCTGTCGATGCGCCAATGGCGAGAGGCGTGGACTCAGTCGAGGTTGTAGGTGTTGATGAAGTGGGCGTCAAAGCAGCACCGACTGAGACTTCTGACCATGTTGAAGAAGTGCTACTGGCGGTGCGGCTCAAGCCGTAGCCATTACCCAAGTCAAAACCGAGGACATCGGCCTCGGGAAGGAGGCTTTTGTAAAGTCGACGGGGAAAGATAGAGGTGATCTTGGTGGCTTTCGGAACTTGGGACATCTGCCAGAACTCAGTGAGCCTTTGCTGTGGTGTTTTGTCGATCTTCTTTTTCTTGGACTTGTTTTTCTTCTTGTTTTTGCTGCCGCCACCCATGGAGCTGGGCGCTGAACTGATGGGCTTGCTGTCTGCTGTCGGCCTTGTTGATTGTTCGACGCCATGGTCGTCTAGGATATGCTCGCCATTCATCATACTCTGCACAATACGAGCTGCCTCTGGGTCATCGTCGTCAGGCTGCAGCCAGAGCGGCACTTTGTCCAAAGAGACCTGCTTATCAGCCATTTTACGGTAGATGTGATAGAAATGATTAAAATGAAAAGAAGGAGAGAGAAGGCCAAAGTAAACCGAAAAGATAAGTGCTTGTAGTATATATATATGGCTCTCCTGATTTTTCCTTTTCCCGTTCCAATGGCCTACCGTGCCATTGCTTCTGTACTAGGTTCCCGTCATACCATTCTTCGGGTTTTCTTGACTTTTTTTTCTCCTTTGTCTTAACTTTCCGTTAATACATGTGTGAACGGTCCCCTATCCGTCTCTCGACATTCCCAACAAGATTGCGAGCTGCCACTCCTGTGCAAACATAGACATAGAGAGGCGGTGAACCACGCCTTTCTTGCAAGGTGAGGCGAGATTGACGAACAAAACACGGTGATGTCAGCTGAATGCCGTATTTCTACTACCCCATACAGTTTCCCCTTACCTACACCTCGCGGACTTGATCATTGCCAAGTAAAGTATGTTAGTGAACAATATTATCCTGGACTGTCCACTCGGCTGCATCCGGCTCGCATCTGTATTCGGCACATAAGAGACAAGTCCTACATCCTACATAGTAGCTGATCTACATAATGTGTCGACTTCACAACTTCTGTGTTTATTTTTTTTTCTACTTCTCTCTTCGTACTTTAGTATCGCCACCAATTGCTGTAAGTGTGCTGTTGACCCAAGTTACCTGACCCTTCATTGTTCGACTTTTTTTCGGTCCCTCACCCGTTACATCTACACATTACTTGTGTGACATGAACTGCGCAACTTTTATTGCGTGTCACATATTTCATCGAGATGCGAAGTATGCTACTGAAAACGGTTAAGGACATCGATGCATCCGCTTCTGTGCGGCCTCAATAGTCAACAGAACAGAAAATTGCTGAAAAGGTGCAGAAAAAAGGTCTACTGAATGAACACCTTTGTATCACCAAGACGCAGTCCTATCTCATCACACTTGAATCCAAAGTGTTATTACCCTACACCGCTCTGATGCAGTTGGTTGGTGCAAGTCTATTATTGGTTGCTGGCTCGCCTCGTTTTAATATTCTTTTCTTTTTCTTGTTTCACCCCTTTCACCTCCTCGTCTCCCTTTTCAACTGACAGTCTTTCACTCTTCTCAATTCGTCCCATGTCTCCTAATAGCGATTGACATTGCTTTGTTCCCTCCTTTCTCAATCTGTCTTTCAGGCTTTTCATCTTCATTCCAACTCCCTATCACGGCACCATCAAGGTTTACATGTGACCATCAAGGTTCTCTTTCCCCTACTCGACCCGCTACGGTAGATCAAAGCCAAGGCAAAAGTGCAGAGATAAGAACTTACAGAAACAAGTATGTAAGACGGCAGATTGAAAGTTGAATAGGGCGAGACAACAGTCCAAAACACAGGAGTGATACGAACTAGACCACGGGCCCATGGATGTCTCATTGACAAGCTGAGTATCTACCCCAACAAAGTAAATGCATCTCTTCGGATACCGATTCACTTTAAATTGACTTCTTTGCACTTAAAAATCCCATCGGTGTGCCAGTCTTTAATCTGGTCGATCAATTGTGCAAATAAGCTTCGGCTCATTCGTCAATCGGCCTTTTTCATACACTGTCGAACAGCGCGATTGGCTAATATGGATTGAAGTCAGATCATCTACAAAGTGATACTGAGTATTGCTTCTCTCATATATTTAATCATGTTCGTGTCCAATCGCAATGTTACGGACTTACCAATATCAGAGCGTCCTTGGTCGAGCTCAAACGGCAATGTAAAATAGACCACTGTGAACTGGCCGCAAGCGAAAGTGCATTTCAAATTTTGAAACCGGCCGACGGAAACTGGGCATTTGCAGGTGCAATCTGTGAACAATTACATCTTCATTTGGACCCTTATCTGGAAGGATCCGATCGTGCCATGATGCTCTACATTTGAATTCACATATGCAGGTTCCAATACCACCGTACACCTGCATGATGGCCGTTTCTTACGACTAGCCAATTGTATGACACTCTATCGGTATAACAGGCCATAACGAAGTTGCCGACGCTGCCCCGGACGTACAGCTAGTTACATGACAACAGACAATGGACGTACACAATGTCGTGCATCAGAAATTGATGTACAAATTTAGATGTTAGTTACAAGCCGCCTAGATGGCACTGCTTGATTGCGGCAGTAACCTTTAGCATCTTACCGTACCCTTTAATTTTCAAGTTGTAATATTGGTCTGTGTAAGCCGAAATATCACCAGATAATATTGCCAAATAGCACATGAATTACTCTCATCCGGTGGTCAGTCGACGTGTCATATTTCCAAGCAATATTTGCAAACAAATGATACATGAACGGGAAGAATCAAAACACCGGCAAGCAATATTTCGGACTTCAGGATCATGCAGGGTTAGGTTACGGGTCTAGCCGGCCTGCAAGTACGATACACGACATCGCCAACAGACATCAGATCAGGTCATCTCGGAAAATCTTGACGGGTGTTAATACGGGTGTTCAGAGTTATGGTTGGCAATTAATGTTTCATCTATCATTAATTTATCTTGTGTGACAAAATAGGGATCACCGCCGCAGGCGGTCTGAAGCCTTGACAACCTCGTCTGCGGTGCCAAAAATGATACCGCCACGCTCGTCAGTGTTGCCTAGGGGCGTGTCCAGCACATCCGTAAAGGTCTCAAACGCAACTGCCTTGCCGCCAACGCACTCCATGATTAGTGCCATGGGGCACAGCTCGTACAACCGCCGTAGTTTCGCTTTGCTGTTTGGGGTCACCGGTGACACGTAAACACCGTGACCCTTCACCAGCTGATGGATCACATCCGGCACTAGTCCACCAGCGTACCGTAGTGTGTACTTCTCGGCAATGTACTGTTTGATCAGACCATTGTAGAGTTCATCCTCAACGCAGGCCCGCAGATTAGCGGGCGAAAAGTAGCGGACCTTGACGGGGCCCTCGGTCAGCCGCACGTTGGCGTTTATGATGTCCCAGCTGCCGGGGCCGCCGCTGGCGCCCTCGGTGTAGCCGAGGTCAATGCACACCGACTGGTATCCAGGAACGCGCAGAGCCAGAACAGCAGTCGTGCGTGGCCCGTAGACTCCTAGTAGGGAAGCAATTTGTGCCGTGGCCGGGTTTGAGCCGATCGCCGTCGGGCCGTCCCAGATACCGGCAATCGTGCCGACAGTCCAGTTGGGTGCAATGATGGAGCTTCCGTCAAGAGGGTCGAAGGCGACAGTGTATACTTCTGGCGCAGAAGCGTTGATAGGCTCAGCATGCACAGACTTTTCGATGGGGTCCTCCTCGCTGCTGGCAGTTACTACCGTGGGGCAGCCAGCAAGAGCTTCACGGATCAGGTTCTCAGCAGTGACGTCAACGTTGAGCTGGTCGTCACCAAAGGCATTTGTTCCACCGGCTAGCGCGACATGGTGGGATACGCGTAGAGCCGCCGCGACAGAGACGATACTATCGAGAAGAGCCGGGATGACTGACGTGCAGAGCGATGAGCGGCCGCTCTCAACGGGCAGAACTGTCTGCAGGTGCTTAGAAAAGCTTGCCGTAGCCGGCGATGGAGCTTTCGAAGACATTTTTCTGCGAATGATTAAACTTGACGAGCTTTACAAAAGTCATGAAAAGCCTCATCATGCTGTTGTTCACCCCGCCGCATGAGGTGAGGTTGACATTTAGTGGGGCCATCGTGGCAGTCACGTGTGCCTGCGGTCCGGTCCGGCGCCGTGTCCGTGCCACCGGGACTTGCATGCTCGTTTAATCCTGCTTTGTTGACTAAATCTGCGTTTATTTACATTTGTATGGTTTACGAGGAGTACGCCACGCAAAGCAAATTCATCCCAATGATCTATATAGATATCCCACTCGGTGACGTCATTAATTTGGTCGCTTTACGACGATAACCATGCCGTGTTCAAAAAGTCAAAATCGGTGTCAAGCATGAACTCGTTGAGATCTATATCGATTGGAGGTATTGGTTGTTGATTCTTGTGTGCTGCAGTTCCATTTGTTGACGCACGATGGTGCTGGTGGAGGCTCGTTGGTTGGCGGGACTGGCCGCCGGCAGTATTGGGGTGATCTACGTCTTGGACTTGGCCAGACAAGTCTGGATTGATAGGTACCAGAACGAGTTGCGACAAGTAGCTAACGCACCTCTCTACGACGTCATTTCCTCGGTCAAGATTCTCGAGTGCTGTAATGGCCATGCCGAAGAACGGCATGGCTAACTCGACAAACTCCCACTTCAAAAGAAGAGAAGCGAGCCGTTTCGCCTTATTTTCTTCTTTTTCCGAGGGCAGTGTTGTACCTGGAGGTACTAATTGTGCCTGGATATCACACCGGGCAACATGCATGGCTGCGAAAATGGCTAGTGCTGCATTGAAGGTGTAGAAGAGGGAGAAGTTCCAGGCGCCGAGCAAGTCGCGTTTAGGACCACTGGACAGAACAATAGTATGGACGAGGGAAATAATAGTCTGTGCGGATTGTATGCATGTCTGAATGCTACTTAGACCAAGCTGCAGTATGCGTTTGCGGTTGTTGCTCGTGGGTGTAGAGGTGGCAGCAGGACGGCCGCAGGTCTCCAGTAGCTTCTCTAAGACAGGCCTATGCAGAAGAATCTGAAGATTATGGTAACGGACAGACAACACCACGACATAACGAGTGGAGATCTTGTCATCGACACCAACAGTTTCAAAGTCTGCTGGCGAGGTGGGTGCATCGTACACACTTAGCTGATTGCCAGTCAGTTGTTCGTGCCAGTTTTCCAGTTCTGCCTCGCCCCGAAGAACATTCGAAAAGAGCACGGACAAATCGCTCTGGACGTCCTCGAGACCTAGGTTCTGTCCAAAGCACGTATCGATGATGCGATACATGACATTGTACAGGTCAATAGTGGCCTTGTAGTAGAGCCCGTCCATTTGCTGTGGTCCCGTGAGGGTGTTCGAGCCAGCCACGGCGGACTGTGCCACCGACTCAAGTCCCTCCCCAACGATCTTCATCTCAGTGATTGGGGGTTCTAGTTTCGGATAGCTCTCGTGTATCATGGCTGGACGGCCAAATGTCATCGAAAGAGTCCTGTCCAGCAAGATGCAACCGTGCCAAACTCGCTTGCGAATTTCACACTCGAGTGGGGGAAACGCGCGGTTTGTCTTTGGCGAGTGTAGGCCGAGCTGAAGTGCTGTCGTGATAGCCAGGCCGTGGACAGTCCATGCTTGGACCGACTTTTGCGTACCTTGAAGGTACTGCCCTAGAATGAGGAGATACTGCACTAGCTCCACGCTGATATTCCGCCTTGACTCTTTGTCGCAAAGCTCATTGGCTCGCTGGTAGTAGACATCCGATTCGGCGATGCGTTTCTCAGCAGACACCGAAGTGTCGACGTGCAGCGTTGCCGCCATGGCCAGGATAATATTGAGCAGGCCCAGCCACGTCCTGCGGGCGAGTGTAAAGTTGCTGGTCTTCATTGCAAAGTATGTTTCGCAGAATGTGGCCTCGTGCACAAATGGCAATAGGCGGCCAGTCTTTTGGAAATATTCGCGGATAAGGCTCCACGTTCTGGTCTCTGATGGAAGTGCATAAATATTGACCTTTTGTGGTCCATTGCAAGACCCATGCGGCCTCGAAAAGCTTATGCCACCTGCGACAGTCTCGTGGGCACGGCTGGAGGGAGACGGTATAGGTTGGTGCTGGTCGTCCATGCGTGCCATGGCGAGTGAGATGTGCCGGAGAAAGGCAATATTGCTACTTGGGCCGAAGTATCCCCAGTCTTGTTCGTCTGTAAATTTTATGGCGCCCATGCCATCAATTGAGTCCTCGGCAGTATCGGGCTCACCAAAGTCGTTGATGATTTGTTCCACAGGGGCCTTGGATGGTATCTCTGAAATGACCTCTACTTGAGAGACAGTGGCTGTTTCTTCGCCAACAAACGTGTCAGCCTCCCCATCTATCTGTCTTGCCTTGACATCTTTCAGGTCCGCCTCAATATCTGCAAGCCTTCTCTCCAACCTCTCGAGATATGATCGGCTCACAGTAAGGTTACCCGCTACGCCGGCTTGCTCATACACGCAGTCAATGCCAATCTCAGCACACAGAGAACACGTTGGCCGTCTTCCATCACACTGGTTGGGTCAGTGTTGGGCTGCACTCTAGTCGCATTGGTGATTTTGACCTACTCTTGACTTTCGCTGGCGACAGTTTCCACAGGCCAGTGCTATTCTTCGACGCTTATTTGGCGGCTCAGGCGGATAGCGGTCTTCGGCTTGTCTTGTCGGGAGCCGGCTGTTGTCGGGAGATCTTCCCATCATGAAGGTTGAGGTAAGGAAAAATAATTGAAGAGAAGTACTGGAGACCGGCTATACTTCCGGAGACATATGCGATCTGAACAAGAAAATCCAGGGCAGGCCGGGGACTGAGTTCATTTTGTGCATTACTTCGATCCCGGCACTGAGAGAATCATCACAGTCTAAATTCCCACCATTGCGTTTAACCGCTTCTTTCTCCTCTTCAATAAAGTCCCCTCTTTTGACTCTCTTTCGCATCTCTAATAATGATATCATTACTCCATAGATTAACAGTACAAGCTACCAATCAACTAACTAATTAATAAACGCAAAATAAATACAATACCGGTGAGACCAAGCAGCGAATTTTCGCCATTTACTCGGCTTTCATTCTTCCCCGCAAACGCCACACTGGGAATTACGCGGGAGAAGCGCACACGAGACCATTGGCATTGTTGGTCCGCCGGGGAGTTAGGACAGCTAAATGCGGGGAAGAGGAACATGTTAGCCATATAAGTCGGGGAGTTTGGGAAGATTTCATCCAATTGGCCAACTTTCAATACATTGGCAGGAAGCAAAACTGCCCGTATCTTGAACTAGTAACTAGCAACATCGTTATGTGAAAGTAGAAGTGTATATAGAGTATATATTATGGGTTAAGCTATATACACTATACTGATCACACTACAGCTGTGCTCCCTTGTGATTCCAGTTCCGGACAAAAGCCAGCAATTCCGAGTGCAGCTCTTTTTCGTGAGTGTGACTCAGGAAGTGCACACCTCCATCGAACTTGACCAGCTTTGCCTCTGCCGAGTGGGTAAACAGCTGGATATCGGACTCAGCCTGCTTGACACTGAAGACAACGTCGGCAGTGCCTTGCAGCCAAAGGACAGGACACTTAATATATGGCAGCCTGGCCCGGATACTGTCGCGTGTAGACAGACAAATGGCTGCCATGATAATTCTTTTCTTACCAGACTCGCCGTGGTAGTTGGTCGCAATCTTGGCGGCCCAGTAGTCGCGGATTGTCTTGTTGACGCCAGGACCGAAGCCGATTTCCATAAGAAAGTCATAATATCCATCGCCTGGCTCAAACGCGGATTCAGAAACGGGATCAGTTGGGTTTCCGGCCTGCGAAACGAAGCCAGAGGTAGCTGATGGCCCGTCCCAGCAGCCAAGTGCACGGCTCTGCTCTGACTCGGCGTCCATGGATGAGCCGATGGGAATCACGCCTTTAATGCGAGAGGGAGCAAGGAGAGCCATGCGCACAGCAATCCAACCACCCTGGGACGTGCCGAGCGCAAAGAATCTGTCAACACTGAGTGCATCGAGAACCTGAAGGGCCATGTAGGCTGTATCCCAGTAGGTATATTGGTCGGTGTTGCGTGCTTTGGTGCGGCCATGACCAAGAGGCTCGATAGCAATGAGGGTGGCAGAGGCGCACAGCTCTGTGTTACAAAACTCAGGCTCATAGTAGTCCGTGGTGGCCGTAAACGGGTTGAAGAGAACAATGACGGGCTTGGTATGGTCGATAGATGTCTGTGACAGACGGTAGCCGACGTCGATGCCACCTAGGTGAGAAACGTATAGAGAAGACATGGTGATGGGAGTTTGAAGATTGAAAATGTTATGATGGAAAGATGTGCAAGCTCAAGTTCCGTTTATGCAATAATGTTGTTCTTGGTGTGGATTAAGTTTTGAATGATGAGATGTTCAATGAGATGTTCAATGATATCATAGCCGCTATTTGACTATTGTCTGACGGGCCTGAATCGGGACGTCAACACGAGCCTATCTCCCCGGACTGTAAGCGACCGGCATTGACTTGGGAGCTTCCACATATAATCATAAAGTTTGACGGGCTTCACCCTCCATATGACTTCACGAGACTTGCGAGTATTTGTAGTGCTATGAAATTCCTCATTGACATTACAACCTCACCAAGACAATCTTCCCGAAACTGAACCACGAAAAGGCCAAATACAAGTATCAAAAAGATGTCGCTAAACATTGGTATTGTCGGTGCTGGCATTGGAGGCCTGGCTACAGCCATAGCTCTTGCACGCGGCGGCGCCAAGGTCACGGTCCTGGAGGCTGCCCAGGAGCTGGGCGAGGTATGCTCCATGTCACCAGATATAAATTTTTAATGCTAACGGCCAGATTGGTGCTGGTATTCAAATGACGCCAAATGTATCCGTTTTGCTCCAGCGCTGGGGTGTGGACAAGGAGATTGGCGAGAACCTCGTTCAGTTTGAAGAACTCAACATGCGCCGCAAAGACGGGACGCCTGTGGGCTACACCAAGATTGCCACCCTCGAAGAGTCTCTCGGCCGGCCGTGGTGGGTGGTTCACCGAGCTCATCTTCACGAGGGCCTTGTCAAGGTTGCTGAACGTCTGGGCGTTACCCTGCTCGTCGACGCCGCTGTCACTGGCCTTGATTACAGCCATGTGCGCCCAGTCAAAGTCGAGACGGCCAAGCGCGGTAGTTTTGCATTTGATTTTGTCGTCGGCGCCGACGGTATCAACAGCATCACTAGGGGCGTCCTTTTCCCCGATGTTGCACCAGAGCCGCCGACCACAAATTGTGCGTACCGTGCTATAGTACCTTTTGAGAAAATTCGCCAAGATCCAGTGGCTCGCGAACTCGTGGAGAAGAAGACAATGGAAGTCTGGATGGCAGAGAATGCATACATTATCACGTACCCCATCAACGCCGGAACGATGATGAACCTCGTGCTATCGCACCATCGACCCGAGAAGCTACGCGCAACGCAGCACGATGTGCCGATCCATGAGCTGCACGACGAGTACAAGGACTTTGACCCGCGCATCAAGCACGTTGTGGACATGATTGACCAGACGTCGCGGTGGCCATTGATGGTGACGGGCCCGCTCGAGTCATGGTCATCGCCGCACAAGAATGTGGTGCTCACGGGTGATGCAGCACACAGCATGGTCAATCACATGGCGCAGGGCGCGGCGACGGCAATGGAGGATGGTGCGTTTCTCGGCAAGTGCATTGCCAAGGTCGTTCAAGGGGAGCTACGGTTGGACGAGGCCGTCAAAATCTACGAGGAAGCGCGCATGCCCAAGGCGTATGCCAAACAGCAGGTCTCGTTTATCAACGGCGCGATCTGGCATCTGCCCGAGGGTGCGGCCCAGCGTGCGCGGGATGCGACAATGAAACCAGAGCTCGAGGGCAAGTACTATGTGCGCAGTAGCAATCTCTACGGCGATCCAAAGACAGTGCTCGAGGTGTATGGCTATGATGCCGAGGCACACGCCGATGCCGCTCTGGGGGCGTACCTCAATGGCGGCCGCGAGGAGTGTGATGCCACAGGTATAGCTAAGTCATTTGAGAACCAGTATCTCAACTGGTTCCAAGACAAGTCGAAGCTTTAGAATAGATTTCTATGGGCAGATAGTCTAAATCCGTTTTTTCTCCTTTTTGAAATCTAGCAATATAAGAAGTCCTGCACAGTATCAAGCCGTCTTCTCATAAGTTTGCGTTTCTGTAAATTTCATTAGTGATCATCCGTAAAATCTTCAAATCAGATTTTAGAGTTAAGGAATGTCCAAGAACAAGAAATGGTAACAGGACCTTATCTCCCCGGTTTACACACTTTGTTCACAGTTTCCCTTCTTTCTCTAGTTCCACTGGACCGGGATCGTAGCCGATGGCACAATGCCGCCATGCGCGCCATGGCTTGCCAAGACATGTCAACACCCCGGTCGGTTAGCTTCCTGGCAGAGTTAACTTGCTAATCTGTGAAGTCGGCATCTGTCCATCAAGTGCTTGATCTTCTGATATCTGAGAGTTAATCCACTGATATCCTATCTTCCCCGGATTCCACTCGGCTTCCCCAGATTCCCCATATTTCCATGCTACCCAGGTTGCCGGTCCTTGGTGTGCATCGTCGGTGAGACGTTATATAAAATAGGGCAACCCCTGACTGTCTATGGTATTAATTCGTCCTACTTTAAAGATAGCCTCCACAAGCATCACCTCACCTCATTCTCTGATGGAAGACTCCAAGGCACGAGTGTCCGTCGAGGACCAGACAGCTTCCAGCCTGTCACCACCTCCCGAAAGCATCGACCATGCTGCTGAGAAAAGGCTGGTCCGCAAGATCGACCGCTTTATTGTTCCCGTTGTCATGATTGCCTACCTACTTTGCTTTTTGGACCGCACCAATATCGGTAACGCCAAGCTGTTTGGCCTCGAGCGTGACCTGCGGTTGGTTGGTTCCGAGTACAATATCGCCGTGGCCGTGCTCTTTATCCCGTACGTGCTGGTAGAGGTCCCGAGCAACCTCCTGCTCAAACGCTTCACACCGTCCAAGTGGCTTGCTACTCTGGCCTTTTCCTGGGGCATAGTATCGACGCTGATGGGCCTTGTGCAAAACTTTGGCGGGCTTGTCGCCTGCCGACTCATTCTCGGCCTACTGGAAGGCGGTCTGTTCCCTGGCCTGACTGTTTACTTAACATTGTTTTACACCAAACGAGAGCTCGCACTACGTATCGGCTATCTGTTTGTAAGCTCAGCGCTGGCCGGCGCATGCGGTGGTCTGCTGGCTTATGGAATTGGGTTTATGGACGGCACCTGCGGCATGTCCGGCTGGCGCTGGGTATTTATTCTCGAAGGCATCCCGACGACTCTGTTTGGCCTTGCTATGTGGTTCTTGCTGGCCGACGAGCCGCAGACGGCCTGGTTTTTAAATGCAGAGGAACGACAGCTGCTTGTTGCACGGCTGCAGCGCCAGACGGGTTTCCACCAGGAGCTGGACAAGAAGGACGCGATCAAGGCGTTCAAGGACTGGAAAGTTTGGCTTTTTGCTCTTGGTCAGTTTGGTGTCAACTCGATGCTGTACAGCTACTCGGTCTTCTTGCCGAGCATTGTCAGCGGGCTGGGTAAGTGGACAAAGCCGCAGTCGCAAGCGTTGACAGTCCCTTGTTACATCCTGGGAGCCATCAGCTACCTTGTGGTGGCCCGACTGTCCGATGCCCACCAGCTGCGCGGACCTTACCAGATCGGCGCGGCCACCATCTGCATCATAGGCTATGGGATCTCCATTGCCAACGTCAGCACTTCTGTGAACTACTTTGCGACATATCTCATCTCCTTGGGGCTTTTCAGTGCTGTCGGAATTCCGCTAGCATGGCTGCCGTCCAATACGCCGCGGTTTGGCAAGCGGACGACGAGTTCGGCGATTCAGATCATGGTTTGCAACTGTTCGGGCATCGTGTCACCGTTTCTCTACCCGTCGGGCGATGCGCCGCAATATATCATGGGCTACTCGGTGTCGATAGGTCTTCTGGGCTATGGCATCGGAATCTACGGCTTCCTGTCCTACTACTATAACAAGGTGAATAAGAGGCGGCTTGCTGGCGAAGAGGATCACAAGATGGCCGGTCTGACGGATGCCGAGATTGACGCCATGGGCGATGATAGTCCCAGGTTTATGTACACTATTTAGGTGTTGCAACTCAAAACTTATACGAAATATGTTTTACTTCACTTTGCGAGACTTTCCCATCAAAGCTTTTGATGTTCGCGGCTGGTTCTTTCAACTTCGGAGACGAAACTGACAAAGTCTACCCTCCATAAATCCATTTCAACGCGCATCTGTTCACCTCAGCTGAAAGTCATTATCGTAAGATTACTCTGTCACATATCGCAAGCCCTACATCATGATACATTCTCTATCTACCAAAATCAAATTTAAGTCAAATGAATCAAACCCCCTTTTGTTCAAGCATTCCTCCACCTGGCGCCCTCTGCTGGAGGCACTGTCGATCTACGATGCAGGTCTCGGCCAGCTGCATAAGTGACAGTATGCCAGTGATGTCTTGTGTCGGTGGTCTCCAACATATGTGTAATTCTGTAATAATCTACTACCCAAACATTGAAAAGTCTCACAAGAAAGCATAAAAAGGTTTCTTGAGGGCGGTTCATCCCGTCCCTGATCCGCGCTTCCGTAGCCCGCGTCGCCCGCTGCCTAGGGAGAAGACATTGGCACTTGTGTCTCTCATTTACTTTGTATGCGCCTTACTGCTTGTCATGGGCTTATATTGCTTTTTCTTTCTATGTTTCCACAAATTAATTTGATTTCTCCCTGTCTCCAGGCACCTCAGGCTATGCAAATTGGGCAGAAATTGGACAGAAATTGGACAGATTGCTAGATGTTAAGGAGATAGCAGGCCAGAGAAACTTCTTTCGCTACGGGCATAGCCTTGTGAGAAATATCATGCGCCAAGAGAAAACAAAATGAGATGAAGAACACAAAAGGCGAAGCAACAGAAAGCATCACGAAATCATACAGTGTTGACACTGCATGCACACTGTCCATAGCTGCCTGCTGCAAGCACTAACAATATGTGGAGCTCGAGTCGCGGGTGGGGCCATTGAAACAGCTTCGCACTGTCCTCACACGCCGCACACGCACGCTCAAACACGCATCTCGACCTCATCGAAGCCGCCCTCGCCCTCCTCAGACACCCTCCATTCCTCACGACGAGCTACCATCCCTTACATCCCGGCCACCACACACTTGGGACCCTTTTCTGCAGTTCTATTGATTAGAGTCTAGACACTTACCCCTGCACCTTTTGACAGGGATCTCCCCGTCTTCGTCGTCCTCGTCATCGACATCGACATCTTGTATCGCCACCATCGACTTGCGACGTGACACTCACTCTTTCTTCTTGGATATTTACTCAGTAACAACTCGACTACCAACGACAACACTCCATGACGGACATCTACTATGGACCGCGACGACGCCTCTGATCCTACTGCGCGCGCGGTGACATCATCATTCTCCTCGACAGCTTCAGCCTCGACCTCGACATCCGCTCACATGCCCGCCCATGCTACATCGCCTACGGCGCCCACAACGACCCCCGTCGCGCCCACGGCCGCGCCCCTCTCCGGCTCAACCACCTCGTCCATGACAGCCCCCCTCTCGCGCTCCGTCTCGCAACAATCCGCTGCATCATCGACCCGCAGCTCGCGCCGGTCTCGGTCCATACGCACCAGCGGCCGCAGCGATAGCAGACGCGCCAGCAGTCGCGTGCCTGCAAGCACGTCTGTCCCGGCATCTGTATCCGAGTCCGTTTCCGGCTCTAGCGTCACGTCCGGCGAGGACAACAAGTCGCTGACGTCGTTCCCCTCCTTCTCGCCCAAGGCGCCCTCGTCGCCACACGTCGCCCGTGCACCCTCCACGTCGCGCTCGCGATTCGCCGGCCCAACCGCCTCGACCGCCTCGCTCGTCGAGACCCTTGCCCTTGCGCAGTCACAGGCACTGCCGCATCCTCTGCCTCCGTCATCGACAACTTCGCCCCTCCTCCTCCCCGTTACCGGTCCCGCAGCCCCCACTGCCTCGACATCGTCTATAACAGCTGCCGTGCCTTCTGCATCTTCGTCTTCGCTGTCGGCTGCTGCGCGGAGTGCACTCTTTGAAGACGAGCCGCCTTTGCTCTCGTCCAGCCGCTTGGTCCCGACGGAGCTGCACCTCACCGACGATGCCCACGTGTCGCGCCTCATTAATAAGCACGGCGCAGTGTCGCTTGTGCGCCAGCTGACCGAAGACGTCGCTATGCGCGATGCGCAAATAGCCAACCTGCGGGCGCGTGCCGCTGAGCGCGAGCGGTTCCTGCGCAAGATCATCCAGGAGTGCGGCCTCACCAGCCTTGATCTCGAAACGCGGCTGCGGGCACTGGAGCAGGCACAAGCTCAGGCATCGGCGGCGGCGGCGGCAGCAGTTCAAGCAGCAGCCGAAGCAGACTCGGCATCCATCCACTCACACAACAGAAATGTGTCCGACCTCGTCAGCGATGCCATGTCCGACGACAATAGCCTGCGCCAAGGCAGCAGCGACTACTACTACAACGACGCCACCATCCGCGCCGCCTCGGCCGCCGGAAAGACGAGCGCCAACGCTGCAGCGGCCGCTGCCAACTCGGGTACAACGCGCGGCTGGAAGGACTTCCTCTGGGGTGGCACGGCCAAGAAGAGCTCGCCTCGTCCCAACCTGCCCACAGCCGACAGCAAGGACGGCAAGCCCAACGTCGGTGTGAACCAGACAGTTGTGCGCAGCAGTTCCGACGGCCGGCGGCGCACCATTACAGACGACCTGTTTAATCCGCTGCCGCCCGCAGCAGGCAGCCCAGCAAGCCGCACTGTCAGTCGTGCATCCAGCATCAGCTCGGCTCACACGGGGCATCTGTCACACACGACCAGCCGCAAGCCGTCGCTGGCTAGTCTTGCGCTACGTCTAGTCGGTGCCGGTGGTGGTGATAAGAGCGACGCCGCAGCAACACCGGCTACATCAGCCGCTGCCTCTCTGCGCGCGACCAGTGGTGGATCTGCCCCCGGCTCTGCCGCGACAGGAGGTCGCAAGCTGGGAATGGGCCCCAATGGACGCCCACTCTCGACATCAACAATAGGCCGGTCAGGTCGCATGTCGTCTCTCTCCAATGCCAGCACCGGATCGGGCACCAACGGCACAGGAGTAGGTGCAGGCACAGGACCTAAATCGCTCATGACTATGCGGCGCACCAACTCATCGGCCGTGCTCAACCGCGGCACGGCACCCCAGAATATTGGCGGCGCTAGCGGCCTCAACATCAGCCACATGAGCAACTCGACCACGGCGCACGAGCGCTGGGGCGAGATGCTTGAGTCAAGCCCGTCCAACAACAGCAGCGACGGCCTGGCCATGCGCCGCACTGCCTACTTTCCCGTCGAGATGGACACCATCCTGCCGCTCGATGTTCAGCCGCCCACGCTCACACACATGTACAATCGCTACAACAGCTCAGGCCACCTGATTGACCGGTTCGGGTTCATCTACGACCAGCGCCGCAAGAAGCGCCAGCGGGAGGCTGCACAGGTTGCACGGCACATTAAGCATGGCAGCCGTCACTCGCAAACTCTTGGACGGCCTGGCCGCGGTGCGATCGAAGACAACGCGGAAGAGCCCCAGGAAGAGCCCGCCCAGGATGCAGACCCCGAGAGCCCCACCGCGTCCATTGACGAGTCTGCGCGCGAACTGACTGTGGCAGCTGCTGTTCCTGCTGACACTGCAGCTGCTGGGCCTCCTAAGCGGTGGCAGGACTACCTTAAGATTGCCACGTTCCCGACTGAGCTTTTGTCGCACACGCCAGCCATGAGCGATGCTCGCATTGAGGTGGTTGCTGAAGTCACTGGCGGCGGTCCCGCAGGCCTTGCAGTATCGGTCCCGGCACCACTTGAGGAGACCGGCCCCAAGTCACCCGGGTTTATCACTACCAATGGTAAGGGCAGAGGCTTTGTACCCTCGTCCACGGGAGCCATTGCAGCGCCGACAACGTCAACTACAACCACAGCTACCGCCGATTCTGTATCGATTACAGGAGCAGGCAGTGGTAGCACGACGGCCAGCCTGCACTCTGACTCCCAGAGCCAGCTCACAGAGGCCCTCGAGCAAGGCCTCCCCCCTCTTCCCATGACCGCCGAGCAAAAAGCGCAGGCCCAGAAAGAGAAGAAAGATGCCGCCAAAAAGGCACTTGTTACTTCGTCCTCATCCTCCTCATCCCTCTCAAAGACGAGCCGCAACAACAGCTCGGCCACCCTCGTCATCAAGGAAGACGTCGAGCCCGTAAAACTGCTGCTGCAGCAGCTTAGCGAGCTGCACGACAACCTGCAAAAAGACCGCACTGTCCGCTGGAACGAGTTCTTGCGCAAGGTCCGTGCGGAGCGCCGCCGTGAAGGCGAATTGGCCGCCATTGCCGCGTCCAACGCTGCCGCCGCCAACTCGGCCAATGCGACATCGTCAGCCGCCGCCGTGACCGACCCCCGCTTCCTGCGCGCCACTGCGCTCATGCCCGAGTCGCGCCTGGCCGACGGTGAGCTGATCGGTGTCGCGGGGCTCGGCAACAAGGGCAAACTCGGCCGCGCCAAATGGAATGAGTTCCGCTCGCTCGTGCTGGGCGGCATTCCGGTCATGCTGCGTGCCAAGGTGTGGGCCGAGTGCACTGGGGCTACGAGCCTGCGCGTGCCGGGCGCATACGACGACCTCGTGGCCGGCCGCGACGGTAGCAACAGTGAAGGCGATAACGGATTCAACGGCTACGAGGACCGTGCCGACGTCGTGACACAGATTCAGGCGGACATCTACCGCACGCTGACCGACAACATCTTCTTCAGGGAGGGTCCGGGTACCGGCAAACTCAACGAGGTGCTACTGGCCTATGCGCGCCGCAACCCCGACGTCGGCTACTGCCAGGGCATGAACTTGATTGCGGCCAACCTTCTGCTGGTCACACCGTCGGCCGAGGACGCCTTCTGGCTGCTCGCCAGTATTATTGAGACCATCCTGCCCACCGGCTACTACGACCACTCACTGGCCGCCAGCCGCGCCGACCAGCAGGTCCTGCGCGTCTACGTCGCCGATGTGCTGCCGCGGCTGTCGGCGCACTTTGACGGGCTGTCCATTGACCTTGAGACCATGACATTCCAGTGGTTCCTGTCGGTCTTCACTGACTGTCTGAGCGCCGAGGCCCTGTTCCGCGTCTGGGACGTTGTGTTCTGCCTCGGCGACGGCAGCGTGTTCTTGTTCCAGGTCGCACTGGCCCTGCTCAAGCTCAATGAGGCGGCGCTGCTGCGGTGCGAGACGCCGGCCGAGATCTACACGTACATCAATCACCAGATGACCAACCACGCAATCAGCATCGACGGCCTAATCCAGGCGTCTGAGGCGCTGCGCAAGCTGGTGCGGCGCGAGGACGTCGAGGCGCGGCGTGCAACGGCAATGGATGCAGAGCGAGCGCTGGTTGCGGCACGGGCCGAGGCTGTGCGCGAACGAGCAGCAGCGCGCGAGGAGAAGGAGCGTCAGAAGCGCGAAGAGGCGGCCAAGAAGCAGCAGGCGGTGGCCGACAGTCCTCCGGTTGCTGTGTAGTGTCTCTCTTTTCTTCCTTTAGTCCTCCTCCCTCTTCATCACCCCGATCACCTCAAACTCTATTGCTTCCATCGTTAAAAACTCCTACTTTTGTTTTGCGAGTATCATCTGCTCTTTTTCGTTTGTTCTTTTCTTGCTGTTCATCCCTGCGTCATCACTGTTCTTGTCTTTTCTCTAGATATTATCTGATACCCCTGTCCATACACCCATTGTCTCTTGTCTGTGTTGTCTTTTGCTTTTGTCTTTCCCTCTTCTTGTTCTCTCTCGCCTGTCTTCTCTTCAGCATATATCATACCCCTACATATTTCAAAAGCATAACAGGAAAAGTATATATTACATTGTGTACACAAATATCACATCACTTATCTCATGTCTGTCCTCAGAAATGTAAATGAATGTATTGCAAATATAAAACCACCATGCCGCGTTATCCTAAACGCCGTGATATCCCTAAATCAAATGTTCGCTATAAATCAGAATGTATTGACCTTTTCTTCATAAGCCGAGCCTACTTGACCTTGTTCATGACCGTCTCCGGCCCGCGCTCGACGTAGATCTGCGCCGCCTGCGCCTTGACAATGTTGAGCATGCTGCGCTCAAAGTCATCACGCACCCGCAGCACGGCCTCAACCCAGCTGATCTGCAGGTCCCAGTATGCCTGCTTGAACGTGATAAAGGCCTCGGCCACGCCGTCCTTGCCCACCGTCAGCAGTGCCAGGAACTGCTCTGTGACACGCCACGTCTGCTTGAGGTTACCGGCGGCCTCGGCCTTGGGCATGGCGTCAAACATCTCGAACACGGCCGCGACATCGGCAAAGATCTGGTCCTGGAACGGGTCGGTGCGCTTGAGCTTAGCACCCTTGTTGCGCACAGCCGACAGGTAGCGGATCAGCAGCTCGTCGGAGAAGACCTGCACAAACAGGTCCGTCACCGAGTAGTGCAGCACCTGCCGGTAGTCGGCAATGTACTCTTCGATCGTGACGACCATCTGCTTCATGCCCGTGGCCGCACCGTACCAGCGCGGCGTAAAGAAGTCGGGCATCACGGACTTGAAGTCGACGACGAAAATGAGCGACGCAAACTTGGCCATGCACCATGTACTCAGGTCGACGTAGCCATCGCGCAGTGCGGCCACCTCGGCATCGACACGCTCCATGTACTGTGGCGTGACAAGCGTCTCGATCTTTTCGCGGAAGCTCGACAGGTACGACAGACGTGCGCCGCCACCGGCACCGTCGTCCTCCTTGTCGTCGATGCTGGCAATCTGGTCGTTGGCCGTTGCGACGAGCCAGTCCTGCAGGGCCTGGTAGCCCTCGAGCTCGGGCACGCGGCCGGTCTCGTAACGCTGGGCCTCGTCTTCGATCATCTTTTGGATGTTCTGCTGGCGCGTGCGCAGGCGCAGGAACATGGCGTCGACAACACCCTCGACGACATCGGTGCGCTGCGAGTTGGCGGCGACATCGATCTGCTCACGCAACATGCGCCACAAATCAACCAAGTTGCGTGTACGGAAGAACCCGTACTCGTCCTGGTCGAGGTTGCTGCCCTCGGCGGTCGCGCGCTCGGCAAAGTCCTTGCGCTCCTGGCGGCCAATACGCTCGATCCACTCGTCGAGGTACTTGATGATGAGCTGGCGGAACTCGCGCACCAGCTCCGTCTCGCGGTTGTCGAGCACGTGCGGCGTCAGTGTCTTGTCGTCCTGCGGGAAGCCCAGCTTGGCCATTTTCTTGTAGTACTTTTCCGGCCAGCTGATAATCTCGAGCGTGTGAGCCGACGTCGACTCCGGGTCATCGATAAACGCAATCAGCCAGTCGTGCATCATACGGTGGTAGATTTCGGTATATGTCTTCATGATGTTCCACTTCTTGGGCATCAGCGGCGCCATACCAAGACGCACCGCGTTGAGGTCGTTAAAGTACCACCGGAGCTCCTTTTCCAGCCGCGACGAGTCGTCCAGGAATGCCTGCCGCGCCTGTGCAAACTGTGCTTCGGCATACGCCTCGATGGCCTGCAAAAACTTGCTCTTGTAGCCGCGCACCGTCTTGGCGCCATCTGTGATGCCCTGAAAGCGCGATGCAATCTCCTTGTGGTCGCGCATCGCATCCTGCAGTGCCTGCACGCGCTGATCGCTCTTCTCCTCGGCCTCAATGATGAGCGCAAAACGCACGACAAGATTGTTGTTCTCAGCCGTTACCAGCGTGATCAGGCTCGTGGCAACAAGGCCGACGTGCTCATCGAACCAGTCAATGGCGCCGTCCAGTCGCTCAAAGTAGTCCTCCAGCGTCGACTGCAGGCTCGAGTCATCGGCACGTGTGATCTGCTCCATGGCGTCGTCGCGAATGTTGCGCAGCTGCGTGAGCTCGTAGTGAATTGGTAAAAGGTTGGGCATGTTCTCGGGGTCCTCGTCGTCCGCCCGCAGCATGGCCTCGACGGTGTTGAGCCGCTCGCTGAACATTTCCAGGTTGCGGCGCATTGTCTCGACAGCGCCAAAATTGCGGTGTGCCTGCGAGACCTGGTTGATTGTGGCAAAATCCTTGATCATGTTCTGACTCTCGGAGCACAGCTTGTCGATCTGCATCATCTCTTCCTTGATCTGCTGCACGGCTTTCTGGCCATCCGATAGGCCGGTCATGCCGCTCTGGGTCGTCTCCAGCTGGTCGCGCAGGCCGGCCCGCAGCTGGCTGTCGATAGCTGCCTTTTTGCGTGCAAACTCTAGCTTCAAATTCGAAATCTTGTCGAGGTCGTCGGGATGCCGCAGCAAGTCGGCGAGCTTGACGAGGGGGGCGTCCATCTTGAAGAGGGGGAGGGGGATGACGCGCGTCGATGTGGCTGTTGGCGTATTGTTTATAAAAAGTGCTCTATTCAATCAGACCATCGCAAGCGAGGGCCGACCGAAGTTGAGCTTATGCGGGTGGGATAGAGTGTTGGTACAGTATTGTCCCGAGCTGTCGTTTGTGGTGATGAAGATGGGGTTGATGATGTAGTAGACTTGGAGATGCTTAGGTGGAGATGTAAGTTAGCTCAGTGTAAAATGACTAAGCATCGCGATAAGATAAGGCCCGATATAGAGATCAACCACTACCAGGAATGCGATCAAAATAGCAATTCATTGCCCAGCAGAATCAGGAGGTAATATCAAATCGACTCGCTCTTCTGGTTTTTTTTCAGTTCAGATACGGTGATATCGACGCTGATGTCACTAAAGTCGCCTGTCTACTCTCTACTCACAGTCGTGATGACTCAGCTTGGAATTTCAGTCATTCTTTTACCTTCACCATGTATTAGAGTACGAGTATTCTTATCACAGGTTAGTAAGTCAAATGCTTATTCGACCGTACTTCATTCTCATATACAGTTTTCTGGCATCCATCTTGCGTTTCACAATCATCTCTCTTCTGTTTTGCGTCTGGTGAGGTTTCATTCGAATTGCAGGGGTTGCCTACCCTGTAGAGATGCCCGTTAGCCCCTGTAGTTCTGTAAATGCCTTGTAACAGCAGTCCCGTCCACTGTATTTCGCCTGGCTCAGCCAGAACCCACTGCGAGTCAAGCTGCGACTTGCGCCAAGCTGTGTCTCCACTGTATTTCATGAGCATCATCGTCAATGGCCAATTACAGTTCCCTAATCTCCCCAATTCAGGAACGCGTCTTTTCCACCGTCTTGGTCCTTCCCTGTTTCCTCCTATCTCGTCCTCTTGTGCTGCTAATTTGCAGGGACGGGCGCGCTAGAGCAATTACTGTGGAGGAAGGTGCCCCATTGTTGTTTTCCCCTGAGGCCCGTTTGCTCTGCTATTACAGTTTTACGCTTTTTAACCTTATTTGCTCTTACTAGACTCTACTTGTATATCTTCAGTGGGCATCGTGACCTAATCTCTCCTTTGCATCTTCACTTTTTGTTGTTCAGTTTCTATTCATCCAACTTCATTCATCAACATCCCGCCACTCTTTTCGGGTCGATTTACCATCTCATTTTTCCTACATTTTTATCGAAAAAGTAGTCCATTCATTTAATTCGTCGTCTTTCTCGTCATCCGTCAACAAGCTTATCTCTCGATTCAATTTCGCCTTTATTTTTCGTCAATTTATCACGACTTTTCTTCACACCCGAAATCAATCAAAATGTTCGCTTCTCGTGTCATCCTGGCCGCTCTGGCCCTTTTCAACGTTGCCATCGCCGGCGCTCCCCCCGCCTGCCTGCTCGGCGCCATCCAGGGCCTCCCCAACCCGGCCGACATGACCGCTGTCTGCGACACCTACCAGACCTCGGTCACCGGCAACCTGACTGAGGTGTGCTCGGGCGACGACGTGAAGTCGGCCTACTCTGCGTACTCGGCCACGTGCTCGCTCAACGGTGTCAAGGTCAAGGCTCTGGCCACGTCGTCTGCCTCTGCTACCGGCACCGCCACGGCCACCACCACCGGCACCGGCAAGACCACCGCCACGGCCAAGGCGACTTCTTCGACCAAGACCGGCACGTCGACCGCCACTGCTACTGGTGCCGACGCTTCGTCGACTGGCGACAGCACCAGCGGCGCGACGACTGCCTCGCAGCCTGTGAACTTCATGGTGTCTGGTCTGCTGGCCCTGGGCGTTGCCAACCTGCTTCTGCTGTAGGTTGACTAGCTAAGCTTTTGGTTGTTGCACTCCAGACGGCTAGATCCATCTAGCTTTGCTCTTGTGCAGCGGCCTCGACTATCTCTACCGACTTTTCGACTTCGGATCTCATTTCTGGCGCTTACATACACCTACACCCGGCAAATAAAGACGGGATCTCTTGGTATCTTGGTATACCAGTCATCCATTGCCTCGTTTTGTCACTCTTGGTTCCTGTTCTTCCTGGCTTCTATTCTTTTTGATTATTGATTTGTATATCTCTATTTCCTTGCTCTGCTATATCGTCTTAATATATCACTATCGCACTCTAGCCCTGCTTGGTTGTGTTCTCCTAATCTCAGAATCACTGTGAAACTCGTCGACAATCAAGTAAATCTTATTTGAACCAAAAAAAAAATGCGTCTCTATTGTTGAATCATATCTATATCTACTTCAGCGTGACCAGCTCCTCGGCACTCGTCGGGTGGATGGCCACAACGCTGTCAAAGTCCTTCTTGGTCGCGCCCATCTTGATGGCAACGCCAAAGCCCTGCAGCATCTCGCCGCTGCCCAGGCCCATAATGTGCAGACCAACAACCTTCTCCTCCTTGCCCACAGTCACCAGCTTGTATGCCGTCGGCCGCTTCTCCTCGGGCTCCATCATGGCGTAGTACATGGCCGTGAAGTTTGTCTTGTAAATCTTGACATTCTCCTTGCCGTACTGCTCAATAGCCTGCGGCTCTGTCAGGCCGATCGAGCCGACCTCGGGGTGCGAGAATACAACCGAAGGCACGTTGGTGTAGTCCATGTGGTAGTCGGCGTACTCGGGACCGCCAAACAGACGGTGCGCAAGACGGCGGCCGGCAGCAATGGCAACGGGGGTCAGCTCGACGGGGCCGGTGACATCACCGAGTGCGTAGATGCCCTCGGCCGAGGTCTCCTGCAGCTTGTCGGCGACAATGTAGCCCTTGTCGGTCAGCTTGACGCCAGCCTTCTCGAGGCCAATGTCCTTGGTCAGCGGCGTGCGGCCGACGGCCCAGATCAGGTGGTCAACGTCGGCGACGGTCTCGCCGTTACCGTAGTGCAGGGTCAGCTTGCCGGTGGCGGCATCCTTGTCGACGCGGGTGAGCTGGGTCTCGCGGTGCAGCTTGACGCCGAGCTTCTCGTAGTTGTCGGTGACGCCCTCCTGGATGATAGGGTCGAAGGAGCGCAGGAACGTCTTCTGGCGGATGAACAGGTGGGTCTCGGTGCCGAGCGCGTTGAACATGCCGGCAAACTCGACGGCAATGTAGCCGGCGCCAACAATGGCAACCTTCTTGGGCTGTGTCTCAATGTCAAAGAAGCCGTTGGAGTTGATGCCGTGCTCAGCACCGGGAATGGCCGGGGGGTCCGAGGGCTTGCCGCCGACGGCAATCAGAATCTTCTTGGAGCGGATGACGACCTCCTTGTTGCCAGCCTCGTCGGCCTCGTCGAGGGCGACAGTGACCTCGTTGGGGCCAGTGAAGCGGCCCCAGCCGTGGATGGACTCAACCTTGTCGTTGTTCAGGTTGCGGGCGTAGATGCCGTTCAGGCGCTGAATGTAGGCGTCGCGCTTCTGCTTGAAGGTGGCCCAGTCAAAAGGCGCGGTCTGCTCGACGGAGAAGCCGTAGGCCTTGGAATCGTGGATGGCCTCGGCAATGGCGGCAGCGTTGAAAGTAACCTTCTTGGGCACGCAGCCAACGTTGACGCAAGTACCACCGAGGCGCGAACCCTCAATGATGGTGGCCTTGACGCCAAACTTGGAGGCGGCCATGCGCGCGGACGCAAGACCGCCGCTGCCACCGCCAATGACGAGGTACTCGGTCTCCTTGGTGATGGGAGCCATTGTGCGAGCTGATGACGAAAGGTGTCGAGAGAGAGAAGCAAGACGCAAAGTCGAGGTGGAGGAAGAGGTCGAGGCGATCGAGGACAGTGTCGAGGACAGGTTCGAAGCTCGTGCTACGGAGAATGCACGCATAGGCTTGAAAGGGGTAGATGTGGAGGAGGATGTAGAGAAAGAGAATGAAGAGGTTGAACAAAAAGTGTGTGCTGGGGAGCGATGGGATTTAAGAGCACGATGCAGTCGGAGCGTCGCTGACGACATTTTCAGGCGGGGTCGCTGTACAGTAAGTGATAACAACTAAGATGTCTCTGGATAAGGCGCAGATTACGTTGTGGTTACTCTGTATACGGCGGTTGCAGCTTCCGTACCACGTCCCGATGGTGAGCGATTGACTGTGCGCTTGCCTAGAACGGGGAGCTTGTATTTCTAATCGCACTCGCCATTCCTAATCGCTCTTTCCTCATTCAGACCGTTCCCTCGGCCTCCATGCAATTCTTTGACAGATGCGACCTCTGACGTTGCGGGGTCCACTTTTATCCCGCCATGAGATCGATCACTCTGTATGCAGTACCACGACAAACTAACATTTCATTCAACGCTGCAATCCTACGATTATTTGTCAGATTCCTTTTTGGAAGAAGAAGCGCTCCTGGCGTTGTCACGAGTTTATAAATATAGACCTCCCCTGCATCCCGACAACTATTTGGAAAATATATTTAAATAGCGGTCGGGGTCACGTGTTTATCGACTATATTACTAATCCGGCGATGTCAGTTTTCGTCGAGGCATTCACGGCGGCTTAGATTTGCAATCAACAAGCAGGGTATGAGGGTCCCTATCTTAAAGGCAGCTCCGGAATAGCATAGTTGCGTGCGGTGTGTTTTTTCTTGCGTTTATACGTCTCTACGGACCGAAACACGTCCATGATGCGGGCCGTGCCAAGTGGCGCTGGGTTGACGAGCTGCATCTTGACAGCGATGTTCAAGTTACATGGCCAAAGACAAGAAGCGCCGTTGTCCGAGGTCACAGAGTGTCAGTGGTATCAAATCTGATCACGGAGTCTAGTAAGTGCAGGTATGTGATATGCGCCATCCCCGCCGTTGGCAGTCGTCGATGGCACTTCGCGGTCTATCCATGACAGACTCAACACCACGCGCATTTGGAACTTTGCATTTTTGGCTACTTTTGCCATCTATATACAGACTGGTCAAGAACTAGGCTACTATGAGGCGATCAATTTAGCATGCAGTGGTTGGAATTTGCTATTGATGGCGGTCGTTGACATCGGGTCACACATCACGCAGACCAGGCTTACAAATTAGTGACACGGATGCAACTTTGTAATGGCCAACGACAGCGAATGCATCTCTACGGGAAATTGAATCAAGACCTAGATATGTCATTGCAGAATATATGTTAGATCGAACTTTCGCAGACCGATCTGGTTATATCTTTCTGTTGATCTTGTCCAATTGTAACGATGTAAATCGAATTTCAGCCAATCCGGCAGCAGGCTGTCAGCCACGTCCGATCGATATAGTAAACATGACTCGCATGACCGTATATTACGTGCATCAAGATTATTGCATACTTATATATTGCAGCCATCAGATGCCAACATCACATAACGTTCAGGGTGCCATTTTTAAGCAATAACAGCGACATCTAAGATAATTGCAGCCCTGTAACTGAATCATGCAAATCCTACACTGCACGCATCCTAACAGTAGAAGTAGTCATGCGGTCAATTTGGAATTAATAACAGCGTTGCACTCGGACTCGGCTATCTAGAAACGGCGCGAATGAGTCAGCTTACACACAAAATATGACATCATCAAGCAGACTCCGAAAGATCACGACTATATCGTCAGTATGCATTCAGTTCTGCATTGTCATTCACATTTCAACAAATGGGAAGTCGGATAAATTGTGCAAGTCTAGCCATCGTAAATGCCTTGGAGCTGGCGAGAACTGGCATCACATCTCCCTTGTCTTCATTGCTCTCTTATAATTCTTGTTTTGTACAAAGCATCTAGTCTTTTTACTTCAATATGCAACGACCGCTTAAAGTCGGACTTATTGGGCTGTCTCGGTGCGTCCGGTCTATTAATCTGATAGAAGCCATTTCTTTCAGTCGCTTTGTTTACAAATACTCAATATCATCACGTCCTTTTTCGGCTTCGGGCTCGTCCACTTCGCCTAGCCTATGCCTCCCCGTCAATACGGCAGTCAGCGATAATTAGTGAGATGGTGGCCTTCACCCTTCAATCTCGTCTAGGCCCAGGCCTGTGCTTTTGACAGCCGCAGCAACCATGTCGTACAAAGTACAACTGGCATCTCCAGCGTCGAGACAAAGGGTACAGGGTAAAAGGACACTGAAGAGTTGAAAAGAACATTCAAAAGAAAACATATCATCCTCACAGTACTTTGCTTGAAGAATATTCTCTTGGCGGAGCTCGAAGAATACATGAAGAAACAAGGAAACTAACTAGCAACGAACAAGCGAATAATCAAATAGAATGAGTCCTGACTATGCCAGGCACAAAGGATTGAGAGTATGAAAACAAAGCGATGCGGTCCGTCGGACAAAGGATACCAATGATACACACTCAGGCTAGAGACGAACATAGGAAAGGTAAGTCCAGGAGAGAAAGAAATCAGAGTTAGTGCGCATATGGAATGCAAATGTAAGAATTCCGCACACGAAGACCGCACAAGAAGAACCAATAATGGATTTATGAGCACAGGTCAAAGGGCGCAACGGTCGAAAGAACCAATACCGAGAAAAATCAAGGATCGGGTTGACAGATTCCGCCAAGGGTCTTAAGTGAGTTGACCTACAGTGGTCAATGGTCGATGGACAGAATTCTAAGCTGACAGTAACAATTCCGTCTGATATCAGTAAATAAAAACGGAACAAAATAAAAGTAAATAAAAACAGAGCTGACCGGAGCCATGTTCCAAAAGAGAATCACCGCCGATAGAGTATGCAAGACCCAGACGATGGATGTTGACCCTTGCTCCGAATAAGATAGCTTTGACTTTGACTGATCGGCGATGTTTTTCACAAGGGTCTTTCTATTCTCTTTTGATCGTGTCTCAATCTCATTTCCTCGTTCAGTATCGATCTCGCTTAGTCGTTCTCCCTCGGTTTCTAGAAACATTCAAGTCAACGGGTCTCGGAAGAAATTGGTGTCTTGTCTTTGATGATCCCTTACCGCTGAGATGAACGAGTGTCTGTTGGTGTTGGTTATTGTCCAGCCTTTTGATTTACTATTTCTTCTGTCTGGTTTACTTTCTTTCATTTTTTAGTTTCTACTTTCAAAGATATCATGTGTGAGCACGATAAGTGCAACCACGTCACGATGCATGTCTCATCACATTGGGCACCTGAATGTCTTCGGGATGTTTTTTGTGTATTCTTGTGTATTCTATATTTGTCACAGAAACTCAACACGAAAATACAGCGTAAGAACAAAATATGCAAAGAAGAGGCCAGTGAGAGCGGCTGAAGAAAATACGGGGTAGAAAGATTGGGATTGGCCGGCAGTCACCCCGTCGGCATGTATTAACCTTATTTGACATAAACGTGCAGCTGCGTGCAGGTGTAGCTGCAGCTTCATAGCTTTGTAGCCGTAGTCACCTCCAGCTCGAAAAACTACACATGCGAGCGAATACGATTCATATGCACGAGCAGTAAGCAGTCGACTCGGCATGGGCTCTGGCTCGATCATAGGCCAGAACAGTAAACAACGCACCGCTTTGATCTCAGCTGTCCTACTCCATATAATGCACAGCTCTTCTCCATATATGTTAGTTTCTGGTAGCCCATGAACCCATGTTATCCTGCCCGATCCATGTAGTTAGTCAAGATGCCTAGTGTCCTGCTAGACTGCTCTCTAATACTTCCAAGTGCAGTCTTTCTGTGTCTTTTTCGCAAATCTTCTACTCCGATTCCCTCTTGGGCATCTTTCTTTTCTTTTGTTGACATTTAAGAAGACAGTCTTCCTCTTTGAGCAAGATGACCCGCCATCGAGGTCTTTTTGTCTCAGGCCAGCCCCATCCGTCGAGGTCGTTTGTTTTCTTTTCTTATTCTGTTGTTCTTCTCGTCACTTTCTTATTCACAAGACTATTTGGGCAGAGCGGTGAAAATATTGGTCTTTTTACTTCTTTCTTGCAGAGTATTATCGATATGTACTTCGCAGCGTATCCGAGGTCATGGCAAGTCCTGGGCACGAACAAGGATCACAATTGCTTGAGAGAATTGAAATACGGGAAGCTGTGTCAATGTGCTGGAGCACTCCGGTACTTGCTCATCGTCCTGGCCATATGGTTGGCCATGTGTTTTCGTACATGGCTGTTTTTGCATATTTCTTTTCTTATTTTAACCATTTCAGCTGCTTCTTTTCCTCGTATCTGCAATTCAGGCTTGGCTCTCCGATTCATCCGTCCCTAGCTGTGCCGATCAGCAGCATAGCTGTAACCCAACGTCTGATTTAGCTTTAACCTTTTCATTTTTAAAACAGCAACGTGCACACCCTCTTTGAGATAAAGTTAGTCAAAAATCGAAAAGTGATATATGAGCCAGGGTCAGAGGCTGAAAATTCCGAAATGTGATAAAGTCTAGGCCGTGCTCAAGTCAAAGCAAAAGATGTGATGATGGGTGGACTGGTTCAGTGATGAGACACACAAAGTACAAGTGAAGAAGACCAATCAGTGTTCGCCGCCGATTTCGTAGTAGCACAGTGAACAAGACGGCCGTGCGAGAGTGGCTGCCATGCCGAGAGAGATTTAGAGAGAGTCAAAGTCAAAAGTAGCTTTCAGACGACAGACAGAGAAGAATACAGCACAGACAAAAGAAAGCAGCTGCCCCTGCATTGCATCGCATTGCACTGCTTGAAGCTACCCCAACTATTGACTCAGAAACCACAGAAGAAATAAGCAGAGGTCGGGCGACTCGAAAGAATATCCAAAAAAATCCGCCCTTGGAATAAGAAAACAAAATCGGGTCAGAAATCATAAAGCAAGATCAAAATCAATAAGGACCACGTTCGTACCCGCAACTTAATCTCTCCGATCACGATTCATCACTCGATCCGAGCACGTAACCTGAATCTCGTTTTCACTTTTCGTTTTAGGTGACGTTTTGTTTTTTGACAGTAAACAATGCTCAGCTTTTCTTGGCTCTCTACACGACACCACAATATTCCGACATCATCGAGTCATGCCATGCGGAGCCTTGTCCTCGGCCGTCACACAGTTTTCCATATTTTCCCTTGCTTGTTCGTATATGCACAGAGACGCACAGAGATGGCAGAACAGCGACATGGGGCATGGGGTATGGCCACGGAATGTAAGACCAGCATTGGGCAGTGTCTGCCATTGACCGCCTCGTTGGTGAGGTCCTTTTTCTTTTTCGGACAAATCAGACAGGTTCAGTGTTTTCTTTTCTTTTTTCCAATATTTAGTCTACGAATCTACAGAGTTCACCTCTAGTTTCTCCTTCAGCCTCTTGTTTTCAAAGTACTCGTTGTGACTAGTTTCTTTGCAGTCCAAGCGCGGACTTTTGCTTGTAGAGACTATTTTGTATTTTTGTTTACTACTAATCGATAGCTACATTGATCGAATATACTTTAAAGAAAAATAATATTAATAATTCAGTAAACAGTCTAGGCCTCCAAGACTTCAGCTTCGCTGCCAGGGTTTGGTACCGGAGAGACCCATCGTATGCGAGCTGAAAGAGAGACGGGCCTTCGTAGTCAAAGCAGAAAGACGACAGAAAGACGAGGATGAGAAGTAGATAGTAGAGAAGAAGAGAGACGGGTGGGCGAATGTCATCCTCCGTTCACACAGCAAGATTACATCTATATAAGAAGGCCGTCCTCCATCAGTATTTACACTTTTGCTCTCGGTCTGCATCCTCTCATCATTCTTTGACATCTTCTTCTCAAGTCAAGTCCAGTCATCATCATGAAGGCCTCATTCATCTCCCTTGCCGTTGCAGGCCTTGCCCAGCAGGCTGTTGCCACCTACACCAGCGGCTCCTGCCATAGTGTAAGTCATCTCACATCCCACTTGACAATTTTCGATACTAATAACAACAGGACAACTGTGCTCGTGCCGTGACTGGTACCCGCCTGGGCTCTGCCTCTGTCGATGTTGCACGCACCGACTGCAGCAGCTTCATGGCCACCACTGTTGCCGGTGTTGCCTCCACTGCCACTGTCACCGTCACTGTCGACTCGCCTCAGTCGACCTCGACCGTGACCACCACCAAGACCGTCGAGGGTGCCGAGAGCACCAGCACCGTCTATGAGACGTCGCTGCTGAATGTGCCTGCCTCGACCAACACGGTCTACCAGACCAGCGTCGTCGAGCTGCCTGCTTCGACCAAGACTGTCTACTCCACGGCCGTCGCCTACGAGACCACCAACGCCGGTACTCTGACCCGCACCTCGACCGTCGTCGTTGCTACCCTGACCAACACCGACTACGAGACCCTTGCCACCATCACCGGCCAGACCACTCTGACCGTTGCCACCTCGACCGTCAAGGTCACCACCACCTGCTACACCACCAAGGGCAGCTCTGGTGGCTGGGGCTGGAAGCGCGACGGCGAGCCCGTCGAGGGTGAGGCCATCGAGGCCCGCGGCTACGGCGCGCCCACCGTCCCGGCGTACGCCTCGCCCTGCACGGACTCGGCCGCCTACTCCAGCGCCTGCTCGTGCTGGGGCATCACCGCCACCACAGTGACTGCGCCCGCCGCCACGGCGACGACTGTCACCGTCACGGCCACCGTTGCTCCCTCGGTGCCCTGCGTGACCGTCACTGAGACTGCCACCACCACTGTCGCTCCCTCTTCGGCCATTGACGTCACCGTCACCGTCACCAAGACGTCTGTTCCCACTGCCCCCGTCGACGTCACCCTGACCACGACCTCCACCGCGACGCCTGCTGACTGCGTCACCGTGACCTCGGTCGCCACCTCTACCGTGCTCGTCCCCGCCACCGGCACCACCCTCGTGACGCTGCCCGTCACCGTCACCACCGTCACTGTTGACGAGAAGACCGCCTACACGACCCTGACTGTGTCCAAGACGGTGACGATGACCGGCACCACATCCAGCACCAGCACCAAGACCAGCGCGGCTCCCACGTGCACCAACACTGTCATCGCGGCCAGCAGCTGCTCTTTTGCGGTGACGTGCAGCACGAAGATCAAGACGTACGGCTTCGGCTGCGATACCAAGACTACGTCGGTGTCATCGGTGTCTGCGTGCGCGAACCTTTGCAGCGGCAAGTTCCTGTGCAATGCCTTCTCGTACCAGCCGACGACGAAGCAGTGCATCACCTACAGCGGCATCTTCAGCTACGGCACCACGTCGGATCCCAACTACGTGTCGGGTGTGCGCAAGAGCTCTGGGTGGAAGGCTTAGACTCTTTGAAGAGATTTCGAGGACAATCACTGAAAGGCGATGAGATGAAGGCACTCGATGCCATATTTACTTTCTATTTTTAATGTTTTATTTTATGAATAATTTACCAAATGCGAATCAATATTTATTAATCAATTGTTTATGAAAAGGATGTCGTTGACTTACACGAATACGTGGGTCTACAGTGTGTGTGCACAGTTTTGGTTTCATCACGCACATGGCGGTTTGCCCCTCTAGTCAGGCTCAAATTTTGATATCGAAATTCTCACGCTTACATTGTGAGTTTTTTGAATTTAACAAAACAAACAAATCGTCAAATACATTCAAACAAAATGAGCGACGAAGATCTGGCAATCTACGACGAGGTCGAGATCGAGGATATGACCTGGGACGAGGCGCGCGGACTGTACACGCACCCGTGCCCGTGCGGCGACCGGTTCGAGATTGCACTCGAGGATCTGCTGGACGAGTCCAACGACATTGCCGTGTGTCCCAGTTGCAGTCTGATGATCCGCGTCATCTATGATTTGGTATGTAATTACGTGTCTTTATTTTCATTGTTGTTGATTGAGAAACTAACGGTCTAGGACACACTTCCCAAAGGCGCATGAGAGTCATGTCAAGTCGGGACCAGACGACGGACATTTCTCCAGCATGCATGCCGATCCGGGGTTGATTTGAGATTGCGGGATTCGGATTCAAGATTCAAACCGGAGCCTTAAATGACCAGCCGCGGGCTCAGCGCAGATCCGACGCAGCTCGCAGCCGCAGATGCATGTCGCAGACGGCGCACACCCCCGGCAGATGAATGTAGAGGGAGACGCAAAGGGACGCAACTGCAACTGCACTGGTCCAGTCACTGCTCACACCGACTATGCACTCTCTTCTGCATATATCATGCATATCTGCTGTATCTGCTGCATGCACAACTCATCACAGCATCGCGTCACAGGCCAGACCAAATTTCAAATGTCAGAACAGGCCACAGACTTCAACTGCAGACAGACCAGACGGCCAACGCCAGCACATTCGTCCAATGTTTGCCAGCATCTCGTTCTGCTGCCAGCATCTGTGTCATGGAACGTGGACATTCTCTGGCTGTCAGCGTCTATCGGCTAATTAGCTGGCCCAGGTGCTACGCAGCACACAGCGGGTGGCATCTGCACATGGGCCTGTATCCTTTTTTTGTATATAATTCATTTTAATACCAGTACATACAGCATTTGAAATTGACTGTCAAGTTGAATAGAACATGTTTGCTATAGAGTATCGATGGCCCCTATTTTGTCGCCCACCTCATCTGACTCCCGCTTTGCCATCCATCACCCGAGTGTCATCCAGTGTTTGTTTCATCAAGCGTGTGTGCACCTTTAATAACACCATCGAATAAGCACAAGGCTACACAACGACAAGCCCCAGAATGACAAATACCAGCATAGAGCCCATGGCCGACCGGTCGAGCACCATCATCGACTCGGCGCCGGCCGTGGGCACGACTGCGGGCGTCGTCGTCGTCGAGTAGGGCGGGAATACGCCAGTGCCGGTCGTTGTCGTTGTGGCTGTTCCAGTTGTCTGGCTGGTCGTCCAGGTGGTAGGCCAGGCGGGCAGCACAATGGTTGTAGTGGACGTTGCCGACTCGGTCAGCAGAATGGTGGTGTAGCTCTGGGCGGCGGCTGTCGAGGCAGCAGCCAGTGTGAGAGCGAGGGGAAAAGGCTTCATTGTGGTGGTAAGTGATTATGATATGATGAAAGAGATGTTAATAAAGAGATATGTAGTCTTGATTTCAAACGAGTGTGATGGGGTTGATGGAGAGCAAAGAGGGAGGATGTGAGAGAGGGAACAGCACAGTTTATATCTACCATCCAGAGTGTACGGACTTGTCTTTCCCTGGCAACAAAGATTACAGACTACCAGGAGTCACAGAGTCAGAATAACAGGGTACAGGACCATCTAGAGCACATAGTATAGACTTTATCAAGACTGCAAATACAAACCGAGATGGCTAGGCAACGGGGGCTGTAGACGGGCAGACGGGCAGACGACGGACGAGCACACCGTCACGGCATGTCTCCCAGACACTGCTTTCAATATTCGCTGTAGTGGATCGACTAGATAAGCTGTGTCGTCTGGTCTCCGTGTTGTGTGTGTGTGTGTGTGTGTGTCGTGTCTGTGTCTGTGTCTCCCGTTGTCCTCTCGTGCTCGTCACTCTCTCACTCTAGCCATCTTGTCATTCCTTCCATCTTCCTGTCTTTCTGTCTCATACATACAGTCAAGTGCATGTTTACAGTCATTCTTATGGCCTTTATATCCTACACACATCCATACTGTGCCGTGGTTCTCGCAGCTGGTGGCTGTGTAAGCTGTCGTGCTCGTCGTGCTTCGAGTGACAACTTGGCATATGTGCGACAAAGCAGAGGCCGGCAATAGTTTACTGTTTTTGTGTACGTTCAAGTGGCGTAGGTCTGGTTGCAGAGCGTCTGTGAATGTTTCAACTTTGTCTACTTGTTCCTCTTGAATTTTAATTCTTGTTTTCTCTTTCGGTTTTCTTTTCCCAAACTGTGATATTCACAGATTTATTTCATTGTTCTTCTCTTGTTTCTATAAAATAAGCAACCAGCATATTTCTCAGTAGTAATCCAGTGTACAATAAAATCCGGACTGAATATCAATACTCGAAAAGAGTCAACTTTTGTTTTTTATATACTTTGCAACTAAAGTTTCTCTTTTTCAAATAATTTCAGAAATAAAAATAACATAAAACCAACCACAACACACACATATATAGGAAATACTGCACGGCTCAAATACATAGATCAGAGCTTCTTCATAATTCAAATAAATATACAAGTGAAACACAACATTCTCGTCTTCTCAAAATGCATGCTGACATAATATGTGTTTCTGTCTGACACCATAGTTGCCTCAGGGGCTGTCATGCTGTAATACTCCGTAACTTTCTTCAACATGCCCCGCACCGTCTAGGAATAGCTCCAATCTAGGCTATTTGGCTTGCGCTAACCCGCCCTGATTATGCTTACAACTGGCACGCGGCTGAGCCAATTCTTTCTAGTTACAGCACCTGCAAACTGTCAGCAACAGCAAGCGCCAGACAGAGCAACTGATGGGCGTGAGCAGCGCCTTCCCCAGCAACTAACAACGCCAGGCATCGCCCTTTCTGTCTATATCGCACTGAATCTGCGCCTCATATGCGTCTTGACACAGCGCAGCATTGCACACGTCAATCCCAGGATCAAAAGAACCGATCGCCATCAATTGCATATCGACCGATATATCCGAGCCCACAGACGTCCAGGCAGACGCAAAGCACAGCGAGCCAGCAGCCACCATCAACCACTCGACGATCCCAAACAGCCTCGAAGGCAGCGACGACGACGACGACGACAACGAGGACGACATCTCTAAAGACTACGACAGTATCCTTCCGACATATATACCTCTTCTCACACGAGTGGCATTGCTCCGACAGAACCGCCCAATGCGGTGCACAACATGACGGTGTGGCCCGTCCCAAGTCGCCCCCAGCATCACAAACTCCCTCCCATTTCTACGAGGCGACACTCTGATCTCGACATTATACATCTCTAAATCGGAACTACTCTAAATATACACAAACAGTCCTCAAAATGCAGCCCATACGCCCCCCGAGACAGGCAGGCAGCTTCTCGCCTTTGCCGCCTCCCTCGCCGACACCTCCCTCGACATCATCCTCTACCGCTGCAGCCGCGGCGGCCTTGGCCAGCAGCAACTCATCACCATCATTGCCAGGACAGCCTTTTGAGCATCCTGCTAGAGCACCGCCGACTCTGCCTACAGGCCGGCCGCGACGAGACTCTCCAGCAGGCGGCGAAGACAGCACACGCTACTCTGCCATGGTCTCGCCTCTCAACCTCTCCAAAGTGCGCCAGCCGCCGCCGCAACAGCAGCCGCCGCCGCCAAACATCTCCATATCGACACCCACTACACAGTATGCCCCATCTATAGCTACAACCCCCTCTTCACACAACAACTTCTCGCGCCCAACACCTGTCACGGCAGCAGTCGCCGCAGCTGCTGCGGCTCGACACACTACAACCAGCGGTGCATCCCTACCGGCAGTCGACACTGCTGGCGGTCTGAACGTTACTGCAGGTGAGACACTGCGTGCCATTACACCATCGAGCAGTGCGTCTTCGCGCACCGACCGCAACGAGGGCAGCAGCGGCACCGCAGGCCCTACCAGCCCCGTCAGCAACAACACATACAAGCCCTCAGGCCACGGCCATTCGCGAAAGCACTCGCAGACAGCCGGCATGTTTGACGCAACGCTCCCGTCGATGAAGCAGATCCAGCAGGTTGCGCAGCAGCAGGCTCAGCAGAATCAGCAGACATCTATACAATCTACATCAGCCGAACGCATGCTCAGCGCCAGCCAGATTGCTGCACAGGCCGCTGTACTCAACCACAAGCCGTCCGGTCAGGGGTCTACCAAGCTGACGCCCCAGCAGCAGCAGCAGCTCCAGCAGGCCCAGCACTCACAGCTCACTCAGCAGCAGCAGCAGCAGCAGCAGCAACAGTATGCTCAGCAATATCAGCAGCAGCACCATCAGCAACAACACCACGCAGAGTTACCTCTGCAGAGTGCACAGCAACATACAAGGCAGCGCTCACAGACGGTGCCAGCGCCGGGCGAGACGTACGAGTCGTATGCGGCCGCAAACAAGCGCAGCAGCGGCGGCGGTCCCCTGGCACCGCCTACTCTGAGCCTGACCGAGGCCAGTGCACCGCGTGAGAGCGGCTTCGGCGGCCAGTCATACCATAACGGCCTCTTGGGAAACCACTCGTCGGCAGCGCAGACGGCAGCCAGTGTCGTCTTTTCGCGGTCTGGCGCACCCGTGTCGCCCAAGTCGCCACACCCTCCCAACCAGCCACAGCAGCAGCATCACCAACTCTCTTCGCAGCCATCTCTACAGTCTCTACAGTCTGTACAATCCATGCAGTCTATGCAGTCTATGCAGTCACAGCCACCACCACCCCCGCCAAAATCGGAGAAGAGCAAAGTCAAGCTGTTCTCGCGGCCGGGCAAGATCTCGATCAAGGGCGACATCAAGGACAAGCCGCTGCCGAGCCCCAACAAGATGGGCATCAGCTCGGCGCTGGCGAGTCTGCAGCGTGGCAATTACAGCACAACGAGCCTAGACACGTCCAACCAGACGCAAAATCAAGCCTCGTCATCGTTCTACAACCTGGCCAACTCGTCTGCAGCCACCATTCGCGCCACTGACAGCGCCACGCTTTCACATACAACCACGGGCAGCAGTCTCACGCTGATTCCGACCGGCAGTGGCGCCACAAGCAGCTCGAGTGCTGCGGCGTCGTTTATCGAGCGGCCCGACAAGGACGTCAAAGAGGGCAAGGAGGGCAAGGAGGGCAAAGAGGGCAAGGACAAGGAAAAGAAGCACCATTTCCTCTCGCGGCAGAAGAACAAGCTCAAGGACAAGGACGACTTCCACCTGCCGTTGTCGTCGGCCGCCAGCAACTCGCGGCCTACGGACCCCAATGCACCGAGCAGTCTGTACAACTTTAGCTTGCCGCCCAACAGCCCTGGCCCCAATACGACGGCGTTCAAGAGCATGAGCGGCCTGGACCTGCGGCATGGCGGCCGCGCGCTGCGCGACAAGAAAAAGGAGGACAAGTCGGTCGTGGCCAGCAGCACCAATGGCGATCTGTCGATGAGCGATCTCGGCGGCATCAGTATCAGTGGTGCAGGTGCCGGCAGCTACCACCACCAGAGCGACTGGCCCGGTCCAGGCAGCTATGGCTCAACGAGTGTCGGCGGCTCCGGGTACCTACACGATGCCACCTTTGACCATATTCTTGGTGGCAGCCTGGGTGGCACTGGTGTTGGCGGCGGCAGCGGCAGTGCGAGCAACAGCAAGCATGCCAACAACCTGGGCCTCGACGACGCGTGGCCGTACCTCAAGGCCAAGCTGCAGGTGGTGTTTGCTGGCGAGGATCTGCGCATTCCCGTGGAGATGCTCAACAAGCTGGTAGTGATGCACATTCAGTACTGCATTCAGCGGCGGTCGCCCAACATTATCCTGGACGACCTGCGGGATCTGCTCACGGCGGGCTTCACGTCGTTTGACCAAACTCTACGGCGCACGCCCGAGGACCGCCTGATCCCGACACTCGTCGAGCTCTGGATGTTTACGTTTACGAGCATTCTGCCGTACATGCAGGCCGTCTTTCTGCCGCTCGATCTCGAGTTTTCCGGTACTGGCACGCTGTTGACGCCCGAGCAGGCGCGCGACTTTTGGGGCGGCGTCGCCGGAGCAGCGCCGCCTAGTACAACTACAAGTACAGCTGCAACTGCAGCTGCAGCTGCACCATTGCCCGTGTCGGCCGTGCTCGATGTGCGCCGCCTCGTGCTGGCGTCGTACCGCGACAAGGTCATCCTGCCGCGCTACGAGACGCTTAAACCCATCTTCTCACGGCTGTCGCTCGACTTTTTACCGCAGTCGCTGACGTCGGCCAACATGAACAATATGAACAAGAGCGCCAACGCCAGCTACAGCCAGACCAAGCCGATCCCCATCACGCAGCGCCCGGGCCGCAGCAACTCGTCTCTCGCCGCGCAGGCCGCTGCTGCTGTTGCCGGTGCACACAGCTACGGCAGTTATGATTCAAGCGGCAGGCCGGGCACAGCCATGAGTACGGACCCGAGCAATGCCAACTCAAACAAAGAGGACAGTGCCAGCGGCAGCCGCAGCCGCGCCATTAGCAATGTGTCGTTTGGCAGCAGCAGCGAGCCGCGGCCGTCGTTTAGTAGCTCGATCAGCAACGGCCCTATTGGCTATGGCAGTGGAAACGGCATCTCGCTGGAGCGGCTGGAGCGGTACGGCGTGGGCTACGGCAGCAGCAGCCTGGGCAGCGTACGCGAGCAAAACGTCGAGGACAGCAAGCAAGTGACGGAGATGGTCGGGCGGATGCTGCAGTGCATGAGCGTGCTTGCCGGGGTGGGCGAGTCTCCTCAGACGTCTCAATCCCAGTCGGAAAGTGACGAAGGAAACAAGCGCGTCGAGGAGCTGAGCCGGCTGCTGAAGCTGAACTGGCTGGGCCGCGGACGCACGGGTCGGAACCGGCGCGGCATGGTCGGCGCGCGCGTGAAGCGCGGAGGCGTGCCTGGCAGCGGCGGGCTTGCAAGCATGCTTGAGGGGCTCGGGGTAGCATAGAAGGATGTATAAAACGAATGATTTATGAGTTGTTTATGGATTTGAGTGTTCCTACTGCGTGATTCATGTCTGATATCGGTGCTTGTCATTGTTATCAACCGAAAGCTCAGCATCGTGACAGATCCGTATCAAACATCAACAAATCTAATCATATCACTCATGACCGCTACGGAGTTCACTTGATTCATATCACTTTGCAGATTCTTGTAGTTCTAACAGTTGTATTACAGTTGTATTGTATTTGGGTATCATGGGTAATCATTATCATAAGAATCTGCAAAAGTTAGCGGTGATCGCAGACACGCGCATTGTGCAACAGCACAGCAGTGACAAAACAGCTTTTTGTTCATTGATCAGACATCCAAGGAAGCATTTTGCTCTCATATGATTCCCTATAAAAAGGCTCTAAGTGCGGGATCTCGAGTGGAAACTGCGAATGTAGGAATAATTTTCATCATAAGGAACAAGCTGATGTATGCGTGCGTCGTCGTGGTAGGACTAACCTGTTGGTGGTGGAGGAAGAGCGTCCTACGGACTACTGATTGGGCGAAACACACTGCCAAGGACTGAATGGTTAGCAGAGTTCTTTCGAGGTGCAACCAATATCAAGATGATGATGACGGCGGCTCAGACCAACAATACTGGCAAGTAACAAGCCCGCCTGCGAAGGCGGGCCCGAGTTCACAATATTACTTCATGGTCGATTCGTTGGGAAAAGAAGACGTGTGTTTTAGTTGTCATCATGGCCGGGCACTTCCGTCGGAAGGGTGTGGTGGTGATGTTGACGATGGGGGAGAAGAAAAACTCACGCTTTGGAATAAGCATTGACGGCGCGAGGCGTGACGGAATTAGACACTCGACTGTGCTCTCGGCAACAGACGCTCGCGCTGTCAATGCATCGAGACCGGCTCGATGGTGTTTGTGTCGATGTGCTGCTGCATGTGCAGATGCAGACTGTGATGTAGAAAGGAGAAGCCTGTTGTGCAGAGGCGCGCAACCGAAAAAATTTATAGCCCGTGTTTGGGCGGAGACAGGCAGAAACGAAAGCAGGGTGGGTCCATGGAAGTTTTTCATGGGCTTTTTCATTGCGGCGCTGACCGCCTTCGGAAAGGAGCCAAGTTGTTCCGCTTCCGGTCCATGTTTGTTTAACAGTCCACCGTTCTAGACCACCGTTGCAGGTTGTCGATTTGCATCGCAGGATTGTTACAAGATGCATAGTGTCGATATGCAAATCAAACATGTGTTGTTATAGAGCTAATGGATGCTCACCCGGTATCGCTTTTATAGTGTCAATATGCATAACATGTTTGATATAGTTATTGGTCAATTGGTAAGCCTTGTAGTATTTATTTTTGTAAATATCAGCTGCATATATCTTACTCATATTTGGATTATTGCGTTTGAATGAGGCTCTCCTTTTATCATCTCACCAGCAATATTTCTTGTTTGGTTAACTATGAAATTGTTTACAAATTTTGAAGCTCAGGGTCGCCGTTGGTTTATGTATTTTAGAAAAAATCCATGCGTCTGCAAAAATAAATACACAAAATACGCAAACAGTACCAAAAGCTTAATTGAAGTACCGACGTTGGCAAATTTTATTCCACGTTGACGGACAGACAGCACTGCTCAGTGTCTCGCCCATTCTACACGCCAACCTGCCCTTGCATAACACTGACTTGAGAATGTCTAGTGTTGTGGAATGCCATTGGACGTTGGGGTCTTGAGGTTCTTTTTCTGTGCTCACATCCTCGTTACTGAGCTGTTGAGAGCTGTCAAGCATGGTCAATATCATACTCCCTACCCAGTCTCTCTCAACGGTCTATCAGTCTTTGATGCTTCAAATCTGTACTTTGAGCCGCCCCTTCCTGATTTGGCAGCCACGCGACACGCACCAACAACTCATTCGTTTTCCATTCCCATACCGCCCTTCTCCGTCGTCGTCTGTCTGTCCTCACTCTCCGACAGCATCGTGCCTCGTACAAACCCCTGCTTGTCGCGGATTCCACATTGTGCATTGGCACTGTCTGACTGATTTGCTTTTGCATCTGTTCTTCTGCTTCTCTTGTCCTTGTCAGAGCTGAGTGGATACTGAGTACTCCGGTGGCCCCGTTGCACCTTCCGCTTTCTCGCAGCTTCTGCATTCCCATTTTTCGCGGTTAGGAGATCCTGCTCCGTTCCTGCCTTTCCCCAGACCATCGTAGCATCGACGCCCATCATCTCGTGTCTTCCCCATACAGAGTGTTAGTCGCGCCTTGCAGCTTGGCTAACGCTTTCTGCTCCTTCCTTTTGTGTATCTGCATAATCCAGTGTTGATTCCTTATTTGTGCCTTCCTCATACATTCTTCTCACCTTCCTCGCACGTAGCCCTGTTATGCATCTTGTCGTAGTTCCGCCCTGCACGCCATACTGTAGTTGGATTCCATACAAAGTAGAATCCATAACGACATGGTATATCCACTGTGCATCTCGCATCTACGATTGAATCTGCAGGTAGCGGTAGTGGCCCAGCTCGCACACGGCTAAAGTCAGCTGCTCTGTTCGTGAGCCCATCGCTCCTTCCCGCAGCACACACTCTCGCCACTCTCCTTTTTTCTTTTCCTTCTTCTTATTTCCGTCTCTTCCTCAACGGTCTCGATCGCTCTTTCCCATACCAGCCGGTCGCACTGACTTTTGCTGCCTATTTCACACCGTCGTCTCTGACTCTTTCCACATTCGGTGCCTGTACCTTCCTTTGTGACAGAAAATATCCCCATCTGCACCTTCTTTTTTCGTATTCCACACGACGCATCTTTTCTGCCTCTATTCGTCTTCCTCCCCTCTCCTCCCTCTTTTTGTGCTTTTTACTCTTCTCTTCTTCTTATTTTGTCTCTGTCCTCACTTCCATCCCGTCCTCCTATTTTCCCAACGTGTTTCACATTGTATTCCTCATCTCTGTCATCTCCAACTCACCATCTCCGACTCGAATTTCTTCTAGAGTAGGCCTTCTCTTATCTGCCGCATATCATTCTTCCAGATCCGCCAACTGTCAGGTGCCCCCCATGGTGCCCCACTTAATGCGGGACTATGTTGTGCACCTCTGTTTTTCCACTTCGTTTTCATCTTAGAAAATATAACCATATCGTTGCTTTTACAATTAAGAGTCTCTTCTATCAACAGCAACACCTTCATCACAAATCCTTACACTTACTATCTTCTACAAATCATCACCATTCTAACGGTGTCATTTTCATTATTATAGTAGTTCCGCGCGTGCTTTTTTCGGGCTTTAATACGTTTTTTTACTTTATTTTCTTATCCCATTTAGCTTTACTCCGGCTTCACAAGTTTCTAAGTTTCTACTACGTACTTATTAATGCCCGCCGTGCTGCTCAACTACTTTTCGAGCTTTAGTACGAATTACTTACAGGTATTTTTATTGTTTATTTCAATTTAACTTATTTTCACGCTTTTCTATCATTTTACAGGGGTCCCTTAGCATTTTTAAAATTTACACTAAATTTTATTTCCCCCCTGTTTACTTGTTACTCGAAGGCGAACTGCTACTACTCGTCTATAGCAACAAAATGTCTAACACTGTGGCCTCTACGAGTAAGCTCAGCTTTATCGAGAGCTGGTCAGCCTGGCAAAATAAGCTGATTAATAATGCTATTGACGAAGGTGTGTGGGTAAATATTAACCCCGTCGGGCGAGTACCTTGGCATCTAATGCCGGCCATTAATGCTTCAACTGTAGCTTGGCGCCGGTACGAACGCTAGGAAGATGGAAAGAAAAAGATCCGCCAATGGATTATGGAGAGCGTCAGCATCACGCTCAATGCTATCTTAGGCGATCTTTAAACCCCGGACCCGGCCGTCATGTATGATACAATGGTTACCTACCTTAATGTCACGCCTGCAAGACTGCTACTCGATTTGCAAATTAAGTATAACGTAGCTATGGCAGAAATGTTTAAGCGGCTAAAGGACTTTAACGTTTGGGTGGAAATATGGTCTATTACTATGATTAGGTGCCGGACGTAAAACCTGACCTAAGCTACTACTCCGGTAACTTGGTGGCATGATCTTAGTACTAACATTTCTTAGGTGCTCTCGAACTGGGCAGTAGCTTTTCTGTCTGCTAATGTCTAAGTTATCTAGTAGGCTACTATTACGTTCGAGACTGTCGTAGTAGATCTCCGCTTGTAGCAGTAGATCTTCTAAACCCTTCGTTTTATCCGAGGTACTGCCTTAGTAATAGACAGCGAGAATTAAGATGCCGTAATTGTCTCTCACGGTAGACCGAACTAGACTAAAAGGCTATCTATTAAGTGTAACGCCTGCGATAGAGTCGGTTATGATGCGCGCCGCTGTTAGTACTTTTAGCGTTTAAAACGCCCTAACGGCTGGAAACTAAACGATAGTACCGTAAATATTGTCAACGACAAGCTTAACGACTTTGTATCATACCTTAACCGTCTTATTAAAAAGGTTAAGTAGCGTAGAGACAACAAGGAGAATGTTAACATTACTACGCCGGTTAAAGACCTTGCGGACATAGTTACTAGCTTGTGACTAGTACAAGAAGATAAGATTTTAGAGCATAAAAATAATAAAATAACAAAAACACTTGAAAATAAACAATATCACTAAAAAACATGTCATAACTCTAAGTATATCCGTAGTAGAAACCGGCGCTACGTAGTACTATGTATAGCCCGCGCGCTATTGACAGATATTAAATTAATCGATATTTTTATAACTTATGTCTTCGTAGTATCAAATGCTAATATTAATAATTTTACACTTTACGACTTAAGAGCGTTTGTGTATGTCTTTAACGATAAAACGAAGTTTTCGAAACTACGACTTTTTAACTTTAATAATTAAATCCCGGTTATAACTAGAGGTAATAATATACTTATAAAAGGTATCGGTATAGCTATAATTATAATAGTAAATAACGGCGGGAAATATACTATAATTAAGCTATATAATACCTTATACTACCTATCGTTCTTTTATAACGTTGTGTCGGCTAGTCGACTAGAAACGTTTAGTATCTTGTAAGATATAAAGTTACAACATCTCTTTCATTATAGAGTAACTATTAGTCAAACGTAAAAAGTTTAAGGATTATATGTCCTAGAACGCGATGTTAACCGCGCTTACACATCTACGGCTTATATAATAGCAGTATTAAAGAAGAGCATCATAGCTTTTCTCGTAACTTGGTACGCCCGACTAGGGCACTCGAGCGATACGGTATAAAACAGGTTTCTAAACTATGTTGCTAGACTTCGAGTGAGAATTTTACTTAAACTGTTATACGTTTGCGACACTTGCCAATTGTCGAAGATTAAGAAGCAGCCTTCTAACTCTATTAGAAAGCTTTTAGACACGGTAGGGCATACAATAGTAATTGATTTCTATGACTTTACTAAGTCGGGCTATCTGTCTAACGTCATACTAGTCTCCGATAAGTATAGCGGCTATATATGGCCGTATTTCTTCTTTGATAGAATAGTTATAACTATTATAGGCGTATTGACTGACTTATTCCGACTTTTATAAAACTAACTGTCTGCTACTTATAAAATAGTTGAAATAAACTAAGAACTTATGCAACAAAAGCTAGTAGTCTATTAGTGGCTTTTCGAATAAGGCATACTAGTAAATAACTCGGCGTTATACGTATCCGAACAAAATGGTTTCGCGGAAAAGATTGGACAAACAATTAAAACAAAAGTAAGAATACTCGCCGTTAACTCCGGTCTTTTAGAACAACTTTGGCCGGAAATTATCCGCACTGTAACTTTCTTACATAATAGAATACTAAATAAAGTAAGATACTAGCACATACCTTATAAACTTATTTTTAATAAACTCTTAGATATCTCCTTTCTTAAAGTTTTCGGCTGTAAAGTATACGCGATGACTACTACAGCACTTAAGAAGGAATAACGTCTCTATAAACTATAACTACGAGCGTATATCGGTTTTTTAGTAGGATATAACAATTCTAACATCTTTCGCATCTAGAATCTAGCAAATAGAAGAGTATTACTTCTTCGGGACGTAATCTTTAACGAATAAATCAATTTTAAAAGCTTTATCGGACTATCCCTAACGTATTAACCAGATTCCTTAAAGCCTATATTCTATGCCGACTTTATTTCGGACTAATACATTCTACTAATATTAGACTTTATCTAAACATAAGTTAATATTCCCCTAGTAAAGTAAAATCTTATAAGTGTTTATTCTACTTTCTTTATTACCTATAACTTTAGCCTATATTAAGCTTTACGTAATTCTATATCTAAACTCCTATATACCTTAGATGCCAGTTTTAGTTTCTCGTTTTTCGTTTTTCTAACCGCTAACACCTTACTTTTCTAAACACTAGAAGCATAGATATAGCACCGGGTGTTACTTGCGGTAAAAACTAAACGTACTCGACCCTGACGACAGCATATCGTACCAAAAAGGCTCGACTAAGCAAAGTTCTAAGAAGCAAAAGCTATAGGGCGCTTGCACATCAAATACTTACAATCTAATCTACGAACCCACGCCGAAGCTATACGGTTATAGCTAGCTAAGGAATAGACAGTAGCATACGATAAACACTTGGCTACATATGCTTAGGCTAAATCTTGGGAGGTCATCCCTACTTTAAAATAAGAAAGACTTATAGATGTAAAGTAGGTATTTGTCTATAAGCTCGATCTAAAAGGATTTTTGATCCGGCTTAAAGCAAGGCTGGTAGCTAGGGGCGACTAAATTTTAAATGTGTTTTAAGACATTTACGCTGTAACTTTAACTATACGTTTTTTTAGGTCGGTCTTAGTAGTAATATTAAAGAAGAAAATAACTATCCGGTAATACGATATTAGCAACGCTTATATAAATACTACGTTATCTAAACTAGTTCGTATAAAAGAACTACTTAGTTATAAGACTAAACATAACTTGTTCGTTTATAAAGTATTTTACGGACTACCGGAATCCGGCCGGCGCTGGTAGGATCTTTTCGTATCTAAGATCCGAGCTTTATCTGTCCCACTAATACAATTAACCAACGACCTATGTATCTTCATATCGGATAGAATCATTGTCTTCTTCTACATCGATGACTTCGTAGTCGCTTACGAAGAGAAACATAAGGCCGACGCTAATAAAGTCATCGACGAACTTAAAAACAATTTCTAAATAACCGGCGGCGAATAGCTTGACTAGTACTTAGGAATGAAGGTATAAAACAAAAACGGTGGCTTCGCACTATTACAAATAATGTATATCGATAAGCTTATAAAAAACATCTCCCAACCTATAGTAAAAATACTACTAAAGTATAACGTTTAATATACTAAGAACATAAAGTAGGCTTTAGTAAAAACTATTTACTAGTACTAAATAAACATCGGCGTAGCTTTATGGCTAGCTCTTACTACTAGACCCGATATTTCCTATGCGGTATACATTTTCTCTAAATATTTATTAAATCCTTCCCTAGAATATATCGATGGCTTGTATTATCTTTTCGCTTACTTTCGAAATATAATAAACCTACAACTCTTTATCGCTGTAATAGGACTTAGTAGTTTAATAGTTTTCTTTGATGTATCTTATGTAGATAATGTTGAAGACCGTAAGTCTTTTGAAGGACTAATATTTAAGTACAAGGGCGCTTTTATCTATTAGAGAGCTACTAAATAAAAATCCGTCTCAACATCAACAACTGAAGCAAAACTTCTCGCCTTATTACACGCAGCTAAAGAAACACTTTACTAGACCAGGCTGCTCAAAGATCTCGGAATCTAACATGATCTCATCCTATGCCTATACGACAATGCTTAAACGTTAAGCCTTCTAAACAACGACAACAAATCGGCTACTACAATGCTAAAACACGTCGACGTTGCCAACCACTAGCTACGACAAGAACGAGACAAGACTCTAACTTTCCAGAAAGTATCTACAGACGAACAAGAGGCGGATGGTTTCACGAAAGCGCTGGCGATTCAGAAGCATAAGAAGTTCCTGTCGTTCATTCCTATGATTTAAGTTTCAAAAACTTGAGAGATAGTGTCAAAAGTTATTTGTATTCTGTTTATTACTTTATTATCATTTTTCTTCTGTTTTCAGAGAACAATTGTTCTCTGGGGGGGTGTGTCAGGTGCCCCCCATGGTGCCCCACTTAATGCGGGACTATGTTGTGCACCTCTGTTTTTCCACTTCGTTTTCATCTTAGAAAATACAACCATATCGTTGCTTTTACACCAACCCACCTGTCTCGATCATCTCCCGCTGCTGCCCCTGCTCTTATTAGTGGCCGTCGCTTGCCCCGATTGCCGAATAGTTCCTTTTGGTTGGCGCTAGCCTATTCGCACTGTTTCTCCTCTTTTCACCTGTGCTCTCCATCACAGAGGGCTCGCTCCCGCGCGTATGCTGCATTCTCCGCTGGCAGCCGTTTAAACAATTTAGCGCCTAGCGCCCTAGACCGGCCGGCTTTGGGCACCTTTTAGTGCATTCCGAAGGGTTCCTTCACCATTATAGACCTTTATCTTACAGTGGCGGCCTCCCCTGATGCCCAAGACGAAGGTCTATCGCGTCGCCCACCTCCCCCAAAGCCAGAGTCAACGCCTGATAGTACAGCTCTCGGGGTTGTCTTTGCTTTCTCCTGCTCATTGTCTATTCTCCTTGTCCTCCTCTGACACCTGCGCCGTCCCCGTTTCGTTCTTTTCTCCCACTTTTTATTTTTATTTTACTTTTTACCTTTTCACATTTTCGCATCCTTTTTCTTTCCATTATCTTATTCTCTGTTGTCTTGGCTTCGCCTTTGTGTTCTCGCGTTTACACTCTACGCAGAGTTCGCATCTTAGCACTTCATTTTGTGGATCGTGAGCAATCGCGCTTCCCGGGACCCTTATTCCATATTCTCAATCATATACCGCCAAAAATACCTGTCAAAGGAGAAACAGAGGAGCTCTTCGTGGTCCTGCCGGTACGCTGCCGTCCACTGTGCTATATCCCTGTTATTTTGGCCCCAGTGCCGAAAAAGGCGTCGCGCTCCTTTCTGGCTTCCCGCCAACACACTACCCCCTACCTCCTCTTTCTCTGTCTCCAGTTCCTCTTCTGCTCTCCCTCGCATCTCTTTCATCTCTTCTCACCACCCCCGTTTTCCAATCTCTCTCGTCTCACGTTTCGCATCCCGCACCACACACTGTGGCGCGCTTCGGCAACAGAATTCTCCCTCGTCGCCATCCCAGCATTCTCTTTCTCCCTCGAGATTTGCCAGCTACGATTCCGACTTCTTTGCCGACACGAAATCCCCCCTTCTCCTTCTAATTCCGAGATTCTTCAAACCCCGATCTCTTGGAAACGTGTTTCGTTGTACCTGATTACCGATCACAAATCAACGACTCTTTCGCCTCAGTCTCCCTCGTTTTCTTCTTCGCCCGACCCGATCGTTCCCTTCGCGCCTGAATTTTGACTAGCATCGCTGCTTCTACCTAAATCCTGGACTTGCGCGATTGGCGTTTGTTTCCAGCAATTAAACCCGAACCCACGGTCGCTTCCATCTGCATCGCGAACTAAGCAATTCGATCGTATCGCATTGTTTCATCGCGACACGCACCTCGACTCGACGCGATTATCACTACACATCTACGCGATCTTTATCCCCATCATTTATTTTACCACACCGCACTCGTATACGACCACAATCAATCCAGGGCCCGTTTTACGCACGCGCACTACGCACAATGGCGAGCATGGGACCTTCCTTCTCACCACACCCCGGCATGCAACAGCATCCTGGTATCCCCCAAGGTCACCCGGGCCTCGCTCCAGGAATGGCTCACAATCCCAGCCAGCCCGGCCAGCCTGGCGCTATCCCTCAACATCTTACACACATGGGCGTCTCGGGGCCCGGCGGCCAGCAGATGGCCATGATGACTGCTGGCATGCCCCCAGGTACCGGGCCTGGCGTCCATGCTATGCAGCACCTCACTCCTCAGCAAGCGATGATGTTCCAGCAGCAGCAGGCACAGCAACAGCAGCAGCAGCAGCAGCAGATGAATCACATGGCCAGTACGTGCTATTCCGTCCCTTTTTTATTGTTCTAAATCGCATTTCATTATTGCATTAACTGACTCTATTCTGCAGTGGTTAACAACCCAGCCCTCCAAGCTCAGCTCCAGCAGCAGCAGCGCATCCTCCAACAGCAACAGCAGCAACAGCGCCAGCAAATGATGCTCCAGCAACAACACGGCGGCATGTACAACCCGAACATGCTCCAGGCTGGCCAACTGGCCGCCCTTCGTAGAATGGGACAGGTAGGATAACACTCCTATATCAACTTGGCAGTGGATTCTACTGACATTCGGCGCAGAATATTGCGGATCCGCGCGCCCAGGCGATGCTAGCACAGCATAATGCGATCAACGCTCAGCAACTCCAGCAAGGCCACAACCCAAGCCCGCTGCAGCTCCAGCACGCCCAGCTGGCAGCCATGCAGCAAGCACAGGCTCAGCACCAGGCTCAGCATGCCCAGCAGGCGCAGGCACAAGCCCAGCAGGCACAAGCAGTAGCAGCTGCCCAGGCACAAGCCCAAGCCCAGGCCCAGGCTCAGGCTCAACAGCAGCAGCATGCACAGGCTCAACAACAGGCACACCAGCAGCAACAAGCGCAGCAAGCACAGGCTCAGCAGCAGGCCCAGCAAGCACATCAAGCTGCTCAGCAAGGTGGTCCCGGCCAGCCTCAGCCGCCACCCCAGCAGCCGCAGCCCGGCATGCCTGGACAACAGGGTCCTAGCCAACCACCGACTCCTCAGCAAGCCGGCCAACCCGGTGGCCCGCCACCACCAAATGGTCCTGGCGGTCCTCAAATGACACCCCAGATGGCCGGCCAGCCGCATCCCGGCCAACCGGGTCCTGGCAGTGCTCAGCAGCAGGCCCAGCAGCAGCAGGCTCAGCAGCAGGCTCAGCAGCAGCAACAGGCCCAGCAACAGCAGCAGCAACAGCAGCAACAGCAGCAGCAACAGCAGCAGCAACAACAGCAGCAACAGCAACAGCAGCAGCAACAGCAGCAACAGCAGCAACAGCAGCAGCTGATGCAACAGCAGATCACACCGCAGATGCAGGCGCAGATGCAGCAGCATCCTATGATGCAACAAAACGCCCTTGCCATGCAGCAGGCCCAGCAGTTTGCTGCTCTCCAGCAGCAGAAGCGCGAGCCGATCCGTAACCAGTGCCTGCTCAAGCTTTCGCAGTTCTCCGAGATGCTTGGCTCGTTTCCAGGCCCCAAGGGGCGCGATGAGATTCCGTACTGGAACGAGTTTATCAACCGCTTCTTTTCGACATCCGGCATGTTCCGTCACACGATCCACATGGTGAATGGTGAGGAGAAGATGAACAAGCAGTACGAGATCCCATACCCTGCGCTGGCAAGATACTTCCACACTTACTTTGAGAGTGGTGTGAAGAAGATGCAGATCATCACCGACCACAGCTTTGTCGAGAAGTCTATGAACGACAAGTTCTGCGTTGAGAACGGCAAGGCCAGCTTAGTACAGTGGTTTGAGGGCAATGCTCACGTTGTCTCAAGCGGCGTGCTGCGCGTCAACTTTGATTCCGAACAAAAGTTTGAGCTCTTCGAGTTTGTATGCGACAGCCACGAAGAGTTCCTCCCACGCAAGATGGTGATCCAGGCAGCACAGCCCGGACACAAATGGATCAAGGAGTGGAGAAGCCTGAACCAGTCAGACAACAAGCAGTCCCCAGAGATCAGTAAGAAGGGCAAGCCCAAGCCGATGAAGTCGCCGCAGACAGCTCCGCCGGATGTGGAGCTGCCTCACTCGTATGTCAAGGAGAGCGTCGGTATTACGGAAGCCGTTTACCAGTTTCTAGAGGTATATTTAATTTCGTTAGTTTGCTGTTTCACGTATGCATAGATCGCACATACTAACATTGATCCACAGGTCGTCGAGGTCATGGGACACATGTCACCTCTCTTCAATTTCTGCCAAGCTCACCCAACTTTAACGGCATTCGCATCATTGGAGCAGCTCGTGCAGTCACTCAACACAACACCGGCATCCAACGCAAATGGCCAGATGGCCATACAGCAGGGCGGTCCCCGGACGCCCGGGATGGCGCAGTTCCCTATGGGTGCAAGCCCACACGTCTCTCACCTCCCGACGCCGGGATCACCACACGTGGGCAGCCCGGCGCCCGGCAACATGCAGGCGCCCGGAATGCACCCGTCGCAGAGCCAGCAGGGAACTGCCTCGAGCGGCCCAAGTGCCAACACATCGCCCGCAGGCACGAAGCGGCGGCGGCCATCGGGCGTGAAGACCGAAGATGACATGAACGGCGGCCCTACATCGGTACCAACCCCCAACCCCCAGGTGAATGGCTTGCAGGGCAAGGCTAAGCCTCCAACCCCTCGGATGCAGAAGAAGCAAAAGGTGAACTCTGCATCATGAGTTTAGTGTTTCTTGAATCGAAATCTCGAGTCTTCTTTTTCCTTTACTTTTCAGTCATCTCGCCACGACCACGGCGGGAATAAAAATATCGGCGCCGGTGTACTGTTTCGATTTTTTATACCTCTTTCCCCCCCATTTCGGCAACCTCATCAACTCTACCAACTCCTTCTTCGCCACTTTTACATTTTCATTTCGTCTCTGTTGTCATTTTATTACTTGGGATTAGGTGGGCTTCACATGATTGATACTTGAACGAGTCGGGCCTCTCTCTGTTTTGTTCTTTTTGATTATTATCACCTTTATTATCACCCCTTTTTTGCTGGTTTTGGATAGAGAGAGGCCGGTTTCTGGATTAGGATACTGTTTCACTTTTGTATTTGTTTCTTTTGCTTATTTCATTGCGGTCCTTGCACTCTCTGTCGCGTTCAAGTGCTGCTGAGCTACCATTTTGCTATTTCTCTATGCTGTTTCCGCTCAATGTCTCCACCTCATTGCCAATGTGAGGGTACTTTATTTCTTTTTGCTTTGTCTTTTGCCTTTTGCATACACATTTGGAGCTTTGTTTCTTTGGATGTACTGCTGCTTGCTTATTTCAGTTTTCTCTTGCTGTATTCGCTGTTCAGCCTCATACTTTGGAATACTTTTTTGGCTTTGCACTTTGGTATAATTCTACGAAATGTCTTTCTGATTTGGCACACAAACCTTTGTGAATCTGATTGAAAGTGATTCAAGTACGCAATATGTTGACAAGAAGAGAAATAGAAGCCTGAATCGTGGCGCTGACAAGTTCATCCATACGTCACGTGATTGCATTTGGGCGATGGCGATCCCGTGCCATTCACAGAGTCAGATGATGGACAATCACAGGCCACTTTTGGAGACAACACTGGACAGTGGAATGCGTTTCAACACCTGGGACTGCTGCTATTGGAGAATACAGTGTACGAGAGGGGGGCAAACAAAGAGATGGTTAGATTAGCTCGTTAGATATAGAGGGATATAGGGACAAAGAGACGGAGAGGGCAAACGAGAGAGGCAACGTGGAGTGGAGAGCTCAGGCACGAGGCCAGCGCGATGCACTCGACGCACTACAAGGCAGATGCCGGGTGCGATAGAGGAGATGCGGTGATGGTGTTGCGGCGATAAGCAGTAAAGCAGCAACGATGCGTCCTTGGCTTGGAGCTGTCACAGTTGTGCATGGTTCATCTACCAAGCTGTTGATTTGTAAGAAACGGCACGGCTGCCTCGTGGGTCTAGGACTTCAAGGCTGTGCCGGCTCTGTTGAGTCACTTGGCATTCCATCACGTTCACATCATCACGTTCACATCATCCAGAACCAAGAGAGATATACATACTCGAGAAGAGACTTTATGATGGCACTATGAACAAAGGTATGAAGTGCATCAAAAGGAAGGGAATGTATATGAAAAGGACCAAAAGCAGCGACATGTAACAAGTTATCCGATACAGCATCCCAACGCCAAGGGCAACGCCCGCAGAGAGAAAGCGAAGCATGATTGCGACGCTTGCAAAGCGCTCTTCACGGGCTCCGGCCTGACCTCCCACCACCCCGGCGTCGTCCTTCTGATCGTTTGCAGCGTTTGCAGACGGCAAACAAGTGGCGATCGCGGCATCAAGAGACGAGAGATGGCGGGGGTGAAAACACAAAAGGCATCAATAAGACATAACAGGCTGAAGACTGAGTGGCAGCACAGCTGAATTCGAGCTTAACAGCATCTCACGGCATCAGCGATGGCGGCTTCAAGCATCGCCAAATGTGTTCTCGCCCGAGTACTGGATGTAGAGGAATCTATATTGTTAGTGTGTTTCTGTGTAGGTATTCGTATTGACGGGGCTTGCTTACCCATCCTCGTCCTTGTGCTCTTCGTAGATGCTGGACATGAGCGCGGCAGTGGGCGGCAGGGTCTCGTCGACAAAGATGAAGATGGCCTTCTCTGGCGCCAGCTTAATGCGCTTGCGGATGACGTAGACAAACTGGCCGACGGTGAGGTCGGCGGGCACGAGGTACTTCTTCTTGTCGATGGTTGCAATCTCGCTCTTCTCGATCTTCTCGCAGATGACCTGGGCTGTTAGTTGTAGAACAGAGATGGAGATGACGAGAGTGAACATACGGGAATCCGGTCCGAGTACTTCTGACGGATGCGCTCGGCCTCGGCCTTGCGCTTCTCAAAAGGGTGCTCGTCCTTGAACTTTGAACGCATGGTGACGGTGGTGATGTGTGTGATGGGTGAATAAAGAGGAATAGGGTCGAGGATAGGGCGGTCAAGGATGGATGATGTCGAGGTATTGAGAGGTGCAAAGGTGAGGTTGCGGAAGAGCAATAGCAGTAGATGAATGATGAAAGAAGGAGAGAAGGCGATGACGAAAAAGCGGTGGATAAGGCGGTTAGTTGTATTAGTAGGCGGAGTGCTCGCGCGAGATAGCGGACAGCAGGGGGGCGTGAGGGCTGTAGGCGTAGAGGGAGGCGTTAGGCAGCTGTTGTGCGGGGTGATGTGACGCGGGTGGTACAGTTGATTAGAGGTTTAGGTGCAAGTGACACGACTAAGAAATGGCACGAAAGGAAAGAGCTTCCAATCATGAATCATTTCTGACGATTGCAAGCTAAAACGAACTCAAAGAATGAGCGAGGATGCAGAACAGACAACCAAACAGCAGGAGCGACCGCAATGATAGCTGCAGGACATCACTCGACGCCTGCCAGTGATTTGCTCATCGGTGCTCGTGCTATCTCTACGGGTCACGACGCCCTACAGTGTACACTAGCACTAGTTGCAATTAAAACTGGAGCCACTTTACAGCTGCTTGCAGGCAGAGCAGGCGCAGACAGGCAGGCGCAGACAAGAGTCAGAGACAGTGGGAGAGAGACAGAGGTAAAAGCGGGTCAGATGATACTGAGGAATGACCAGTGCGGTGCGCCTTCTCTACAGTAGGAAAGAGCCTTTGTCCGCCAATGCCATAGCGGCCACCATACTTTGTACACGCCATTCGGGTGCCTACCCGTATACCATCTCTGCATGCATATTCGCACAATGTGGCAGGCGTGATTGGTCATCAGGACAAGGAGTCTAGGAAGATAGCATCGAAAAGCTGGTCATATACAAGATGACTAATCAAAACCCGCGATGTGAATGCACTCACACCGGCGACAGCCCTGTTTCTGTTCTGTTTCTGTTTCTTGTTTTATCAATCTGTATTTGAGAGTTCTAATACTTGAACACCACAGTCAAACTCTTGCTATTGACTCGACAGACCACGCTGCCAAGCCGACTTCTGCAGGAACATGATAGCTCGGTAGACAACCGCCTGGCAGATGGAGTGGCCAGCTATCAACACTGGCAGCAAGCTGATTAGATAGCAGCTGGCTGTTACCTCTGAAGATATCTTACAAACAGAACAGCTCTCAGGTTGTCCGTTGTCCAGAGCTGCCAGCACCACACTGCCGATCCAATGCTTGCTTTTAGCCACAGCCGATTGGCAGACACTTGGCAGCCTTTCGCTTTCGCTTTGCAGAAATCTACTATGCTACTCTACACAATATGTATTCGTATCATCAAACGCATCGGTTTCTACTTTCTACACTTTTACCAGCCGATCGTATTCCAGCATTGCCGCCGCCTCCATCGACTTTTGCTGTCCCGGGACTGACCGCACTCCGCACCTTCTGTACTAAGAAGTTGTAGGGCCCAGTTTATATAGCACGACTGTAGACGCTCCATTGGCTTTGCCTGTCTTTGACTCGCCTGTCCTTCTTCTTGCCCACCAAAACCAAAGTGGAAGCACCTTTTGTGACGACACAATCGTTCGGTTCTCTGGCCACTTTTGGGCTGTCGACTGTTGTCGTTTGATTTGTGTCTAGACCGACCGCTGTCCGCCAATACCAATCGCCAATTGCTGTTTGCAAAACTATAAAATGGCGACTCGTCTCGCCGCGCAGGGCAGACAGGCCGCCCGGCTGTTTTCCCAGCAGCGCGCCTCTCTCCGGACTGTCGGCCGAGCATCACCAGCACCGACAGCTTCAACAGCTTCTTCGACTTTGAAATCCTCTTCCAAAGCCTTCTCGACTTCCTCTTCCGCTGCGACTACAGCCACCGCAGCTTCTTCATTACCATACACATCCTTTGCCTTTGCCGGCCTGGCCATTGGCGCTTCCCTGCTGGCCTACAACATGGTATGCTCCGACTCGTATCAGCTTTGGGCTGCAGCCTCTAACCTATAGACTGCCGACGAAATCAAGTGTGATGCCCCGACCCTCGCTGAACGCGACGAACAGACTCGCCGCGACACCAACGGCGCCGTCGACGAGCAGTCGCCAATGCGCCTGCGCATGGAAAAGTTCATCAAGGAGCAGCAGCAGATCATCATCAAGGGCCTGGCCGAGATTGAGAACTCGGGCGGCATTGCCACCGTGGGTGGCCCCATTGAGGGCCGTGTCGGTGTCGACCCGCTGCCGCCGCGCGAGTTCCGCATCGACGAGTGGCAGCGCAAGGAAGGCGGCGGCGGCATCACGTGTGTGCTGCAGGACGGCGTCGTGTTTGAAAAGGCCGGCGTCGGTGTGAGTGTTGTCTACGGCAAGCTGCCCAAGGCCGGCATCCTGCGCATGCGCGCTAACCACCGCAACCTCGGCGGTGCCGGCGGCGCCGACACGCTGCCCGAGTCGCTCGAGTTCTTTGCTGCCGGCCTGAGCCTCGTCGTACACCCGCGCAACCCGCTTGCGCCCACCGTGCACCTCAACTACCGCTACTTTGAGACCGCCAACCCCGACGGCTCGCCCACGGGCGATGCCTCGGGCGCCTGGTGGTTCGGCGGCGGCGCCGACCTGACGCCCAGCTACCTGTTTGACGAGGACGCTATCCACTTCCACCGCACGCTCAAGGACGTCTGCGACCGCCACAACAAGGGCTACTTCCCGCGCTTCAAGCGCTGGTGCGACGAGTACTTTTACAACAAGCACCGCCTCGAGAGCCGCGGCGTCGGCGGCATCTTCTTTGACGACCTCGACGAGACGTCGGGCGGCACGCCTGCGAGCGACGGCGTGCCTGCCGAGAACACGGACCGCGAGAGCCTGTTTGCCTTTATCCAGGACGGTCTCAAGGCGTTCCTGCCGTCGTACGCGCCAATCATGGCGCGGCGCAAGGACCTGCCCTTCACGGAGGCGGAGAAGGAGTGGCAGCAGATCCGGCGCGGACGCTATGTCGAGTTCAACCTGGTGCACGACCGCGGCACGTCGTTTGGCCTCAACACGCCTGGCCCGCGCGTCGAGAGTATCCTGATGAGTCTGCCGCTGACGGCGGAGTGGAAGTACATGTTCGAGCCGGCGCCCAAGAGCCGCGAGCAGCGGCTGGTGGATGTGCTGCGGAATGCGCGCGACTGGGTGTAACTTGTAACTACATGTAGACAAAAGTGTATATTAAATAGCGATAAATATTTAGAATTCCATGACTGTTTTATTATGAAATCATTTCAAATTGAGAGGCTTGACAGAGTGGTGTGCTGTGTATTATGGCGTTGCTAGTTTAGTGGGCTTTTCCACACCAGACCCGCGGTCTTGGGCTCTGTGTGCTCTTACAACTGCAACGCCAGACTATCGGAATGCCACACACTGGCAGCTTCCGCAATGAATGAAGACGATCTGGACACAGACAAGTTGCAGGCAACCCCGAAACTGCCTGCACCACGGCGCCTCATCACCAGTCTCATCCACGCCATTGCTGCCATTCCCCTCGACGCCGCATCGTCTACTGACGCGGACTCGGCGACAAACACTCTCCGCCGCGTGCCGCTCGAGCACCGCTCGCTCCTGGCCACCCTGCACGTCCTCTTTCCGGCCCTGTTGCTGCCGGCCCTCGATCTCCTGGACCGTCGTCGCGTCGTGCGGTTTCCACTGTCTCTTTCAAAGCACACTTTAAAAAACACGCCAAAACCAGCTCTCTACCAGATCCGCGGCGACCAGGCACATGTAGTGCATTTACGGTCGTGGCACTGCACATGTGCATTCTTTGCACTGGCTACAAGTGCCAACACGGCTGGCAGAGACGACAAGGACGACGGAGACCACCTCGCAAGCGCGCCGCTGGCTTTCACGACACCACCCTGCAAACACCTGCTGGCGTGTCTGCTGGCGGAAGAGTGGCCGGCCTTGCAAGAGTACACGCAGATCGACGGGCTGGGCGGCGCATTGGAAGCAGCTTCTCCAGAAGTACTCGCTGGCCTGGTGGCTAGTCTATAGTCTTGTTCCTTTTACTTTTCTTTTTATGTACCTTGTACTTGTGATACCATGATACACGACGCAATACATTCCTGAATCAAGGCACCTCCAACTTTGCTTAAAACGACAGCATACACGTTTGGTAGAGAATAAAACGCAATATGAAATTCGTGGGTCGTCTTGCTAAACCTATGCTTATCCTATCCCGCCATCTACTTCTTCTCGTCGCCATTGACACCGTTCGACTTGTCGTCCTTCTTGTCCTGGCCAGACGCCGCCGCGCCGTTGGGGCCGCCGCTCTCGCCATTACCGCTGCCGCCTGCTGCACCCGCCTTGCCTGCCGCCGCCGCTGCTGCCGCTGCCTCCGCCTCCTTCTTGGCCGCATCCTTCTCCTCCTGCTGCTGCCGGTTCTGGATCTTGTTCTCAATCAGGTCGTGGAACGCCGTGATCGCCCGGATCAAGCTGCTGAGGTAGATAGCCATCAGCTGGTCGTTGGTCTTGACGCTCATGGCGTGCGCAAGGTCGGACGCGCCCGCCTCAGACGCAGCGGCAGATGCCGACGCGCCGGGCACGCCGGTCGACAGGTTGGGCAGCAGGTTGAACACGTCCTGCAGGTTGCCGAGGATGGCGTGGTTGACGGGCAGCTTGCCGTCGAGCACCTTTTGCAGGTACGTCTGGATGTCGCCGAGGCGGTGGTGCAGGCCCTGCAGCGATTGCAGCTGGTTGGTGACGCGCGTTGACAGCGTGCCAACGGCAACGTCGCGGATGTCGCGCAGCAGGTGCTCGACACCAATCTCCTCAGCCTCCTCGGCCTCGATGATCGACGGCGTGTGGACAAAAGTCTTGGCCGTGGTGGTGCCGTCCTTTGAATGTTAGTTTTGTCTTCACGCTTAAATAGACTCCTGCAAACGTACATCCTTGATCTCCTCAACGGCAAAGTAGGCGTCCGTGGGAACGCCCGACTCCTTGGGCTGGACATCGATAATAACAAGCAGCGGGTTCGGCGTGTAGCGCTTGAACAGCTCGTTGATCTCGAGGTCCGACGACCGCAGCTTGGGGCCCGAGTGGTACCAGCCTATTAACTTTTCGCGCGCGTTGATCTTCTTGAACATGTCGTTCATCGACTCAATGTAGTTGTGGTCCAGGTACCACACCGACGGGTCCTTGTCGTCCTCCTCAAACGGCACGGCAAAGCTGTTGGACACGCGCACCGTCGACTTGCCGTCGTTCTGCCCTAATAAGACACCCACGACACGCTTGTTCTTGGACTTGCCCGCGATCGTGCGGTTGAAGTGGTCGACTGTCGACAGCAGCACCATTGGCGCCACCGAGACGTTGCGCGTCACCAGCGACAGCGTCTCTGCAGTGGTGGACGGCATGTTGGATGTGTCTTGTGTCTTGTTGGAGGGGGTTGTCGAGGGGGAGGTTCTCGAGGAGCTTGAAGCTACGGCGGGGTTGTCGAAACACAGCTCAGAATGTAGTCAATCCTTGCTGGTAATGCGGTTGCTAGCTATAGGTCGTAGCTAAGCTTCAGAATGGTCGTGATGTGTAGTGTGCAGTGTGCTCGTTGCGAATGCTGGCTGGTGCTGTCTCTCGTTGGTCATCCACTCTGACAGCATGCACTCCAGGCACAAGGCGGTCGTTGCCCATTGGAGGCGTCGTACTGCTGAGGCTGCCTTTGGGAGAGGTCAGTTCCTAAGTGGGCCTAGCGCTAACAGCCGGCTACACGTGATATTAAAGATGACATAATCGTGAATTTACTGCTGACATAATCAACAAATTTTGAAGTAGAATGCCACCCTTTTCAATCGATAGTGATTTCCAATAACAATCGCATACAAGCATGGAAGCATAAGCAGTACATGTGATAATAGCCATTGCCAATTGCATAAGCCGCAAACCACACGCGCTTCCGTGTCTGCCCGGTGTGTCTGGGCTTCTTTCGGTGTCCCTTCACCCGGCGGCATACATTGCAGGAACTGACACTACTAACTGAACACAACTGCAGCCAGCACACGACACAAGCAAATGCCAATGCACGCGCTGCGGTTCCTGTGGTGGCAGAGTGTCAAATGGTAGGGGACCTCGGCGCAGAGGACTGCTGCAAGTGGACATGCTCGGGTGACTGGAGCTGCACCTCTAACCCTTAGCCGGGGGCATAGGCGGTTGATGCGCAAGTACCGGCCGTGCTTTGAATTGGTGCTTATTTGCTGGCCGACATGAAAAATATGTACATGCTGGTCATGGCGGTCGCACCTTCCCTGTAGACAAACTTTTTCTCGCTCGCTCCTTCCCCCGAGATCGCATTTGCGTATTGGCCGCCTGCCATTTGTTGAGGACTGGAGAGCACTTACAGCAGGGGTCGGCTGCCATTGAGTATATCAGTGGAGAGCCTACAGTGGGTAGTTTGCGTGGTTTTCAGCACAAAGAAAAAACAAGGGCAGCAAGTAGAAGCCAGCGACGACACTATTACCACTCCGGGCCCGCTTTTCCTTCCGTCACTACACCACACCAACCATAGCGCACTCCCGCTGTCTGTCCACCAAAGTACCAAAGTCCTAAATCGTCTTCGTTGCATCTCTACCGGCGCTATTTGCTGCTCTTGCCTTTTTCGCTTTTGCTTCTCTTCCTTTTACCTCCTTCCTCTTTCTCTTGCCTCTTCCCTCTCCCCTCCCTTCCGCTCTTCTCCCGTTTGTGCTCTTTTGCCTCTTACGTTTCCAACGTCCTCGTCTCGTCGCCGACTTGTCCAACTCTTTCCTACCGAAACCAAACACACATCCCCCACACACATACAATGGGTGCCATTGAGGATCAGGTGCAGAAGCTGCACGAGGTTGTCGCCTCGCTCGAGGGCCGCATCAAGGACCTGGAGGTTCGCCACCTGGGCGGTTCTTCGACGCCCAAGTCCACCGAGGAGATCCGCATGATCCTTATTGGCCCTCCCGGTGCCGGTACGTGTTTTCTCGCCGTTTGGCCCCATGGGGTTTGCCTCCTTAAGCCCGCAGACGTCGGTGTGGACCGGCTGGTCGGGGTCTCCGCCTCCCGAATACCTCCGGCGTCCACCCCGAAGCTTGGTGCAAGCTGCGCATACGGCCAATTGGGGTCTATGGCAGCTTGCGGAGCGGTGGGCGTGCAGACATCTTGTGGCTTCGGCTTGCTGCGGCATGGCAGCTTCTCAAAGTGCTAGCAATACTGAAAACTGGACTCGAATACTAACAACAACAGGCAAGGGTACCCAGGCCCCCAAGATCAAGGAGAAGTTCAGCTGCTGCCACCTGGTATGTTTCAACCACAACGACGACTACAACCACATCGACCACAGCTAACAATACAGGCCACCGGTGACATGCTCCGCTCGCAGGTCGCTAAGAAGACCCCCCTCGGCCGTGAGGCCAAGAAGATCATGGACCAGGGCGGTCTGGTCAGCGACGACATTGTCATTGGCATGATCAAGGAGGAGCTCAACTCCAACCCCGAGTGCAAGGGTGGCTTCATTCTCGACGGCTTCCCCCGCACCGTGCCCCAGGCCGAGGGTCTCGACGCCATGCTTACCGAGCGCAAGCAGACCCTCCAGCACGCCATTGAGCTCAAGATCGACGACTCTCTGCTGGTTGCCCGCATCACTGGCCGCCTGGTCCACCCCGCCTCGGGCCGCTCGTACCACAAGCTGTTCAACCCCCCCAAGAAGGAGATGACGGACGACGTCACTGGCGAGCCCCTTGTCCAGCGCTCAGACGACAACGCCGAGGCCCTGAAGAAGCGCCTGGCGACCTACCACGCCCAGACCACCCCCGTTGTCGACTACTACCGCAAGACCGGCATCTGGCAGTCGATTGACGCCTCGCAGAAGCCCGGCCAGGTCTGGAGCGCCCTGCTGCAGATCTTTGACAACGATGCCAAGAAGGCCGCTGCCTCTGGTAGCTCTCTCCTGAGCAAGCTGTCCAACTAGATTCTCACTTGATGCGAGGTGAAAAGTTGGTCGCTTGCAGGATTGAGGACGAAGAACGAAGAACGAATCATAAAGACAAGACAAAAAATCTACGAAACGTTGTACATAATAATACGAATGCATTTACGAGTACTGGCCTCGGGGAATACCACTACATCGGCTCATTTCGCTAGTACGTCTCACACAAGACCGAAAGGTTATGGCCAGCATGACAGGTGTCCCCGGGCTGGGAAAGAAAGACAAAAAGACAAAATATGAAACGACAACATTCATTGAAGGGAGCGAGCGACGATGCTTTTGGGAATGGGACCACCCCGGGACGATGGGAGGAAGGCGGACAAGGTCAAGGAGGCAAGGAAAGCCTGGAGGATACGGAGAAAGGACTGGTAATGCGCCCAAGATATGGGCAAGCTGGACAGACGGACTGTAATAAGGAAGGCGGCAACCGAAGGCATTTGATTTGATTCTTTTGATTTTATATCCAAAGTTTGGCGAGAGCGTTTGCTTCTAGCACCCATTCCGACTTTTCCATCATTTAGTTTCCATGCCTGTCCTGTTTCTTCTACTTTCTGTTATCACTTCTTTCTACTTCTTTTCTGTCTCTTTTCTGTCTCTTTTCTGTCTATTTTCTGTCTCTCTCTTTTCTTTCATTCTTTTCTCACTTTGTCTCGTTTCTGCTTTTCTTGCAGACAGCCACGCCGGCTCTCTATTGTATATTTCCCCCTGTATAAACAAACAAAAGAGCAAAGAACAAAGCAAAGAACAAGCAAGACTGGCGTAGAATGACAAAAAATATCAAACATTTAAATGATGTACCATTTACACAACAATCATGAGCATGGCTGACTAATTTTCAGATGCATGATGCCCGCACCATCTCCAACAGGAAAGAGGCGCAGACTGGGGTGGTGAGCTTCCAACCAATCCCGGCTGCATCCCGCCAGCTAAGACTCACTACCAACCCCCCTGTGACCTGTGGCAGACTGTTGTTGCATTCACACGTGCATATCGTTTGTATATTAATTATGGATTTATCAACTTGTATAAATGATAAAAAGAATGATAGCAGTCTGCAAATGGAATGGCTGGAGCCACCGCATTCAAAAGGTCGGCCAGATCCGTCAGATGGAAAAGGCGGCTGACATCGTCAACATCCTCTCTGACGACTTTTGATTTCTACTATAATTCTATATTCTTGGATATTGTATGAGCGCTGAGATACCCCGCATACTCTGCACAAGATGGCCACCCCCGCGCCCGCACACAACTCCGGCCCTGGCGCATCCGGCATTTTGAGACCGGGCGCCTCGTCAGCTTCAGCCTCATCTTCGAGATCTCCCCGAATGATATCGACTGCCCGTCCGCCATCGCTCCTTGCATCCTTATCCTCAGCCCGTGCCGCGCCCGCCCTCATCAGCGATGTCCGCGCCGTCTCTGTCGCCGTCACCGGCAGCTCCACCGGCGCAAGTGCATCGGCTTTTACGTCGTCAATTGATGTTAGCCGGCAGATTGTGTCGCGGCCAGATGCCGGGGCCAGAACCGGTAGAGAAAGGCGGCTAGGGACTGGTAGTGTCGCGTCGACAGCCCGCAGCGGCACATCCGCGTCGACAGCCACGGCGACGGCATCGGCTGTAGCGTCAGCAGCGTCCACACGTGCAGCACCGCCGTCGTCGATATCGTCAGTGTCTGAGCCTCAGAATGTGCCGCAGCCCGCCGAGGAGCCAGCTGCTCCAGCACCACCGCCACCACCAACGACAACAACAACGTCAGAAGAGCTCGACGCTGCAGACTCTACTGCAGACTCAACATCTCGTCCACCAGCCCCGCCCGTCAGCGCCCATACCCAGATTGCAGAGGCCCGCCGTGCCCTCGACGCCAGCATCGCCAACTTGCTCGACACCCAGCTACAGGACCGCGCCGTCCTCATGCACGGCAACATGCGCGCCATCGCCGAGCAGCAGCGCGACCTCGGCAAGGCCACCGTCGCGCTGCGCAAGACCAACGACAGCCTCAACCAGCTCGTCGACGACGTCACCATGCCCTTGAAAGAAATGGGCAACATGCAGAACTGGGCCGAGATGCAGTACCGCGGCATGCTGACGCTCAAGGAGACGCTGCGACTGGTGCAGGAGAAGCGAGCGCGGCGCGAGGCGCGGGAAGCGCGGGCAATTGAGCGGGAGGCCAAGTGGAAGGCGAAGCGGGAGCAGCGGCAGCAAGAGCGGACCGAGCGGGGAGAGGCTGCTGAGGAAAATGGCGTTGACGACAGTGCCAGCGACTACAGTGGAAGCTACACAGACAGCTACAGCGGAAGCTATACGGGTAGCAGCGGCAGCGGCAGCCGCAGTCGGAGTAGAAGCCGAAGCAATAGCAGGACACGAAGTACTGCAGAAGAGCCCCCTATAGATATTGCTATAGATACTGTTTCCGCCACGCAGCCAGAGGATAGCACACCAAAAGACGGCACACCAAAAGACGGCACACCAAAAGACGGTACGCCAAAAGGCAGCATCACCAAAGACAAAAACGAAGACAAAGGAAAGGGAGTCGACCCCGGCGAGAGAATCTCTACTGTTGCTGAGACTGCGACTGAGATCACACCGGCTATTGCTACCGAGGAAGAAGTACCTGCACTCGATAAAGGAAAAGAGGTTGAGATATTGCCTGCCAAGACAGAGGCTGAGCCATCGATAGCCGATGTGGTGGTGCCAGTCGAGGTTCCAGTTGTTGATGCAGAGACGGCTATGACCGTCGAAACCGAATCAGCCGATCATTTGGAGGGTATTGTTCGCCATACACCACTTGCAGAGGCAGCACAAGCTACACCTGAAGAGAAGTCAACGAGTACGATAGCGTCTACGGAGGCAGCTGCAAAGGACGCTCCGCCCGAGGTGGCACCACCTCCTGGAGAAAATTTAGACGCAATAGCAGATGCTGTCCCAGCCAAAATACCAGAAGTGGCAACCCCAGAAGTAGTTGCAGCACAACAAGGTCCCGAAGAGCCCCGGCACACGACACAAGGCGAAGCAACGACAGAGCAGGTCGACTTGGCCGAGGCCGCGCTTGATGCCAATGGCCAGGCCGAGGATGCACCGACAAGCAAAGAGGCAACAGACGACCCCAAGGAGATCCTCCAGCACACAGACACGGGCAGACTCGACTTTGGCAAGCTAACTATCGGACCGCCTCCGGGCTGCACGATGCCTGCTCTTCCCGCCAGCTACACCCACGCCGACGATACCAGCCCAGTCCACAATCCCAGCAAAGACCACGAGCCGGCAGCTGGTCCGCATCCCTATTATACTGCAGACACTGCGGTGGACGCGGTCGAGGCTGCCGAAGAACACATGTCGTCTGTGGAAGAGCAGATCGACCAGTTTATCAAAGAGCTGGATGCGGAGCGCCAAGAGTCCCAGCCCGTCTCGCCGTCTTATATTCCTGCGGCAGCAGATACTCACTTTTAGATGCAGTGGCTAACGGCATCTGGTTGCTTACGATGAAACGACGTCACGATACCCCTACGATAGCAATGACAGCGAGCAAATTGGATAAAACGTAAAGTATGCTTTTATTGACAGCGGGTGTCGTTCTATTAATGCAGTCATAAAGATGTAGCCTATCGTAACTGTAAACAGTCTGCGGCCCCGTTTCCTCCTCGCCTCCTGCGCCAACTCGCTACTTTCCACCAAACACTCGCCATGCAAGTCTCAACAACATACAAAGCGAATGCCGACTAAACCCTCTACCAGAGCTTAGATCAGACCGGGAAGCATGGTGTACTTCTTCTTCTTGTAGCGATCAGGGAACAGACGGCGAAGAGCCCGCTCCTTGTCGCGCGACCACGAGCGCATGTAGATAACACCAATCGAGATGAAGATCAGAACCGACAGATCGCGCGACAGGATAATCACACCAACCCATGCAAGAACCTCAAACATGTAGTTGGGCGACGTCACCAGGCTGCTGCCAATGCAGTTGGGGATGCCCTTCTCAGTGCTGCCGGGCTTGCGCAGGTTGGCCAGGTGGTAGTGCACCGAAAAGTTGGCCAGCTCGCAGAACACAAACATGGCCAGGCCGACGTAGTCCAGGATCGACGTTCCAAAGCCGGCACGCGAGGGGGTAGCACGCGGGAACTCGGACGAGATGCGGAACGGCGACAGGGGAGCATAGACGGACCACGAGTCAAAGAGACCGGCCAGCAGCCAGTAAAAGGCAGAGTTGCGGAAGATGTTGAAGGCGGGCATGGTGTTGGCGGAGAAGCGGTGCAGGAAGATGGTCTCGAGCTCGCGCTTCACAAAGTGGAGGATGAACATGGTGTGGACGATCTTCTGGATGTCGGTGAGAGGGTCCTGGCGCGAGGCGGCCACGGAGCCGACAAGGAAGGCGGGCAGCGGGATGACGGGGCGCAGGTAGAAGAAGGCCAGGTGGAACAGGATGGGGCCGGCGTATTCGATGACGAAGACCGTGCGCCAGCCGATTTGGGCGCCTGCTTGTGTTAGCTATCTTTCCCGTGTTCATTGATATTGATCTCGATCTCGATCTCGAGAGAAGAGGACATACCGAGATCCTGGACGAGAATCTCCTTGGTCTTGATGACATCGTCCTGGGCACCGAGCACGGCACGGCGGTCACGAATGATCTTGCGCGAGACGGGGTCGAAGACGCCAATGCGGTTGTAGTCACGGACGCCCGACTGCTTGGCCACAAGCTGCTGGACCTCCTCAATGGTCGTCGCCGTCGAGACGTCAATTGTCGGGGGGAGGTTCTTGATCGTGCGGGACTTGCCGCGGTTGGCGACCTTGAGCTGGAGAGGCGCCATGGCGAAGTGTGGTACAGGAATGGCGATGTTAATGAAATCCAGGGGTTGGGGATGCAGAGATGCAGAGGTTGCAGGGGAGAGTCGGCGGAGAGAATATCACAGAAAGCAACCACGAAAAGGAGGGACAGCACAACGAAGCTCGTGAAGGAGCACTGCAATAGGAAGGAGCAGACTGGGTGGGTTCTGGTTGTCCTGTCCTCCCGCTACACTGCAAAGCTTGCTCCAAGCCTCGGCGACTTCCCCTTATTCCTCTACTCAGGAAATGTGGAGCTGTTTGGCTCGACGCGCCCGCACCTTCCGTTTGTTGAGAGCAAAAAAGTTTAATTGACGGGCGCGCCTACCGTTGGGATCTCTTAGCGTTATATCAGTACTTTACATGCCACTCATTTAAGCTAGAAGCGAAAGTACCACCGTAACTTCCTGAATCGGTGTAAGTCTGGTTGTGACTACCTTTTATATCGTTTTACAACAGGAAAACTGACATCGGATAGTACCTATTAGAGAAGGAGCAGCCGATGCCCATTAACGCTCAAACGAAAACACATATTACATAACATGTGATTGCCCTATTTCAACCTCAGCCAGACAACTGTTCACATATCAACAGTCACCAAGTCAACAATTGCCATTATGTAGCTAGACATAACAATGCTGCTGGCGGTTGGAAAGACCAGCTGGTCTTGACGTTGAGCTAAATAACTTACAAAAATACATTTACTCTGACAAGCATTTTATCGCCTTCACCCCAGCCACCATCATGACCTACGACTCGTTGACCGCAAGGACAAACGGTAGCCCGCTCCCAAAAAGACACGCCAGACGGGCTGTCATGGGTACGCGGGGAACACTTTTGCATTGCCACCCGCTCAACCTACGAGATGGCCTGCGAGGCAGTAGCCAGTCAAATGCACGGCGCCTCCGGTCCGAGCCTATCGGCACAGCCAGTACAGGCCGGACCGGAAAATCACCGACCAGCCTGTGCCCCTTAGCCACCAACTGGGCCAGAGTGGCTCAAAGCCAAAGCCCGTCGACCTCCCCAAGTCCAGGCAGCAAGGCAGCGCCATTGATGAGCTATGCAGCCGTGGCCAAACTGGCCAACAATAAATCACCGCTGAGGCCTTTCCCGCCGCCAAAATGCCCCATAGCCGCAGACCTGGCAAAGATTAAGCTCAATGGCAGTAGAGCAGGAAACAGAAATGGTAACGGCCGGAAAGATACTGGTTCAATCCGCCGGCCAGCTGCCAGCCTAGATAGCACCAAAACCACAAAAGGAGCCAAGATCGTGAAGCCGGGCTACAGCACCCCAAGAAGAGCCAGCACCAGGCAGCAGGAGCTCACCGCGGAAGACGACGGTGCGTTGCTTATTGACAACGAACTACCAATGCCGGACATCTCCAAAGTTGAGCTCGCTGAAGTCACCATCCCCATTGAACTGCATCGGTCGAGTATGAAGAGTATTGAGATCGAACCCGTGGAGATGGAATCTGGGACAATCACAAGAAGCAGTTCACCCACAGCTGCACGTCTCGAAACGCCAATGAAAGCATGCATAGGAAATGTTTCGCCTTTCGACAAAATTACACCTTCCAAGCAATGCTATCCAACATTTGCCGGTACCGACAAGACCACGCCGAGCACTTGTGGCTTCTACTCCCCTGCCCCGGGAGCGGCTTCGCGTCTAGGCTTTGACCAATCTCCCTTCTTTCCCAAGACGCAGGCAGATTACGACTTGGTTACCGATACAACAGATGCTGAGAGAGCCATGAGAAACTACAGGCGCACGCATAGCACTCCTACCTCGACCTTTCTACGTCCGCCCTGGCTGGCTCCAGAGGTGGGACACTTGAGGCGCTCAAGATGGGAAATTCAGAGCGAAACGCCCAATATCATGTTTAAGGAACTGGATGGGCCCATGCAAAGTCTACTGAGCTACATTGACAAGCCCGAGACATAGTATGCTCAGGAGTAAAACTACGAGGGAAAATTGGGCAGAAGCAGATTGGCTTGTTGAAGATTTCGAGACCCTGAATTACATTATTATGTCATCAATAAAGATACAGTGTCAACTCAGTGATAATTAACACTGTACGGTCGGATAAATCCACAAGGGCCCAAGTCGCCATTATCTAATCAGTCACATGACGTTTTGGGCTTTCTGAGCCCCGCCCCTCTGGGAAAAAACTCCCAAAACTATTGAAATTTTGTGCGCACTAATTTTTTGTTAGGTTTTCCCGCAATTCTCACTGGGCCCAGTCTGAGGAAAAGTCTTTGGCCCTCTTCTCCCGCCTTGCATTGTCTGCTTTTTCCTTCCCTTTCCTAACCAACCATCACGTCGACAACGCCCATCACCAACCCGGCACCAGGTATGTCGATATACAGCGATAGCAATTGGACATCGACAACGACGACGCCGACTTGAATCAACAAATTGACGTCGTCGTCGCTGTCCATTGCGTAGCTTCCCGTCCTCGTCGAGCCATTACCGCCGGCGCAAGGATTTCGAGATCGACAGCTTTGAAGACATCTCGAACATCTTGGACACTTGCTGACTGTGTCCTCTCTTTACAGACATTCACCATGGGTATCTCCAGAGACTCTCGCCACAAGCGCTCCGCCTCCGGCGCCAAGCGTGCTTACTACCGTGCGTCGAATTACACCTAAGTTATAACCCGAAGAAGACAAGAGGAGGATATACTGGATATCTGGGATACATGAGAACGATTTGTGATGTGTAATGCATCACTTTGACTTCGAAAACCCGTATCGGACTGGAAGAATGCTTCACATCATTTTTACCATGGACATACGTTCTGACCTTTGCCAATAGGGAAGAAGCGCGTTTTCGAGAGCGGCCGCCAGCCCGCCAACACCCGTATCGGTGCCAAGCGCGTTCACACCGTCCGCACCCGCGGCGGTAACCACAAGTACCGCGCCCTGCGTCTGGACTCTGGCAACTTTGCCTGGGCCTCCGAGGGCTGCACCCGCAAGACCCGTGTCATCGGTGTCGCCTACCACCCTTCCAACAACGAGCTGGTCCGCACCAACACCCTGACCAAGTCCGCTGTCATCCAGATCGATGCCGCTCCCTTCCGTCAGTGGTACGAGGCCCACTACGGCCAGCCCCTGGGCCGCCGGCGGCAGATCAAGCAGGGCACCCTTGAGGAGCTCGCCAAGAAGAGCAACTCTGTTGAGAAGAAGCAGGCTGCTCGCTTTGCCGCCAGCGGCAAGGTCGACCCTGCCATCGAGCGCCAGTTCGAGGCCGGTCGTCTGTACGCCGTTGTCTCCAGCCGTCCCGGCCAGTCCGGCCGCTGCGACGGTTACATCCTTGAGGGTGAGGAGCTTGCCTTCTACCAGCGCAAGCTCCACAAGTAAACGTGTCGCCCCTAGGGAGACAGTTTGCTAAGAGAACAAAAAGGAGGAAAGGATAGGGTTTTTACGAACAATTCAAGGATTTTTTTCTTTCAATAACTGAAAGTCCAGACCAACGAACACACAGGCGTTTGGGGGAAACGGAAAGATTTAAAGATATCAGGATCGATCTTTCCGAAAGAGCTTTTTTATTTGCAAAACAATTTTATTTTTGTGCCCAACAAAGAAGACAAGAAAAGAGATTCAAGGATATAAATTCAAAGAGAGCTGGCGTCTGAAAAGATACCGTCTCTCGTTTTGCTTTCTCCCACTAGACAAAAACATCATAAACTTGTAACAATGAAGAAAGAAACTGAATGCTGTCAATCTGATATTGTCTCTTTGTGCTCGCCGTCAATGCTGACGTAATCATCCGCATCCGTTGATATTGTGTTACACACAGGCGGGCAAAAGTACATCTTGGATATCTTTGGGTCAATCACGTTGCTGTAGACGACTTGATATGTAGTACTGCTCGTCTAAATCTTCCTTGTTCACTGCCATCTTGCGAATATACAATCTACCGTGTCTCACGTCAGCCATGTCTCGATGCCTATCTTCAGCGCCATCATGAGCCGGGTATGGATATTTTCAAACAGCGATGCCAATGGCCACAGACGTTAACCAGATCTATTACTGTCTTACTGGTGCACTCCCCCGATAGCTGGCGTGGTGCAACTCTCCAATGCATCTCATGTCCGAACACGACTGTGCAGCCTGCTTCATCTCGCTCGCCTGGCTTCCCTGGCCTATATGTGGTTTTATTATGTATTATCACTACAATCACATCACTGCTTGACTTTTTTATCTCTCCTCTCGTCTACCTCTCTTCTACACTGTACCTTTATGTACAAACGACAGTACGAATACACTCCGCTGAACCCGCTCACATGCCGGCCCCTGACCCCATACTGCCTGTAGAACAAAGAGAGGATCGTTTCAAAGCGTAAAAATACACAGAAAAAGACAACCGGCAAACAGTGAGAGGCAGAGCCATGCCAGTCGGGACCCGTAGAGCCGTAGTAGTATTCTCCCAGGAAACAAGAGTGCCAATTTGGCGTGTTTTATGCTGAACACAATAGACGCAAGGGCGGGCGGATCAAAAACAAGGATCGCGAGATCAGATGGACGGGCAGGGCAGGGCACGCTCGCAAGGATAGAAACAAGCAAAGAAGCTAACAGTTACTTGTACTTCGTAGTTGGACGGGAGACAACCAAGATCGCTGTGGCTGAATGCATGGCTCCCTCATCCTGATCTCTTGGGATCCTGATCCTGATCCTGATCTGACTGTCATCGCTGGCACGTGCTAGTACTTGCTCTTTCTTGCTTGATCTTGGTACTGGCTGTTGCTTGTTTCGTATCTGCAGGTCGCTCCTGCCGTTCAGCCCTTCAGTCCCAGCCCTGGCAAGGAACGTCTGCAAAGGTACGATTATGTCTCGCACCGCCAGCACCGGTGTATTACTTCTAGAAGCACTCTGCCACTGAACGACTGGCGCGCAACGGATATGGCAATGGGAAGAACGCATTACGCAGCCCCTTGCTGAAGTGGCCTCACTACGAAGTATGCTCAGTATTGTGCAGATGGAGTGGCTGTACGAAGCATGCTTTTTTTGCGTGCTGCGTTCCTCGTTCTTTCCCCTTTCTGAATGTGCCCCTTGCTCTTTCCTTGTACAAAGTACAGCTAGTCCCTGTAGAAAACCGCCCTGGGCTGGATAGCGCTGTTTCGACGTTTCGCTGTTTCCCGCCCCGCAAAAAACAACGCTTGCTCCTGAAAATGGTGGGACTCTTGCCTGTTTGGTCGCTTCTGGGTGCTTGGGTGCAGTTGACGCCTTCCCTCCGAGCCCTGCCGCGGATTTCTGGAATAACAGCCCGCCAGCCCATCAGCACCAGGACGTATGCCAACTGGATCTCAGGACGCCACTAGCATGCTTGACCTCCCTATTATTTCCCATTATTTACTTGCTATGGGGCAATACCAGGCAGACGTAATGCAGTGCTCCGTAGAGTGGTGCAGTTGAAAAGTAAATACATAGCTACAGAATACCCACCATGGGTTGGGAATGGAAAATGGAAGGCACGGCCGGATTGCTCTTGCTGTGATCTCGCGTCACTTGCGTATTTTGACTATTTTGCTATTTTTGTTTGTGTATTTTGGTCTTTTTCTACCTGTTTTTTCTCGGGTCCTTGGGTCGCACCTGCTGTAGTTAGCTCCAGTCTCGCTGTGTTATTATTATCTATCACTCTGTAGACGGAAGGAACGACTGGCTGTGTCGCGTTTTCTTATCCAACGAGGCAGGGACTTTTTTCTGACTTGCTTGTGCTGCCAAAGCCTCCTTCCTATCTCACCAGCTTCCTCACCTTTGTTTCTCCCTCCCTGTTGTTTCCTTTTCTGTTGCTTTCTCTGCTTTCTTTCTACCTTTTCCCTTTCAACTTCTCTCCGACCACCATATCGACTCTACCTCAGCAAACCGTCTCCCAACTGCTTGATGGTGAACTAACAGCCGCGTTCACCTCTACTGCTTTCGTCACTCGTTACTCGGCTCCCTTGTTTCTGCCTCTTTCCCAGCACACCGGCGACTACCCCCCTTCCCCCCCCCCTTCCAACATCCGATCCTTTGACAGCATCGAACACTCTCTCGACGACATAGACGACATACAACTCACATGCGCCGGTCTTCTTCAACCTCTTGACTTCGATCTTACCACACACAACCATACGCACACACTGGCAGCCATGTCAGACCCTAGGGACGAGCCGGAGTCGCCTGTTGCGACCCCCGTTGCAGCGCCCATTGACGACGCGGCCTCGGACTCTTCTGATCGCGATACAGTGAGTGTCTAACCCCAACTGCCGTGCATCACTATCGCCACCCAAGCCCGTCCTTTTACAAGCTATCTCCGTCCTAGTCCGCTACACCGTGCGCGGTCTTTAGGCGGGCTACACGGAGATCTGCATTACATAATGTACTCTATGGTACTACAGGTCACTGCGTTTGCAGTTTGCATGAACTTGAGCTCAAGGAACTCGATTTGCTACGTGGCGGCGGGCAGAATACATCCCCGCTGGAATACCACCTCTATCCTGATTCTGGCTTCTCACGGTGTCTTGACATCCACACATTCTATATTACCCTGTCCATGTACTGCAAGAAGCGACAAGCAACAAGTCTACTTTTGTTGTTCTCCAACCGCTCTTGTTGCTACAGACCAAAACAGCCACATCCCACCACACTACCCCCGATCCGATTGCTAACGTTACACCCCTCTCAACCAGGACACTTTCGAAGACGCCCCCGACACCGCCTCAACTGAGCGTTCTCTCACCAACCGTAAACCCTCATTTTCTGCATCTCGGTTATCCAAATCGTCCATTGCCCCAGCTGCTGACGCTGGCAAATCCGAGCTCGAGCAAGCATTTTCAAAGCTGCGCCGCAATCGCACTGCTTCTTCGGCCCGCACCGCCACCACGAGTGACAACAACAGAATCAGCATCAGCAAAAACGAGGCTGTGAAGCCCATTGAAACACCGGAACCTGAGCCCGTTGCGGATATCCGTGATACGGAGCCTGAGGACGCCGAGCTGTCGTCGACTACCACTGCTACCGGCCACACTGCAGCATCGTCGCCCATCACTGAGACGGAGTCCAATAGCTTCACCACTAGCCACCGCCCCAAGTCAACAGACAGCGAGGAATTCAACCTTGTGAACAACGCCGATCTTGATAACGTCAATCTCGACGACGACACACCCGCTGTGCCTGCAAAATACACAGACACAAAAGACACAGTCACCATCACGGCCACCGCTTCTTCCCCTATTGTGGAAACCGAGGCCCCTCCCCCTCCTCCCGAAAAGGAAGCCCCGTCAAAGACATTGTCGCTCAGCAGCTTCACGAGTGTCATTCCTTCCATCCCTTGGTCGCCATCCAATACAAGCGACTCTTCCACCAAGCCTCTCCCTGTCTCTCCTTCACCACCCCCTCCTGGCACCCAGCCCAGCCGCAAACTGACCAGCCCATTCTCCTGGCTTTCACGAGGCTCGACTAAAGAATCCGCCGTCACGTCGCCGCCTCTGCCCCAGGCCTCGCCACCAATCGCTTCGACCAGAAGAAACACTGCCAGTTCCGTGGCCACACTTACCAGCAACCCCGAAATGATGTTGAGCAAACTGGAGGAAGAGTCCAGCCGCCAGAACGGCAGTGGCCGTGCGAGTCTGAAGGATAGATTCAAGATGATTCGGTTAAGAGAAGAGGCAGGCGCTACGGGCGCTGCTGGTGAAGAAGACGGCAAGGCTGCCGATGGTTCTTCGTCCCCCAAGCTTACTGTTGGTCTCGGCATTCCAGTGCCGACTGCAGGCGACGATCAGATTCCCACATCTCCCATGCCTTCGAGCCCCAACCCCAGCCTTGCCCCAGGCACCGTGTCTGGTGTAACTGCCGGCCCCTCAAGCCTTGCTGACTCCAACGTCGACTGGGACCTGTGGCAGAACGTCATGCAGGAGGGCCCTGCCGCTGTGGCCCGCTCAAGTCCGGAGGAGCTTAACAAGGCTATTGCCACCGGTATTCCCAGTGCCATCCGCGGTGTGATCTGGCAGGTGCTTGCTCAGAGCAAGAACGAAGAGCTTGAGGCCGTCTACCACGATCTCCTTGCCCGTGGTACTGAGCGTGAGAAGGAGCGTCGCACCAGCACCACTGTCGTCAAGGAGACTGCATCTTCATCCGCATCGTCTGTCCACTCAGGCGACTCTGTGTCTGCTGCTAGTGCCTCCAATGGCAGCACTGCCACGCCAGCCGAGTCTATCATCCAGCGCAAGAAGAAGCAGAAGGATGATCTTGCTGCTCTCCAGAAGTTGGAAAAGGTCATCCGCCGTGATCTCGGCACCCGCACCAGTTACTCCAAGTTTGCAGCAGCACAGGGTCTCCAGGACGGCCTCTTTGGCGTGTGCAAGGCCTATGCACTGTTTGATGAGGCTGTCGGCTACGCCCAGGGCATGAACTTTATTATTATGCCCATTCTCTTCAACGTAAGTTCGATGTCATTGAAAATGCTTTTGGAAATACACTGTGCTAATCATCCAGATGCCCGAAGAAGAAGCTTTCTGCTTGCTGGTCCGCCTCATGAACCAGTACAAGCTCCGTGATCTGTTTATCCAGGATATGCCTGGCCTCCACATGCACCTGTACATCTTTGAGCGGCTGCTGGAAGACCTCGAGCCTGCCCTCTACTGCCACCTCCACCGCCGCGGCATCTCCCCTCACCTCTACGCCACTCAGTGGTTCCTTACTTTATTCGCCTACCGCTTCCCGCTGCAGCTTGTGCTCCGCATCTACGACCTGATCCTGTCCGAGGGCCTGACTGCTATCCTCAAGTTTGGCATCGTGCTGATGCAGAAGAACGCCACCACCCTGCTCGGCATGTCCGACATGTCTCAGCTCACAACCTACCTCAAGGATCGTTTATTTGACGTGTACATTGATGCAAGCCCCAGTGCTGGCAGCATTCTGGAGAACGGCTTCTTTGGCAGCTCTTCATCCAGCTTGGACAAGGAGGTCTACCGCGCTGACCAGTTTGTGCGTGACGCCTGTGAAGTCAAGTTGACTCCCGAGCTTGTCAAGCTCTATACGACTGAGTGGCAGGAGAAGACACGCGCTGAGAAGGAACGCGAGACAGAACTGGAGACGCTGCGCTCGATGAATGCCAGCCTGGCGATTAGAGTGCGCAAATTCGAGGAGCGTATCGAGTCCGTCGACCGTGAACAGGCGGCTCTGGCCACTGAGCTAGTGCACACCAAGGTTGAGAACGAGGAGCTACGCGACGAGAATGAATCTCTGCGTGGCCAAGTGCGCGAGCTCAAGAACGTTATCCAGCAGCAGCCGGATGAGCTGGAGAACGCGTGGAAGGCCGAACGTGACAGCCTCATCGAGCGCAACACCAAGGTGCATGATGAGAACCAGCGCGTGGAGAAGGAGATGGCCGAGCTTGAAGAGGAGCTTGTGCAGACCAAGATGCGCTATGCAGAGGTGAGTCCTATGATAAGATAATTCATTACTTGGAAACATGTCTAACAATCCCAGATCAACTCCCAGCACGAGACCCTCCAAAGAAAGTGGTCCGAACTCAAGCGCCAATTTGTCTAGACGTTTGGCGTCGGCAAGCTTGTCCTCTCTTATGACCGTTCTTCCTTTTGACATTTACGACTTATTGGACCTAGATTTTTTGCTCTTTGCTCTGTTTCTCCTTACTTTGCTTTTATTTTGCTATCTTGTTAATGTTTCCACTCTATTACGTCTTGGCAAGGCCGCGTTTTGACGCCTGCACTTGCTACACTCTTGTTACACATCATGGACTCGGCGTTTGGATTGGGGAGTTGCTGGAGACGAAAAACCTCGATGACGGCTAGCCACGGCCACATCGGCTATGAATTCGCAGTTTGCGACATACAACGATAGCTGTGCCTATGTTTGATACATTGGCCAACTTGAATACCTTTCTTTTACCTTTGCGCTGCTGATTTTCTTCTTTTGCCCGTGTTTATTGTTTGAATGTGCTCTCACTTTGTTCGGTGCCGCATTTATAGTTTATCTGCAGTCAGTTTCACAGAATGACACGCAATATACCAGTTTATCAACGTCATAAAATCATACTTTGGTACTAGGCGTTTTCTACCCCACACTTTCACTATCTACAACGTCTTACACACGGAAATCGGCCATCAAGATAACGAACGACCTGCGATCGGCCCGCTCCGAGCTCCGATTCGATATACAAGGCTCCCTTTAAACCATGCCATAGCCAAATTCGAAACTCGTCCTAGAGTTTTCATACAATTATCAAGTTCAAGAAAGTCACCTCGATACAAACAAAATGAGATTAAACAATGTCGTCTTCCCCGGATCGGATGGCCCCAATCAGCCGCCTCCCAAGCTCTGGAACATTGAACTTGTCGACGGCATCATCAAGGAAATTATGCCAGCAGAAGAGCGTGCAGACGCGAGCAGTGCTGATGAGCTCGCCAGCCAGCTGGTCATTCCCACTCTATGCCACCCGCACCTGCATCTCGACAAGGCCTACCTCTTGACTGGCTGCTGCACCGAAGCCAGCAGCGACTATCCGTCCTACTCGGACTTACTGCCCGAGAGTGGCTCATTTCCAGAAGCCCTCAAGACAACAGCAACTGCCAAGTCGCGTTTCACAGCAGCCGATCTCCACCGCCGCGGCATGCAACTGCTGGCGTCGAGCTATGCACAGGGCGTCACAAGTGCACGCGTCTTTGTCGAAGTAGACACCCAGGCGGCCGGCCAAGGTAAGACGTCCGTGGCCGTTGCGGCCGAGCTGCAGTCGCTTTGGGCCGGCACAATTGATTTGCAAGTATGTGCGTTTGCACAAGAAGTCATATTTACGGGCGATGCCGGGACGGCCAATCGGGCAGCCATTGATGCAGTTCTTCAAGATAATACAAATTCCAAAACCAAAAGAGTTATTGACGTCTTGGGTGTCACGCCCTACGTCGAAGCATCTCGTGGCCTGTCCCTAAAAGCAATTGACTGGGCCGTCGCGACTGCGCTCGAGCACGACCTGCACCTCGACCTGCATCTCGACTATAATCTCGGGTCGTGCCACGATAACGAGCCTTTAATCTTCTCGCTCATCGACGCTCTCGTCCGTCACAACTGGGCAGAAAAAACACAGCTCACAAAAAGAACAGTCGTCGTCGGCCATGCCACACAACTAACGCGCCTGTCGCCCGCCGAGCTGCACCAACTGGCCACACTGGTACAGGACAGCTGCTTACCCATCTATTTAGTTGGTCTCCCAACAAGCGACCTCTACATGATGGGCCGGCAAGATTCTTCTGTTTCCTCTACTTCTGCCTCATCACCACCCCGCGGCACACTGAACGTGATCTCGCTGGCCCGCGAGTACGGCCTCAAGACGTGCCTTGGTGTCAACAACGTCGGCAATGCGTTTACGCCATACGGCACAGGCGATCCGCTTCAGATTGCATGCATGGGTGTCGGACTGTACCATGCAGGGCAGGCGGGTGATGCAGAAGCACTGTATGGCAAAGTGAGCTGGGCAGCACGTGAGGCAATTGGGCTTGGGGATAGTGAAGATGCTCTTGGTCTTTTAAATAGCCAGGATCTGACTGCCGGCATGAATATCGGCCGTGTATTGGCCATCAACAATCCGCAATGGGTCGAGCTGCCAGCTCTTGCAGGGGCCTCGATCCCGTCTGTTCCAGCGCGGCCGCGGCTAGGGCTCCGGGATGTTGTATGGGATCCGCCCGATGTGAGCATGCGGCGGGTAGTATAACATGATGTCACACTGACATTCTTTGATAGTTTCATTAATAAACTCATTGATACTCCGAGGCTTTCTGCTAGTTTTCCTCCCTGTGAACAAAGATATCTGATGATAGATATACATAATTGAAATAATATTACTAATAAATTGAGATGATAAAAACAGATATAGGACAAGAACGCCAAGGCTATGCTGGTATAAAATGAGAGGCAGTAAACGCTGGTATTGCGTCTGGATATATGCGCCGGAACCGGTAAACAAGAAATCAAAAGGTGCAAATGAGAAGAATTTAAACCGGAGGTGAAATGCAAAAGTGCAAGAGATGTAGGAGAAGTGCACATGAATATGGTCGACCAGCAATACACGGTGAAGAGAACAAAAGTAGGTGGAAAGTTTACACCCAAAACCTGTGGGCATAATGTGGTAGCCGCTTTCTCAGAAAGCGACCTTGTTGCCGTAGTTGAGGCGGAGTGGCAGGGGCCCAAGAGACCCTGGTCCGAGGGGTCCTGGGCTGAGCATCATCGATGGGGTCATACTGCCATCATTACCTGCTGTAAGGGTGCTGTTGATCGAGTTGAGGCCGGACGACCCCCCCGAGTTTGACGAGAAAGTGTTGGTCCGCGACATGGAAATGCCTCCCGACGAGATGAGGGTGTCGGCCCGCTCAAACACATTTCCGCTAAACGCGTTGGCAAACGAGCCGGTTTGTGGTGTTGACGGCACTGTTGCCTGCACAGCCGGCCCGAGTGCTGCGCTTTGAGGCGTCATGGGCAGCTGGATAGAAGGGTTGCCACCGCTTAAGACACTGCCAGCACTCAGTGGGCTAGTAGTATTGGCTAGCATGTTGGATTGTCTCAGGGTGTAGGACCATGGCGACCGGAGAATTAATCGTGTAGTGTCCTTGATGCACTGATGAAGTGGGCGTAATCGTGCGCGCGTATCGGCCGGTAGCTGAATGGCAATCTTGTCGCTGCGAATCATATCTGCAAAGCTATACCATGCATCGAAAAAGTTGACACACATGACCCAATATGCATCTTGCCACCGCACACCAGGCTCCTTGAGCTTAATGTTGGACAGGCGGCCCTTGAGCGTTTCAGTATACTGGATGGCAGTGTTGCACTTGCCAAGCAAGATCTTCCAGTCCCGCGTAACGTGCTCGGGCGCCCGCTGGGCCATGACAGTGCGCAGAGACGATGCGTACTGGTTGCTGAGACCGGGCAGCAGCCGGAGGGAGACATCAGTAGACTTTTGCAGAGACAGGAAGATCTTCTCAAACATGCGGTCCTCCTCGGTGAAGTCGTTTGTAATGGCGCCACGGCTGCTTGTCGACACAAATGACTCGCCCGAGCGCGGGGTGGCAGATGTAATTGTAGCCGTACGGCCCGTGCCGTTGATGAAGGGCATCGGGTTCGGCATGGGCACATCTGTGGCCACGCGCAAGTTGCTGGGATTGTGTGACACGCTGTTGCCGCGAATGCCCCGTACAGTCGCTAGGCCTGGGCCTGGACGCTCAGCCGTGGGCGTAGACATGAGAGACGGGTTTCGGGAGTGCGGTACACTGGATGGGTTGAGAGGGTTAAGAGGCTTTATGGTCTCGCCCATGGTGATAGCGTTGTTGTTGATATTATTGTTGCTATTTGCAGCAATGGCAGCCCGGTCTGCCGACGAGCTCGTGGCGGATTTTCTATATCCCCGTGTCGTAATAGTGCCGGCAGACGTGACGCGGAGTTCCATAATGCTGTGGTACAGCTGCAACAAAAGGGTGCGCATATAGCGAGGATCGCCGTTGTCAAGGAATAGGTCGACATTAGCCCTGAGAAGCGAGCAGATGTGGTCGTATGCGTGCAAAAGGGTGATGCACGCGCGGTGGACGTTTTCATTTTCGATATTGGTCTCTCCAGAGTCAATGGCAAATTCGTGACGCTGGATCTCGCGCTCCAGTTGTTCCACGTGCGAGTTGGTGTTGTAGCACACGAGCTCGAGGCTAGAGCGGCGCGCAGTACCGTCGTTGGCTAGATTCATGAGCATCTGGATCATGGGATGGATCTGAAAAACAGAGTAGAGGACGCCCTTTGCTGCCTCGACAATTGGATCGCAGAACTTGGACTCGCGCCGGCGCTCGGGCAGGACAGACAGACGGCGGACGTAGATGGGGCGTTGTATGTTGACGTCTGACATTGGGCTGGCGGGGCTCTTGGCGTCTGAGATGTTTGCTACCACACCATTCGGGTTGCCGGTCATGGCCGAACCGTGACTTAGGCCACGGTAGTGGCTGAATCGGTTGTTGGCTTCTGTCTCGTCCAAAGTGCCCAGCTCCTGTGCCTTCTTGGACACAATGCCCATGCGCCGTGACCGGTCTCCGAAACGATCGCCCGGTCGGTCGCCACGAGGAGCAGGAAGAAGAGTCGTCTCAGAGTTGCTACGCACACGCTCGTTTACGCTGCCAATTGTCAACGGCATGACGCCCGGCCGGCGGACAGCCGTGCTCTGTTGTGATAGGCCACGGTAGTGGGAGCGAGTTGGGATTGGTGGTGGGCGTTGTTGGCCTGGCGAGCGAAGATCGCCAACCTCTGCGCCGTTGACTTTGATAGGGAAGCGGCCGCTTGTGACACGCTTGGGGGGCATGAACCGCGGTGGTTCAAGGGGATCGTTGGAGTCGTCAGTCGGTGTGTCGGATGCACCTCCCATTGAACTTGAGCCTGCCGTAGAACTAGTAGTCAGGCCGCCGTTGGGGTTTCCGTTTCCGTTGCCGATTCTGTCAAAATTGCTACTGGACGAGGGCCCTGAGGTTGAACCATTGGAAGTAGGATTGTTGACTGGTGGGACTGCCGTCGTAATCGCATCCGCACGGCCGTTGGCGGCAGCCTGTCTAAGGAACTTCTTCACATGCGAAGTAACAGTAACTTCAGTAACCTCGCTCTCCTGTAGATGACCCTCGTTGGCTGGCGTGCTGGCTCTGACTTGCAAGACCTCGGGTGGCGGGAAGCGGATGGGGTTGCCATCGAGCTTAAGCATCTGCAGCGAGGCCATATCAGCAAGGCACGTCGGCAGCTCTTCAATGCGGTTCTTCTGGACGGCGAAGACCTTGAGTGAGGTCAATTTGACGATATCGGGGGGTAGGACGCGAAGCTTGTTGCGGCCCAAGTCGAGGATTTCGAGTGATCGGAGGTCGCACAACTAAAGGACACGGCATTAGACACTGCATCGATGTGGGAGCACGAGGGAGAAGGGACTCCAAGGGCCATGAGCGGCTTCACTTACCGGCAGTGGAAACTCCCGAATGTCGTTGTTGCGCACGTTGAGGTACCGAAGAGAGGAGCACTCTGAGAAGCGCGAGGGAAAAGTGGTCAGCTTGTTATGGGATAGAGCAAGTCTGTAACGGTCAGTAAACTTCAGTAAAAAAGAGGTCTGCACAAAATGTCGACCGGTTGAGAGAAGACAAGACGTCTGACAAGGAGAATGGGAGGGTCGGCACTGCACGTTTTTATGCCAGTCTCTGCCGATCGCATCTCAATTCTCATTTCCCATCTCTCGACTCGTCATCCCTCATATTCCGTTTGTCTCCTGCAGTCTCCTGCATCTGCAACAGCATATGCATGTACTCACCGTTCCAGCTTGTTCATTATGATATCCACCACCTCGTCGGGCAGTTTCTGGATGTTCTTGCGGCTGAGGTCGATGGTGAGACCAGGTTTCAGCTCATTGCTCACATCGTTCCCATCACCAGCCTGCTGGTCTGTGTGTCGTAACGCCTCCTTCATGGCCTCGCGGGCAAGCGCAATGACCTGGCTGGCGGCTATGGGGGCTGAAGCACTTAATGAGCTGCGGTTGTTCGGGGCAGATGGCGGCGGTGGTGGTGGTATGGGAATGCTGGCAATGTTAAAGCTGCCGTTGGACGAATGGTTTGCATGATTCGCGGGGATGGGCGGCACGGGCACGATGCTGCCACTGGAGCCGGGTAGTCGGCGATTTGGTGCTGGGTTGTCAGGCAGACCACGGCCAGAGGTTTGGTTGCCGGCGCCTAGGGACGACATGCCTGGCCGGTCTAGCCGTTCTGACCGGTCCATTGTGAGAATGTTGGCCGTGTGTTTCGGGGAGAGGAGGGTAGACCGAGTGGCATGCAGTGATGCAGGCGATGCAAAAGGCCGAGCCTCACGCTTGGTGGCGAGCGTCACAAGAACGGACGAGGCCGTCGATCGCAGGTGGGCTGTCTCTCTGGTGCTATGAGGCTAATGTACGGCGAATGTAAAAGCTATCGGCTTGAAGAAACGAGAAACGACGAGTCGGATGTCGATGTGTTGAGTCGAAAAGAGTTGTCGAAAATTAGAATGCAAATGCGCAGCTGGCAAAATGTGAATTCGCGCGACAAAGAGGCAGAGAGACTTGACAGGATGTCGTGTGTTGTATATGCAGACGGGCGAGGCGAATTGAAAAAGGGAAAGGAGGAACTGAACTAGGAAAAGTCAAAGGGTCCTCCAAAACCCAAAGCAAGTCCCAAAGACGAATGGTGGCGAACCCCCCTTTTCGAGTATGGTATGGGCAATGCACTGGGCAGGCCGGGGCTACTGCGGTAGTAAGTACAGAGGCGGTAGTGAGTTACAGCGGGCGGTAGCTTGTCGTTGGGCCCAAGACTCGACAAAATGTCTTGGATTGTCTTGTTTGGTGTTCTTCTTTTCTTCTTTTCTTCTTTTGTCGCTCGTTTGCCGGTTGTGAGAGGTTGATTTTTCAGAGGCAGGAGGAGCCGATCAGGCCTCCAGGGGAATAAAGGAAGAATTGCTAGAAAAAGCAAAGAAAAAACAATGAAAGACAGCTGTGAGAGTGTGAATGGGAGGGAGGAGAGACAGCAAGCCGAAAAACAAAAACGGCGTTACCAAAGGCTGTCGAGTCGAGGAACAATGGAAGCAGAGGACCGGCCGGTCGAGGTGGAAAAAGACCTGTAGGAGGGCAGCAGGCGCTGAATGTGTGTCGCAGTGCTAGTCTGCAACTCAGTATTGCTCTGGTTTGCTGAAGCCCATTCCAGACACAAAGGGGAGCTTTTTGGGGCCTGTAAGCGCATGCAAGTGGGTTCTGTCTCTGCGATAGTCGATAAGGGGTCGCAGGTGGAGGCTGACGAGGAGGATTGGCAGAGTGAGTCGGAGGATACGAAGAAAGAATAGGCGAGACAGTGGAGGGAGGGAGAAGGCTGGAGGAGGGAGAAGAAGAGGTCTAAAGAGGGATGTAGGAGGGAGAGAAGCGAAGCCGACAAAGGGAAGAAAAGGGGCCAAAAGCAGGATGCCGTCAAGAGGGCAAATGGACAGGATAGGCAGGAAGGCCATACGGCAGACAGACAAATCGGACTAAAAGAGCAAGAGCTACGAGAGACAGGCCATTTGTGGAAGGAGGTGCCTCCAAGAGTTTAGATGGGGAAGGATCAAATGACCAAAGACAGTCAACGGCCAGTCAAAAAGTACAGAGTAAACCCAGTCAGCCAAAGAACCGGCGAAAACCGTTGACGGCAGGAGCAACTTAGATACGTTGCAGATGTATTCACAAATGGAAAGAGCGCAAATGGAGAGCACTCGGGATGCAACTGCAAACAGAAAGCGCGACACACAGCAGCCTCCTTCTTTCCTCACTGGGATATCTTACACTGGATACAGAAGCTCCTTCCCAAGAAGATATCTGACATTTTCCACTGTTCTATATTTACAGAAGCTCTAGAAGTAGGATGGAAGGAAAGGAAAAGGGGCGGCAGGTGGAGACGGGGAGACACGAGAGCCTAGACAGGGGAAGGAGCCCGCTCCAGTACTTCGCAGGTACTCACGGCAGAGCACAATACAGTGTATTACTATGTACAACAAATACCACCCGAGACGAGCAAAGGACGCTAGTGCACGTTCTGGCCCACGCCGCCGGGAAGAGTGGAGGTGACGCGAGTGCATTGGCGGTTTAGTGAGTATTCAGCTGTATCTGGTGAAAGTAAGATATCTTATCTTGTAGGAGAGGATAGATGTTGAGATCTTGGTCGTTTTGTCGTATTTCTTTGGTATTTTGGGAATGTAATTTCGATAGATAGTGAAGACAAAAGAAGCCAGCCGTTGTTGAATTCATACCGTGTTAGTACAGTGTTATGTAATTACAGACACAGTGCTCCAAGAGTTCTTCGACTCATCGACGAAAACCGAGTGTTTTTCGTATTTCAGCTCTAGCTACATAACTTGCGGGTGCTCTACACCATCATGGCCACTGAGCTGCAGTAAACTCCTAGCGTCCTGCAGGTACAAACATAAAAATATATAGTGAGCAGCCAAGGCAGCTCCGCGGCGTCATAGTTTGCCACTGGTGGTGTGCTCGCATGAGTAGATGGCTATTGAGTACAATGGTTAATTAGATTGAAAGATAATTGGAGATGGCGGCTGCAAAGGCTGGCCTGAAACAACTGGAGAGAGCCAGCCAAGTCGTGTCAAATCCAGCAGACGCACTAACACCACCAGTACTACGGCTCGAAACCAATGCAAAGCGTAACAGAAGCACTGGAAACAAAGCGAGCGAAACAGTTGATAGGTATTTTACCTATTCAGGCGACCAACAATACCATTCGGGACAATCACAACGGGTGTCAAACAGCAAATAGCAAACAGCTGAAAGCGGCAGCCAAAAGACAAGGGAGAGATGATGAAAGACGATAGACGGCAGGCTAGGACAACCAACGATCTCTGTAGGGATCCCAAATAAAAGTGTTTTGTCCAGTTGTTTGTCCAGGTAGCTTCATCTGTTCTCTATTGGCTTTAATACTATTTTAAGGGCTACCCTCGACCATACGACCTCGGAGTTCTGAAGGCACACTCCGTCGCGGGTTGCGAGAACCCCGCCGGTTTCTGGCTGCGCTGAAACAAATAGCAAGACTCGCTAGAGGCCTGCTCAGCGTCAAGGGAAAGAGACAATATACACCGGCGCATGGCCAGACTCACGGCAGAATGCAGAATGAGCAAATATGCATAACATCACATGGATGCAGGATCGTGGGCAATGAGGGGAATAGCCGTGCTCATACATCATCCTAGTAGAGCACCAGATATGGGATATGCGCGTCGATCGGAAGTCGGAACAGCGAGCAAATCAGAGCATGTAGCTGTATATTAATTGGGTGTCACTATGTGATGAGATATTAATAGCTGACGCAGTTTTCTATACAAGTAGGTGTTGCTGACATAATAAAGACGGCAAGGCTGCTGGTCTGCAGTGATCATGTCAAAACAGAAGGAGCGGCCGACACTTCTTGTTGTTTCAGAGTCCCACGCGGCACAGCCCAGTAGAGAGATCGTGATGATTAGATCAAACAGGAAGGAGCCAGCAAGTTGTAGAGATGCCTAATTGGGAAGTCTGATGGTTCTATTCTACTCATTGTAAACAAATAATTTATGACCATGAGAATAAAAGCCAAGACGACCAGGATGAAATCTACAGAGTACTCTACACACAACGAAATGGCGAAACGACAAGCGAAAACGACGAAACAAAACACACCTCCTAGCGCTGCACGGCCGAAACATGACACACTCAAAAGCTAAAAACAGCTCGACAACGGCACGACGGCAGGTCGGGCAGCCATGCTCTCGGAGATGGGGAGGGAAGAGAGGAGAAGAAAAAGAGAAGAGGCCTGTGCCACGCGAGAGCCCAGATAGGAATCGAATAAAACGCCGAGTCGCATCGGCTTTCAGTCTAAACAATAGTACAACGGTATAATTTACAATCCCTGTCTATGTACGCTATTGATTTAATTCTAGAATAAGAATTTCTTTGGCTTTTGCAGTCACGCTTCTGTGTTGATGTGCAGCTATTGGTCGTACTCGCGTACTGCATCGATTCCATTCGAAGAGTTGTTGTTGAGCAGTGGCTTCTGCTCGAGGGTGGTCTTGACACCGTTCTGGAGGAGGAACATTCTGTTGCGCTCCCATTCAATCCATACGAGGCCCTGCACAGTGCAGTCGGCGAGGTCGTCAATCTTGGCGAGCTGCGATTTCTCACCGGCCAGCACCGGTGCCATATCCATTACTTTCATCTCTGCTCCAGCCTCCGCTGTTTCCACCCCTGCCGTCTTTGTTTCCGACTCTGTGCCAGCCTCGACTGTGACATTCTCCCCAGACTTGGTCCGCCTCTGCTTCTTCCCCCATCGCGTTATGTACGCCCGCACCATGGCCCTGACCGAGTCGTCGTAGTCCAGCAGCGCATCCTGGTCAAGGTCAGCGGGCAGGTGGCCCGCTTCCAATTCCGAGCCGGCCAGCCTCTTATGCTCCATAGCAGTGTGCAGCACCTTTGCCACAATACTCTCCTTGGTCTCCTTGATACCCTTTTCCTTGCTAGATGTCGTGTCTCTGCGTGATTTTGTTTTGAGAATCGTGTCAGGAACCTTGCCGCGGCCCGTACCGTCGCCAATGCCGCCGTTCATCAGAAAGACGGCCACCCGCCGTGGGCTCACGGCCTCGACGGTCGCCACGTCAAGTTTGGACTTTGCGGCCGTCAGTACCTGGTGGTAGCACAGGATGCCGTGCAGCATAGCCTCCAGCGCGTTGACGCGGATCGTCCACTCCAGCACGCCCATGCCGCTGGCGGACCGCGACCGCTGGCGCTCAATCAGAATGTGCGTCGGGCTGAGGGGCAGCAGTTTATTTATCACCAGCTGCACGGCCTTTTCTGCCATCCGCGGTGGCGAAAACATCACCTGTCTGTCTGTGGGGTCGGCCTCGCTGTACTCCTTGTCGTCGATCAGCGACAGCCGCTCCCATGCCACCAATTTGGCCGGTCCGTTTGTGCTGGGGTCGAATTCGAGCAGACAGTATGCCAGGTTCCGCACGCCCATGTCTATGGACAGCACGCGCCGCTTCTTCATTTCAAAGGGCGCACTGATAATGTTCTCTTCCAGGTCCTTGCCGATCATTGCTTTTGTGGGTGTGACGGAGCGGCCGCAGAGCGCGGCGAGCTCACGTAGCTGTGGCAGAAGGAGGTCGCCGATATAAAGAGGGTGTGATGGCTTCCTTTTCTTCGGGACTGGTCGAGATCTTCTTTGGGTCACCACTTGAATATATGCGCTTGTGTCTATGGCCGGAACCGATGGTGTTGGTGCTGGATTTTTATTTTTGGACCCAACCTTTCGTCCCCTTTTTAAAGCTGGCTTTTCCACGGCAACCATATCGACGGGCGACTCGCCTGGTACCACAGGCACCTCGACAGGCGCATCAGCAGTCTTCTTCCTGGGCTTTCTTCCTGGCGGCTTAGGAGGCTCTTCGGAAGGCTTGGGCTCGCGCTTTCTGCGACGCTTTACAGGCTTTTCGGCAGACTGCTCATCCGTCTCGGTGGCGCTCGGCCCTTGGGATGTGGTAGAGACGGTCCTAGTACTGCCGCGAGATACACATGGGCACGGGCAGGGCCGGGCCGGCTGCTGTGTCCACAGCCTCAACGGCGTCCATGGAGTCGGCGTCCAAACGCGTCGGGCTAAAATCAGTAAGGGGACGCGGCGTGCTGGCGCTTTCAGAATGAGCGACGCCATCTTCGACTAGCTCCTGGTTGTATCTCTTGATTTTCAGGCGATTCCCGGTTTCATCTCGGGCCACCAAATGCAATTAGCTTTGCGAACTGCGTCTGATTGAAAGAGCTGTGACCAGATACGTTGGATGAGGTTGATGTCAAATTTGTCACTGGCCAATAGGCGTGTCAGAACAGTAAATAAAAGCGGGTCTATGTGTCAGGTCTCTTGACATCGTTATCCCATGAAAACAGACGATGTTTGACATTTCATTATGGTTCGCTTCGATACTTCTAGTTTGCTACACATTGGTTCTGCATGTCAATCCAGGACCAGTATTTTCTGGGGGGGGGAATAGGTAATTAATTAAATGGGCAGCTTGACTTTGTCGTGCTTTTGTATGAAAAAATGAAAAATGAAAATGAAAATGAAAATGAAAATGAAAATGAAAATGAAAATGAAAATGAAAATGAAAATGAAAATCTCAGTATAAACAACGAGGAAAAATCAAACAACCCACGAGCTGTCAATTACACGATATAGAAATACTAAACCAAAAAAAAGTGAGCAGTCAAACTTCAGCCAGTACATGTGCATGTAAAATATAATACACTTGTTCCATGCATGAAAGCATTACATCTGCCGCATAATTGGGGTACAGCACAAGAACCAGAGACACAAAGGAAAGATGCTACCGATGATACTGATACGCAATACTACGCAGTTGTATTATATAGATGTAGGCGTATGGGCAGTCGGGTCAATGGGCTTGTCCGGCCGCGTCTCATGCCGGCTAAACTGAGACACATTGACATATCTCGAGCTTTGTTTTCTGTCTTCATCTTGTCGACTTCACCTCGACACTCTTATTAGTTATCTGTTTTTTTAATAAATATTTCACAGATACTGGCCACTCAATTCAAAGACAAAATGTCCCTCCCCGACTACTCCTTCTTCAATATCATCAACGGCGAGCGTCGGCCGGCTGCGGACGACGACAAGGCCGAGGCCGAGACAGAGACGCCGTCTGTTCATTACAGCGTCGACCCTCGCAATGAGCAACAGCTATGGCCGTGCCCCATTGCCTCGACAGGTGATCTCGAGGATGCCATTGCGTCGGCCAACAAGGCGTTTCCTGCGTGGGCAAGGACGTCGCTCGCCGAACGCCAGCATGTGCTCGTCCGCATCGCCGACCAGATCAAGGCGCACGAGGAGGAGCTGACCGACATTCTGCGCCGCGAGACTGGCAAGTCGGTGGGTAGTTGGATTGTTTACGCAGAGAATGACACTGACGGATAGAAAATTGTCGCTGCTGTCGAGATCAACAACACCATCGACCAGACTGTGTACTACTGTAGGTCTTTGCCCTCTCATTAATAAACGCCCACTGACACACAGCTACGACGGGACTTGCCGACCAAGTCCAATTTGAGGACGACTCGGTGCAAATCCTCGCAACACACCACCCCCTCGGTGTCGTCGGCGCCATCTGCCCGTGGAACTTCCCCCTGATTCTGTGCAATCTCAAGGTCGTATCGGCTCTGCTCACGGGAAACTGCGTCATTGTCAAGCCCAGCCCGTTCACGCCGTACACGGTGCTGCGTTGGATCGACCTGTGCACCAAAATCCTGCCGCCCGGTGTGCTGCAGGCCGTCAACGGCGGTGCCGACCTGGGCGCGCTCATGACGCAGCACGTTGGCATCCACAAAATTAGTTTTACCGGCACCATTTCCACGGGCAAGCGGGTGATGGCGAGCTGTGCGCAGACGCTGAAGAAGGTGACGCTGGAGCTGGCCGGCAACGATGCGGCCATTGTGTTCGGCGACGTGGCTAATGACGACAAGGGGCCAGTGACGCTCGACTCGGTCGTTAGAGACACGGTCGGCGGCGCCTTCTTCAACGCCGGCCAGATGTGCGTTGCAACGAAGCGTGTCTATGTGCACGAGTCCATCTTTGACGAGTTTGTCGCCCGCTTTGTCGCCGAGACCAACAGGAACTACAAGCCCGCTGTCCCGGGCGTTGATGTCGATGGCGCACTCCGCGATGAAGTGCCCACCGTCTTTGGCCCAGTGTCAAACAAGATGCAATTCGACATTGTCAAGAATCTCGTCGACGAAAGCCACAAGAGCTCCACCGGCCGCATCGTCGCCGGCGGCGTCGTGCGCGCCGGCAAGGGTTTCTGGATCGAGCCGACTGTCGTCGCCGAGCCGGCAGAAGACTCGATGCTGGTGCAGGAGGAGCAGTTTGGACCGATCATCCCGCTGCTTAAGTGGTCGGACGAGGATGATGTTGTGCGACGTGCAAACCTGGACAATGCAGGTCTCGGCGCGACAGTGTACACGCGCGATCTCGGCAAGGCGCGGCGTGTGGCGGACCGGCTGGAGGCGGGCTCTGTGTGGATCAACAGCAGCGAGAAGCCGAATGCGCGGGCGTACTTTAGCGGGTTCAAGAACAGCGGGTTCGGCGGCGAGATGGGCAAGCAGGGACTGCTGTCGTATGCGTACACAAAAAGTATCCATATTCCCAAGGCTGCGGTGGTGCATGAGACTATCCAGAGGCTCGAGGAGCCTGCACCAAAGCCTGCAAAGACTGCAAAGCCCGAAAAGCCGGCGAGTCGGGTTGCCGCTCTATTTTCACGCTTCAAGTATTCTTCATCTTTATAGTTTATTCAATTCTAGCACGCTCTATTCAAAGACATTTCACTACCTTACTCGATAAACTTCTTGAGGCCGCGGAGACGCTCCTTGGCCAGTTCCAGCACATCGTCCGGCTTGCACACGGCAAAGCGCAGGTAGTCCTCGGCCAGCTTGGCGTTGGCCTCGGTGTAGAACTCGGTGGGCGGGATCGCAGCGACACCCAGCTCCTGGATCAGGAACCAGGCCAGCTGAAAGTCGCGCGGGCGGCTGGCGACGTGCGGCGGGAACGGGTAGTCAGCCGGCAGCTTGACCTTGCTGAGGTTGGCCATGACAAAGTAGCCGCCCTCGGGCTCAGAATACGGAATGCCGAGCTCGTCGAAAATCTCGTTGAACTTGTCCATGCGGCCCTTCATGTCCTTGATGCTCTCGTCCCAGAAGCCCTGCTTGTCGGCCTGCTCGAAGCCGATGGCGCAAGCCTCCTGCAGCGGCGACACGGACGAGTAGCAGATGCGCGTGTGGGCGGCGGAGACGTGCTGCAGCAGCTCGGGCTCGCCAATGAGCCAGCCGACGCGCCAGCCGGTGGCGTAAAAGTTCTTGCCGGCGGAGCCAACGGTCAGGGTCAGCTTCGAAACCTCGGGCGACAGAGTGCCGATGCGGACAAAGGGCACGAAAAAGAGGCGGTCGTAGACCTCGTCAGACAGAATGATGATCTGGTGCTTGACGCAGATGTCGGCAATCTTTTGCAGCTCCTCGCGCGAGAAGACCTTGCCAACAGGGTTGTCTGTTTGTTAGTGCTGATCCGAGTGAAAGTAGATGTGGGCATACGTACGAGGAGTGTTGAGAACGATCATCTTGGTGCGCGGGGTGACCGACTTCTCGAGGACGTCAAAGTCAATGGTCCACTCGCCGGCCGAGGATGTGCGCTCGCCGCCGTCGGCCGGGGGCGACATGGGCACATAGACGATCTTGCCGCCGGGCATCTCAATGTTGCTGATGTACTGGTCGAAGAAGGGCTCAAAGACAATGACCTCGTCGCCGGGCTCGATAAAGGCCATGAAGGCGCTCAGCATGCCCTCGTTGGCACCGGTGGTGATGGTGACCTCGGTGTCGGGGTTGATGGTGCGGCCCCAAAACGGCGAGTAGGCGTCGGCAATGGCCTTCTTGAGGCGTGGACGGCCCTTGGTGGGCGAGTACTGGTTGCACTCGACACGATCCAGGGCATTCTTGGCGGCATCGATGATGAACTTGGGCGGGTTGTAGCCGAAGAAGCCCTGGCCCATGTTGACAATGGGCTGCTTGGGCGAAGCGGCAGCGGCCTCGTTAATAATGGTCCTAGGATGTTAGCTGGTTGTTTGCATGTGTGTGTATTCGGAAAGTTCCGATGCTATCTGAAGCTTTTCAGGCAGATATCTCCAACGGCTCGGCGCCTAACAACTCGACTCACCAGACATCTTGCCGCTGGCCAGAGACACGGGCCGCGGGCTTGAGCTTTGTGGTAGACATGGCAGCGGAGGAGGAGAAGGAGCGGGTATCTGTGAGAGTGAGGGTGCGAATGGAAGATGCCGAAGCGTAGAGACCGCGGGTGGATGTCGAAGTCGAGGTCGAGGTCAACGAGGATGCCAAAGATAACTGCCTGAGAGGCCGTGGGCTGAGCAAACGCATTGGCTGAGGCGGGATATAAGACGGCCGAGCTCAGAAGAGGGTCAGACAACAGACACACAACAACCTGGGAATTCAACTGGAATAACGATCACAAAGCAATCGTGAATCCTACTGCTGTCATCGCGGGACAACCTTTTTTCGAGGTGAATTCCGCAATCGGGAAGCTGTTAGTGCTGGCTAGTGCTATCTGCGGCTGTTAGTGGCTATCTGCGACGACGAGGTAGCACTTTGGGGCACTTTACGCACTTTGTAGGCCCCGCCAGTGCCCGCTTGCTGACCAGTAGGCGGCGCCGATTTCGAAAAGCAGCGAATGGCAGTCGTCTGCCCGCCAATGACGCCGCTGCAGGCAGGTGTTGCGCCATTGGGCTAGTCTGGATTGATGGCATTATTAGTCATTAACGCAGTAGGGCAGATTATGTAATGTTTGATATGGAGGAGCTCACCAATGCACTGTAGCTCAAAGGCTAGCCAGGCTACTGCCAATAGTTTGCGGGGTTGTCCGATCGGAGCTTAATCATCATGTGGCACACGCGTCTATTTAGACTGCGTTGAGCTTCGGATGCCATAGTGCAGTAGCGCCAACATGCACAAACTATAGTGTAAATAGACATTTATGACGAGTGGCCCCACTTCGGAAGCTGGTGGCCATTCTACGAGTATGATAAAATCATCGCCTCTTGGCTTGGCAAGGCCGGACATGGTGTGCTGGGTAGAAGCAGGCCAACAAGCCGGAGCGAGGCCCCGAGGTGCATGCATGTGAATGTCTATGTGGCTGCAGTCTTGTAGTCGTGCATGCCGATGCTGTGCACGGTGAGGAAGAGACCAGATGAGACGAGACAACGATGAAGAGACATGAAGAGAAGCGTTGATGCGTCGTTGACAGGTCTACAATGACATCTTCTACAGTGCACAGTATCAGAGCAAACAGACACGTCAACGCGGCTGCATCTAATTTCCACATCTGCCGGCCTGACGTGCCGCGTTTTCTTCGCATATCGACTGTCCGAGCTCGGTATTGTAGAGTCGATTTGGGACTGCAGTGCCACTGTTGGCACCTTCCTGTCGTTCGTGTTTGCTTGCGTTGCTTTCCTGTAATTCGTAGTATCCAGTCTGTGTCCTCTGTCCAGCTGTCCAACTTCAAACCGGTTCAAAGTGACTCTGTCTAGTTTGACCATGGAATAATATGTTGGATCCCACACAAGCTAGAAACGAATCTCACTTGCTTTCAGGTACCAGATCTGCTGCTGCAGCTACTGCATGGTACCTTTGCCCGCCCTGCAAGGGGCAGATTTTAATCAAGCGCTGCAGCAGAGCCACTCCCCCATAAAACGACGCGACGCGCTGCTGTCACTGTAGTATCCAAGCGCGTATGTCTCATGTTTACTTTGAATTACTCGTTCTTGTGCATACAATGTGCTCTTGATGTGAATGATTCCTGCCATCTCTTAAAGAGTGTCTCATCTTGATAAAATATCTCGAAAGTCTCATCAATAAAGCAAGTCTTTTCACAGTCTTTTTCTCAGACCAAACACCTCTAGTCCTCTCTAAACCTTCCATCAACCTCTAGCTCCCAATAGTCGCTCTCTATTTGTTTGTTTTCTTTGTTCTTTGTTTGTTGTCACAACGTCCAACAACAGCAGCTAAAACTCCGCCAAAACTAACAAAGACTGCCCCTCGACCAGTCCCGATTGGACCGGACCCTGGCCATTGTAGTGTAAGGGTTCTTTCAACAAGAAAACAGAAGAAAAAACCTGAGGAAAAATTGGCGAAAAGATTAAAAAGACCATAGCTTTGCTATATCAGAGATTTCGAAGCTCCAAGAACTTTCAAAGGGACAGTATTGCCGCCAGTCGAGCCAAAAGTCCCAATTCCTTCCCAAAAGGGCAAGTCCCCAGCATCAGCCAACGAAACCAACACCATCGCGGCTTCCGTCACCTCGATCTTGATTGTCTCCTCCCGCCCAGCTCCGGCTTGCCATCTTCTCGTTCGCCTCTTTCCTCCCGCAGATATATTGCTCGGCCATCGCTCTTTCCCGTTTGGATCGTGTCTTCCGTCCCCCTCATCTCTCATTTCGTGGCAGCTTGTGGCGTTCCTTCCATTTACACACTGTCTCGCTTCCCACCTCCAACACGTTTTGCACCTGTCTACCACGCGGTGCCCATCGCTCCTTCCCTCTTTGTGATCCTTTGATTTCTCTGGTTCGCTCTTTCCTGCCCGGAACATTTATTTTTCTTCTCACACTCCTTCTTTCCCTGTTTGACAATTCTTGCACGGTCAAGAATCCCTCCTTCCTTTTTAACTATTCTCTCACCACTTCAACTTCTGACCTCAACTTCAACTTGACTTTGTTCACCTCAATTCCCTCGCCTCACCTCGCTGCTGTCCAACAACAGCCACGCATACCTCAGCATCACCGATATCAACTAGCTCATCATCTATATCATCGCCTGCGGTCTGGCCCGCCACATTTTCTTCTACTCTTTCTGAAACCCGCCATTCTTTGTCCTCCCTTGGCCTCTCTAGCCTGACGGACGACGTTGACTTGAGGATTCTCGACTGACCTCGTTCCACCTCGCCGTTGACTGTTACCTGTTTTCCAACTGTCGTACCCTTTTTCCATATCGCTTCTTTGTTAGTCGCGGATCGGCTACCATAGTCCATTCCAAAACAAAGGCCACGAGGCACCAAGAAGACGACAACCAGAAAAGAAGAAACGAACAAAAGAACAAGAAGACGAAAAAGAAGAAAGAACAAAAGAACAAAACTTGAATCAAGCTGTCAGATTATAAGTTGCAAAATGACCAGCTACGCAGTTGCGGCAACGCCGCCCTCCACTGATGGCCACAGAGACGGCAAGTTCTGGCATATCCCAGTGTACCCGCAGCACCCGCAGCACCAACATCAGCCTCTATGCACGTCGCCGTCTCCCTCACCATGGGTGGATGCACCTCCTACACCTCAAGACTCGCAAGCGTCTGCCTGCCACTCCCCTGGTCACAGCCCACGTACTTTACCCGCTCTCCTGGCTGAGGACGTTTCTATTCCTATTTCTTCTCCAATTCCTGCAATTCCTGATCTGTCTCTTGGTCAGGAAATCCAGGACATTCAGGACATTTCTGACGACGACGATTTTGACGACGACAACATCCAAATTAGCAATGGGAATGCTGCCATGACAGCATCGCTTCGCCGCTCACAGCCCACACTTATCACTATCGGTCCCAAGATTGTCGGCCGTGAGAACCGCCACAGCGTTCAGACCGTTCAGAACATTACCAGCCGCGAGTTCCGCGTTCACCAAGACACTGCCGACACCAACGCCAATCGCCACTCTACCTGCGGCAAAAAGGACAACAGAGAACACCGTATGCAGCAGTGGCTGTCCGAGATACCGGCTCCTGTGACGCCGCAGGAACGCTACATTCAGGGCCTCAACCCCACAGTCGACCACCCCTTGCATCCCCGACCGCTTCGTGCTGTAGTCCCATCCCGTCAGGTACGGTATCTGAGCAGCACTGAGCTGTCAATTGAAGACGACAACTTGTCTGCCGAGTGCGAGAAGCTTACAATCGCCGGCTCCGACAAAGAGAACGGCACTCTTCGCGACAGATTCAAGTCGCTCGACTCCAGCAACATTCTTAAGCCAGCAGCACCCACCATGGCGTCCAAGAAGAGACAGGTGTCGGACGACTTTACAGAGAGCGTTGGCGCTCGCAAGCGCACCAAGCTTCTCGACCCGGTGCGTCGCTTCTCACAGCGTCTGTCGTCGTCGCTGGCCCTGGGCGGTGTTCCCGAGTATGAGCGCCGCGACAGCGGCAACAGCGATGACCTGTCGCCAGAGGACATTGCCAGACAGAGCGAGCAGATGTACAAGTTTAGCAAACTTAGAGGACTGCCTACTGGTGCTGAGCGGTCGCGTCTGTCATTCCGCAAGCCCAGCTACAGCTCGCTGCGCTCCCAGGGCACCAACACACTTCGCCGCATGATGTCGTCTAAACTGACGCTGCCCATGACGCCCCCTGAGCGGGATGCCCAGTTCTGGACCGAGGGTCGTCCCGACATGATTGTCAATGTGGCTTTTGTCGGCGACGCACGTGTCGGCAAGACTGCCCTCATCAAGCGCCTGGTGCACGGCACATTCCCCCAGACATATTTGCCGAGTGATTTGCATGAGCAGACCATGCGCATTGTCGTCGACGGGACCCGCGTCCAGCTCAACCTCACCGAGGGCGGCAGCGGCCGCGACACGCGCCAGCCCAGCATCCTGGCGCTTGGTTGGTATAGCGTCGTCGTGTTGTGTTTCGACATTGGCCAGCAGACGAGTCTGCAGAGCCTCCAAAAGTACCGCAACGAGATTGCCATGTACGAGGAGAACTCGATTGTCGTCCTCGCCGGCCTCAAGAAGGATGCCCGCCACCGCCTGCCGCCCCTGCAGCTGTCCTTTGTAGAGGAGCCTGTGCAGGTCGAGCGCGAACTGGCCAACGACGCAGCCTCGAAGCTTGGCTGCGACAACTACTTTGAGTGCTCATCGCTCTCATCCTGCGAGGGCGTCGACGACCTGTTCGACTATGTTCTCCAGTCTGGCGTTGATCTGCAGCGTGCGCGCAACAAGACCATGGCCAAGTTCCGCTTCGAACGCTCGGTCGATAAGGGCATGACCAAGATTGCCGAGGGCGTGCGGTCGCTCTTTACTTTCCACGGAAGCTCGTAGCTTTCCATTCTAGAAGCACGGTCTTCTTCTGTTCTTTTTTTCTTCTTTTTCTCTTCTTCTTCTTCCTCTTTTTTCTTCTCTTCTTTCATTCTTTTCACATGGCAAGATTGCCTCAGGGTCTTGGAGTTTGGGTTGGCTTTTTATTTTTATTTGTGATGTTTGATTTCCAAGTTACGGTTGTACGATATATGTATACGAAGATGAACGGAACGCAGCATGGTCTGCTTGGGGAAACAAGGAAAACGGGTAAGGAAGTGTTCTATTACCTTATATGATGTATATTTTGGTTGGCCGGTTGGCCTTGGATTGGGTTGGAACCGATGTACTCAGTTGGTTGTATTTTATAAAAGGCCACAGGCTAATACAGTAAATTGTGAACTCTAAACAACACTAAATATGCATCTTTGTCTGGCGGGTGTAGATGTGATGCAAACTGACCCACTTTAACATTCCATTACGTGAATGGTGGTCTCTGATTGGCTGAGATGACCTCATTTTCAACATCACCAGAATACACCTCACATCCATCTCACTCTCAACGGTGTTGTTCAAACGATTAGTTCATAAACACAGCCATGACGTCAGTATTACCAAGGCCGTGTGCCTTGAGTCGTATTTCGAGTGTTTCAAGGCATTTCAGCTCACATTTATCATCTTTCCAGCCTCTATCACATCGCCCATCAAGAGCGTCATCATCATCACCACGATGGATAGCAACGTCGGCTGCTGAGCTCCAGGGCCTATTTGAAAAGGTTAGCCAGGAGCCACAGTCTGAAACAGACGGCTACCACATTATCCACTCTACTGGCCGCAACCCATATGCCAACCTAGCCGTCGAGCACCGCCTCTTCCAGCGCGCCCACCCCGAGTCTCGCCTGCTCATGCTCTACCGCAACACGCCCTGTGTTGTCATTGGCCGCAACCAGAACCCCTGGACTGAAGTCAATCTTGGAAAGCTTGGGTCGTCGGGCCAAAACGGCCGAGAGCAGGTCCAGCTGGTCCGTCGCAGATCCGGCGGCGGCGCCGTGTACCACGACGCCGGCAATGCCAACTGGAGCGTGCACGTGCCCAGCGCCGTCTTTGACCGCGACCTGCACGCCCTCATGGTGGCCCGCGCCCTGCAGCGGCTGGGCGTCGCCAGTGCGCGCGTAAACGAGCGTCACGACATTGTCGTCGCCGGCCCAGACCATGAGTTCAAGGTCTCCGGCTCCGCCTACAAGCTCACAAAGAAACGCGCGCTGCACCACGGCACGTGCCTGCTCGGCGCTGACCTTGCCGCCGTGTCCGGCATGCTGCGCGCCCCGCCCGCAGCCCCGTACCTCAAGGCGCGCGGCGTCGCATCCGTGCGCTCGCCTGTCAAGAACGTGACGCTGCAGGGCGAGGACGAGACGCAGCACGACCCGCACGACCACTTTGGCGCCGCCGTCGCGGCCGAGTTTGAGAGCCACTACGGCGCGACGGCGAGCAGCAGCGTGATCGACGTAGACGCACTGGCTGCCGAGACCGATGCATTTGCGTTTGACCCGCAACTGGCGCAAGGCTATGCAGAGCTTCTAACGCCCGACTGGCTGTACGGCCAGACGCCGCAGTTTACGTTCTCGACACAGCCGACAGAGGAGGACCCGCGCGAGCGGCCGGCAAGGCCAGCAGGCATTCCCGAGTCGTTTGACATGCGCTTCACGGCGCGCCACGGCCAGCTGTCAGAGATTGTCATTACGGGCCTGGCCAAAGACGACGACATGTCGATCGACAACAGCATCGCCGTCGCACTCAACGGGCAGGTCATTCACAAGATCAAGGACTGGCGGACTGTGCTTGCCGAGGCGTGCCCCGTGCCGGTGGACGAGACGCACGCCGAGGCCGCGGGACTATGGCTCAACGAGCTCTTTGGTGTCGAGATGTTTCAGTAATTTGATGTACTTTAGATTTCACTTGGGATATTGTATTATAGAAAAGTTGCATCGCATATAGACAAGAGGTATTCTATTCACATCATAATGAACAATAATCAACAGACAAGATCAAACGTGCTACAACAAAAGGAACAAGAACAAGAAACAAGAAACAAAAAACATTACTCCCCGGTAGACCCCATGACGCCGCGCTGGAACCAGTCCGCCACAGTGCTGAACCGGTCCTCGCTGTTGCCCAGCTCCGCCTTGAACAAGTCGTGCCGTGTCGCATACTCCTCCTGCTGCCGCCGGATCGCCCGCACCGTCGCATTGTCCTGCGCGCACAGCGGGCACTCCGTTGCCGGGTTAGCGCCAGCACCGCCGTACGAATCGCTGTGGAACGACGTCGGCGACGCGACGCGGCTGATGCCGCCGCTCACAGAGCCTGGGCCGCTGCCGTCGCTCTTGAGACACCGCTGGTGGAACGAGTGTTTGCACATAAAGTGCACTACCGGCAGCTCGAGCGGCAGCGCGCACTGGCTGCACCGCGTCGCCTGGAACACGGCTGGCTTCGCCTCGAGGTCGGCCAGCTCGGTGCGCCGCTGCTCCGTCTCCTGGCGGAACGATGCGATGCGCCGCTGGTTGGCCGCAATCTCACGCCGCTCGCGCTCAATCGTCTCCTGCAGGTACGGCTTGAGCATGCCCATTGTGGCGACGGGGTTCTGGCTCAGCGTCTGCACGACCTGCAGCGGCGCCATCAGGCCGTCGCGGTGGATGCGCTGTAGCACGGCCGACAGCTCGTCGGGACCGGCCTCTTCCAGCACCTGCGCGCTGGACGTCAGATACGACAGCGCAGCCGTGTACAGCTTGGGTTCTTCGGGCCCGTACTTGTGCAGCGCCTTGAGCGCCCCGCGCGTGTCCTTGGCCGACGTGTACGAGCGGAAAATATCAAACAGCAGGCCGGCCTGCTCCTTGACGAGCGTGGTGCCATCGCGGAAGTTGGACAGGTGCGACAGCAGCAAGACATTTGCCTTTTCAATAGCCACAGGCGCTTTGTCGTCACTGCCGCCGGTGCCGGTGCCGGTGCCGGTGCCCTGCTGGTTGATCAGCGTCTTGGCCTTGGCCTCCCATGCCTCGCGGTGCTGCTCGCCCTTCTTCTCGGCCGACTTTTGCAGGTACATCTCAAAGAGCGTCGTGTACAGGTCGGTGCGATCGGCGTCCGACAGCTCAGCCTTGTTCTCAAGTAGCGCCTCGAGGAAAACAATAAACTCGTCGGCATGGTCGATAAAGGACGAAAACGCCGTCCTTGGACGTGGTGTCTTGTATTCCAGGGCGGGTGCTTGTGATGGATCGGCAGCTGCCGCCGCTGCCGCTGCCGACGCTGCTGCCGTAGCCGCATTGCTAGGTGCGGCGTCGCCTGGTGTTGCAGTGCCACTGCCGTAGTAAGGAAGCGTGATTAGACCAGCCAGGCCAGACACGGCTCCGTATGCAAACCCGCTGCCGCCAGCAGCTTCAGTGGCCGCGGCGACGCCGGCTGCTGTCGGCACCTCGAGCTTGGGCGTGTACTTGCCGGTGTAGTAGTCGATAAAGAGCTGCGTTGTGTCCTTGGGGCAGTGCTCAATCAACACACGTGCATACTTCATAAGGCTTGCGTACGTGGTTTCGGGGTCCAGATGCCAGATAAAGTCCAGCGCGTCACCATACTGCTTGGCATCCTCAATGAGAATGTCCACCACCAAGTCGTTCTCGCTATGCTGCTTGGCCAGGTACACGGCCTGCTCGTAGTAGCCACCCTGCCGGCACATGGAGATGGCCGTGTCTAGGTCGAACTTGAGATCGCCGGGCGACTTGATAAACTTTTCCAGCTTGTCAATGTCCTTGAGCTTGGCGTAGCAGTTGAGCAGGAGAGTCGTGTGGTCGGCCGTCGCGCGGTGATGCTCGTGCAGCTCTTCGAGGTACTCGATCAAGTTGTGGATGCGCTGCGTGTCCAGGAACTTGCGGATCACCTGTGACGGCTCCGTGCTGTCAATCGCCTTGATGTACTGCACCATGGCCTCGTCGTAGCTCCCCTTCTGATACAAATAGTCGCCAAACTTGCGGAAGATGGTGTTCTGCTGCTTGGCGTCCAGGCCCGACTTGCGCGCGAGCTCGATAGCTAGGTGGTACAAGTTGCGCTGATAGAGCATGTCCAGGCGCTGCTGTAGCGTCTTTTCCTTGTACGAGCGCACCTTGCCATCGAGCGTCAGCACACACAGCCCGCCCCATAAATTGAATATGGCCTTGACAGGCGACAGCAGTGTCTCCGAGTGTGCGACAACCTTGAGGTCGGTCTCGAGCAGCGAAAATGTCGATGTGTTAAACAGAGCATCTGCTGTTGCCGCCACCGATGCACCCAGTCGTCTCCGGCTAGCAGCACCGCCCCCATTGCTCCCGCTACCGCCGTTACCGTTGCCTCCACTGCCTCCAAGCTGCGATGCGGGCGACACAATCGCAACGTAGTCGTCGTATACCGATATCAGGCTCTTGGGAGCGTCGTATGCCCGTGGCGGCCCCCGTCCGTCGATTGTGTAGTAGTAAATGGCATCGTCGCGCGCGACCACAATGTCGCCCGTGTGCCGGTCGACCGTCATGCATCCGACAGCACAGCCCGTGTCCTCTACTGTCTTTGGCGGCTGCGGCTTGCCCTTGGATGCCGCCGTGAGCCGGATGCTCAGGATGCGGCCTGTTGTCGCGATAAAGAGGGTCGTGTCAAAGCTGCCGTCCACGTCAATCTCGACGCCCGTAATGGGTTCTTCTGATTCATGGATGATGCGCTGGCGCGTGCCCGTGTCGTTGATCAGGTCGCCGCGGATGAGCGTCACCGAGCCGTTGGCGAAGCCGGCCGCGAGCTGCGACAGGTCTTTGGTCGCCGTGAAGGCCGAGATAGGAAATTGTTTCTTGCCGTTGTTGATCTGAATGGTGCTGAGACATGTCGGGAGGCCGGTCTTCTTGACGGGCCGGTCGAGTGCCCACACCTTGAGCACAGGCTCAGAGCTCAGGTCCTCGGCGACGGTGACGAGCAGGCTGGTGCCCTCGACCTGCCGCATGTGCGTGATGCTGCCCGTCTCGTGCGCCAGGAAGCTACGCACAATCTTCCAGCTAGGCCCGACTATCCGCACATATCCGTCGAAGCTGCCGAGGAACAGGCTGTCGGAGCCGGAGCACACGCTCGCAATCTCGTTGCTCTCAAAGTAGCTGCGCGTTTCGTCGTCGCCGGGTCTCGCCTGGTTGACTTCGAAGAAGTCAAACGACTTCCACTGCTGGGGTTAGGCATTGGTCGCAAGTTTCAAGTACTCTGATGGTGCTTACCGAGTTCGCCATGGTCACATTATCTATCTAACAATGTGTTGTCGAGTCGTCGTCGCGGGTAGCTGTTGTGATGCTGGCGGGATCAGTGGGTAGCTAGGCTGAGCCTAGGAGCTCTAGGCGGTTGCCGCTGTTGGGGACAGTGACGTTGGCGCCCCACACCCCTGAAGCATGTGACCGCGTATTGATTAGTCATCCAGAGTCTAAGCTGGTGAGACGAGGGTGATGTTTGAAGAATTACTTTTGACGTTTGTGATCATTGAATATATCGTACTCCATTTTTGAGAAAGGACTCAAGTCTTTAGAAACGACGGTTTTATCGTGACTGCTCAAAGGGGCAAAGGTAGATGATATGCTACGCTGGCCAGATCACTCGCATCGGATCACGAGATGATCACGAGAATGCAATCACACATAGTATGATGTAAATTAAATACTAAATGTCTAGCCAATATCTAGTACAGGAACCATAGATGGTCTACCGTGTGCACATTGAAAAGGAAACGAGCACTCGAGTAGCTTGCCTAGAAGATCGACACACTCCTCGCGGGTCAATGGGTCGTTGAATTTGATAGCATCTGTCTGTCAGCGCGGAGTCAATACCTTGCTTACGCGTATAGAAAACTTACTTCGACAAGCCTTGGAGTTGGCAAGGTCAAGGATGCCCCGGGGGCAACCGTTCAAACGAGCAATCCATGACTGATCCTCGTCTACCGAGGGGGCAGAGTCTGGATTTGCTGGAAGCTTTGACAACTCTGATCTGACAATGTCGATGACCAGTCTTGGCTCTTGCGTGCAGCGCTCGGCTATACTAACCGGCAGTCGGTCGACACGCAGCCAAGGAGCGCTGTCGGACGACAACACGTCGTAGTATATGCCCCAGTGGCGAAAGTAGCCGCGAGATTGATGGAGAATGGATAGCTCGCGTGCCGGCAGCTCGAAATTGAGAGGCTTTGAGAGGACTGTTGTGTTGACAATGAAAATTGGCGGCTTTTTCGAGGGTATAAAGTAGTCTCTGAGAAGTATCTCGACACGAATCCGCTCATCGGCCGCATGCTGGTCGACCAGGACAAGGATGCTGTCTCCCTTGATCGAGCTAGATGGGTCGTCTACCTCTCGAAAGGCTGGAACATTAAGAAGGATAAACTTTTGATCTACCTGGCCAATGACCCTGGCAGCCTCCAAGCCAGCTCGTGTTATCTTCAGCTCACCGCTAACAAGCGTGTTTTGGTCCAAGCAGTGCATCGCCGTGTGTTCAACGCACTCTTCTCCGTCCGCGCCATCAGAGCGTGAGCAGGGGTCAGCAAAGAACTTGCTTTCCTCTTCTTTCTGTGTCTTTTGCGACTGAGAGACAAAATTAGAGCTGTCTTCGGCGCCCTTCTTTTGCGGCCTCGCTGAACGCTTAGTCTGGGGCCACGACGAAAAGAGGGACATGCTAGACGAGCCCTTCCCTCGGCAAGGAAGCACGCGACTGTCTGCCGTCTTCTGCTTCTTTGTTGGAAAATATGCTGCAGAGCTGCTTGCACTGGACAGTCGCTCTTGAGGGAATCCTCTGCGCTCTTCATAGAACTCATGCTCTGCCAAGAACTCGCCAACCATGGTCTGCAAAAGACGCTTGATGATGCGCAAGTGCTGCCGCTGGTCATTGAGAACGTCTTCGACCTCGACACTGTCCTCTAGGTCGACGCATATACTAAACACGGGCCACCTGTCGACGCCTTTCCGTGGCTTCACCTCCCGGGTGATTCTATCGATGGGGCCCCTGAAGGTCCTATGTGCTGCCCCAAAGTTGGACTCGGCAAACATTTTGTTGATGTCGTCGTAGAGCGAGTGTGAAGCATCGTCTGTGAGTGGCTCGATGCCGATGCATATAAACTGCGTCTTCTTTGAGGCCACCGGGGTCAACGATATGGAGCCGGCTATAGAAACACCCGGCACAGATGCTTCGGCAGTGACCCACGACGCCACATTGGACGGATCGGAGTAGCCTGCCTGTGTCAACAACCTAGCAGTGCGAGCAATACCGGCTCTACCAGCGCCCAACGTCTCGGCTCGTAGCGTCTTCTTGCATGTGCTGTGGTCATCCTTTATAGCGACGGTGACATCCTTTGGGCAGGCGAGAAGTAGTGCAGTCACCGTCCGCACAAGGCTGTCCCACGTCCGCACCCACTCGGCCGATCCAGGCGCAGGCCGCATACGAGCCCTGACGGGCATGCATCCAAAAAGATCACGCACGCTGACACAAGTGCCATGTGAGACTGTATCCAGAGTAATGCTTTGAGACTCAGACTCGAGTCGCCTCAAGAGCTTGCCATTGTGCATGGTCAGACTGCTCCAAGGGTCTTGGCCTTGGCAGCGAGATGTCACTGTGAGCAGTGACAGTGCACCAACCGATGCTAGAAACAATCCATTGCGGCCATAATGTTCAGGCGAACTTGGATACTTTGACGTATCTGTTGTACTGGTCAGTCTCATGTTTGATATCATCTTAAAAGCTCATCTGCCATCAAACTCACAATGGCGTTTGCCGAGGCCGCCTTCTGGCGGAAACTCATACGATGCAATACCACGGCCATCGTCAACAACAGTGCACCCTCCACGGGCATAGTCGACCGTAATGTTCACCTTGCGAGCATCTGCGTCTAGGGCATTCTTCAGCAAGCCGACGACAGTGTCGTTCAGCGAGGTGACGATGGTGGACGATTTGATCTGCGCGGCCACTTCACCGGGAAGCCGCTGTATAGACATTCCACATGACTATAATCAGTGTACTGATAAAGGGATTACAAATAAAGAGAGATCAGCCGACTTGAGATTCTCTGGAGAAAAGAATAGAGACTCCATGTCACCGTTATGTCAACATGAGAAATGTGGGGCTGTTGATGATTATGTCATCGTACGATGAGAAGGCTCGCGGCGTGTCTATCTTCGTTCTTCATGATGTTTGCTTATCGCTACACTTTAGCAACAAACTAAATTCGTATGGTCTTTAATCAGAAGAGGGAGTCTAGATCCAGTCGCTGGCACATGGAATCTTGCTTGAGTATATCTCGTTTTGCTACCAAATTTTATAATATTTTGCAGAAAACTGAAAATAATCATGTCAAGAAGAAAAAAGGACGAAATAAATAAAAAATAATTTTAAAAATTAGTATATATACAAAATTTGTATAAGAACATGATTGAATTCCCAGACACCTAGACCTTATGCTGCTGCCGTCAAACAAGCGTCATAAGCATGCGTTGACAATGTCTGATATCACCACGAACAGGAGCACGTGACCGTATTCAATCGTCAAAACGTCGAGAAGAGGACGTAAAAAGGACGAGGTGCAGTCTCGAGTTAGTGTATGAAGAAATCAATCTGACTGAACGCTGAAGTGCTGTAATCACTGCGTTGCATATCAAGACTACAATGGTTGTTGACTTGCCATTTTGTGCGCCAATGATGACTAAGAATTCCATACCGGCAACTACATCAAGTCATCAGCCTCGTGATCACCACAGGTATTTCATGCACCGACGTTTTAGACATCAAAGAGGTATAACACACACGGGGTTAGCTTTCTGTATGCATGCACATCGCTAAGCGGCCTCCGATCTGTCCTCTCTCTGCCTGTCTTTCATGATGCATCATAGAGACGAGATCATCAACAAAAATTCACACAGACATATCGCCAAGAAGGCAATAGGATCAGAAATATTAGTCAACGTTAGCATTGGCAAGAATTACATAGCCTAGGTAAATAACTATGCTGAAGGAGAGACGAAAACCCCATGCAAGATTGGTCTCTGCCTTGATATCAAGGCTGAGAGGACAGACGGCAGGCAGATAGAATGAGGGCAGCATACAAAGAGAGCAGGCAGAGAAAAGCAACAGAGTCTAGGAACACACAAGGCCGACACCTCTTACTGAGACCAACGGCGAGTAGCGAGTGTTTGTTCATCTTGTCCTTCTTGTTTTAACAATGTTCATGTTCCGGTGCCTCATCCGATATTTTGATGTTTGTTTGTTGATTGTGCGTGATAATTGTTCCCTGAAAAAACTCCATTAAACTTTTTTCATCTTTTTTTCACTCATCCCGACCCAATGCAGCCGTCCTCTCTCCAAGGACAGCCACCCATCATGAGAACATGAGAACATTCTAAAAAATGAAGACTTCAAGTTTGAAACCATTTTTGAAACATTTTTGAAAACATTGTGTAAAGAAAAACATCTTCGCTGTCCAACTCGTCCTATTTCGATTTCGTTTTCGGCAAAGTCATTCTTCACTTCTCCTCGTCCTCGGCCAGGATTGCCTGCCGCTTGGCGGACTGTCTCTCCAGCTTCCGCTCGCGGGCGGCCTTGGTCTTGGCGCGCTTGGCGTCCATCTCGTCCTTCAGCTGCTTCTCGCGGGCGTGCTCGGCCTTGGCGCGGTGGATCTATGCATATTAGTATATGATTGTTGTTGTTGATGATGATGCAAAAAGATAATACGTACGTGCTCGACAAGGGCGCGCTTGTGCTTGAAGGTGTTACCCTTGGCCAGGTGGTACAGCTCGTGGTAAAGGTGCTTGTCAATCTTGCCAGAGGCACGGTACTTGACTAGTAACCGGCGCAGGACACGCTGGCGGCGCATCCAGAGGACCTGCCTGTATGGGGTTAGAAGTCGGAAGATAGAGATCGAAAGAGAAGAGATATACGTACTCAGGCATACGAGCGTCAGCGGTACCCTTCCGCTTACCGAAACCACGGTGACGGCCGATACGGCGGGCCAGGTTCAGCTCCCGGGCACGGGCACGCGAGTGCATGGTGGCGGGCTTGCGGATGATGAGGCCATCGGAAACCAGCTTGCGGACGGACTGGCGGGAGTTGGCGTTGGCGATCTCGGTGACCTCGTTGGGGTCGAGCCAGATCTTGTTCTTGCCGCAGCCCAGGACGGCCGAGGCAAGACGCTTCTGAGTGCGGAGGTTGACCCTGAGTTTGTTAGTACCGAACGGTAGAGCCGGTGGTGCAGACGCAGACGCAGACGCAGGACGGAGCGACGGCAATTGATGAGATGAAGAGACCGGCGTTGTGCGTTGACATTGTTGACTAAGTGTGGTGTGTTTGTACTTGTGTCGACTGATTGTGGTTTGTGGCCGTTGTGTCTTGGATGATCTTGAAATCAATTCTCAATTCCACGTTGTCGAAATTAAATATCGAAATGGCGGCATTAAGCTGCAGATTGAAAACTTTCAGATCGTAGTGTATGCTTTCGTCCATCTTCTTGTGTGCCGTTCTTGTTTCGCCGTCGTTGATTCTTCTGCAGTGTGTCGTGATCTTATCATCGTCCATCTTGACCTCGGCGGCGCCCTCCTTGTCGGTTCGTCGATTCAACGGCGGCCATCTCCATGCCCATCAAATTCATCATCGCCATCGTGTTCTGCGTTCTGCTCCAAATAACAAAGCAAAACTCACATCTTGAATGCTGTTCGGGGTGGTCGTCGAAGCGGTTGTCGAAGTCGGTGATGTTGTTGGGTGGTGAGGTTGAAGAGGAAGACCTTAAAAAAATGGCACTTTCACGTAACAAGGCGGAAAAAAAAAGCGATCACAGAGAGGAAAAAATTGAACAGCGGGAAAGCGCAGGCAGAGGGCAGCAGGGCAGAGAGGGGAGGGGGTCACTAGGCAAAAGGGCCCCACTCGGGCGGCCACACACTAATTCCGGGCGCTGCAAAACACTGCACTCGTTTGACTCAAATTCTTTCTTGTGTAAAGAACAGGGAAAGAAAACAGAGATTGTGCGGGCGGCTTGAGAGCTAAGCCCGATCTGGACAAAGAGAGGGCAACCCCAATCACGATAAGCGCCTCATGTGCTCACGTGACTATACGATAATCTAGTTTAAGTACACTGTGTCTATTGTTTGGCACACGGCTCTATACAGTGCTGATTCTGGTCAAGATGAATCATCATGAATAGCAGTACTTTGTTGATGTATCTCATTTATCTCACGTATTTCAGTCAGTTGCATACTTTGGTTTGTACTTGGAATATCAAGATTTAAAGCATTGCTATTGACTGTCCATATGGGACGATGCGTAGTATCGACAGTCATTAAGATCAAGGCCCATAGACTGAACTCTCTGAATTATCTGGAAATATATTGCTACTCAACTTCCTAGAATATGAAGAATAGCCGGGTAAGACGTACAGTTAGACAGGGTGCAATTGCAGAGTAGGGACTCCTTAGATGCCTTGATGACATAATAGTGCTTTGTCGTGGACGCCAACGGTCAACACCAACAAGACACATAGAGAATCTAAACTCGAACAGGCTGAAATCACTATTGAAAGTATCGCAAGACAGATTCAGGGATCAGATGAGATGTCAGGTAAAATGAATGTAAACTGTAGAACGGGAGCCTCATGGCCAGATGTTGTTACTGCTACCTGCTGCAGTGTGCTCTCATTGGCAGCCATGACGTAGGCTGCTTAGGTAAGCTAGAGAAACGACGCCTCAGGTCAGCTCCTCGCCCGTCAGCAAACACATCACGGCCCCGACAACAGTTTCATAATTTACATTTGAATTCACATCTAAATCTACGTCAGGCTATTGGATATCGTGACCTCAACAAGGGACTGCCTCGATAGACCACGCGTCCAAAGTTATCATCTACACCCTGCATCGGATCTGCAAAAACTTGCGATGGAAGTATGTGATGACGACACGGATATCTACAGCTATGCAACTCAACTAACATCCAGTCCACAAATGTATTCAACATTGCCTCGCTGAGCTGGCTCAGCATCCAGGCCTTGCCGCTCATTCTGTGGCCGCAGTTTGTCGCCTCACTCCTCGGCACGGACCGCATCGTCTCGCGTGGGTTTTCTATTTTCTACTGTCAACATTACTCAAAGATAATACTAATAACAGCTGCCGCCATCTACTTTGCTCGCGCGCTCGGCCTTGGACAGCTCGGCCTTGCTCTCACAGGGTCTTGTGCTGTCCGGCCTGCTCCCTCTTGGCTCAGCATCCAGCTCTGAGACTACCTCTCCCTATGCATGGGCAGCCGTCTTGATTGCCACCTTTTACCACAGCACGGCCGCTTTTTACAGCTACGGCTGCTACTACTACGAAGAGTATGGCAGCGTGACGGCGTATGCATTTGGCTGCACTGGAAGCAGTATCTTGGCAGCACTTGGTCTATGGTGCCTCATGTTTGGCGACGGCAGCGGGCACACAAGCCACATCAGCAAGCGCACCGGCGCGGACAAGCGGACGAGCGGATTCCCGTTCAAGAACAGCACTGCCGACAAGCGGAAGTAGGCTGTATCATAGACTGCTTAGATAGCTCACACTGATGAGTTTTGATGGCTTGGTACTGCTGTGTTGCGTTGATTTTGGAAGTGATAGTCGGAAAACCACACGAGCAAAGTTGAAATCAAGAGATGAAGTCAAATTAAAGAAAACCGCTTATAAAATAATAACCCTCGAATGTAGCTTCCAATCACCCCTAATGTATCATCGTACAAACAAATACCCAAACAAACTAAAGAAGAAAAAGAACAAAGAAGAATGAAAACATGAAATAAAAAAATCGAGGCAAGACTGCCTCAGAGACTTGTAGAGCCCGAAACAACCTCGTTTGTAGTAGTACAGATTACCGACTCTTCCGCCGCCGCATGCTTTTGGCCAGCTGCCGCCCTGACCGCCGTAACGCCATAGTCCCAGTGCCCGCCTAGTCACCGTTGACCGTCACTTCGTTGCGGAGCGAGGACCCGACGACAGAGAAGGACGTTGCATCGGCAAAGGAGTAGTCTTGTGTTGCATCGGGGTCTAGCGTCATGTTGGTAATGTCGTCGTCTTCGTCATCATCCCCATCATCGTCCCCGTCGTTGTCGCCGTCCACATCGTCCACATCGTCGTCGCCCTCGCCATCACCGTCCACGTCACCCTCACCGGCAGAGTCGTCGTCGTCCTTGGGGTCTTCGCCGCGTGCGGCTGCCTCCTCAGCCCGGCGTGCAGCCTTCTCGGCAGCGCGCTTCGCCTCCTCCTCGGCAAGGCTCGCAAGCACAACCTTGCGCCGCTCGTACCAGCTCTTCTCGCTCGCAATCACCTGATCCAGCAGCACCTGCTGCTCCAGCCACGCCGTGTTGTACACGTCCTCCCACGCAGCACACTCCTTCATTAGGTCGCGGTTCTGGTCCTCGGCCCACCGTAGCTGGCTGCTGCACAGGCCATACAGCTTCTTAATGGGCATGTCCATCTCGCGCGGCGTGAAGCCCTGTTCCTTGGAGAGCACCGTAATGTCCGAGCTGGCCTCGTCAGCCGACGCACCCGGATCGAGCGATTCGTCGTGGCCTGACGCGTGCGATGCCGGCGTCTTGATGATGATCTTGAGTTTTGACTTGGTGCCGTTGGTCGCAGCGCCTGCCTGGCCGTTGGCGCTGCCGTTGGCCGCGGAGCCGTTAGCTCCTGCAACACTGCCGCCGGCCTTGGCCCGTGTCAGCGATGTATCAAACGACCGCATCAGGTCGATCTCGTGTGCGGTGCGCATGTGCTTGTTCAGCGCATCCTGCCGCGCAAATGCCTGGTCACATTCTATTCTGTCAGTATTTTACCGGTATACTAAGAGCTTGGTGGAACATACCTGGTAGGAGACACACGTGGGGCTTCTCGCGCGTGTGGCTGCGCAGATGGGCCTTGAGGGCGTATGCGCTGGCGTGTGACTTGCCCTTGCGCGGACACCCGAACCATTCGCACGTGTAGCGCCGCTGCTTGCCCTCGACGTGCTCGGCGTGCAGGTGCTCGACGAGCTTGTCCATCGTGCCTAGGTCGCCCGTCTCGCAGCCGTCCCACGCGCACACTGTCACCTGCGGCTCGTTGTTGTTAATCTCCTCTTCCAGCAGGTGGTGGTATGTCGAGTTGGGCGCGTGCGGCTTGGGCGCGGGCACATCGCCATCTGTGTCTTCGGAGATGTCCGACATGGCGTCTATGTCGTCGTGGTCGGCGTGGCCTGAAGCATTGTTGACAGTACCGCGGATAGAGAGCTTCTTGTCGACGCCGTTGGCGCTGCCGCTGCCATTGCTATTGACATGGCCGTTGGTGCCGTTGGTGTGCATCACCGTGACATCGCCGACGTCGTCTTCAACCTCTGCCTCGTCGTCATCGGCCCGTGTCGACGACCGCGACTTGCGCCGGATCAGAATGCCCTTCTTGACAGCTGGTGCAGGCTGCTCGCTGTTGTCGTCGCGCATTTCGTCATCGTCGGCTTCGTGGTCACGCGCAGCCGTGCTACCGGGTGATGCCACGGCCGAGCCGTTGGCAGCCTTGAGCCGCTTTGATGGGTTGAGGGCCTCGGCGGCGCTCTCGTCTTCGTAGTCGGCAATCGGTGATCTTGGAGACAGCGACGACTGCCGTGATGATGTGCGTTTCGACATTGTGGTGTTATTTGATGGTTTTTATGTCGAGGAGAAAGAAGAGACAGATTGAAATCGCGTGAGGTTTGATCATTCGATGCTCAGATCGAGGCTCAAAATGGCCGAATAGGAGCTCAATAGGAGTTGAAGCAATATGCGATCCGCAGATGACGACGATGGCGACAATCAGTCGCGAATGATAATTGAGGTGTCGTATTCGTTTTCTAATATGTTCGACGATAGTATCGTGACGCCGTGGTGATGTGGTGATGTGGTGATGATAAGAGACGAAAGGGATACAACAGACGGGGGCGATGCCCTTTTTCACATTTCGATTTGGCTGGCTGTTCTTAGAGCATAATGCATACAAAATGGACGCTGCTGACAGGCGCCTCGTCAGGTCGCGGCTGTTGCTAGAGATCGCGCATTGCCGTGTCGAGTAGGGTGGGTCTTTAATGACTAAGCCACCGTTGATTAGGTAAACATTATTCATTTCCTCCAATATTCCACTCCTACAGGCAATGGCTGCAGCCAGGCAGCTGGCACACCACACTATGCATACACTGTAAACCGGTGCTGCCCCTCCCCCACATGCTTTCAGCGTAATGAGCATAGCGGGCCACTGTCCGTAGGGAGCTTCCTAGCAACCACCGAAAAATCTTAAATAGTAAACAAGAAGCGCCCAACGTCAACCTGCTTGTATCCTCTCTATTCTAATAACACCACACTCTCTGGTATGTAAGATACTTTGCGCGTTGAAGAGTCAACAAGACACAAACCAAGCTCACTGCAGACACTCTCCACTGCATCACACAACGCAAACCAACTGACACCATCCAGACTTCTTCTCACGATATACTCCCTCCCTCTCACAACAACTCACACACCATGGCATCGACCAAGATCTTCTCCCTCGAGGGCAAAGGCCTCAAGCTCGACACCGCCGCCGACGCTGAGCCCCATATCGCCCCCCTGCGCGCCATGGACGACGTCGAGGAGGTCCGCCTGCTCGGCAACACCCTGGGTGTTGGTGCATGTGCCCTGATCGGTGAGGTGCTGGCCACCAAGAAGACCCTGCGCTCTGCCAACCTGGCCGACATCTTCACCGGCCGCATGCTCAACGAGATCCCCGAGGCCATCTCGTCGCTGCTCACTGGCCTGCTCAACCTGCCTCTGCTCAACACCGTCAACCTCAACGACAACGCCTTTGGCCTTAACACCCAGGCACCCCTCGTTGCCTTCCTCGCTGCCCACATTCCCCTGCAGCACCTGTACCTCAACAACAACGGCCTCGGCCCGCACGCCGGTATCCTGGTGGCCGATGCACTGAGCGCACTGCACGCCAAGAAGGAGGAGGCGCGCAAGGAGGGCAAGTTCGAGACGGTGCCGGACCTGGAGACGGTCATCTGCGGCCGCAACCGCCTGGAGAACGGCAGCATGACTGCGTGGGCCAAGGCGTACAAGCTGCACAACAAGGTCAAGGAGATCAAGATGGTGCAGAACGGCATCCGCCAGGAGGGCATCAGCCACCTGCTGAGCGAGGGCCTGCACCACACGACAACGATTCGCGTTCTGGATCTGCAGGACAACACTTTTACGCTGATGGGCGCCAAGGCCCTCGCTGGCGTTGTGCCGCGGTGGACTGAGATTGAGGAGCTGGGCATTGGCGACTCGCTGTTGAGCGCCAAGGGCGGTGTGCTGCTGGCGGGTGCGCTGAGCAAGGGCCAGAACAAGAAGCTGCAGATTCTGCGTCTGCAGTACAACGACATTACTGCTCCTGGCCTCAAGGCGCTGTCCGCGGCCGTCGACAACTCGCTGCCTGTGCTGAAGAAGCTCGAGGTCAACGGCAACAAGTTCTCGGAGGACGACGAGGCTGTTGTCGCTCTGCAGGAGCTGTTCGAGGCGCGCAAGGAGTCTCTTGGCGGCGACGACGAGGCCGACGAGGATGCCTGGGGCCTGGACAGCCTGAGCGACCTCGAGGACGACTCTGACGACGAGGAGGAGGAAGAGGATGACGAGGACGACACCGAGGAGCGCGCCGAGAAGCTGATCAAGGAGGCAGAAGAGGCACAGGAGGAGCCGACTGTGCAGCTGCAGGACAAGGATGTCGACGCCCTTGCCAAGAAGATTGAGAAGACTGTCATCTAAGAGTCGACTCTTGGTTGATGTCTTTTCTGTTTTATTTCACGATTTGCTTTTGTTTACCTATACACCTTGCTTTGTTTGCATGACTACACTGTATATACTCCCAGCATTACATTTGTCTTTATGTTTGATTTACCGTGATATGTTTGAGATGCTCATGTTGATATTAATGATTTCTTGGAGATGCGATGCCAAGCTGATGACAGGTTGACAACCCTGCGTGTAAGTCGGCAGTCATATATTGATTACATAATCAACATCGCCAACTGACAGCAGTGTCCAACCAAGTTTTAATCAAGTCCTTTGTAGCCGTCGACGTCGTCAATATTGGAAACTACATTGGTCCCTACTGCCGTCTTTGTTCACCTGTGCGGCCCCACTGCGGTGATGTCACTCTCAGCCGCTGCTCGCGTGCCCGGTACTCCGGTACTTTTGTCTTACACCTGTGAAAGAGCAAAGAGGAAAGAGCAATCGATCAGTCAGCAGCCACAGGCAGGACCGATGAACTGCCTCGGTGCACGAGCATTTGTTATTCTTATAAGCTAGAGCTCCCCCTCCTTGTCTGTTGCAATGTAGTCTACAGCATATCGCTATTTGTTAAACATATTAATACCATTATCATGCCGCGCGAATCCGTGTTTGACTCGACCGAGTGCGTCATCGGTGTCCTCTGGGATCTCGCCCTTGGCTTCTTCGTCGCACGCGTCGCCTTCTTCAACTCTATCCTCGCCGTCGCCGCCGTCTTTGCCTCCTTTGCCGCCCTCACCGTCGGCCATGCCATGGGCCATGCCGTGCTGCCGTCTGTTTTTTCGTCGGCCCAGTCGCGGCGCTTGTCTGCTGTCAACATTCTTTTTAGAGAAATCCGCGGCAAGGGCGTCGCTAGCTCTGTCAGCACCGTTGTCGGCGAGCCCGAGCTCATCCACCCGACAGCCACGGCACACGTGTCGACCGTCTCGTCTGGTCCCATGATGACCGCCGTGCTCGTGGTGTCAACGATCCTGTCCGTCGCGGCCAGCTGCCGCCTGCTCATGGACTATGCGCGCATCCCGCGTCACCGCGGCTTCCGGCTGGCCATTGGCGGTGCCAGTGCTGCGTACGTCTCGGCTGCGTGGCTCGTTGCTCACCTTGTGGCCAACAGCGGCAGCAGCAACGACACACGTGTGCCTCTGCTGCAGGGCAAGACCGTGCTGACTGTTGGTGCAACACTTGTGACGTCCATTGCGCTGATGCCGTGGGTGTCCATGGAGGTGCTGGAGCGTCTCGACCGGCGCACCGCGCATCTTCGCCGTCACGGCCGGAAACACCGCCGCGGCGTGGACAGCATCGACCGAACCTCGACCGCCTCAGCATCTGCTACCGAGTCCGAGGACGAGCTGGCCGGCGCTCCCGAGAAGCGCAAGACAAGAACGTACAAGAAAAGGACCACTGGCAACGGCCGCCTGCTCAAGGAGAAGCCGGCAACAAAGCGGTACGATCTGCGGCGGAACCCCAAGCAGACAGAAAAGGTCGATCTCATCTGAGAAAGTGTGGAAGGTTGAAGTTGTCGGATCGTTTGAGTCCAAGTTAAAGACTAGAGAGTACTCTCATTGTTGTTTATGCTAGGAATACCACATTTATTCGTATCAATGCCTCTATGTTCTCTATATCTTGATAAATGAAATCCATTGTCTATAGCTTGGACCATAGACCAAAGTTGCCTGGTTTTGCTGGTGCGGCATTCTTTGCCGGGGCGGTTGGTACAGACGTCGACGGCGGCGGCACACGCACAGCGACAGAACTCGTCTGGCCGACCTTGAAGCCGCGGCCGCTGTCAAACAGCATCTCCTGGCAGTCCTCGGGGCCGACGCCGTTGGCAAACTGAAACACAAAGTACGGGATCGACGTGCCCGGCTGGCCCAGAGCTGCCATTGGTGCGTGCCACGTGCCGACACCGTACGTCACGGCCTGGTCGCCGCGCGCAATAAACGCCTTGAGGTTGCGCAGATCAGGAATTCCCTTGATGTCACCCTTGGACTCTGGCAGGGTGGGCGCCACAACAACCAGGTACCGCGTCTCGCTGCTGCTGCCCGTCGCCAGCGGCACAAATGTCTGCGTCGTGTACGGATGCCGCTCCAGAATGGTGACGTGGAACAGGCCGCCACCGTCGTTGGGCGACGTCAGCAGATTCTCGGGCAGCAGGGTGCGCGCGGAGCAGACAAACATGCTGGCGAGGGGCGCCGAGGGCGCGCCGCTGGCGCAGCGGTCGGCGGCATAGCGGTCGGCGAGGGTGGAGACGCGCTGGTACTTGATGGCGGAGCCCTGGTTGGCAGACACCGGGTTGAATGGATGCGGCTCGGTCGTCTTGCTGTCGGACCTGCCGTCGAGGTCGCTGCCAAAGGCCTGGGCATACTGCGAGGGCTGGACGTCAGGCCGCGGGTTCTCGATGACGTCGCCAAAGGGCGCAAAGGCGGCGGCCGTGAGCGGCTCTGTGGGGATGGTGAGCCGAAGGCCCGAAATGTCTAACCGTTCCGGCATTTGTGGTGTGTGTCTGTTTTCGTGTAGCTGCTGGTGAGCAATTCACAAGGAGAGAGAGCAGAAAGCAAAGAGACTGTTAATATCTCGCTCTTGATCGCCGGAATGACGTCGGGAAGGTGCTGACTAAGTTGGATTACTCCTTTGTCCGTCTAGCTCTGTCTCTAATATCGTCAACGTTTCCAGGTTTCAAGCTTCGATTCGCAATTATCCCAATTCCTCGGCAAGCCAATCCTTGTCGTCTTTATCTTTATCTTTATCTCTCTGCAACAGTAATACAGCAGACTGACAGATTAAAATTGTGGGATTTGCGGGGCCGATCCGGGGCCGTTGTGAGGCAAACTGGAGAGACGCGAAGAGAGAAGAGCTGGCCAGTCTGCCATCTAGTTCTTACAGTAGTACTTTGATATCTTTGTTTGTTTGCATGTGTTTCCTCAATTTTTTACATTACGAATATTCTTGCAATCAATTTAATAAACATTATCTGCCGTTGACTGGAAATTAACTGTGGAATTCTGTAAAGAAACTGAGCTTAACCAATGCGGAAATATGCCATGCGAACCATTTCACAAGAATTTAATGAATATTTCATATTTACATAGAAATACGAGCAACCAAGAAAAAGAGTCAAAGCAATGTCGAGCCAATATCAAAGCGGAGCTTCCCTTGCCCGTATACTTTGGACAGCACATCAGGCAACCACGTGGCCTCCGGGGCCACTCCGGTCTAACGCGGGGAACATTTATAGAACTATTCTAAACACACCTCTACTCACCATCTTAGCTGCAGACATCTACAATGGCAGACCTTGTGCTTCCAGACCACAAGAACAAGTATGAGGACCTGACGGGCATCACGGTGCAGCCGGGCGACAACCCGTACCAGGCCCTGCTCACCGCCTGCGACGACGACCCGGCCAAGATCCAGGCCCTCTACTCGACGCACCGCACACTGCGCAACGCCCAGCAGCGTGCCAAGTTCCTCGACCCGGCGTTTGAAGAGGTCCTCGTCGACCCGTACCTGCTGCGCATTGAGAACCCCCGCGTCGACCCGGCGTTCAAGGACCCGCGGTACGGCTTGGTCTTTTGGGCCCGCCCGCCCGAGCATATTCTGCAGCTCGCCAGCCACATCCAGCAGCAGCTCAAGGCGGCGTCTCCTGGCATCTGGCTCATGCCGCTGCAGCGCATGCACATGACGGCCCTCGAGATTGTGCATTCGCGCACCCCCGAAGAGTCGCAGGCCATTGTCGACACGACGGCCAAGGGCATCCCGGGGATTGTCAACTACACGTACGCGCACCGCGCGCGCCTTGTCAAGCCCATGATCTCGTACGACCTTGCGGCCGTGGCCCTGTCGTTTGTGCCGGCCGTCGACGAGCCGTACGCATCGCCACCGCCGATTCCGCCCGTGACTCCCGAGCAGGCGGCGCCGCCGTCGTCGTACACCTACCACCACCTGCGGCGCGACCTGTTTGACAAGGCCAAGGCGACGGGCGTGGACATTGCGTCGCGGTACGTGGTGCCGAGTGCGCACATTACGCTCGCGCGGTTCATGGACACGGCAGAGTATGCGACGCCAGAGGCGCGGCAGGCATGGGTGGAGGCGCTGGACAAGCTCAACGCATGGCTCGAGACGCAGGTCTGGGACAAGGTGTGGGCAGACGCCGCGGGCACGCAGGCGCTGAAGCCGCCGCACGAGCGGTTTGTCGGTGAGTGGGTGGTCGGCCAAGAGCGCGGCCTGGATGCGCGGACAGGTGCGCTCTGGTACGGCGGCGGACGCAGTGTCATGGTTGGCGAGGGCTTCTAGTTTTTGTCTAGTGTATAGAAATTTACGGTTACAGATCGAGATCATGTTGGTAATTTTAACTATTTTTTTCATTCATTTTGTCGTCCAGCCAAAGCTTGTCCCTCTCTCGCGCCGCTGCTCGCGTCCGAAGCCGACGGGCAGCGACAAAACTGACTAAGACTATCACATGTAGATGTAAGCGGACGAGTATGTTTTGTTTGTCGTTAGATCCCATGATCCCTTTTTATTCGAATCCTATGAATGGACAACCGGCCGTTCTTGCGCCCCCAGAAATACTGGCTTTGTTGAGGTATTGTTTTGTGAGAATGTGTGTGAGAGAGAGAGTGAGAGAGATTGACATCACTGATATCAAATCATGTTCGGGAGTTCGGATAGAAGAAGAAAAAACAATTCGGCATTTTTTTGATGTAAACAAAAAGAGACTGTATAAAAGATGTTGATTTGGCGATCTGTTTAGAAAACCAGAGCGGCACCCTTCGTCTTCTTGTCACCACTGTTGTTGTTGTTAGCAGGGCGCGTGCAAGAGGGACAATACGGGAGAAAACATACCCAAGCTCGAAGTGCTTGGTCCGCTTCAGCGGCAGCTGCTTCTTGGCCTTGCATGATGTGCACTCAAGACGCAGCACGATCTTCTTGGTGGTCTTTGCCTTCTTGTGGAAGATCTGCTTGGTCTGACCACCGTAACCGGACTGCTTACGGTCGTAACGACGCTTACCCTGAGCGAACAGAGAGGCCTTGCCGGTCTTGTACTGGGTGACCTTGTCTGTGGGATGTTAGTTTGTGTGTGGAGGCAGAGTTGGATTGGAGTTGGCGTGTGGTTGTTTCTGGTTTGGAGGTGGGTTTGCGGCATGGGCTGTTTTGATGTATAGATGAACGGGATGCAAGTGTGTTGATGCTGATGATGTGTAGTGCCTGCTCGTTGCCGTGTGCTGCAGAGCTGAATGCCGTCGTGATGCCGTCGCGTGCCGTCGTGATCGATGCTGCAAACCAAACTCCAACCATGAACAACCAAACGCCCTCCTCTGGGTATCAAATACGTACGCTGGGTGTGCTTGCGGCACTCCTTGCCCTTGCCTATAAGGAATTCACGTTAATATCATGCTCAAGTCGTCCACTGCATACAATGTCGTCGGGTTGGCGATCATGTTGTCGTCGGGGATGTAGGTGATGGTTAAACGCACAGTAGGTCTTTCTCGTCTCTGTATGGATGTTAGCAACTGTCCTTGATAAATATAGATGTTATGTCAAAATTTCATCATGAATTCCGCCCGCTCTCTCGAAAATTGTCGTCATTTGTCATTGCCATTTGCCATTCGATTTGCGATTGGTTGTTGTTTGTTCCTGTGGTCCTCCTTCAACATCAGCCCGGCGAAATTGGGTGAAAATCGGCGTGTCTATTCGATCGATAATAGAAACCGGGATGACTGATGCTCTTCGTGATGTTTTTCGGATGCTTCGTGACGGCTACTGACGACAAATGACGACTTTTCGAGAGAGATTCGGCGGTATCGTTGATTCCATTCTTCCAGTGTCGGCTGTGTTCGTCTGCTCTACTCACTGGGAATGTTGACCATCTTGGCGGTATTGACTCGAAATTGCGAGTATTGGTCTTGTCGTGATGTGATGGGGGGTTGTCGAATTGCGGGATGCAAAGATCTCAAAGGCTTCTTGATTTTCGTCGATTTCAGTACACCAGGAGGAGTTCCCACTCTAGTTTTTTTTTCGCCCGTTCTGCCATTCTTGCCCATTCTTCCAAGTCCACGGCCCTAGTTTGCCCCGCTTTTCACCTGCTGGAAAATAATTTGTGCGTTTCGGGGCAAAGGTCGAGGATGTAGAGAAATATTAGTAAGAGTGGCTGATGCACGCGCCACAGGCCCACCACAGTGCAGAAACTGTACAGTGTGATCTAGATGAAACACATTGACACTGTTTGTGATTTCATCCCATGTCTGTCGTTTGTATCAGGTATCATTTGTCCGTCTGTACCGGTGCCTTTTTCATTTCGCATGTCACAACCACATTTGCCCGGAATTGCAGTGGCTGACAGCAATCTCGGGTTTGATACTTGTGTCATCTTGACGATTGTTATTGCATTGCGAGATTGATCTATGCTACTTCTTTGCCGAACAACTGAAAATAACTGCTTACATAATCAGCAAATATCAATCAACGGCCCCTGTAATATCTCGGAAGCTGTTCATCCTACCTCGGCCGCAGCTATCTCGCTATGGTCTCTGCAATATCCTGGGATAGACAGTGCAGATATCCTAGCTGTCTACGAGTGGCTACCGAGCCGATATCAAACTGCCTTGCCATACTCTGTAGATTGTTTGTGCGATAGTGCTCTGTAAAGCTGTAATCAGCACCAGTTAGGCATAGTTACCTAATATGCTTCGGAGCCCTCGCCCTTTCCGACAGCCACGGATCCGCTGTGCCGCTGCTTCCTGTCCCCTGCTTCTCGAGCTCGCATCTGGCGTCTTGTAGCTTGATGTTCCGACGATCTCATGCAAAACACCAAGCTAGCATCCCCTAAGTTTCTATTTTTTGTGATATTAATTTTAGTTGTTTCGAGTTGAATGTTGGAGTAGCATGGCTTGATCACCCTCAATGGTGCCTACAGTCGCATTGTGGCTTAAAATCAAACAACGGAGATTTCGTTTCTTTTTTCTTTGACAAATCAACGGGCAGAGGAGGTCAAGCATAAGCACATGAAAGGAGAAGCAGATGAAGAAGCATGTAAACAGAAACCATAGAGCCAAACAAGACATCGGCGAAACAACGACAACAAATCAAACCGTTGCCACAAAGTCTCCGATGCAGCTATCACATCCCGTGTGTTGCCCGTTGCATCAGTACGAAGTCCTTTGTTCTCAGTATTCATCTGTACTTGGTATATATTCATTCTACTTGTCTACTACTTCTACTTCTACTTCTACTTGCAATACACATGGCCATATCGTTGAGCACAAGATCCCGTCTCCCCGTGTGCTTGTGCATGGTGCTCGTGGCCAGGCCGTGTCTTGGCTGCCCCTGGCTTATCATGGCAACCAGACGAGTTACTCTTCGAGGTCTTTATCTATCTAAAAATACCCAGTAATCAACAAAGCTCATGGTGCATGTCTACAGAGCTCAACTGGGACTATCATATCTGATACTCGGCCGCGCATGCATGCTGCCCTTCATCTGCTTGGCCAGCCATGATCATTTCCATCTGGCCATTCATATCTTTACGAAGTATTTACATTAATCTTCTCCATCTCGCTTTCGTACTTTGCAAGTCTTGCCTGACTGAGAGAGCAAAGTACAGTCCATCCTCGTCTCATGTCTCATGTGTTTCTCTTGTCGACCTCTCCTCAACACACACAGACCACCAGGAACCCTGCTGATCTTCACTCTGCCCCAACCAGGGCCCACTGCTTCTGCCATTTCTTCTCTTTTTCCTTTTCTCTTCATCTTCGTCTTCTCCGCAGCCCGCTTTGAGCATCACGTAGTCAAGGCGTCGTCAACAGGTTGAGCCACCCTCTTCTGCACAAAATAAACGCATCGCACAGAGTAAGATATATTGTGCCATCGCATTGTGCAAGCTGCATGTATCGTTTCTTTCGGTATCACCACATAGAGGCCTCTAGTACTCAAATCGTGCCTCAAGCTGAACACTGCAGATCGCCGTCATTTCTTTTTTGATCTTTTCTTCTTTGCTTCTTGCTTTTTGCTTCTTCTCTTTGCCTCTCGTCTATTTTTACTCTTTGCTCTCTTTGCCCGCTGCCCCCATTTCTTCCGCTGCCGCCGCACGCGGCGATCTTTACATTACCAATTAGCAATATCACCTCCCAGCACTGAAAATGAAACATGGCATGCTTTTGATTAACAACTGTGAGATATTGCTCCCTACTTATATCGCCGCCTATATCATGGATTATTCGAGGACATATAAGGACATAAGCATAAATGCGAGAGACTGAGTTAGCCGAGATCTGGAGATGCAGTGCGCATGTAGTCATCAAGTCTTACCAAGTACTCTGCACTGAGTAGTCAGGCACATTGCTCTTTCCGGGACTTCCTCTGCCCAGTCCCCCGTGATACCCTGAATGCACCTTCCCGCCTGATTAGCTGCTCCTGCTGTTCCTGTGCGCTCGCCCGCTGCTCCTTCCTGCCTTATGCTGCATGCATGAGCCTTCTTTCCTTCATCAGCTGTCAGGTCTGTACTTCCTACTAAGAAGAATTACCCCTGGCCCTGAAAGTTAATGTGATCGTATCATATATCCATCGCTCCTTCCTCGAGTTTATTTGCCTCTTCCCTCTTTGCACTGCTCGCCCTCTTCTCTTCTTCTCGCTGGACATCCTGACATCTCAAACACTTTCTTCCTCCTCCAACATCACCAACTCCCACTCGGGCGATCACAACCAACTTTCCTCAATACTCGGCCCGCCCCAACAACATCCTAACGCCACGGACAAGCTCTATCCACCCCTGTCTAGTCGTGTTGGCAATAATGCGCTCCTACCACTGCGGCTTTGTAGGCATCACCACCATTCCCGGCCATCTTTGCTTCATCGCAAATAATACTCTATTCTGAGTTCAGATCAGTCTTTTATCTTTTGTCTGGATTTGCTATCTGGTTGACTCAACCTTGGACGCGTGACTCTTCTGCACTTGTGCACTTTGCTCTTTACTGCCCAACCTCAACACTTGTTACCGTCGTATTTCGGCAACCGGCCAAAGCGAGCTCTACTCTCGAGAGTACGACAGACAAGATCCTCTCGCCAACTCTACTCAGTACAACTGTACAAGCTGTGCTACTCTGCCATTGAGCTGCTTTTAGCTACTTTCTTCAAGCTACGACTAGCTCCTTTTAGCTGCCATCAGCTGCCACCCACCCCGCTGCTGATGCATACACTTCTCCTTTGGGCAAGGTCTCACCTCTACAACACCACTTGAGGACTCTTGAGCCACTTGTGCACAGCGCAGTGCAGGCGAAAGAGCAGAAAGCGCAGAAAAAGCCCTTGCTCCATCCTAGCGCCAGCCCACCTTCTTCCTTCTTCAGGAGTATTACCACACCGAGCGGCGGCATTTGATGTTTCTGTAGCCTCCCGTGACAGAAAGACACTCTTGCAGAAGAGGAAACCCGGCCAGATTGGAAAGGCACAGCTCAAGAGACAGCCTTTCTAAAGGCAGAGAGGCAGAAAGGCAACAGACCAGCCCACGACGACCCATACAACCGTTTTAACCAAATCAACAATCCAACCAAACCAAAAGTCTACTTTCTACATACAGAAAGCTAAGAACTCGGGCTTGGACCATCAGCGGGCACGACCACCTTGGAGACCTTGCAGTGGAGACAACTACAACCAGACACCACTACTTCTTATTATCCTCAGCTCTCGGTCCTTTGCTGCCAATATACAAGTCCACACAAAGGCTACCTTCCCCGCGGCGCCGCTTTGTCTCTTTCATCTGGTCTCACCTCGCCTTCATCCTCGTTCAGATCCCATCCTGGTGCCTGTTGTCCATCTAGTATCTGCTGGCCTTTGTTTCTTATCTTGCTTCTCCATTGTTCTTATTCTTCTTGTTCTTCCCTGCTCCTTGCGTCCTGCGTCTGCCACGGCCCGCACTATCTCACGATACCTGCCGCCTCTTCGGAGAATCTGTCCTACGTTTTTCGTCTTGCGCGGACTAGACCCATCCATGACTGCAGATTGCAGATTGCAAGCCGTTGCATGTTTAGTCTACTCAAACCACTCAAGGTCAAAAGGCTCACGTTGGCGCTACAAGGAACAGCCTGACAGAGGATTGACGTGAAACATTCCCGCATTAGCATTCCTTGCGCCGATTCTTTGTCATTTTTCCTGTCCTTTAGTCTTCTTGTGCATTTTCTTCAGCCTTTCCTGCCGTGTCTTTGAACTCTCCGTCTACAGTCTCTACCGCCTTTACATTTTACGTCTTGACGTCTTACATTCTGCTTTACACTTTCTACCCAACGTCTCAACAGCGCATCTGCCCAATGGACCGCTTTTTATGAGTTGTCTTAGCTAGGAGCCTTCACGACAAATCGGCGTCCCAACACTCTACTGACGGAGACCTTGCTCTTCCTCGACACTAGAATTGACGTCCATTGATGTCCCACACAGCCTCACCACGAACTACACAGCTCGCCCACTATGGACGGACGAGCCTCCGCCGGCCGTGACCGTGACCGGGATCGCGACCGTGACCGGCTCAGCAACGCACCGCAACACCCCACCTCCCCACCCCCAGAACCGCCTTTGCCGCGCCCGCTGCCGCTCGAGCTACGAACAGCGGCACAATCCCCGTCACAATCGCCCATTTCCGCGTCTTCTTCTATGTCTGGTTCTGTTTCTGGTCCCAGCCAGCTTCCTCCCCTGCCAGAGTCGCCCATGGTCGCTTGCCACCCGACAATCACAACCCATATCGCCTCTGTCATCCGACCCAGCGCCCAAGCTGCCGCATACAATGACCCGACAGACACTCCTACTCGCTCGAGATCCTCCAAATCCGCCAAGTCGGCGAAATCCGCCAAATCGACCACATCCTCCAAATCACAACCCACCATCCGAGCTGTCACACCCGATACCCTCGACCACCACAAAATCGTTGCACAAAATTCACTCGATGCAGGCGACCTCTACTCCAGCTCGTCCAGCTCGCCAATGCCTCCGCCTGCGCGTGCATTCATCTCCATGTCGCCCCAAAGCCCCCCAAGGTCCATCCCTGGCGGACCTCAACATGGGAGCTCCAGCAGTCGCCGCCAAGGTGTCGTGTTCAGCGATGTTGTAGCTGGCTCTTTTGATAGCACCTCGTCGAGTCCCTCACCCCGGCCCCCAGTCTTTCGTCCTCGCACATATACCATGGACGGCGCCTCTCCGTTCCGCGAGCTATTGGGCGCCAACAGCACCTCTGAACCCAGGAACAGGGTTGGCTCGTTCTCGTCCACCGGCACTGCGGACAGTAGCCAGCGCTTGGCATCTGTGCTGCACGGCAGCCCGTTCGATTCGCTAAACTACCCTTTCATCACACCCTCACGGCCCTTGGAGCAGCCGGTGGCGCCAACGTCAAATCCCACCGGCGCCATGACTGCATCTTCGTCCACAGCTAGCATTTCGTCCCTCCTCGGTGTGGGCCATACATCTCCGGTTATCTCTTCGTCAGCTTCGTCAAAAGACAAGAAAGGGTCTAGTCGACGCCTTATCAAACGGACCTCTTCTCGACCCACCTCCCCGCTTATCTCACCACCGCCGTCTGCCGATTCTTTACTGCTGCCGATCCCGACTGACGAAGCCAATAAGATTATCATGCTCATGAAGACTCTATGCGGCAGAATGCGCGGCAGCACAGAGTACCGTGGCATCTCCGAAGACACTTGGTGCCGCGGAAAATGCTACATTGAGGAGGGAAAGGGCAGCTTGATGTTTGATGCCGAAGAGCAGAGTCCGTTCAACACTGCTATTATTCCCGATCTGCGCGGCTGCCGCGTTCTACCTGTCGACCTGCCCGACCAGGATGGCCGGTGCTTGGAGCTGGTCAATGCTCAAGGATCGATTGAGATTGTCATCCGGCCATTGATCGAAGAAGAGTTTGACTTGTGGCTGGCAGCTCTGCTATGCTGGCAGCAATTACGACCGGCACCTGGGTCTGCGACCACGGGGTCCAAATCCGCCAACAACCGGACAGTGAGCGCATCTGGATCTACCAGTGCGTCCGCTTCCACGCCCGAGCTCAACAAGAGACGAGCCTCGTCCATGAAGGCGAGAGACGGCACCATCATCAAGGTCGGCAAAGTCATGCTCTGGGACAGAGGCGCCTCCACAACGCCACGCAACAAAGCAGTACAAACGTCGTGGCGCCGTGTCTCTTGCATCCTGCAGGGAAATGGCGAGTTCAAGTTCATGACGGAAAACGACGTCACGATTCTCTCCGTCATTGAGCTTACCCAACTCGCACGCTGTGCAATCCAGCAGCTTGACAAATCAGTGCTGGACGAGGAGTACAGCATCGCCATCTTTCCCATCTACGCACCGAGCTCAACACAGCTGTCTATTTTCCGGCCCACCTTTATTGCCCTGGACTCTCGAGTGGCTTTCGAGGTGTGGTATGTCTTGCTGAGAGCCTTCGCCGTACCCAGCATCTATGCTTTGGATATCAACAACGACGAGGTCCTTGATGTCTCAGACGACAAGTCGGAGCCTGAAAGCGACGACCATACACCGCAGCCCTCACCAAAATTTGACGTCAATGAGCCTCTGTTTGAGGAGCCGCCGAGGCAGCGCCAGGTGTTCCGTCTCGAGAAGTCACTGAACTTGCGTGTTACAGAAGCCAAAATCAAGCCAGCGGACGGCGCCCAAGACTCGTTTGCGCCGCCCCGCCCCCAGGAGCGGTCTCATGACAAGTCTGGAAAGAAGGACCAGTACGATCCCTTGGTCCGCAACTACCTGGCCGAAGTGATGCTCGACGGCGAGGTGCGTGCGCGCACGACAACAAAGACCGACACCAAGAACCCATTTTGGCGTGAGGACTGCGAGTTTTCTGATCTGCCTTGTACTCTTCCTTTTCTCTCGATCATCCTCAAGAGCGTGGATGGCCTCGACACCTACACACACCAGCTACAGGCCTCGCTCGGCCTGCCCAGGTCGGGCAATCTCCGTGAAGTTGAGCGCGGATCGGTGGATATTCCATTGTCCAACTTGGAGAAGGGTAAGGACCACGAACAATGGCTGCCCATCCGTGACGAGGATAAACAAGTGGTCGGTTCCATGCTCGTTAAAGTCCATCACGAAGAGCTGGCTGTGCTGTCTGCCTCTGAGTATAAAGAGCTTTCTGATATCCTGCACAAGTTCAGCTCGGGCCTCACCCTGCAGATCGCCGAGGTCATGCCCAGCAGCCTGCGGCGTCTGGCTGAAGTGTTTTTAAACATTTTCCAAGTGTCTGGCTTTGCCGGTGACTGGCTGATGGCGCTCGTCGAGGACGAGATTGACGGCATTGGAAACCAGACATCGATAAAGAAGATGCGGTTTAGCCGCCGCCTGCGGTCCAACGAGTCAATTGAGTCCACGAGTGATCGGGAGCTCTTGGTCCGCGATATGGGCAAATCTCTACAGGGCGAAGCAAACCTGCTGTTTCGCGGCAACTCGCTGTTGACACAGTCCTTTGAATTCCACATGCGCCGTCTCGGAAAGGAGTATCTGGAGGAGGTTCTTTCTGACAAAATCTTTGAAATCAATGAGATCAACCCTGACTGCGAGGTCGACCCCAGCAAGATTCAGGCTGGCGAGGATTTGAACAAGCACTGGGAGCAGCTCATGACGTTCACCAGCGAGGTGTGGGATTGTGTTGCATTCTCCGCCCAACGGTTCCCGCCCGAACTGCGGCACATCCTGAAGTACATCCGTGCTGTTGCCGACGATCGGTATGGTGATTTCCTGCGGACTGTCGCGTACACGAGCGTTTCAGGTTTCCTCTTCCTTCGTTTTATCTGCCCTGCTATCTTGAACCCCAAGCTCTTTGGCCTCCTGCGTGACCATCCGCGCCCGCGTGCACAGCGCACACTCACTCTGATCGCCAAGGGCCTCCAAGCCCTTGCCAACTTGACAACTATCGGCAAGAAGGAGACGTGGATGGAGCCCATGAACCGCTTCCTCGGCGCCCAGCGCAACACACTCAAGGACTTTATCGATGCCATCTGCTCGATTCCAACCGAGAAGCCCAACGCGACAGCACTGCTCCCTGCATCGTACTCGACGCCGATTACAATCATGGGCCGGCTGTCATCTACATCACGCGAAGGCTTCCCCAGCTTGCCCTACTTAATTGACCACCCGCGCAACCTGGCTGCACTTGTCAAGCTCTGGATGGATGCGCACCCACCGTCAGCACCAGGTGTGCAGCTCTTTGAAGGCGATCTTTTGGAGTTCCACAAAGTGTGTACCGGACTGCAGGCCAAATCCGATGACTGCTTCAACAGAGCCGATGCTCTGCGTCGTGCTGCTGATGGCGACGAATCCCAGTTTATGTCTGCCGAAGACAGTCTCTCGGACCGACTCGAGCGGGCCAGCCTTGCCGACAGTATCAATCTCTCCTACGGTAATAGCACTGCATGGATGGATCACGTCGATACTGGTGGCAACAATGGCAGCTTCGCTCTCGGTACGTCGCACAACCGAAGTGGCCCCTTGGTGCCGCCCGGGTCCTCTGGCAGTGAGATGGACGACCCGTGGGGCCGCGAGCAAAAGAGCCGCCAGATGAGCTTTGGCAGCTTCAGCAACCACGGCCCGCCGCCCGAGGGTGGAGGTTCGATCAAGATTTTGCGCAACGGCAAGCAGGCACGCAAGTTCTTCAGCGGCATCATCAGCCGGAAGCCGCGCACAGCCAGCCCAGAGCACATGGATGAGACATTACGCGATGACCGCGAGCAGAGTATTAAGAAGCGCGACCGCGTGTCCGATGGCGACCTCGAGAAGGACAAGGAGGGAAGGAAGGAGAGAGAACGTGAGGAGAAGAAAGAAAAGGAGAGAGAAAAGGAAAAGGAGCGTAATCGCAACGAGAACCGCGTGCGCAGCCGTGACGAGCTCCAGCGCGAAAAAGAGAAAGAGAAAGAAAAGGCCCGCGCCAAAGCCAAGGAGAAGGAGCGTGAAAAGGAGCGCAACCGGGAACGCGAGCGGGAACGCGAACGGGAGCGCGAGCACAAGCGGACGAGCAGTAAGGACAAGTCCAAGAAGGACAAGCCCAAGTCGAGCAAGGACAAGGCAGACAAGAATGACAAGGACAAAAACGGCACGTCGGAGCCGTGGTCGCCTTCCAGCTTTGCTTCGACGGATGCCATGATGCGTCAGCCTTACAACCCCTAACTCTATCATTACCACCACCATCTACACTCACATCTATCACCATCTTCTATCTTTATGGAATAACACCATCCATGTCTTGGATTATCTACATCTTGGATACAGTCCGGTGGCGTTTTGGCATTCTCCCTTTGTGTTTTGGTCTGGCGAGGAAAAGTCGAAGCGGCTTTGTTTCATTCTGGTGCATGAGTTTATATCCATCATTTCTTTTGTTCTGCTTTTGTTCATTTCTCTCATTTCTTGTTTATTCCATCTTCTGCAGCCGCCTTCTCTAGAGAGTATGCCTCTGTAGTCATGCAGTCATGTTTATGCGATTATGCCATCTTGCCATATATTCCCAATACCATTTCATTTGTCAGTTACACCTTGTTTGACCAAAGCGCCTTCCGTGTTGAGAACTTTGTTGATTGTGTGCCTTCCTAATATATACCTTGACATCATGAGATGTCCGGGTGCGCCTCCCGTAGTTGTACACTTGTGCGCATCGTTCCTTCTACTCTAGACACACAGGCCGGTAATGCCTTCCTTATTAGTTTTATGCCTTTATCTAGAATATCCCACCTCGGGAGGCCAAAAAGCCTCATCTTCTCTTTTCTTCTTTCAGTTTCAAGTCGCCCTACCCAAGACTTGTTATCCCAAATCACATCCCATCCCAATTTCATCATGGCTGAATGGTCTGAAATCTTTGAAAAGCGCCTGCAGACAGTGCTCCAGGATGGCACGAGCAACAGGATGAAGGGTTTTGATCTGACACCGCCGTCGATGGACCGCCGCGACACGAGCCTCAACTTGGATTTGGGCTTCAGCAAGCGCCAGCCGCTGCCGCCGCCGCCGCCCAAAGACCCAACTGCTGCATTCTTCGAGACGATTCGCAGACAAAGCGGTGGCAAGGCATCGCGCTACGACAATGGCGGACCCGTTATGACACCCGCCTCAAAGACGCTGGCAGCGTTGCCCGCCTTCACCGTCGACACCGAGGCGTCGGTCAAGCGCCTGCAGGAGAGCTACTCGCACCGGGCCAGGGACCTGCACGCAGAAGCCATGCAGCGGCTCGACACGGTGCAGGACGCGCTCGAGAGCGAGCTCAAGGACATGGCGCAGCAAGCCGAGCACTTTCTGTCGGCTGCCGCAGGCAAGCAGGCGCAGTTCAGCCGGCCAGCCGAGGACTGGGTGGTCAAGATCCAGACGGAGGGCGTCAAGTCTGCACTCAAGAACTCAGTGACTCAAAAAGACGAGCGCGTGGTGGACCGCATCAAGGCGATCCGCGAGGCGGCAGACACGCTCAAGGCGGATCTGGCGCGGCTGTGGGGGCAGTGGAAGGCGGCGCAGGAGGAGGCGAGCACCGTGCTGCAAGTAATCAGTAACGGGCCGGGTGGCGAAGACGCCGACGACATCATGAATAAGGCGGCCAAGGAGCTTGATGCCGCTGTGGCCGAGGCCATGAAGGAGATGCGTGAGAATGAAAAAGTAAGCCCTCAAATACTATACAACTTGATCATGGCTAACGAAGCAGGCATTCAAGAAGCTCATCTATGCCGAGGAGTGTAAGATTGCACAGGCGATGCTGTCGAGACAGTCCATGTATGATTGAGGCAATCTGTGTATCTAGAGAAGGGCAATGGTTAATATGTCTATGATATGGTTGTGATATGGTTGAGTTACGATGAACGGAGCGAGACGGAGAGATCACTTGTTGCAGTGCAGTGTTTCTGTCACAAGATTCATAATATTTTTTCAGTGCATTGCTCTTTACATGCTCTTGAGGTATACCGCAAATTCCACTGCCAGATGGCAAAACAAAAGAAATTTAACATCATCAGCAACTCCGTTCAAGAGCGCTCTCCTAGTTTTTGCATCTTTGGAAACATCTACTGTCTCTCCTTGATGACAACACCCCACTCGTGGTCGACGCGGCCGTACATGATGTCGCTGACAAAGCTCTTCAGCTGGCGCGTGTACTTGCCGCCCATCTCGGTCTCCATGGGGAAGGTGACGTCCTCGCCGCGGTGGTGGATCAGCGACACGGCCGTCACAAAGTACGCAGTGCCGGCCGCAAACGCCTCGACGAGCCGGCCCTCGGCAAAGGCCTCGTGCACCTCGGCAATCGTGTACCGCCGCTCGACCACCTCGACCTCGCCGGCCAGCCGCTCGCGCGCCAGCTGCACAATACTGCGGCGCGTCACACCGTCCAGGATCAGCCGGTCGTCGAGTGGCGCCGTCACCAGCTCGAGCTTCTGGGTGTCCTTGTTCTTCCACACCACAAAGAAATTGCTCGCACCAGCCTCTGTGCAGTAGCCTTCGGCGCCGTACAGCCACAGGATCTGGTGGTAGCCGCGGGCGCGCGCCTCGTTGGTCGCCAGCAGACTCGGGCCGTAGTTGGCGCCCACCTTGGCATAGCCGAAACCGCCGACCCATGCGCGCACCATGTCATCGGGGCTCGTGTGCAGGCGCATGCCACCCGAGATCGTATCGAGGCGCGGCAGAAAGCACGCCGTGATGAACAGCAGTGCGCTACTGGGGGCCTGGACGCCGAGCTGGGGCTGGGTGCCGATCATGGTCGGACGCAAGTACAGGTAGTTGTCGGCCGGTCCGCCGGCGGGCAGCCAGCGCGCGCCATCGACGGCCATGAGGGCAATCATGAGCTTCTCGAGCTCGGCGGGCTCAAAGGCGGGCAGCGAGATGCGCAGGGCGGAGGTAAGCATGCGGTGGGCGTTGCAGTCGGGACGGAAGAGGCGCAGCTTGTCGTCGACGCCGCGGTAGACCTTGAGACCCTCGAAGCACTCGGTGGCGTAGTGCAGCACAGAGGCAGTGGGCATGAGGGACAGCGGGCCGTAGGGACGCAGCTGGGGCGTGGCCCAGCCTGAATCGGCAGTCCACTCGACGGTAATCATGTGGTCCGTGCAGACGGTCTCTGCGCCGGCACAGGCAGTGGCAATGTCGGCGGGCACGGGGCGGGGTGACGTAGTGAGGTCATAGGTGAGCAGGGACGCATTGAGACCCTGGACGGCGGGCTTGGCGAGCTTGTGCTCGAGGGCCTGGGCAGTCAGGTCGACATCCTGTTCGCCCTTGTGTGCGGCGGCGGTCGTCTCGGACGCCGGGCTGTTGGGAAAGGTTGTAGTAGAAGCCATTGTGAGATGTGTTGTTGTGTCTTAATTGTGAGTTGGTGTGCAATGAACAAGACTTTATATGTTGCACTCAACAGTCGATGACTCAGAAGAAGATGTATAAGACCGAGACCGGAAAGAAAGGTTTGGAAGAAGTCGGGGTAGAAGAGGGTCCGGGCACGGAGGATAGACGGCAGGAGCAAGGTACGAGGGGGATATGACTCGAAGTTGTCTACTATTTACAATTTACTAAAAATAAATAATAAATCAAGGGAAGTAAAGGTGTGACTGCGGGATGATGGTGGGCAGTGGAGCTGGCCGGGGAGAGTTGGACGGCGCCGGGAGGTGTGAGAGGCAAGAGGCAACTAGGGAAGGCGCGACGAAGAATAGTTTTGAGAGGAAGGTGTTGACAAGTTTCAAGGGTACGAAGACGGAAAGAGTAGAGAAGAAGAATGACTCTAGAGGGAAGGAGCGATGGACTAGCGAGAACTACTTTATAAGCGTATGGGAGTCGGCTTTAGCTGGGGGCGACAAAAAATAAATACAAGAGAAAGAAAAGAATTGCTCCTTCCTTGCAGGGACAAGACAAGACGGGTTTGGCTCGGAAGGGTCCCGTTAAGTCCATTGAGTGATGACTAGCCGTTGGTATCCTCTCTGTTGTATCTGTTGTATATTATCACATTTATTCTTCTTTCGTTTATTCTTCATCAATCGATGGCGTCTGTACGAATTGGCCAATTGGAGTATACGATGTGCGGCATTGGCAATCACTGCGGCGCGGGAGATCTGTCAACGCAAGGGCGTCGGTGAACTCAAGTGATCCGAATTTCACGTTTACATATTCTATAAATGCTATCAAATAGCAAGTTAAATGGACGCTACAGACTGATCAGCTACAATCAGCTACAACCAGTTACAACCAGACTACATAGATAACAGAATCACGTCTGACGGCCGAGATAAGAGGTGGGATGCCGTGTAGGCGCCTGGTTCCGGCTCGGGTATGTTGATTCAGCAGATGATACTTTGTTATGAATTATTCAAGATCTGTATCTTGAGCGTGAGATTGATATCGGATTGAGTCTGCATGTTGCCAATGTCATTGTCGTGATGAGCCTCGGCTTAGACGTCGCGTGCTTGCGACTGCTCTTTCCTTTTTTGACTTGAAGGGCTCGATCAGTCAGCAGCTTTTAAGCCGAGCTCTCCTTGGATCGTGTCCTCGTCAATCTTCTTCATTATGCCTCTAACCCCCATCACCCCCTTGATAGATTGTTTACTCTTTCTATTACGCTTCTGACAGTCACTTGCATCGGCATCGTACTTCTTATTAGTCTTTTCCTCGTGCTTTGTACCTGTTAATTGCCTCGTGCTCAACAAGAGCCGGCCGATTATGTCGATGGCCTGGACAACGTCTCGGCTTAAAATTAAAATGACATTTCTCTAGATAACAGAGTTCTTTGACATTATATTGGTTTGTGTTCGCATTTCTTGGCATAATCAATGCGCTGCACCGTCGGTGCATATCTACTGCATCATGCTGCCATGCGGCGACCTGAAGACGCGAGCCCGCGCAATGACATCGACTCTGCAAAAGGCAAAATAATTAATAAGATTCAGTAGTATCACCACAAAGAAGAGCAGAGTTTTAACAATATAAATACAACGGCAGTGCCGGCGGCTAAGTCCGGCGCGGAATTCAGCTCTTAGTGCGCTTGCCCGCGGATAGCCGTAGCTAGACGAGATGGCCGCGATCGAGTCTTGAGCCGTGCTCACCGATAGTCGGTATCTAACAGTACCTGTATGAGAGGAAATCAAAGAATAGATGCGTGCGTTCAATCTGTAATTATTTTATTAGTATTTACTCTGCCATTGGTCACTCGGGTTGCCTGCGGGATCACATCGCCATCTTATATCAAGTACATTACGGTATCAATTCTTCTAACCAAGTCATCATTTCAAATTATGCACTTCTGTCGGCCTCCTTCTGCCGCTGCTCCTCCTCCAGCTGCTCGCGCCGCCGGTGTGCCTCCTCCAGATTCGCCTTGGCGCCCTTGGCCCGCTGCCGCGCCTCGTACCGGTCACGGCTCGCCAGGATGCGGTCAACAATAGTGCCCGCATTCACGTCCGCAAACTCGTGCGATCCAATCTCCTCGTAGATCCCCATTGCCTTGGGCTCCGTGTACGGGTCGTACGTCAGCGGGATAAACGACGTCGGCCCGTGGTACACCGCGTCCGGAATACCCCACGGCAGCGCCGACAGATACTTGCGCGTCGGCGAGAACGGCGCGCCAAATACCACCGCGTCAATGTACTTGCACTGCAGCACGCACAGCCCGCGCTCGTAAATGTTCATAATCGGGTAGTTGACGCCCTTCCACTCGTTGATCACCTCGTCCGAGTGCACGCCCGCCACCACGTACACCGGTCCGTAGTCGCCCGCCGCCTTGCCCGTGCGCTCCGCCACTGCCTCCGCCGTGTACCACCCGTCGGCGCGCGCGCGCTTCTCCTCGGCCGCGAGCACGTTTTGGAGGAATGCAATGTGCCCGCTTGAGAACAGGTCGAAGCCGCCGTCCACGTACACCACGCGCTGGCCGATCTGCGGGCCGTTGCCCTTGACCAGCTGCCGCAGAATCTTGTTCTTGTCGGTTGTGTCGTCGCTCTTCTCGGCAGCCGCCTCGTCCCAGAACCAGACATCGACGCCCGGATTCTTGGCCGTCTTGTCTGTCGCATACAGCCGCATGCGCTCCGTCATGGCGTCGCCCGTCGCCTTGCGCTCAGCGTCTGTGCCCGGGCCCTCGTCGCCCGCCAGCACCGCCTCCAGCGACCGAATAAAGTGCGTCTTGGTGCACAGCAGCATGCGCCCCACGAGGTCTGTGGTCGAGATGCTCGGCGTGCGCTTGACCACCTTGAAGCGGTTCGCCGCCTTGACAAACCGATAGCAGTCCTCGCCCGAGCTGTCCGACGTAATGTCGTCGCCGTGCACCACGTAGCGGCAGCCGTAGTGCGACACCCAGTCCAGCTGCGTCACGTACGGCGCACTGGGCACCGACTGCGTGACCCAGCGGCATGCGTCGACGGCAAACAGCCGCTCGCGCAGCAGCATGACGGTAGGGCCCTTGTTTTCGAGAATGGCCTCGTCCGAGTGAACGCCAATGTACAGCTCGTCGCCGAGCTGGCGGGCCTGCACAATGGCGCCTGCGTGGCCGTGGTGGAAGAAGTCGAAGCAGCCGTCGACCCAGAGACGGCCGTCGAGCAGCTCGGGGGCGGCCTCGCCAGGTGGGAATTCGGGGTCGGAAGACATTGTGTGGTTGTTGTGGTTGTGTTGGAGGTGTTAATAACAAGAGAAAGGCCGAGAAGCTGCAAAGTGCAAAAGGCAGCGAATAGCTGCTATACTGGTGCTGCTACACCGTTGCCACTAGGGTGGGATAATAGCTAAATTGGCATGTACGTATTACGTCGTAGCTTCCCCCCTTTTGACGTTATCTTCACATGCAGGAAGGTGGGACTGGCTCTCTTCCCCAAGCTAGCACAGGCAACTGTTAGAGCAGCAAAGCATCCCCCGTTTCTATTCACATTTTTAAACAATTATTTTCTAATTTATTTAATTGCAGCCAAGGTGCTTCACAGCCCTACCAACTGTTATCATAACCAATGTCTACGTCTTCTCTGCTTCACATCCTTGCACGAAGATGCCCCTCGTCGTGTTTTCGCCCCACGTTTCTCATCTATGGCTGTGCATCGTTCGACATGTACAGCAGATGCTCTCTTGATCGAGATGTCTGCACAGATAAAGTTTCCAGTGTGTGATTACATAATCAACGGACGACTGTCTTGAACAACACAAAAGCCAACAGACAGCTATAATAAACAATAAACAATGAACAATAAATTAAACGAAATGGACGCTGCCTTTACATCTTTGTGTTAAACATACAAAATTCCCTGCTTGATCCGTGCCTAAATTCCAATAGACAGGCAGGTATTAGAGAGTGTTGGATGCAAGACTGTCAGTCCTTGCCTGCAGCCGTAGCTGTAGCTGTAGGCGTAGACGTAGACGTAGCCGGCCGTAACCGTAGACTAACATGTCAACCTGCACCCTCGCCTGCTGTCTCCCGACGCCCAATGCCATCCGACTACCGCTTCTTCACGCTAGGACGCGGCTTGCACTCGTCTGGCAGCACGGGGTGCAGCATGATCTTGGTCGGGTACTGTGCGTTGTTGCCCTGGTAGCCCTTGGACCAGTCGTACGACACGGCATACACAAACACCTTGCCGTCGCGGTTGAACTTGGCCGCCGTGATGCTGCCGCCTACTGACGGGTAGCCCTTGAGACGGTGCTTGGCGTCCTTGTCCCAGAAGTGGAACGTGCCGTCTGAACCGGCCGTCGAGAACGTGCCGTGCACGGGGTTGAACGAGATGTCGTTGACTGCGTACACCTGTGTCGTGTTGCCCTGCGGCGGCTCGCGGTGGCAGCGGAAAGAGAAGTTGGATCTTTGTTGTTAGTTTGTGAATAAATATAAATAAATAAAAAAACTCACCCAGCATCCTTGTCTTCGACGTATTGGATGGCGCAACGACCCTCGATGCTACCGATGGCGTAGCCCGCCGAGTCGTTGAAGCAGCTGACGACGCGCGTCTGCCACTTGAGCGGCGACTGCAGGGTCTTGTAGATCTTGGTCGGCTCCTTGAGGTTGATAATGTTGATGTAGCGCTCGGCCGTGCCGACGACCAGCAGGTTGTCCTTGACGTCCATCGTGTACACGCGGTCCTGGCACTGCACGGTAGCCACGGGCTGCTGCTGCCGCAGGTCCCAGTACTTGATCGTCTTGTCCCACGAGCCCGTCACAATCATCTGCGGCTGCGACTCGACATCAAAGAAGCGCACGCAGCGGATCGGCTGGTCGTGCTGCGCGACGACAGTGTCCTTGCCGGCCTCGAGGTCGCACAGCTTGGCCTGGTTGTCGGCGCCGGCGGACACGACGCGCTTGCCGTCCTTGGCAAAGTGACACGAGAAGACGGGCGCGTTGTGCTGGTACATGTGGCGGCCCTGGGTCTGGCCGGTGGAGGTGTTGACCTCGTAGATGCGGACCTTCTTGTCCCACGAGGCGACGGCCATAAAGTCCTTGGCATCGTTGGGGTTGGGGTTGAAGGACAGGTCGGAAATGCTGTCCTCGGGGGTTTCGGTGACGGCGACATCGCCCTTGAGGTCGCCAATGGTGTTGTTCGGCGTTGCAGCCGCAGCTGAGCCGAAGACCGACATTGTGTGTGTGGATGTATGTGTGGGCGTGTATGTAGGTGTAGGTAGATGTCGATTTGACCTGTCGAGGCGATGACGAGCTGTCGATGCGGTCGATGCTGTCGATGCTGTCGATCTGCGACGCGATGCAAAGAAAACAAAACACAAAAACGACGTGAGCGAGTGTCGAAAAGAAAGAGACTGAAAGAAGTCGTCGGTCGCAGTGCGGTTGTTGACGTGGACGCGGACAGAACGGTCAATAGCTGAGGATTACCAACAAGTCTCTTTTCCTTTCTTTGGCTTCGTCCTGTCTCTGCTCTCTGCTAGGTCTGCCGTTCTGGGTCCTGTGCCTTGCGTCTGGCGGTCGGTCTGTCTCCTTCCCTTTTTACCTAATTTTTTTTAGCGCGTCGAGGTGCGCGGAATGGGGCTGGGAAGCTCAAGCTTCAATGGGAGGTGCCCTGTAAAGTACCACTACACTGTAATAGGCAGCAGAGATACATGTGACCAGCTGTGCGAGACTGCCTGCCTGCAAATAGCTGTATGTAGTCTTTTATTTTTATTTTATTTTATTTTACGATAATGAACTACGATTCGATAGAATTTCTAATTACTTTTCCTAATGGTTCTTTGACAATTGCTGCCTGTGCACAGCGGCCTAGAGTAACGAGCCATGCCTCCTAGAAGCTGAGCTGACAAAGAGGCTGACATAATAAAGGCGGTCAGCTCTGGCAAAACTCTCCCCAGCCTTTAACAAATACTTTTAGGCAGGAACCAGCTCACCGCCCGCCGGCAGAAACCCCCGCCCCGCAATAATTTTGGACATGAAAACCTATTTTTCTCGCGTCTCCCCAAGCCTCTGCTCTCCTTCTTCTTCTCTTCCTCCCAAGTCCCCTCGCCTGACCAAATCGCCTTCGAAGCTACACACGGAGACGTGCATTCATTTGCTCGTCTCGCCTACCAACTCTTGCTTTGGGAGAAAGTCCCCGGACAGTTCTCTTCATTCCGTGCGCTTTTTGTCGCTGCTGGCCTCGAAAGAGACGGCAGCGGCGCAAAGCGCGCGGATGCTCACGAAGAGACGATGCGGAAACGCGCCGCCGTAATGACACCTGCGGCTTATCTCTGCCCAATGGGGCGTCACTCTTCTTCTTTTCTCGTTCTTTTGTTGTTTGTCCGACGCTCTGCGTCTGCTCCGGTTTGTTTCTTGTCTTTTTCCGCTTCACTTTGGTGATCCCTCGCCGTCTACACCAAAGCCCGATTCTTTTGAGCTCTCTCTCGCACACGGGGACGTCCGCTATTTCCTATTCAAACTCTCTTACCCTTTTTACCTGTTTTCTGTTGGCTTGTCTTTTGTTTCGTCTGGCGATCTCTGTCGCTGCCACCTTGCCCTGGTCCGCTTTTGCATTTCTCTTGTTTTGTTCCTGTTTCCGGTTACCTCTCATCAACTTGTTCTTCTCATCACTTGTTGCTCGCCATTTCCTTTTCAGCATTCCCGTGGCATTGTGCGCTCTTGTGCACCTTTGGGGGAGTTGTCCTTGCTGAACGCTGTTTCGCCTCTTTCTTGCTTCCTTTACTTCCTCTCCAACAGTCTCTTGACTTTTTTGATACTCGTTTTTCATGGCACATGAAGGGGGCTGGCGATGGCAGATTTGGCACTGGTCTTTTTCTGGCTGGGTTGAGTAGTTGTTGGCTTGTCATGCCGGGTTTCCTTTTTATCTGCTTCTAGTTTCTTGCCCTTCAGCAACCGGCACCACCTATGGACGAAGATATGAGTCCGCGGTCGGTTGTTGTTGGGTATGTGGCTGGGGGTGGGTTTTGGAGCTCTGGCTTGGCTGGTTGATGGTTGCTTTGCTTGGTTTGGGATCTTTGGGCTTGCTGTTGGTTTGTCGGAGGCCTGCTGGATTGCCTTGTTTTACGGTACAAATTGTCTTGGGGCGGAGAGGGTTCTGTATTGGCGGTGGGATTGAACGCTGGCAGTCAGTATGCTTGGATCGCGCTATTACCTTGGAGGTCACCACTTGAGGCACGGAATTTCTTCAGAGGCTCAGGTGCTCGGGATGGAACTGGGAACTCTGGGGCTGCAATGGAGAGGGCGGGGAGAGGTTTCTGGGCTGGGCGAGCAGAGGAATAGAGCGGTCCGTTACGGGGTGAGGCCGGCGTGATGGGGGGAGGGCGGAGCAATGGATGGTCGGTGGTAAGGCCAAAAGGAAAGAGGGGGGAGAGACCTGGGTGATGATCCGGGGTGCTTGGGAGGAGAGAGAGGAGAGGGTGGGCGGCGCGGAGGAGGAGTGTTGTGAGGGTCTGACAAGGGCATGCCATCAGTGGGCGGTGCGTGGAGAGGAGGATGGGCGGCAGGGGCGGGGAGGGGAGGCTCAAGGAGTGGCGTCTCGGGCTGGGGAGTGTTTCGTCCGACTACGATAGGCATGCGATTGTTCGTCGAGGCAGAGATGCTAAGACGAATTACTCGATGGGGCTTATTATCGGAGCGAGGGGCTTCACTTCACTTGTTGATTTTATTTTTTCCGAAAGGAACACCAGAAATGCTGGTGTGGGATCCATCTCTCCAGACGACTCGACGCTGACACTCTCTAGAAGCATCGTGTCTTTGATCAACCCGTTTCACGACGGCCGACGAGACGATGCTTCGACTTGTCTTGTTTGTCTGGATGGTTGGTTCTCGAGACGTTTGTCTTTGGTTGGAATCGTGGGCTCTTTTTACCTTTTTGTGCAACGGATTCAGATGATGATTTCATACATAGAGTCAAGCCCTGAGCTGGCAAAGCCAGTCTTGATGACACAACGTATCGCCAATAGGCACCTGATTGAATACCGGCACAGTCTTGCGAGTGCAGACTTCCTTTTATATCCCCTTTGCTTTCTTGTTTTATACCCCTTGATACTCCATAGATATGAATATAAGAAATGATACAGAGATACTGTCAACAGTGAACTTGATATATGCAACAAGACGAAGGATATAATTCAATAAAGGACTCGCTAACTGATATCATAGACATTACCAAGATAAACCAAAGACATGACCCAAGGGAAACCTACATCAACCCCCCCAGCACAATCTTGCCCACATTCGCCACCTCCATCTTCACGCCGCTGCGGCTGTGCTCCTCAAACTCCTTGACGACGCCCTGCACAAGCAGCTTCCGCACCCGCGAGTCTGCCTTGCTAAACTGCTCCATGATCGCCGGCGAACAGTCCCGCGGCGACGGCAGCAGCGACAGGATGCGCTGGTAGCAGTCGATCAGCACGTCGCACAGCGTCGCAAACGTCTCGTAAAAGTCGGGGTCGAACGGCAGGCTGGGCGTCAGCAGAAAGGTGTACTCCTCGCCGGGCAGCAGGTCCGTGTTGTTGTCGTAGTAGGTGGCAAACGCCGTCGAGGCGGCGCCGGTCGATGCCGCGCCCAACGGTGTCGGCTGCGGCATGGCAAACGGCTGCGTAAAACTGCCGCTCACCCCCGCAAGACTGCCCTGGCTCTCGCTGTTGACGAGCGTCAGAGGACTGCTGAAACTGCCGCTAAAACTGTCGCCTGGGCCGGAGACGGCGCTCGTGTTGCCGTTGCCGCCGGACCCGCCGGTGTCCGACGATGTCAGCCCGCGGTCGCCGTGGCTCGACGATGGCGGGAAGGTGCTGGGCCCTGATACGGAGCCGTTGCTGCTGCCGGGTATGCTGCTGCTCAGGCCGGCAAGGCCGTCAAAGCTTGTGTTGGTGGGCAGGGCCGGCACGGCGCTCATGCCCATGCCCATGCCAATGTCGTTGCCGGACGCGGCGCTGCTGCTGGTGCGACGCGACTTGGCGCCGGGCGTGGCGCGGCGGAACATGTTGGGCAGGCGGGCGGCGCGCGACAGCGACGCGGACGGCCCGGAGCCGTTGTAGTTGCTCTCGGAGTGCAGCTGCTGGAACTGCTCAAACTCTGTCATGAGTGCGGCGAGACTGCGCAGGAGTTCTGTGGCGGAGGCGGAGTTGAGGTCGACGACGGCGGGCAGGGAGAGGCCGAGCATCATGTAGTTGGTAGCGCGGCGGGCCAGGCGGCGGGAGTCAAAGTAGGCCATGCGGGCGAGGTCTGGGCGGTCGAAGCGCAGGGTGTTGAACCAGTAGACGCGGCCGTCGTGACTGTTTGTTAGCTGCGTTCTATAGAGAGAGATAGAAAAACGTACGCCTTCCGTAGGTAGTCCATGGTGGATATGCGCTTGTTGACCATGTCGTGGATGTGCTGGTGGAGGGCGCTGCCCTCGTTGGGGGCGCCGAGATGGGCGGGATTCAAGCTGCTGGACATGATGCCGAGGCCTGCAGGCGGGGGAGCAATGAGGGCGCCTCCATACATGTTAGTGGTTTGGTCCAGGGTAGGGTGCGAGGGCAGAGGTAGAGGAGGAGGTGATTGAGGAGGCGTGGTATCCAGGGGCGTGGCAAGTACAGGAATAGATGTGTTTGCGGTCCTTGCGGTCCTTGTGGTCGTGGTTGAGGTCCCTGAGGCCGTAGCGGTGACCGAGGCCCAGTCAGCCGGTAGTGGCGGGCGTGTGTGTCGCGGGTCGTCGTCGTCGGGCAAGAGTTTCCTAAGGCTGGCACTCCGTCTGAGGCGGTGTCCGTGTCCGAGTCCGAGTCCGAGTTCTTCAAGTCCTTCAAGTCCTTCTTTAGAACCAGATCCGTCTCCGTCTCTGCCTCCAGGTGCTTGCTGTCCAAGTCCAGGTCCAGTCGATGCCAATGATTCTGGCTGTCCTGCTGCGGGCGCGTCGAGTCCTTTCCCAAGACTGCTGGTGCTCTTGCGGCGCGTGTGGAAGAGGTTCCTCCGGTGTGGTATATTTGTAGAAGAAGCAGATGCAGTGCCGGCAGTTGATCCTCGGCGCAAAAGACTGGTGAGAGAGGGTCTCTTGCTCAGACTGCTCAGACTGCTAGGAGGTACGCGCTGGAGGATCTGGCGCTCGGCCGCGGTGGTGCGCGCGGGAAATGTGGACGGGTATGGAGCTGTCGAGGGCGTTGTTGAGGGTGCTGTCGAACGCGGGGCTGGCTGAGTCGGATTGCCGTGCTGCTTACTGGAAAAGGAGTCGTTGTTCCTGGACCGGCTTCTGCTTGTGCTTCTGCTGCTTGTGCCCCTGTGCGCGGCCGTCGCGCTGGTGGTGGGCTGCATGGCGTTTTAGTGGGTATCGCGCGGCGCGGGCCCCCTTTTTAAAGTTTATTTAGCAGCTTCCTGCTGTTCCTCTGTCGTTTTAATGTCTTATGTAAGCAGCAGTTGTCAAGTGTTCTGAAACTGTGCCGGTCCGTGATGTTAGATGGAAGTTGGCTATTTAATCTCTGCGAGATGCAGTATATGTGGTCTATGTAGAGAAGAGACGTGGTGAGACGGGCAGGCGAGTGCCGAAAGAGCAGTCCGATGTTGTAGATGGTTGTAGATGATGTACGGCCGTGGATGAGTGGCTTGTTGATGCTGTCGGAGGTCGTTTTACAGCTTTGATGATGCAGAAGCTGAGTTGAGTTGAGCATGAGTTCATTACAGTCGAGGCAAGTATATACATTCCAGCAGACGCATGGACAGCATGGACAGCATGGTACAGGCACGTCAAGTGTCACGGCAGAACAGGCCACGAAGCATGGTTCATCAAGCAAGAAACAAGAAACAAGTAACAAGCAACAAGCAATATGAGCCACAAGAAAAGATGTCTACCCGATACAAGCATAGACGGCCAGCATAGATTAACAAGATGCAACAAGGTCAGAGCGGGCGTAGATGAGGCGGGACTCTTCGACAAGTATGGGCTTGTAAGCACGAGTAACGGTGAAAGTAGAGATATATTTGTATTACAGGCGAGGCAAAGCAAGCAGGTCTCGTGGATGGCATAAAAGCATGTCTGGCATTGTTCCGCAGGTCCGTTGACGTGAAACATATGTGATCACCAGTATGATGCATTGAGTCGTGTAGTAGGGTCAATCCCAGCTGTTTTCTTTTTCTTTTTCTTCTTTTTCTTCTTTTCTTCTTTTTTTTCTTTCTTCTTTTTCTATTTAACCATCTTTTATCGTTTGCCTTGTTTTATATTGTAGAGCACTTGACAGCCGGACGACAGGCTCGGCTCGGCAGACGGGTGTAAACGGAGATATCTTGGGCATCGTCAGTTGGAAATAGGATGACAAGTCAATCAACAAGTCAAGTACAAGTAAAGTACAAGTAAAAGCACAAGCTATATTGGCTTAGGTACAGCACTCAAGTTGACATATGACAGACGACAGCCAACGAAGCCAGGCTAGTGTGTACTTTGCTTGGATTTAGTCGCAAGGACGAGAGGATCCTCTACTCCGTAAACCGCCTATTGTTCTTGGTCCGAAAGCCGAGGCACATGCAAGAAAAAGAAAAGGAAAAGGAGCGATTGACTCATTGATTAAGGGACTGGGATTGACAATCAGATCAGATTAGATCGTTTGTGACTGCACTGACGTCGGCTGTCCATTTTCACATGTATTCTTTGTAGAGTTGCAGATGCCGACAAGTCAGTATCGAGTAAAGGTATTGTAGCCAGCATTGTGCCGGTATTGTATATTCATGGCCTGTCAATTTCATAGGCCAGAGCAAAAGTAATAGAGAGAACACCAAAACAAAGCTATTCATATCCCGCTGTCGTAATTGGGTAAAGAGTAAAAAGAAAACAAATCATCCGCCTACGCAGTCTTGGGCATGGGCGTGAGGTCCTCGACGAGACCCTTCCACAGATCGCGTATCATGCCCTGCGACTCGCCCGAGTAGGCGTCTGCGTGGGACGACGAGCTGCTTGCATTTGCAAAGTTGAGCTGCACGCCGTCGACGCCCATGCCCTCGATCTCGGTCAGGGCCGACGCAGACGACACCGTCGACGCATCGGCGGCAATCACGACAATCTCGGGCCGTGCAACAGGGCCGTCACCGACCTCGGGGGCGTGGCCGACAATGTTCTCGCGCTCGGGGTGGAAGTTGTCGGGCAGCAGGGGCACGCGGACGTCGGCGATCTGAGAGTGCGTCGGCTTTGCCTGCACGTCGGGCATGACAAAGTAGTCAATGGTGCTTGTGTCCATGCGGGCCGGCTTGGGGGCGGATGTGTTGAAGTTGAAGGACTGCATGAGGGGCACAACGCGGTTGCGCGAGGGCACGGGCTGCGGTGTCGGGCGATGGGTCATTGTGAAGTGGCGGTTGTTCTGTTTGTTAGATTTGGTTGTTTACAATAATACAAGACAACGTACATCCTCCCGCTCCAGGTCTGAACGGCCCGAGCTGTGTGCGCCGGCGAGGTAGGCCGGACGGGCGACCGACGGGTGTGCAGTCAGCGAGCGAGTGAGCTTGCTCATGGGGGCCGTAACACGAGTCATTTTGGTGTAGAGGGTAGAGAGAAGAGAAGAGTAGAGAAGAAGAGAAGTTGTCAAGTCGATGAGATACAAGGTACCGGAGTGATGTGTAAAGTCCGTTGGTTGTGTGAGACGATGAGGTGTAATAGAAGTAAGAGGGAAAGACAAGAGAAGAGGAGGGGAAGAGGATAATATAGGAGATGGGGATGGGAGCTGGGTGTTGGAGGCAATGGCGGATGGAATGGCAAGATACACGTGAACAGCTACAGCGAGTTAGTTGATAGATTGACCATTTAAGAAATACAACTGATCGCCGAGGAAATGGGAAGGAGCTAGGGCAGAAAGAAGGAAAGATGGGGAAGGACTTTCAGAGTATCTGACTGTCATGCCATCTTGGGCTGATGATGTAGTGTAAGACACACAAGGCCAGAAAGGGAAAGGGCGACATCCATTTCCCCAACCATTGCCGGCCCCACATCCGTTCAACAGGCACTTGGTATTGGACTCGGACAGGGAGGCATGTTTGCAAACAAAAGAGGAAAGAACAAAAGGGAGCTCCTGCTATCTCAACATTTGCGTAGGACTTTTGGTAATATCTTGTCTGTAGAAGGTGCGACGTTCATTCTTGCTGTTTCGTGTCTGTTCTTTCCATCTTTACTCAGTAGTAGTCACTTTGCCATTACCTGCACTATTTATCACTACCATGCAATACACCACATACGTGTCGGTGACACCTCTGCATGCAATGCAGTCTGTAGCTCTTTGTTCTCTCTCTAAGTAACTACACTCTTGACTATCAATTATCGACACCCTGCCGTCCGTCTACCACTATCAATCATGCTGAATTACTCAGAACAGCGGTGAAACATGTCTTTCCCTCTTTCATTCTCTTTCTTGTCGCTTTCTTTGCTGTCGTTGTGTCATTGTTTCCCGTCGTCTCCTGTCTCGTTTCTCGTTCTCGATCAGTCAATGTTTCGTAGTTCTTGTCGTTTCTTGTCGTTCTTCTCGTTCTTCTCGTTTCCTGTTACGTCCGTGTTTCCGTCGTCTGCCGCTTCGCCTCTCTCTACATGTCACTATGTAACTGTCGCTGCCTCACTACAGTCAAGATATTTATTATGATACTCGCTGCCAAGTCTCTATATTTTATATCATTTTATATTTATATCTTTATCTTTATACTCATCTAATCCGCCTATCAATGCCGTCGTAATTACCATCGCCAAAAGTTCTATTCCACTTTGCCGCCTCAGCCTCCAGTCCAGTGTCTCCAGCGACCCACGACGCCTGAGACTCCGATTACAGAGTACTCAGATACCCAGATACAGCTAGAAACTAGCTTGGCAGGGCGCCGGAGCTTGGCTCGACGGCGATCATCCATTTGCGTCTCGACCTACTTGGCGGTCTGTCGCAGATGAATGTCTTTGCATCTACCCCTCTATTATCAACGCAGGACTTGTCACTGGTCTACTTTATTTGTTCTTCTTTTATTATTTATTTATTATTTATGACTTGTAAAACGTGCAGGATACCTTCTAGTACAGGTGCACACCGCATCGTCGGCAGGTCGACACAGTTTCAAAAGGTAGATGATTCGGTAGAACAACACAGATCCCCACCGGCACCGGCAGGATGCATCTCACACAGGGGTGAGATGTGGTATCTTAATAAATGAAAAGATGATCGTATCTCGCTGTAAGATACCTTATCTCGGGGTGTGATGCAGCGACTGATAAAGTCTGGCACACAAGAACAAACACTTTAATGCAAGCCACTGAATTAATCCCTCACTGTTGTAAGTGTTGATTTGCTGATACTTGATACGTTGGTACTATACTTTGATACGCGAGATGCATGTGCTATCTCGTCATATCATGGCTTTGATGGTGGGCAGCAAAAGGAAGAAGGAAGAAAATAAGAACCGAGACACGCCAGGCTTGGCCGCGCGAGATGCTACTGGAATGCAGTTAACGCGTTCGTTTTGTATGAATACATACTTGATAAGCAGTGCTGGCAAGAATGTGGAACGTTGGTCAAGGCGATCTACAGACTGATAGCATCTTGGCTCTCGACTGCCTTGGTTGAATGTCACTGCAGCATGATATCATGAAACTAGAAAGTGATTGTATTGTCTATAACAAACAACTGAGATAAATTGGAGATGCATGATAGGCATAAGGCGTTAATGTATAAACCAGGCAGAAACAAGAAACAAAATGTAGCTGGGCAGAGTAAGAGTTTGAGAGCTCTCATCTCTTCGTCTCGGTTCGTCTCGACCGGCAAGCGGGAGCTGGGTATCTGAATCGAGAGAAGAGGTGAGGTATGGAGAGAAGAGGGAAGAAAGAAAGAGAAAATGCAGTTTCCGAAACGCCGACTTTTAAACCGTGTATCCGATCCTTTTGAACGCCGATGAGAGATAAAGAAAAAGGCTGACGCTGTCAAAGCTGAAGAACGCTGAGAAAGAAGAGAAAGAGAAAGAAAAGAGAAAAGAGATCATGCCTTGGCAAAGGCGTTGCCTGCTGCCGCCACGGCCGACATGGTCGACCCCGACGCCAGCAGCATCAGCCGCTCCTTTTCCTTTTCTTCGGCAAACACCCGCCGGCTCATCGCCAGCACCGCCTCAAAGCCCTCGCGGCCCTTGACCGCATTGTCGTGGAACCGCGTCACCAGGCTGTCCTCAATGGCATTGCGGATCCGCTGCCAGCCGCCGCACAGCGCCGTGATCTTGGCGTCCTGCTCAAACTGCGTCTGCGCGGCCGTCTCGCCGGGCTTGTACACCACCGTCTCCTGCACGCTCAGCAGGTTCGACCACGTCAGGTTCTGGCTGACCATGATGACGGTGCGCGCCGCCGGGTCGACATAGCTCGTCTCAAACACCTGGCTCTCGCCGTTGTTGCAGATGGCCTTGCCAAACAGCGACTTCATCCAGTCCGGCACGCTCTGCTTGCAGGTGATGAGACGCTCGGTGCGCAGGATGCCGGTGGCGGCATCGACGGACCGGTTGAGGGTGTCGACGGCGATGACGTGGGTCGACTTTTCGTTCCACGGGCAGTACTTGCGCCAGTTGGCCGTAGACACCTCCTCCCAGGAGTAGTCAAAGGTAACGGTGTTGGAGAAGACCTTCATTTTTGAGTGAGAGTTGGTCGTGAGGAGAAGTCAAGTCGAAGAGAGAAGAGATCAAGTCCAAGACGAGGAGAGAAGATCGAGTCGAAGAGAAGAGGATTGATGCCCGAGATGGAGATCCGATGCAGATGCAGGGGAGAGGAGATAGGTAGAGGAAGACGGAAGAGATGGAGGGGGAGAGACACCGCCTTTTTGTGTCGTTTATCTCTGTCGATGCGGATGGTTTGTCTTGTGTGGTTGGTTCGTCGTCGACAATGATGTCGAGAGTTGTCGAATCGTCGATTTCGTTTCGTCGATTCAGTATGTAAACGAATGAATATTGGATGTGACCGTTGGAAAGAACGTCTAGTATCTCTACGTCGACGGGGAGTCACCAAAGGGTCCTGCGCGACTTTTATTTCACAAGCTTTTCTGTGCTTCGCTGCTCGGCTTGCCGCTGAAGTGCACCAGACACCAAAATGCACCAAAAATGCACCAATTAAAGAGGGTGGTTGAAATTTTTGTGGCCGCTTGGGTGGCTGGACCGCCTTCACCGTGCCTGTAAGACAGTACTCTTTGCTGCTGCGAAATCTTATCGGAACTCGTTTGTGGCGAGAAATGCCTGCTTCCTATTGGGTGAATGCACGTCAAGTCATCCAAATACAGACTAGCGTGTCTGGAATGAAAAAACTTCGGAGCAAATCGTGTGGGCCTCTCTCCAGAATGGTTAGTCATCTCTTCTATGGGGGACTGCTTCCATACCTCCGACGCCAATCTTATGTAATCATTGCGTCTAGTGTCGTTCTCGGTCCTTCTAGAGCAGAGTGTGGCTCAGGCACCGGCTATGGCCGTGTTTCCGTACCTATCATAGCCTGTCGTAACCTGTATTTGCCTGTTTGCCTGCATCGATCTTGGACCCGTGATGACACCGGACATAACGGTATGCCGAGATCGCGCTGTAGTTGCCTGGCGTCATGATTTGTTACGCACATGACTGTCTCTTTTTTTAATTTTAGAATTACAATTTACAGCAAATTTAACAATTTCAAGATATTTCAAATCCAGAAAATATTTACAAATAATCACAGAAATCCTAATAAATACACGAAATAAACTAAATTCAATGCTTTTGCTAAATACCAATTGACTGCTGACCTAGTAATCATCGCCCCGGCTGATGACCTCCTTGACATTGGGCCGCAGCAGGATCGTGTGCTCATACTGCGCCGTGTACGAGCCCTTCTTGTCCACCAGCGGCGGGTACGCCTCGACAATGTTGCTCGCCACCAGGCTGTTGAGGCCCAGCAGGTACTTGTCGTGGCCCAGCCGGTCAATGTACCGCCGGCAGAACGGCAGCGTGCCAAAGTTCTTGTTGATCACGTTGAGCACTGTCTTGGCCGACGTCAGCCGCAGCGGCGCATTGGCCGGCGCATCCGCGCGCTTGGCATAGTGCGAGCACTCGCCCTCCTCGCGCACGTAGCCGTTGCCCGTGCTGCCAAACGTCTCGATCGCGTACACCTCGCCCTCCTCCATCTTGGTCATGTCGCTCGACTTGACAATCGGCACGCTCTTGCCGCCGTGGATCTTGAACCGGTCAATCGTGTGCCCGTTGAGGTTGCGGATCGCCTTGACCGGGTACGTCGTGCCGTCCAGCTCCACCTCGTACGACTCCATGGTCTCCTGGATCGCCTCGCCAATCTCGCCCAGCCGCACATCAATGCCCGCCTCGCGGATGCCCGTGTTGGTCGCCTCGCGCACCGCCTCCAGCAGGTTGTCGTACTTGGGGTCAAACGCAATCGTAAACGCACTGTCCACAATGTAGCCGCCCATGTGCACGCCAATGTCCACCTTCATCACGTTGCTCTCCTGCAGGATCGTCTTGTTGCCCGCGTTGGGCGAGTAGTGCGCCGCAATGTGGTCCAGGTTCACGCCCGTCGGGAAGCCCATGCCCGCCACCATGGCGTCGCCCTCCTCCAGGCCGTCGTGGCCCACAAGCGCGCGCACACTGTCCTCGATGCCGTTGGCAATCTCGGTCAGGGACTGCCCGGGCTTGATGTTCTTCTGCGCCCACTGCCGCACCTGCCGGTGTGTCTCAGCCGCATACCGGTAGTTGTTGAGGTACTCCTCCTTTGTGCTGTCGAGGTGGCGCTTCTCCTCGCTGGTCGTGCGGTATGTGTTCTCGTTGACGTACGGCACCTCCTCGCCCTTGGGGTACACGCCGCTGGGGAACAGGTTGGACAGCAGCACGCGCGGCGGGTCCGACTGCTTGGTCGGCGGGCCCTTCTTCTTCTTCTTCTTCTTGTTCTTCTTCTTCTTCTTGGCAGCGCCCGTTGCGGCGCCGGCCTCTACGGCATCGTCCGCCTCGTCCTCCGAGTCCGAGTTGTCGTTGACAGCCGCAGCGGGTACGGCGGCCTTGGACTCATCAGCCACCGAGAGCTTCTCGAGCTCGGCCGTCGGTGCTTGTGCGGCCATTGTAATTTGTCGACTTCTTTTTATATCCAATGATTAATTCGATTCGACTTTGATTCCGTCCGGTGTATACAACACGCTGCCGAGTTGCTTTCTTTTCCAAGGCTGCCTGCACCTTGAAAGAGAGATTGTATTGACGTCGGGAATAGATAGAAAAAAGTAGAATAAGGAAAACCAAAGAAAAGAAAAAGAAACCAAAGAAAAAACTTTTGGACCTTTTCGTATGAGAATGACATGCGCCCTTGTCGATTAGAAAGGTGCGGGGCGCTCATTGGTGGAGAGAGCACTAAAGACCCACTTTTTCAAGGCGAGGGGCACGAGATGCTCTGATTTCTGTCGGTGGCGCTATTACGTCGCCGTCTCTTCTGTAATACTAGGTAAAACAGTGGTCCACAGCTTTGCAGCGGCAGCTTATTCTGCCGTTACTACTTGCTACCGATAAGCGGCGATAGCCAGTGCTGTGCCCGTCCCTATCAATCGGCCATTCGTCGTCACTCCCAGTATCTAGACTCGCCATTTTGTTTGCTTTGCATCTGTTTTGCTTTGCATCTGCTTTGCATTTCGACTACGCCTCACCAACAGCACAGATGAAACGAACAACACCGCCATTATCATGCCTTGCTCCCCCCGTCCGCTCGCAATGGCGCACCCTTTCTTACGCCGGCATCGCGTGCCAGCAGTCGTTGTATAGCCGGCACGACAGCCACAGCTACAGCCTAGACGCAGGCATACGACCGAGGAGACATGAACACAGAAGCTGGACTGACAAGCTTGCCTTGGGTCAGCATGCCGCACACAGGGTGCCAGCCCGCTCGCCGACCTGTCGGTGTAATCTCTCGCCGACGGGCCGGCTATCATCACGGCCTCAGCCGTCTCTGCACGCACAGCCACGCCCTTTGACATCTACAACTGCACCCTCTCGCCTGTCACACCGTCTCTTTCACTCCACCAGACGACTCGGCTTCCGGCACACGCCTGCCCTCGCCGAACAAAACCACTACGAAACACTCAGCGTCGCCTTTGACGCGTCCACCAACGACATCAAAAAGTACGTCATCTTTTTCTTCTTTTCTTCTTTTTTTTTTTTGCAGCATTTACAAGAACTCTGCTGACAGCCAGATCCTTTTACAAACTATCAAAGAAACACCACCCAGACCACAACCCAAACGACCCCAATGCGCCGCGCCGCTTCATGCGCATCTCTGAGGCATACTCGGTCCTCTCCCACACTGACAAGCGCGCCGTCTACGACCGCGACGTCATGCGCCACCACCAAAGCAGCAGCCACCACCCACACCACTCACACACCCACCGCAATGCATCGTACCACAGCACAGGCCCGGCTGGCGGCCGGCCCGCGTCCGGCCTGAGCCGAAGACGCACGCAGTTCAAGGGCCCGCCGCCCAGTTTCTTTCGCAACACAGGCTCCGGCCGGAGCCAGGCCTACAAGCCAGAGGACAACGGCAAGGGGCCAACGGCACAGCAGCAGCAGCAGCAGCAGTACGAACAGCAGTACGGCTTCGGGCCCGGCAACGTCAACAAAGACGACAGGGGCACGCGCACGGCGCCGCAGACGCCGCACTTTGACCGCGACTCGAACGAGCGGACGCACCGCAACCTGACGGACCGCGCAGCCGAGCGAAGGGCCACAGCGGCGGCGACGGCGGCAATGGGAGAGCCGTCGATGGTGGTCGGATTCGTGATTATCATGACGGTGATCTTTGCGAGTGCGGCACTGCCGGCGATGCTGTTTAGCAGCTGGTCGTCGACAGCGGCGCGGAAGAAACCAGGCAAGGCATCTAAAGCACAGACGGCATAAACTAAATACGGCACTATTGCACACTTATTGCATATAGATTAATGACATACGATTCACGACAGTTGAGATGTCTGACTGACAAGTGACGCCATTGTAATCAGCTCCTGCCGATCCACATTTGTGCGCCCCTACAACTAGGCTTACGTACTGGTCACTGAATAGTCAGAGGTAGACTGATACAATTGCTATCAAAATTTGTAAATATTTCGAAAGGCTCTCTTGCAGTAATCGAATCGCTTTTCGCTTTTTTCTTTCCGCTTCTGCTTCTTAGCCAATCATCGGATAACCCGACCAAAGACTTTAGAGAACATCAACAGCCCATTCATCTTCGAGGCATTTAAGCCTCAAAGGTGAAGCTGGTGCCGACCTTGTGGGTGGCCTGGTCCAGCTTCTGGGTGTCGAACGAGGCACCAATACCAAAGGTGACGCCCTCGCGCAGCAGAACGTTGTAGGCGACGGCAGCGACACCGCGGTCGTTGATCTTGGCCTTGACAAACGACAGGGGGTCCAGGCGGTACTTGGTGGCAACCTCAAGGCCGACAGCGTTGCCGGTCTTGCTGTTCCAGGTGGCCTTGGCAGCAGCCTCAACCTGGCTGTTGACCTTGTGGTGGTAGCTGGCAGCAAAGATGCTCAGGTTGTCGCTGGCAGTGACGGCAGCGGAGTAGGTGGGGGCCTGGTAGCCAACGGCAGCGCTGTAGCTGGTGACGGTAGCCTTGTTGACGTCGTAGCCGGCGCTGGCACCAGCCAGGAAGCCGTCGTGGCCGATAACGGCATCGACGTTGGCAGTGGGGCCCTTCAGCAGGTCGAAGAAAGCACGGCCGTGGAAGCTGCTCTGCTTGAAGTGCAGGTTGAACTTGGCACCGCGAGCCTGGGTGGCGGGCAGGAAGGAGAAAACACCCTCAGCCTTGAGGCCCTTGGCCAGAGAGTCGGACAGCTCAAGCTTGGACTCCAGAGCGTTGGCGGTGTTCCAGGTCTGGGTGACAGTCAGGCCTGTACGTTTATAAATCATTAGTATCGTGGTCTGTCCAGTTGCCCAAATCACACCACCCTCCACGGGCAGACCGACGCGGCGTCCACCGATATTGAACAGCCCAAAAGAGAGACGACTAGGTCCCGTGGCTTGTTCCTTTGGCGGATGGCCGTGTGAAGAGCTGCTCTTGGAGGATGCATGTGAGGAGGAATGAGAGTGTTTGGTTTTGGATTTTTTAGACTCTTTCAGAGTGTCTTTGGCAGAGTCTTTGGAATCTTTGCGGGAAGGGGTATCATGGGTATCATTGGTTTTTGGGTTGCGGGAAGAAGAAGAAGAGGAAGAGGGGGGAGTGTCAGTAGAGGAGGAAGGGAACAGCGGCAACGACTTGGCAGCGCGGCTGCGGCTGCCGGTACTACTGCTGCTGTGCGACTTCGAAGACGATGAGTCTCGGAATTGGTCTCCGGATCCGTGGTCTCTGCTGCTCCGTCTACTGCTCGATTCGTAACTGTGACTGTGACGTGACTTGTGCGTTTTGGATGAGGATGATTTGTGAGAACGGGAGGATGTCGTACCAAGAGACTTGTCGGTGTATTTGCCCTCGATCTGTGGTTGGTTAGCGACGGTGCTCGATGCCCATGAGATGTTGACCGTCGACGCTCTTCGGCCTAGACAGGGGTCCAGGAGGCTAGAGCTAGAGACAGGCCAGAGGCCAGAGACTCAAGGCCAGAGAATAGAGACGCTCCGAGAGCGGGCAAAGTAAAGGGGGGTATCGTTCCCAGGGTAGGCTTCAGCACACCACCACAGCACAGCACGCGCATCACACTAGATGCGGCTGCAGCGGCTGCATATTAGGCAAAGGCGACGATGTCTCCATCGGTCACCTACGTGTCGTCCATCTGCCGCGGTGCCCAACGATGCTCTGCGCCTATTGCCCCTCTCTGGCAGACTTGCAGATGCAGGCCTGTTCCGTTGTTGATCCGGTTTGTTGCCTCTCTGTATCTGCCTTCTTCTCTCTGTATCTGCCTCTGCTTTGTCTCTGGTTCTACCTCCTTCTATCCATGCCCCACCCCTATACCGACCCGAGCGTCAAGCGAAGCTGCATCGGAGCCGGGTATAGGGAGGCCGAAGAGGTGTTTGGTTCTGGGTGGCCATTGTTGGCTGATTCGAGTCGGAAAAGACTCTCGTATCGGAGGTGACTTACGGTGCCGGCAGTGTTCTTCTCGTGGCTGTTCTTGCCGGAGACCTTGAAGGCGACATTGTTGGGGGTGTTGCTCTTGACCTCGAGGGTACCGGCCGAAAGGTGGTAGAAGTCGCGGTTCAGCAGCTGGACTGTTAGATTTGTGTCTCTTGTGTCTCTAGGTTCAAGTTTTGTTTGTTTTTGTATTATATGCTGTGCCTTCAATGCCAACCTCCTTCAGCTCTTCAATCGGCGCCGAGGCTCAATGGAAGAGAATGAGGGGGAGGGGCCGTTGAAGACACTCGCAAACAAGACCAAAAAAAACTTTGAATAAAAACTCACGTCGTTGGACGCCTTGGCGATATCAGCAAAGTTGGGAACAGCCATTTTGAATGTGAGGGGGTGGTTGTGGTTGGTGTGAGGATGGAGAGAAAAGAGTGAAGATGGGAGAGAAGAAAACAAAGTATTGAGAAGAAAAGAGGTGAGGAGGAGGCGGGCGGGAATTGAGGTTGCGCTGATTTGGTGGTCAGCGGGAAGGAGCAGGGGAGACGGTGGGCAGCAACCGCTCTACAGAGTACATTCTACATACGGAAGGAAGGGGGTACGAGTTTGCGACAATAAAAACAATTCAAAATTAAATGATTAAATGCATAGAAACGACTCAAGCGAGGTAAGCAGATCACTGGATAACTGGAATAAATTCAGACAGTTTTCATTCTAATAAATTCATAAAAACACAGGCAAAGAGATATGTCCGGTCGACCTCCGTTTTGTTGCCCTGGACTCAAACGGAGATTTTCAGTAGACAAAGTATCGACAACAGATGGACATCCTCCGAGAAAGTCGAGAAAACTGTTGGGCTGCCCTGTGCGCTGTAAATAGTACGTGACTGGCCGTCTTCTGCTCTCTGCTCCGTCTTGCCATCACTTGATACAGACTTGTTCGGTTTCACCACGTCTACTTTGGATTTTTTCCCCTTTCTTGACCAATTTTGGTTGAAAACAATTGTGGGTCTCGAGGGTCTTCGGCTCAAACCGGACAACAGACAACACCTGCCAGTCACTGAGAGAACAGGCAAGTCCAGGCACCGTATTCGCAGGGACAAAGGAAGACGGTAGGAAGGAGCACAAACCCACGTGGGGCTAATAAATACGGGCAATTGGCATGGCAAAGCGAATGGTGTAGAATTGCTGCACGTGATCTGCATCCGTTTTATCCCATCTCTGGCTTCACTCAACCACCGACGGTGAGAGTGCATCTGAAACTTTGTTTGACTTTAACTTAGTATTCTTGATGTAATTTACTTCATGCTTATGGCAACAACTCGAAACAACCTTACGCATCAATACCCAAAGACACGAACATCACCGACGTGGACTGCAGTAGCTTCGTCGCTGCGTGCTTTTAAGAGTAGAGTTCTGTAGTTTAGGCCAGGCATGTTGTTGACGTGCAGCAGTGCAGGAGTACGGGGCTGCAGATAGACAGTACGATCCACATCCGAGGATACTACAGAGTAAACACTGAACACACATCGATAACGTGATGACTCATAAGCCTCGGCTTGACAACACCACGACGACAACATCACGATGACAACACACGAGCGGCGTGGCCGACGATGATAACGACATCACAAAGAACAGCAGTATTGAAATGGAAATCTATAGTGTATATGTATGGCTTTTACCTTTTTTCTGAACATCAACAAAAATAAACAGGTCCCCATCCCAGGATGCCCCAGATGACAACCCCGGCAACAAAGCCGAGTGCATCTATCCTATCCGTAGATCATACCCCAAAAAGCATGGACCTCTATCCAACTTGTATCCAAATTTTTAAACATTCAACGAATTCCAACACGTTTCGACCAAAGCACTGCTTACTCGGTAGTCTCGTACTTGGCCTGGTGCGTCGCGATGGCACGGCCGCTGGGGTCGGTCTGCTTCGACCAGGTGGGGGTCCAGCGCATGACGGTCGACGCGCACTGGGGAGGGAACAGCTCGTCAAACATCAGGCGGTACCAGTAGGCCTCCTTGGTGTCGGGGATGTCGCTGCCCCACTCCGGCTTGGGGTTCTTCATCATCTCGTCGGTGACCTGCAGCTCGGCGTTGTCCTTGAGGGCGTCGATCCACCCGTAGCCGACACCATCAGAGAACTGCTCCTTCTGGCGCCACAGGATGCTGCCCGGCAGGTACGGCTCGGCGGTAGGGTCGGCCGACGTGTCAAACGCCTTGCGCAGAATGTACTTCTCCATGCGCTCCTTGGTGATCATCTTCTCGGCAGGGTCAATGTTCATGCACGCCTCGAGGAACTGCTTGTCCAGGAAGGGAACACGGGCCTCCAGACCCCACGCAGAGGTCGACTTGTTGGCGCGCAGGCAGTCAGCCAGGTGCAGGTTCTTGACACGGCGGACAGTCTCGTCGTGGAACGCGGCCTTGTCGGGCGCAGCGTGGAAGTACAGGTAACCGCCGAAAATCTCGTCAGAGCCCTCGCCACTCAGAACCATCTTGATGCCCATGGCCTTGATCTTGCGCGACAGCAGGTACATGGGGGTCGAGGCACGAATGGTGGTGACGTCGTACGTCTCCAGGTGGTAGATGACATCCGACAGAGCGTTGAGGCCGTCCTCAATGGTAAAGGTCATGACGTGGTGCTTGGTGCCCAGGAACTTGGCAACCTCGAGGGCGGCCTTGTTGTCGGGCGAGCCGGGCAGACCAATCGAGAACGAGTTGAGCTGGGGCAGGTAGGTGACGGTCGACAGCTCGTTCTCGTCGTCAATGCCGACAAGACCCTCGCCGCGGTCCATGCTGTCGCTGCCCTCCTCGGCGGGGGCACCGAACGAAGCGGGCTCGGAGACGCCGTTGGCCTCGGCAAGCTTCTTCATGCGCAGAGTCTCGCGCTGGGCAATGGAGGCGACCAGACTGGAGTCCAGACCGCCGGACAGCAGGACACCGTAGGGGACCTCAGCCATGAGCCGTTTCCGGACAGACTTCTCGAGGGTCTCGCGGATGAGGGTGAGGTCGAGGGGAGTCTCGGGCACGCGCTCGGGGTTCCACCACGAGGGCTGGAAGTAGCGGGTGCACTCGTTGGTCTGGCTGTCAAAGACGTGGCCGGGGGGGAAGGACTCGATCTTGTCGCAGGCGGGGTGCAGGCACTTGAGCTCAGAGCCAAAGTAGGTGGTGCCGGGCTGCTCAGAGTTCCAGCCCTGGTAGAAGGTGGTGACGCCGATAGGGTCGCGTGCGGCTATTGTGCGGTCCAGCTTCTTGTCGTACAGGACAAACGAGAACATGCCGTCGAGGTACTTGGGGGCGTCGATGCCATGTTCCAGGTACTGCACGGTTAGCCACTGCAGTTTGCAAATACAAAACGTTTTGCAAGTTGACTCACCAGAGGAATGATGACCTCGCAGTCGGATGTGGTCTTGAAGTGGTAGGGGTTCTTCAGGTTCTTGCGCAGAAGACGGTGGTTGTAGATCTCACCGTTGACGGCGAGGATGATGCTCTCATCAGCGTTGGTCAGGGGCTGGGCGCCGCTCTCTGTGTTGTGAGTATGTGTCCGTGGGTTTGGCGAGTTGGCCAGACTGTTGCTGCCGTGACTTACCAACACCAACAATGCTGAGACGCTCGTGGCACAGGACTGTGAGAGTTAGCTTTGTTCCATTTTCCACCTAGAAACAGACTGAATCCTTACTTGTGCTGTTGCAGATCAGGTTGCCGCCTGCGAGAATATGTTAGTAGCTGCATAGACAGGCCATCCAGGCCGGAGAGTCATGATTCATTGCTCATGATATCAGACGGGTCAGACATACTCCAGTCGGGTCCACGGTGGCGAATGCTAGTGTAGAGTTAGTCGTCTGGTGCTGTTTATCGCGCACACGAGCATGTCCGGAGGGAACAGACAGCGGCTGGCACGGAGAAGAAGAGGGAGAGGCGCGAGACAAGCCCGGGACAGGAAAAGGACTTACGCCTTGGACAGCTTCAGCGCCTGAGGCTTGAACTTTTGGACGTCGGGGTGACTGCGGCAGGTTAGCAGATGCTCTAGGGAGTCAATTGACAGGCGCAGAGTTGCCAGAAAGTGTGCGAGTGGCCTGGCTATGTGTTCAAAGGCATTGGGAGGTGTTGTGATGGCCAATGGTCTTTTGGTGATCCCTCGCAGCGAGTATGACTCAACCGCGCGAGAGCCAAAGTGAAGCCAAAGAACCGCCGACTGGCGATGCGGCACACAACAACCACTGCGCAGCCACGCAGCGACCAACAGCCATGAACACACTCAATAGCAATGCGCAGTTCTTCAAAAGAGAGTGTAGACATACCGGTGACAAGCAAAGATGCCACACATTTTGGCGGGTTTCGGGGTGGTTCGAGTGTGTGCTAGGAATGTCTCGTGTGTATTTTTTTGGAGGGCGCAGAGGCAGTCGAGGTCTTTATACTTGTTTAACAAGAAACAAATATAGAATAAACAAAAGAGTTGCGTGGGATGCTCTGTATAAGCTGCCCGTGGGAAGAGGTTGTAGATGTACGAGGTCGCGTGGAGGTGACGATGTCAAGAGAGAGAGAGTCAAAAGAGGAAGGAGCGGAGGAGAAGTATGTGTCATAAACCAGACCAGGTCAAAAAGGTCGAATTGGTCGAAATGGTCAAATCGGTCAAAAAAGAAAAAGGGACAAAAGGCCGGGCCAAGAGAAAAGGACTAAAGACAGAAAAAAAGACAAAAAAAAAGCCCAAAAATCTGGCGGCACGTTGTTTTCTAGGGCCGTTTTTACACTCTAGTTACTTTATTTATTTATTTTCAGTACATAATGTATTGATAACTCGGTGCTATGACTTGATGACTAGTGTAAGAGGATGGCAGGAGCTGGCGCAGGAGGAGGAGCACAAGAGGAAAGAGCAGATGGTAGCCGGCTGTCAAAGGCAAAATAGTCATAGTATTACTTTGAGAAGGAGCGATTCGCGGTACATGCACGACGTTCTTTCTGTTCGGCTACCACCAAATAGAATTACTATCTACTGAGTACTCCGTACTGATAACAACCGCCCCTCCTTTTGCGGCCCTTGCCCCTCTTCAACTTGTTCTTGCCTTGTACGGCTGTCGAATGTGTGACTCTTTGTCTGGGACTGGCAGGAGATGGTTGAGTAGAGACGAGAGAGGAAAGAGTAATGGGGAAGGTTCATGGGAAGTTGAAGCAGACGAGGAAAGAGCATGAAAGAGTCAGTTGAAGAAGGACCAGGGTTCTCAATTGAGAAAGAGCAGGTAATAGCAGACGGTCCCGCCGCTGTGGAAGAGATTGGGGCAAAAAAAGGTCAATTCTAATTCGGGGAAAGAAAGAAAATGAGCTAACAACGGATTTCAATCTGTCGCGCTCTCATTTGCTCTCATTGCTGGACTGCAGCCGGTATCGGCAGAGCCGCCTATTGGGCCGACACAGGCCGCTGGTCTCGCTCTTCGTTCGTTCCTTTTTCACAAGGAATTTGAGTGTTTTTAGTTTTTACAGTGGCACCGAGAAAGGACGAGGAAAGTATTACTCATGATAATTCAAAGCCGCTAGGTGTATTTTCAAGTGCTTTTTGCAATTATTTACGGAAAGTGCGATTGGAGTGATACGTTTGTTAGGAAAGTGCGATCCAGCATGCATTGCATCGAGAAAGTGCGACTGTCCTCCTGTCAATTCTGTCAACTTTTAAGTCAACCCTTATCCCGTATGACTCTTACTCTCCGATGTAGCGCATTGAGCAAGAGCATCCTGCGCTTCAATGATTTATTGGCATCACTTACACCGAAAGATAAAGATCCTCTAGTAAGAAGAGAAAAGAAAGATAAGAAGCTGGGACCACTGATATGCACAGACGGAGGCGTACCCGGCTGCAGCAGATGATACACTTAATATCTTAAAACCAAGTCTGAACATGTCAGTTAGATCAATCAGATCAATCAGATCAATTCGGCATGACGTACCGAGGGGACGGCAACTTCCAGCTGGGACCGGCCTGCGATAAGGATGACTCTTACGATAGAGTAGGACTTGATTAGTCATCATCACGAGATGTCGCTGGTGAAGGTGTCTCCCATCTTGATTGCTCAAAGTCCAAGGGATATTCATTGCTTTTTACTTTATCAGAACTAAGATCGTAGTTTTGGCAATTCTGCTTGTCAATGTATACCCCATTGCATGCCGCATTCACCAAGATGGGGGTTGATATCTCGAGTAGATCAGGTGAAGCAAACATGCAAGAGGGGGTCTGGCGTCGAGAACAAAGCAAGTCAGATGAAACCAGTACATAAACAGCGTACTTGGTCTGTAGGAGTAGAGCGTGGAGGTAATATCGAGGACAGTAGCTCGGCCGTGCCAATGACCTCTCCCGTGTGGGATCATCATGGCTTGCATCGTGACTGCAGATGATATGCTCGACTGCCATCGCTGATGAGTGAATGGCATATGCGCGAATACTCATAGAAATAGAGGAAACATAAACTCATGGGGGTTGAGTGCGGCTAGACACCTGACCGACGTATTGATATCATCAATGAAAACCATGACAGCAGCTCGAGAGTAAGAGCAGGCAGTCTTGAGATGACTAGATCCCACCCGCACCCGCACCCCCGTGCCTCCCACTACCCAGAGTCTGGTGACCTAAATCAGCCAGCCATCTCTGGAAGAGAGGCATTTATGAGAGCTATGAAGATCTGGGGAGAGCTCGTGTCGACGGAGTGCGGAGAAGCCGGCAGCGTGGGGGTGACTGTCTACTGGAAGCGGATGACATTGTCACAGTGGCTAGACTTATCATAACTTTGTATTCATCATGTGCAGCTGGTATATCACAAACCGACCCTTGGGAGCCACCCGCGCCGTCTGCGCATCCATGGCTACCGCCCGTCCATAGCACCAAGTAGAGCAAATCCACTAAACAGAAAGAGGAAACAGACATAACGACGTAGAAACAAAAGTACAAAATGTGGCAATGCAGAGGCAGCGCAAGAGAACTCCTATATCGCCTTGCTCCGTGCAGTGAGGACCAACGCCAAAGCCCGGCCCCCACGCGCAGAAGCGCCACTCAATAGCAGCAACAAAAAATGCAGACGGAGCTGCAGAAAACAAGACGCAGTAAACACACAAGGCAAAATGACTATGGCGCAGGGTTGTCCAGCACGACACGCCGGATCCGCCGCTCGTACTCGGCCTTGTCCTTCTTGTACAGGTTGTAGGCCTCGGACTGCGCCGGCGAGTCGGGGTTCGGGTCGTCGAGCAGGTCCTGGATGCCGAGGGCGATCTGCTTGATGGTGATGGCGGGCTTCCAGGCCTCCTCCTCGTTGAGGATGGAGAGGCAGATGGTGCCGGAGGGGTAGACGTTGGGGTGGAACAGCGGCGGCACGAACTTGCACTTTGGCGGCTTGGTGGGGTACTCGTCGGGGAAGGTCATGGTGAGTTTGAACATGCCGCCCTTCCAGATGGTGTTGTCCTTGCCGGGGATGCCGCACTCCCAGACCTTGAGATCGAGCACGCCCTGGGCGTTGCGCGATGGTCTTGCGTAGAAGCCAAAGGGATGGTCCTTGCGCCAGAGCTTTCTATGGCAGAGTTAGCATTGTAGTAAATGGAATTTTGAGCATCTGAGAAACTCCAAGAGCGACGGGGATCTGCAAGGTGCTGCCGGCCGGGTGGCCACAGACAGAAGACGTACCGCTCCTCCTGGAGCCGGTTCTGACACAGAGACATGACTGCAAAGGATGTGTAGGATGGCGTGTAGGGTATTTATGTCGCTCGGTATCGTATACGATGGCTGTTGACGTGATGCTGTCCGAGCTTGCAGGGATGTGCGAGGCTGTTCGATGAGGCTCGTGACCAGATGCGGTGATGTTGTCGTGGTCGCTAGAGATCGAGTCAGCAATGTGGAGACAAGACGCAGGCAGAAAAGATGAAGCGGAAGCTGCTATACAGGCTAAATTGCGCAGCGCACTGCACGAGTTGTGGATGCTGCACAGTGAATGTGTGCACTGCGAACCAAGTGATCGCGGGGATGTCCACACGACAAACAGACTTGCGCGCGGCAGAGGCAAGGGAGGATGTGGGCTGGTGAATGGTGCTTCGGGACAGTAACATCAAGCATACCTGGCAATGCAGTGTTGAGTGTGCGTGAGGCGGTGCTGGCCAGCTACGTCGTGGGCTGTGAACGGGTCTCGACTTGGTTGTGACGTTGACGTTTGTCTGCGTAGCAGTCGCCAAAATATATCGATCGCCAACAACCACCACAGCCCCACTTGCACCTACAGAAGCGACTGATTATATAATCACTCTTTCTGACTAATACCTTCAACGTCATGTCTTGTCGTTTTGACAGTTTTTTCACAGTCGCAGTCGTTTTGTGTTGTATTCGCAACAAAATGATTATTCAAAAACCATTCCATAATGGCATGATATTAGGTAGTAATATAACACAGAACAACTAAAATTACAGCACAAACACAAACGCCAGCCCATCTAACGTATGCATTGGAAAGATACAAAAAAACATAAATCACAGGCCCTTAATATCCTGCTACCAGTTTCAAAACCAGAGCTCAGCCATTGTCCTCGGCCTCTTGCGAACCGTATCATCACAGCCGGTGTCGTCATCAGGCGCTGTCCGCTTGAACGAGTTGAGATATTCTTGGGCCTTCTCTTCTGCAGCTGGCGAAATGATACCCAGCACAGCATCCCAGGTCGAGTGCCACTGCAAAAAAGCTTCTTCTCCTATCTTTGCATTGACCATCTCGGTAGTCAAGAGATTGATGATGTCGAGAATGATCTCGCCAGTATCATCCCTCACAAAGGCTTGTAGAGGATAGTCGGTTAAATTCCAGGTATCGTCTCTTGAGATATTGGCCATGTGCTCCAGAATGGCAATCTTCTTTTGCTCTGTCGTATTCAAAAGAGCCCCGAAAATTTCTCGTGGCAGATCGTGAGAAGCTTCATCTATTTCCTCTGCATAACTGATACACTTGATGAGAAACCGACGCGGGCGATCTATGACACCGTCGTTCAACCCATGTAGAAGAGAAGCTTTGTCGGCGCCGCGTTTTAGGAACTGAAGTATGACACGTAGGGGCACCCAGTGAATATCAAATTTGCCGCATAGAATTCGCCACGGTGTGTTTTGGCTATCAGAGTCGAGCAATTGATTCGGGTCATGCCCACGCTCTAGTAGTGCGATGATGAGTTCTCCCGTCCCCAAATCCACAAAATTTACTGCCGTACCAAGTGCAGATATGCCATCCACATTAAAGTAGTTTGGGTCCATTGATAACCTGATCATGACGTAATCGATATTTCCGTCAGACAAGAAAGTACCCTTCAAATTCACCTTGACGATATTGCCATGCTCTCCGGTGGCGGCGAGCGAGTTTTGCATCCTGGCTGCTTTGAGGTATACCGTCCTTCTGTTGATACGATTGTTGAGTAAAGTTTGCACTTGATCAGCGCGCTCCTTTGAGGGAGCGATCCACTGAACGTCATTGACACCGTCCAAAAGCCGGAAAATCGCCTCACGGTTTTCCCCCGGCACATTCTCAACATACTCCATGCATGTATACCATGCTTGCTTCGCTTTTTCTAAAAGACCAAGAACATTTTTGCCCGACTTGAATAATGCGGCCACTTCGCAACGAAAAGAAAAAATCAGTGACTCAAATATTGCCACATTGGGCAGGAACACCGCCCCGATTTTGCCTTGCAAGTCTTCCTGCATTGGAGCGGTCATCAAAAAGTCGTGCACCGTCCGATGGATGAAACTGGCGTGGTTGGACCTTCCAAATGTTAGAAGACCTGCACACCTCTCGTTGATACGCCATTTGCATTCTTCGACTTTTTTTTTATCTGAATATGTTTTGTCAAGTGTTGCCCCTGATAATGCAAAGTCGTGATTTTCTGCACTGGATTCGTAGTAGAAGAAGAACCGCAGATGGAGCGACTTTTTACTGGTGAGTGCGAGCATGAAAGAATTTGCCATGTACCGGTGGTGGAGTTTGGAAACCTTGTTCAGGGTGTGCCTGAAATACTCATCCAACTCCGTTGGTAAAGACTCGATCACTTTCTCGAGCTCCGTAAAGGTGCCGCCGTTGATGATGTCATGGCGAAGTCCCTCAATCACAAGAAATACCCAGAGAAAAACGCCTTCAGCGCGCTCGGTAACAACATCGGCCAGCCTTGATATATGGGACTTGTTGATAGATGGGTTTCCGGTGATAGCGGCTAGTCTTTCGTGGGCAAACATTTCGATGTCATTGTGTGTAAGCTCGTGCATCCAGAGAGGCGATGACTTTCCTCCACCAAAAGCATCTTTGAACACATTCCATGGGCGACTTGACACACAGCACTTGAGATTCTTCGACTCCGAGAGGGCTTTCAGAGTCCGGCACAACTCGAAGTGGTCTCCGTCTGGCCCTTTAGCATACTCGTCTAACCCGTCGATAAAAAAGAAGAATTTGACACCAGCTATTGTGCCCTTTGACAGGAGTGTCAGTGCTGCGCGTAATTCCTTGATTGACCAGCCATCCCCGTCTGGCAAGTCGAAAGAGACGGAAGACGAGTCATGAGGATTCTGCACACACCGGCCGGGAAAGATGTCCCAAGCAAGCTGTGGACACTTGCGCAGGACATCAAAGAGGATCTTCTGTAAGAGGCCCCTCTGTGACTTTTGCATGTCCGTTCCGATGGCCCAGAAGTAGTGTGAGGCAAGCACTAGAGGTGCCCCCCCTGCCCAAGACTCCAGAGCAGTCTTAGTTTTCTCGTGGCCAGCGACAAACTTCATCAGCGTCGACTTGCCCGAGCCCGGCTTCCCAGTGACCCAAAACACGCCTCTGCCACTCTGTAGCCATTGGATGAAGTCGCCTTTTTCGTATGATCTTGTGGGTGCTGGGTCCACTTCAGTCATGAGCTCAGGGTCATCGTCAGCTGATGTCAAGTCGTGCCCACTAGGTTGGTGAGGACCGTCGCGACTTTGCAGGACCCATTCAAAGGTTTTGGCATGAGCGTCGGGGATATTCTCGTGGCGCACTTTCATCTCATTGAAGTAAAGGCTCTTTACGACCTTTTGCTCTTTTGCAGCTTTGCCGACGTCTTTTTCTGATAGTTGGAGACGGCTCATCATGTTTTCAAGATCTTCCAGGCCACTGTGCGAAAGACTCTCCTGTGTGGTAGCTCGACCAAGTCGCTGAATGATTTCTGCGATTTTGTTTGATATGGATGACAATTGGACGCCCAAGTCGCTGAACCTTGTTGTTTGCTGGAACTGTGTGTCTGTGTGCATAGAAGCGACACTTCTTAGAAGGCGCATCATATATTTTTGTCGTTCACTACGCACACGGCTTGTTAGTAACACATTGCATATTCTGTAGAGAGCAGAGCACATACTTGACAAGAGCAGTCATATGCAGCATAAGGGATGAATGGAAGGTTCTCAGCTTGGTCTCCAGCTGTGCAATCTGTTTGGCTTTGAAGTGCTCCTTGACTGCCATCACGAGAGACTTGGGAATGCGAAATCGATCGCTTGGGTCGCGGCGCAGCTCTTTCAAGATTTCCAACAAATGGTGGCAAATCAAGGTGCAGTCCGCTGCAATCCCCTTAACACCATCCACATGTTTTTGAATCACGTCTTCATGACGTCTTGCTATGCTGTCTGGCACAAAACTGTGAATTTCGTCGTCCAGATCCCCTGGATCAACGACAGGCCCGATGGGGGTCAGTTTTGAATATAGCTCCTCAAGACGCAAACAGGAGGCTTCGAGCTCAGTATTGAGTTGGCTTCTTCCTTGGACTGACTCGGCGATCTCGACAGTTTTGCCGTAGATCTTGAGTGAGAAGTCAACAAACTGGATGACACTGCTAGCCAGGCCAACAGCTGCGAGAGCCTCCATCGTCGCCGTGGGAAGCGAAGAAACAGCACGCGAGGGAACAAGAAGAAAGAAAACAAAGGCTCGATTTCACTATGAATGAGGAGAACCCGAGGGATGACACATGGCCTGGAGGGATCGAAAAAGAAGGGAGAGGATTTGAAATGTTGGGAGGAGAATGAGAAAGAGAAATGGAGAAAAAGGCGGGCACGATAGAACGGAACGAAACAACCAGGAGAACGACAAGTAGAATGAGAAGAGTAAAAAGTCTGAGGATGAGAGGTAAAATTATGAGAAGAGGAACAATAAGAAAAAGAAGAATGAGAAGAAGAGTATGACTCTGAATAAGTGAGGGAACCGCCAGAGGACGAAGAGGCGGGAATGATAAAGGCGAAGGAGACGGGGGAGGCCAGACGAAAAGATAATTTGCCCACACCTTCATGAAATCAGGTTGCATTACCATAAACTGCCCGTAAGCAGAACGCCCTGCACACCGCCACGATCCGTGTGCGATGTTCATTGGGCCGCCTAATTCAAATGTGCAAAAAAGTCGGGCAATGCGTGTGATGAAAGTGAGGCTTCTGTGAAGATAATGATACGTCTAAGTGAGACTCACGTGATATATGTGAGAAATTCACGTGCACGTAAATCAGCCACACTGGCCCTTCCTCAGCCCCAGCCTCCTAGCAACTGGCAAGGGCGATGCACGACCAAAGAGCGCCAACGCGCGCCAGCTTCCCCAGTTGAGGCGACACTGGTGTTTCGCGATCTTTGTGGTGAATCCCCCCTAGAGCAGCAAAGCGGACGACCACGACGATATCCACGCGCGCACACCCACTCGCCGCCCATTAGCACCTTGCGCCCACTTTGGTTCCTGTTCGACGTCGACATTGCGACACGAATTGACTGCTGTCGCGACATTGATTGACTGCAAAAACAAAAACGGCAAAGCAAACCAGAGACCAATCTCGGCCGACGCGAAGCCAATCCAGCACCATGGCTGCCCCCGATCCCAGCCACAACGTCCATCAGGATCTGGTATGTCTGCGCGATTTCGATTACACAAATCTGCACAAAATTACAACAAGATGCTAATGTCTACCTCTGCAGCTCCCCCACATCCACCTCATCAGCGCCTACAGATACCCCCTGGTGCCTCGCTTTGGCATCCCCGACGTCACCGAATGGCTGCTCAACGTGCCGCGCATCGCCCGTGAAGGCGCGCCCTTTTTCTGGACCTACCTCGACATGCCACAGGACGGCTCGATCATCCTGACATGGCAGCCGCTGCAGCGCATGGGCACCGAGTTCGCCTCGGACGGCTATGTGTGGCCACGCGGCGAGGTGTACTACCAGCACGAGATCCGCGACGGCCTCATTCTCGAGGTCTTCCACCAGCCCGTCGGCTACCGGCCCGGCGACGAGTTCGCCACCCACTCCCGACGCCGCTTCCGCCTGATGCCGTCCAAGGTCGCCAACCCCAATGCGCCCCAGGTCGACCCCAGCCTCTGGCTCGTGCACTACGGGCCCATCGATGAGCGCGAGCCCATTCCCGTCAAGAAGATCCGGATCGACGCGCGCCAACGCACACTGATGGAGAACCGCGCCAACCTGCAGCGCGCCGGCCAGATCACGCGCAAGGAGTTTATGCTCTCGGACCGCGTCAACTGGCCCCAGATCACGCTGCCGCGCGACGCCCGCGGACCGCCCGGCTACACGGGCGCCGTGCCCCAGCAGATGGCGTACCCGCCACACGCACCCGCCCCGGCCCCCGGCCCACCGACAAAACGCGCGCGGCACGCAGCGTCGCAGGCAGCCGCCGCGGCCGCTGGCGCACAGCAGCAGCAGCACATGGCGCCGCCCGTTGACGCCAGCATGTTTGAGGACGACGAGGACTATGCGCGCGGCGACATGTTTGACGCAATCACACCGCGCGACATCAGCCTGGAACGGTATCGGCAGAACCACGAGTGGATGGAGGAAATCATCTCGTCGCCGTACCGGATCGGCCAGATTGGCTATGCCGACTTGGGCCTGGGCCTCAAGGGCGAGCTGGCGCCCGTCACAGAGGGCATCTTTGAGAGCCAGGCGTTTGACGCGTCGCAGCGGGTACCAAAGAAGCCGTATGTTGGGCGCCTGGACAGCGGTCTGGCGGACGACTTCCGTAAGCGCGTGAGCGCCAAGATTGCCGACACGGAGGCGGAGATTGCGGCGATGAAGGCGCAGCACGAGAAGCTGGTGGCGAGCTTCCAGTCGCACTCGGTCATTAAGAAGGGCGAGCACGAGCTGCGCTTCACGGCCGAGGAGACGGGCCCCGAGGTGTGGCGCATTGAGGGCCGCCTGCACGACGCCGACATTGACGGCGACAGCGACAGCCGCGGCGGCAACAGCAAATCTGCAGGCGTCACCGGCAGCAGCGACGACCACTGGTCGCACCCCAAGCCGCAAAAGACGGTGGACGAGGTCGTGTCCGCTGTCGAGTCCGCGCTGGGCCTTAAGGTGGTCAACTCGGGCACGGTTGTGCGCGTGCAGGAGGGCGGTTTCCGCGAGCCAACACCTGAACCGGAGCCGGAACCTGAGCCGGAGCCGGAAGCCACTCTGGAGGTGCCGCAGATCGCTGGCCCTGGCGGCGTCGGCATCTCGCAGCACCCCTCGCCGTCGGGCTCGCAGCTGAGCGGCATTATGATTGGCGACGCTGATATCGACATGGGCGACGCTGCCGGTATGCTCGACCAGATGGAGTCTGTGTTTTCCAACCCGTCGACGCCCCTCAACTTCCCTACGCCTACGCAAGGTGGCGCCCCTGGCCCTGCGCCCGGCCCTGGTCCTACAGGTCTGTCAAATGTGTCTACGGCTCCAGGACCTGGCGGCCCCGGTCCGGCACCAGGCGCACACGGTCCTCCCGGCGCTGCACCACACAACATGGCAGGCGTGCCGGGTCCAGCAGGCGCACACGGCCAGCCCGGTCACGGCAACGACGACTGGGTTGTTGTGCCTCCTGGTGGCGGCGCGACACCCCCGATCCAGGGCGTTCCCGGTCAGCAGGGCGTGCCTGCACCTGGTCTGGCGGCAGCACCCATGACGGCTCCTGGCCTTGCGGCTGGAAGCAAGCCGCCGTCTGCAGTGCCGACGCCCGGCGGTGACGATTTTGGGTCTCTGGGCGACATGGACAATGCCGGCATCGACGACGGCCTGGACCTGGACATGGACGACTCTGCGTTTGGTGATGCATTCCACGGCAGCGGTGCGTAATTCTAGGTGTCTAATTTGTGAATGGGCTGGATTCTACAATCTACGGTTGCATCTCGTCCATTCAAAGACTTTGTTTATTATTTAGTTTGCTTGGGAAAACCTGGGGTCTGCTTTGTTTTCTTTCTTTCTTTTCTGTCTTCAGGAGCAGATGGTCCTACTGTAATCGTATGTCGTTTCATATACTATTGAGTTTGTTTTCATGCAGTCGTCTAGATGGCCGAGGTATTGAGGTTATCGAGGTCATCGAGGTATCGGGATTATCGTGACTTACATGCAATGATTAGTCATCATTCTAAAATTTTGGCAATGAAAAACGAGATGCCATCTATACCGAGTAAAGTCAGTCAAACAAAAAATCTCTGCATGCCGACTCTACCGTATTTTGTACACATTGTGGTAAAACAATGCTAGGCAGCACTGGAGGCAAAGGGGAGCCGGCAAGATGTGCGTTTCATCTTTTGAGTCCGTGTCAGAGCCTCAGCTTGGACCTCTGTGCACCAGACGACGGGGTACGGAGTATGTTAGCTTTAGATGGCAGAGTGTAGAATATTCTGTGGGGTGAAGTGTTTATTTACTACTTTAACATGCAGAATATACACAGTAATAAGCTTTGCGTTGCGGTTGTTCGGGCTTGGTGAGCTTAACCGCTGCCCATGTCGCCGTCCTCCTCGTGGAGTCGACGATGCAACCCGTCTGTTTTCTCTACTATTCTTGTAGCTATTAGCACTGCTTTCTTTGCGACGGTAACTTTGGACATGCTGGATCAGTCTTCCAGACCGTGCCACTTGCCAGCCTGCCTCGTGGACTCCTTGTCATGGCCATCCTCCTGCCACGAGCTGCATCTCTCTTGACTCCTATTTATTTGAGTGAAAATGTACTCTGCATTGAAAGACCTTTCCAACGGTGTATTATCCGGTAGATGGTTACGGCCGATTGGAAAACTCAATGTATAATGAATTCGCTGCCTCATCGACGCGTCATGCCCACTCGTCGCATATCACAGATGACGATGACTCGACGACAGCATGAGTTGAGCAAACATAAAGAACTACCACTGGCATAGCATAGACGCCGATAATCAAACTGAACATCAGTCGCATGCGTAGATTACCAAATGGGTGTTGTGACAGCCGCTTTATATCGCCCGAGTCTGACTATATCGCCACCCACCTCGACGACTCTCTAAACTCATCACTAAAGACTACTCACTACCTAGAAACCACCTTAACGAAAAGACCCCCTACAAAGTACACCCGTTTCAGCTCGACTTCGTTTCTCTGTTCCGTCCCGAGCAGTTATTCTACCCTTTTAGAGTTAAGTCGGCACTCCACACCCAGTGCATCCCCTTCATCATGAGACGTATCCGCCCTCCTCTCTCCTCTCTCCTCTCTCCTCAACCTCCTCAACAGTACAATGTATTGCTCCGTCACCTCCACGGCGACTACCTCCTAGATCGACTCTCATATAGGCTCTCATAAGAATAGTACTTCTGCTACCACCCAAACTCACATCAAGTGGGTGTACCCGTGCCTTAATTTGTTCCTTCGCTCTCGCCTCGCTCGCTTATAGTCACCACTCTTTTCTTTGCATTTTTATGTACGCTTAAGACGTCTACCAGACTAACACTACCTTCCAGAGATGCTCTTACTTGCAGTGTCGCGAATCATCCAGCCGTTCCGTTGTTGTTTTCCGTAGTATCACTGCGCCCATCACACCCAACCAGGTACCTCCTTTGATGGCCTCGACCACTCCGTATGTTTACTCTTTCACACCCCCTGTCGTAATCAGTCCGTAGTCTGCGGTCGTATATTGTTTGCTGTTCGTGCTTCATCGCCAAATATCCGTATATGCTGATATAATAATGTCTTGGCATGCCGTCGTATTCTATCTTGCCGCTCTGTTTTGATCTTCTTCCTTTCTCCCTTCTCTTTTTTCTTTCTCTCTTTTGCTTCCTCTCTCAGATGTAATCTCTGCCGCCATTCTTTCTCAGGCTCGTCAGTGACAGTCGTTCTTTGTTTCGCTTCTTTCGCTTCTTTTCTTCTCCCTTCTTTTCACCGCATCTGCTGTGCAGACTTATAGGTTGATCCTATCTTCTTGACGATATTATTTTAACTTTGACCCCGGCGGTCCTTTCTCTATTTTATCTTGCTTAACGACTCTAATCTACATAATCACAATGCACTTCTCGACGACTGCTCTCACGACTTTCTTGCTAGCCACCTCTGTCCTGGCCGGCAACAACAACGGCAACGGTAACGGCAACGCACCTCTGGCCAACCTCCGGTCTGCCAAGAGCAACAACCAGGCCAACAATGGCAACAACAACGCGGTGAACGGCACTGCCAATGCCAATGCTGCCAATGTAGGCAACGTCAAGGCCGAGTCGGCTGCTCTCGCCGGCAACGGCGGCAACCTCAAGCCCCTACCCGGCCTGCAGACCGCCCAGTCCAACGCCTCGCTAAAGCCGCTGCCTGGTCTGGCCGGTGCTTCTCCTGCTGCTTCCGAGGCAGCCACAGCCACTTCTGCTGTCGTTGTCAGCACTTCTACCGCCGCTGCCGTAATCAACACCGCCGCTGCTGCTGCTGCACCTGCTGCAGGCACTCTCAAGCCTCTCGGTGGCTCAGCTGCTACTGCTGCCGTCACGGGTGCTCTGAAGCCTCTGGGTGGCAGCGCTGCTACTGCGGCAACCGCTGCCGCTGCCGCTTCCACTGTTTCTTCTGTGTCTTCGGCTCCCGCGGCCACTTCTGCCGCTGCTCTCAGCTCTGTGGCCGCTGCGGCTCCGGCAACTTCTCCTCTCGAGGCCACTACTATCGCGGCAGCCGCTGCCGGCAGCACCGCATTCCAGACAATCTCTGCCAGTGCTGCTGCCACCTCTGCTGCAGCAGCTGTTGCAGGTACTGATGCTGCTGCTGCTCCTGCCAGCCTTGCTCCTCTGAGCAGCTTTGCTGTGGTTTCTTCTGCTTCGCTGACTCCTCTTGGCGGCGCAGCAGCTCCTGCTCCTGCCTCTGCTTCTGTTTCTGCTGCTCTTACTCCTCTTGGCGGTGCTACTGCCCCGACTACTGCCGGCGGATCTCTTACTGCCACAGGTGCCGTCGCTCCTGCCGTCACTGGTGCTACTTCCTCTGGATCTTCTTCTTCCTCTGGCTCAGCTGTTGCTGCAGGTGCGGCAGGTGCAGCTGCTGGTGCCGCTGCCGGCGCTGCTGGCGTGGCCGCTGCCGACGAGTCCCTCAAGCCCCTGCCTGGCTCCATGATCACCACTGACGCCTCGCTGGAGCCCCTGCCGACCGGGGACTCGACGGCCAATGCGGCCGGTGCGGCAGCGGCGTCGGTGACGTCGGAACTGGGCGGTACCGAGACGACAGTGGTGACAACCAACGGCCAGACGCTGACGATGACGCTGACGGGGTCGATGCTGACGTCGACGATGAAGGCGACGGCGACGGCGACGGGCACGGCGGTCGCACAGGCGAGCGGTGCCAGCGCGGCGGCGTCGTTGAGCGTCCTGGGCTCAGCAGGCTCGGCCGCTCTGGGTGTTGTTGTGGGCATGATTGTGATGCTGCTGTAGATGTCATAGACACCAAGATGTAATGGTCTCTTTTCTCTTCTTTTTACGACTTTAGGCGGTAGCTAGTTTAATAAATTACATCTTAAATTAGTTGGCACTTCGAGACACAAAAGGAGCACTCAGAACAGGCAAACTTCACAATGCATCAGACGTATAAGAGTATTATGGTATAATTGAATAAACAAAAACTCCAACCAGGCATCTGCCGGGGTATATGAAAGACTAGATGACAGAAGGAAAACAAAAGAGAGAAAGAAAGTCGTGAGACAATTACAAAAGGTAGTGATTAAAGACAGGAGTGAAGAGAGACAATGAGAGTCATTACATCATGCCGAGACGCGTCATGCGCTTCTCCATGCGAGGCCGCGGGCCAGGACCAAGACCCATGCCAGGGCCCATGCCCATACCAGGAGCCAACCGGTTGCCGCTCGGCAGGCCGTACTGCCGCGGCGGTGCCAGCGGACCCTTGCCCATGCCCGACGACATGCCCATGCTCTTGGGAACATTGGCATTGGACGGCCGCCGCGACATGCCGGGGCCAGAGGGAAGGCCACGAGGCACGCCGAGGTTGCTCTTTTGGTAGGGCTGGCGCTGCTGCTGCTGGTATTGCTGTTGTTGTTGCTGCTGGAACTGATATTGTTGTTGTTGCTGCTGCTGCTGCTGCTGCTGCTGCAGACGCCGCCATGCGTCGCGCTCGCAGTACACCTTGCCCGTCACCTCAAAGTAGCCGTCCTCGAGCGGCTGGCTGCAGTCGGCGCACACAAAGCACGTGCGGTGGTGCTTGCAGTCGGACTCGTCGGCGAGGTACTGGCCCTCGATGCCGTTGTTGCACGTGCCGCACAGGCTGCCATTCACCTCGTGGTAGTGGCGCTCGCAGTACGGCATGTCGTTGTGGACGTAGAACTCGGCGGACGTAAAGGGCTCCGAGCAGGTGGTGCACACAAAGCAGGCCTTGTGGTAGCGGCCGGTCAGGCGGCCGTCAGCGCTAGACACAGACTTGCCGGTGATGGGGTTGCGGCATGCCTTGCAGTTGCCGCGCGACGGCAGAGGGGCGGCCGCGGGAGCGGGCGTCCGAGTACGAGAGTAGGGATCCATGTCGTCGCGGCCACGGGACTGCAGGTTGCGGTCAGGCGAGACGCGGCCATACGTGTTGTTGTTGTTGTTATAAGAGTTGTCGTCCATGCCACCGTAGCCGCCACGACGCTCGTTTTGGGAAGGGCGGCGTTCATAAGGATCTTGAGATGGACGACGCTCAGGCTGGGAGTAAGGGTCCTGGGAAGGGCGGCGCTCAGGCTGGGCATATGGATCTTGCGAAGGCCGACGCTGAGGAGGATCCATGCGACGAGCCTCTTGTGCCTGCGACGGCCGGCGGTCGAATCCGCCAGAACTAGAGCTAAAAGTGGGCGACTGCTGCATCTGCGGCGACGGCAGCCCACGGTCGGTCGTCTTCATCGACTGCAGGTCGTTGAGCAGACCGTCAAAGTCGGTGTTGTTGCTGTTCTTGCGGGCGGGCTCCAATTTAGCAATAACAGGGGCTTGGTTGAGGGAGTTGACAGACGAGGAAGAGGTAGAAAAGGAAGAGGCAGAGAAAGCTGACGAGAAAGACGACTGCGACGACGAGAAAGGGACGCTCGGCCGGCTAAGGCTCGACACAACCGACGACATGGAGTCGTGCGGCGAGTGGTACGGGTTGCCGATGCCAAACTCGTCGGCGAGGTTGATCTCGGGGACGCTGCTGCTCGAGCCGTTGGATCCAGAGGAGCCATCACGACCGGCAGTGCGCGGCCGCAGCAGGCTGGTGCGCGGCGGCGGCGCGCGCGATGTATCGGGGCCCATGCGCGCAGTGTTGCTTCTGTAAAAGTTGAATTTGTCGCTGTCGTTGGACACGTTGGAAACATTGGACGCGTGGCGCCGGCGCTCTGGGCGCGGGCCGGGTGCCGAGGGTGCGCGCAATGGCGGCTCGACGGCCATATTCTGGTTGTTTTGGTTGTTCTGCGAGTTCAGACGGGGAAAGGTGCCGGCGCGGCCAAAGGCGGGCGGCTCAAACTCAGCATCACGCTCCTGGCGCTCCTGTCTTGCGATTGCATTGCTGGGTCTGCGGCTGACGTCAAAAGGGCCGGGGGCGATTGTGTTCATGCGCTGCAGCAGCTTGGGGCCAGCCGGCTTCATGGGGCTGCCCATGGGTGCGTAGTTGTTGGCGGCGTTGTTGTTGTTGTTAGAGACGTAGCTTTCAGGCTCCTCGACGAGCCCGAGACCACCGTAGCCGCCTGGCCGACGCTGGGATGGCGAGTCATAGTCGTTGGCAATGGTGGGCTCAAAGTAGTCACCGGTCTCGTTGGAGTTGCCGTTGTTCATGCCCATGCCTGGCCGGCCACGCGTGCCTACTGGTGTCTTGGGGGACACGCTCTGAGATCCGCTGGAGTTGCTGACGGGTGTCAGTTGTCCGGGGCGGTGGTAGCTGCGATCTATTTTGTTAGTTTTGTTGTGACAAAAAGTAGAAAATAAAAACATACTGGCTGCTGATGTGTCGACTTGTGGTGGTACGCGGCCGCGGTCGTCTCTGCCGTTGCCATATCCATAGCTGTTGCTTGTGTTGTTGTATGTGGTGTTGTTGTCGTAGTTGTCGCTGTGCTCGCTGCTGACGTTGCTAACAACATCAATGTCCTCATACCGCTTGCTGTCGTAGACATTGCTGGCGAGACTGCTGTAGTTGCTGGTGTAGTCTGTGGTATCCTCGACGCCGTTGCAAAGGTGCTCGCCCATGCGTGAGATCTCGATTTCCTGGCTGCACATGGAGCACTTGATGGTGGGCAAGAAGCTTGCCGGCCTATCTACAAAGGCCATTGTGTTGTGTTTGTAAGTTGAGTTGGGTATTAAGAAGATGTTGTGATGAATGGTGATGCCGAATCCCTCCAGGGGTTTTTATATGTAGATGCCGTGATGTATATGTATCGTTGTCGTGTATGTCGTGTTTGTATGATGCTGCTGGTGATAATGTATTGTGACTGTCCACGCGCAGTATTTTTATTGATCTTGTTCAATGATGTTGAAAGAAACAAAGATCCAAAAGAGAAAAGAGACACGAGAGATGGTTACAAGACAGAAGTAAGAAACAGAAAACAAAACAGAACAGGGGCAAGAAACAAGGTGGGATTGGGGGATCAAAGATAGAAGTATGAATGGCAGGAAAAGAAAAAGAAGATGTCGAGAAGATGGATGCAGAGATAAAATCAATAAAATAAAAACACGAGTGTTTGAAGTGGGTGGATGAGAGGAAAGCGACGTTTGAGGTGGGATACGGAGTGGTATTAGAATATGATAGAGCTATTAGCAGTAATAAGAGAGCAATAAGACTAGCAATAAGACTCCTCTGTAAAAGAAACGGCGGAGCTATGGTAGAATGTAGAAAGTCCACTGTCGTCCAAGACCTAGGGGCGTTTCGGGTTAACGACTAGAATACAAGACGAGGGGAGAGAGAGATCCAAATCAAACGGTGGTGAGAAGGGTGGATTTTGCATGGTCAGGGGTGCTGATGATAAAGAGAGCGAAGAGTAAATACTCTACTCAGTATTGATGAAAGACTGAATAAAGACGAGAGAGAATCAAAGAAAGAGAGAGAGGCCAGACTACAGGGATTGGATGGGGCCGTGGAGAAGAGCAAGATACGGAGTATTAATGTTACTTGTAGATATGAGAACCGGTTTCTCTGGAGGTGATGTTACCAGTCATATTGCATGTCTACTCTGTATTTCTTGTAGTGTTTTCATAAAGAGTGTTGTGATGCTGCGGTACAAAGTCGAGACGTGAAGAGCGCAGGGAGGATGCATCAAGGGAGGCTCTTTATATATGGTGGCAATACAGCGAGGAATGCTGTAGAAAATTGTGAAAATACAGCGAGTATGAAGGGAGGCGATGAATGAGTAGGTAATGAATGAATACGGATGAATAGAGAAGTGAATAGCGGTGGAAATGAATAATGAAAATCAAAAGAATCGGGGGAGAGAAACTGAGGAGGACTGACGAGGGTGAGACGGTGATGACCGTTTGACTCGCCGTTTAAAATGCAACCTACTCAGAGTACAACGGTCAACCATGTTAGTTGATTGACTAGAATAGCCAGATTAATGAGATTAACAGTAATGAGATTAATGGTTAATGATATTAGCACTTGCACGTCGGCCAATAATGCATTGCATTGAAGCATAAGATCTGAATATTCCGAAATCAATGTTGAACTGAAATAAGGCTCGGGAATGCAGCAGCCGTGTCACGTCGACTCAATTAATGAGTGCTTGTCGACGCGTTGATCGAGCATTCTTCCTTGTTGTCTTGTGCGTGTCTTTTCTTAGTACGGAGTATTGGTTCTTTAAGTTGGTTCTTTGGTTCGGGTCGTCGGATGCCGTCTCTGATTCTTTGTCCCCTGACTTTAGTGTAAAGCTTATGGAATGCGACCGTTAATGGACTTTACAGCGAATTCCAGTGCCCGATCGGAATACGAATCACTACGATGAACCACTTTATGCTGGAATGAAGACGATGGGGAAAAGAAGAGAGGAATCCAGAGATGACGCGACCAGACGCGTGACGGGATGAGATGAAGAGAGTCTCGCGAGTCTTGGTAGTGGAAGAAACTCTCTAGAAAATGGAATAAGATGCTCAGAAATGCTGCCGAATGATCACCATCTCCATACATTCAACCGGCTTGCTTTGATTAAATTGATTTCGATGGACACTCAAGTTTGCTGAGTATCAATGTACTGTATTTACTACACTACCAGTACAGAGTAGTTTAGAGAACGGCTACTGTACAGGTAACCTGGCAATCACTTTAACAAGTCGATTAAGGCCTGGAATCGTCCAGGAACAGGATGGAGGTGGAGGACCGAATGTCAATGGCAGATGGAGAGAGATGAGGCAAAAGAGCACTGAAGAGGAGAAAGAGAAAAAGAGGAGGGCAAAAGAGGAAGAAAGTAAAGAGAAGCCATAGAGAGAGCCAAAAGAGAAAAGAGAGGCGCCCGATATTTCCCTTTTGGCATAAGATTGTCAGCAGATTGGCAGCTGTGGGCCGTCATCTCATCATGAAGGTTTGTTACAAGTCATGTGTAATATGTGAAGAGGAGGAGAAGTAGAAGACTGGGCAGAGGACTGTGCGTTCGGGAGGAGAAAGATAGCAAAGGCAAAGACCAGACAAGCCAGCAGACACACAATATCTTGGACAATGTCGGCGGTGATATCTAAAGAATGTTGGAATTAACCGGTATCCAGCTTGCTTCCAACGGCATCCCTGATGATCGTTGTGTTTTCTTTCTCTTTCTTTTCTTTTTCCCTCTTCATCTTCTTTCTTTTTCTTCTCTACGTTCTAGCCTGCCACTCTAACCTCTTTCTTTGCAGCCCAGTACTGTCGTATTACACCAACCAAAAATATGCTATTTTGGTCCCTGAATCCTGTTCCTCCATCGACCACCGAGCCTCCATCGCATTCCATCTGTTCCTGACTAGCAGACACTAGCACTAATACTCCTGTACTACGCTCTGAATGGATAATGGATTAATACTCCGCAGACTAACAAAGTTAAAATGAGCTGTGGCGGTCTCCTGAGTTTGAGGAATGAGGACGCGGTGGCATTGGAAGATGTCTTTCGCGTTTTTTTTGCTCTTCTTTCTTTCTACTCTGTACAGAATATTCTTCTTTTGTTCTTTTCTCTTCTGGCGGCATCCATTTTCTTTGGAATTTGATCTCATGACAGCTCCCAATGACAGCCCCAGAAGTTCAGATGCTTTACCTGTCCTCTTCTCTCGAGATCTTCCGATTGGCATCTAACATTCTTCTTCAACTCTGACTATCCATGAAGAAGAACCTCGGTCTAGACATCACTGCCGACCTGATCCCTGGTCGTGATCAACGATCAATTACAGGGCCCTGTTGCTCGTATTTCTACTTTCACTCCGCGGTATATTTCAGCACAGCGGCTTGTGTACTCTATGAGATAATGTCCGAGAGTAATGCTGTACGAAGTATCTCTGTTCTCTGTACTCTGTATCTTTGTCTTCTTCATGGTCAGGACGTCTAAAACTGCTCACCGACTTTCCACCGTTTTTGCTCTCTATCCTTTATTCGCCTCATGCATTTGCTTTGTGCCTCTTGTGCCCCTCTACTGCCACCGTATTGCTCCGTTGCACGTCACATTGCACTTCTTGGCGTCTATTCTGTTAATAAGACAATGCTCCATAGAACCAGTCTACGAAGTACTAAGTAGCTGCACAAGTAGTATTTACAGTTATGCAAAACGGACAAGGTCGGTGTACCCGTACTCGGTGCACCTCCAAAATATAGAATATACTCAGTAATACGCTGTGAGGAAGTATGCACGCGATACGAGAACAAAAGGTGCTGCACGATGCTTTGCAGGGAAGAGGCACAGAGCGTACTTCGAAGAAACAAAGTACAGAAGAAAAGCACGGCACGAAAGGCTGAGGCTGTCGGTTCTAGGGGTGCTTTTCTTTTACGCCTCTTGGCGGGCACTGACCACGGGCTGTTCTCATAATCACTGCTAATCATTGCATTAATTGTACAAATAATGCCATGGCAACAATCCCCATTTGGATTCTGGATTTTGGATTTCGAGATCAAGTTCGGCATCTGTTGGCTGCATAGTACTTTGTTCGGCTGCAGAATATTAAATCATCGTACTTTTGCAGCCGTTGCGTCTTGAGCGTCAACTGAGACCGCCTCGTGTTTTCAAGTCGCCTCGTGAGCATTTTGTCTTGGTGTCTTGGTTGTCTTGATTCGGCAGCATTGAATCAAGAATAATCAAGAGTAACAAGAGTATCAAGAGTATTAAAAGTAATCAAGTGCGGCAAAGAAAGACAAGCTGCGCAGAGAAGACCGTTTTGCGAACCCAGCGTCAAGTGAAGCATGCTCTGTTTTGCCATGTATCAAGTTGGTCACGGGCTGGTTGTGTTCGTATTGTCTTGTACTCTCGTATCCTTGCACACCTTTCCCACTAATAATGTTGCAGCGAACCATCCATGACAATAATTGGTGCTCACGGACGCTGACATTCCATGGAAGTGCTTGCATCTTGCACTGATTTAATTTTGCAATTTCTAATAAAATCAGCACAAAGACGTCGACGAATGGCATTGCCAGCTCCGTCCGACATTGCAAGTAGTACAAAGCCACTCAAATTGAACAAGACACAAAAATACTGAATAGCCGCCGCCTGAAACGACTGGCTGAGTTCACGACGCCAGAAATCTCACCTTTGTCTTCATTTCCGCACATGACACAAACCACATGCACATCTCGTAGCACCGTCGTCATTAGCTTAAAGTCTAAATAGAGCCTAATAAGTTGTAATAAAATGGCCAAGAGCCAACCAAAGTCCAAGGTCATTCCGTCTACAACTCTTGGTAATCCCCGTCCTCGAGATCTTGGTCTCCGACTCCTTCGTCTGCAGGATCGCTGCATGGGAAATGTGTCGTTTCCTCTATTTGCTTTTTCTTTCTTCTCTCTTCATTGACACTCTGTTCTGCTTCTCCCATACTGAGTACTCGCCTGCCCTCCTGGTCACCCTGAAACACGGCAGATCGGCAGGGTCTTTGATCACGATGCCGTTCTCTCTCTTGGAAAGTACAAAGCTCTGTAAAATGCTATGAAAAGTACAGAGAACGCTACTGGTGTAATGAACCAATTTAAATCTTACAATCATTCCCCAATAGTGCCAACGGCTGTCTCACTTGCAGTGTGTAAGTGAGACTTTGAAATGAACACCTCCTTTCTTGATCTCGACGGTCTTGCACAATTCGACTTTGATTGACTTTCTTTTAACATTCTCAACAGTCTCCTTGCTCCTGTCTCTGAATCTTATTTCTTCATCAAGTCTCTCAACTCTACAGTTCCGCGACTGCCACAGGCCAATTTCCTTTTTCGGGCTACAGTCGGGCTACAGGGGCGTCATTACGACATGCAATGGAGACGAGATGACGATCATCCTCCATGCTCGCGGAGTAATAGACTCCCACTTTCCCTTTTTGTACTGTGTTCTGTATTCGCTCCCCCTCTTGATTAATACGGCGGTCCTTCTTCCGGCAATACGAATATCTTGCCCTTTTGACTACCGATTTGCAGAGTCCATTTTATCGTTTTTGACTCCGGATTCCAAGCACGTTTCTGAAGACTGAAGACTACTCTATTCGCAAAGTGACGATCATGTATGATGCGCCGGATGCGGCTTTTCTTTGCTCTTGTGTCTGACTACGGCATCGTGTAACACTCTACTCGATGGATCGATGCGAGTCGATACCGTATTAATGCAAATGTGCAAGCACAAAGTATCAAAGCAAATGGAAGCAAACACTTAGAATGCAATGCACAGACGGCAACTTGACTACAACGTATAGAGTGCGTTTCCCGGGCCGGTGGTGATCAAACACTCTGTGATGCAGATGCGTCTGTGCCCCCGACACCCTACCCTGACGTTTCCGTCGCCGCTTGGCCACCCCCAGATTTGTCAACTGCCAAGTAGCATGCAGGAGCATGATGTGCCAGCGGCATAAACATTCTGCTGCAGTTTGGTGTTTCTTCGCCTACTTGACAGCCTGTCAAGCTATCAACTGACTGTCTTGTGTAGTTGCGCTAGTTGCGCGTTGCGTCGTTGCATCTTCTCGCGCAAATGACCGCGCGCAAAACTGTACCAAAGCCCACTGCACCCTTGACAGTCATCGCCGTCTTCTCTTGTCTGCCGGCTTGTCCGCGATCATCAAGCGCGATATGGCAGCCGGTTAGAACCGCCAACTCGCATTGATGGTTTGTGTTTGCATTGACAGCGTTTGGGAGAGAGATGAAAAGAAAGATGACTGACGTTGACCGATGTTGCTGCTCAGCCTTATAGTCGGTCACACCTTCCGATTCGGAATGCGCATGCCTCTGCGCACCTTCCTGTTATGCTGTCACGATTTAAGCTTATGTTGCGCATTCCAAGTGGAAGGCGCGGCGGGTGCATCGCACCTTCCTCAACAGGCTCAAACGCCCACACAATGCAAACACAAGGCGTGTCTTCCACGTGGAGCGCTGCTTCTCAATTGGCAACACGGCCAGTCGCGCCTTCCAAATCGAAGCCTCGGGGATGCCCGGGTCCGCACGATCCGTGCCGTCTTCCGGGTACCGCGGTTGCCGCGCAAACGGTATTTTTGTTTTCGCGCAAAGGAAGGAACGTCGGAACAAGTGTTCTTGCCGCGTCCGTCATTTCGGCCCGTCTATACCTCGTGTATGCGGCCTACCTATCGCTTCCAGCGCTTGCTAGTAGAGTGCATGATCTCACTTGACAGTCGGCCAATCTGCGGCTCTACGGCCTGCGGCATATAATTCGAGCGGCCCATAGCCTGTGGCCCACGGCTCTGCCGCGTCCGCGCTCCAAGATGCAAGAACAGCGCACTGCATATGTATGCACTCTCAGTTCGTACTTGTGCTTGAATTCCGGTTGCCCTGCTTCGTTTCTGTCGGAATATGGTTTGCGAGAGGTCAATTGATTCTCCCGATTGTTCTGAGAGATGTTTAGGCATTTGTCTTGTCGATGACTTCCTCTCGCCATCAAGGGACCCAAGTGGGTTCGATGATTGAGTAATTCTTACGACTTGTTTACACGTTGCAATTACATTTGATTGAGTGAAATACTCTCTTCATTCCAAGCTACCTCTACTCAGCAAGCGTTGACTTTAGGCTATGTTGTCGTGGAGTACGTGGATAGTGGAGAGCGTCCGGCTTCCTCGGTCTCGGCAGAAGACTTGTTCTCGTGTATTCATGTTCTTGGTGAGCTCGCAATCCAAGTTCCGTTCCGCTCTCTTCTCCTCGGCTGGCGCTCTGCAGCTTACCGCCTTGTGCAGGATCCGACCTGATCGGCCGAGTTTATCTTTTCTTGTCTTGTGTTTTCGTGATCTCCATAATCATTTACATGAAGTGTCGGTCAACTGGGGACTGGCTGTCCGCCCGGCCTCCCTTCGTCCAATTGATTCACCTCTCCATATTCCCCGCGGACCCCATGGACGAGTGGACAACCCCGCCATAGCGTGCTCTGCCCCAAACGTCTCCAGTGTCTCCAGCGGGGCACCTTTAATACAGCGAAACTGGGTGCAGATGAACTGGCAAAAGCACACGACACATTCAACGACTGACTGTGTTTTTTAACGTAAATTTTACTATGAATCTTAAATGTGGCCGCTACCTTTCTTCAGGTATTCTGAGCGTGTTTCCTCAAGCTGGCATACCTTGTTCTATCTCTGGAAACCCGTATGAGTAAAGATGCTCAATGTATCCTCTCGACCAACGCTAAAATAGACTCCCATCGACTCATTTCCTCATTTCCCTTCCCTGCCTATGATTCCAGCCGACACTCACTTCCTCTCCTGCTCTTTGCCTCTTTTGTAGAAGTGTGGTTCGCGGTCATGCAAGCTCGTTAAAAGTGGTAAAATCATACAAGAAAAATTGGTTTGAATCTGCAGCTCTAAATGAGCACACGGCAGAGGTGGGCAGCTGCAAGGTTATCATCGACGATACTGGTAGTTATTACGTATGAGTACTCGCCCGCATAGCTTGTGATATGTAGCTGACCAGCTGTGATAGACTGATAGACTGATAAGAGGTGGCCGTACAAGGCAAGAGGTCAGAGGAGGGCAGACAGATAGACAGACAGAAGACAGACACAAGAACTACTGTCAATCCGTACCTTTGTGCAAGAGCTCCTGCCTGCAGTAGCGTGCATCCTTGGCAACTGCCTTCTCCCTTGTTAGTACGGAGTACATACATTAGATACTATGGCAAACTCAATCAGAGGTATTTCGAGTATTACTCCGAGCAATAAGATACATGCGGGTCTGCTCCGTAGTTGTACTGAGTAGTCTGTACAAAACGATAGCTCAAGCTACAAGAGGTCTAGGGGCTCATCTACAAGTCTCCGATGGCTCCCGGGTCACCGTGATAAGCCGTAGGGTCGTAGGTAAGAAGGAGTTGACCCGTTATCGTTGACCGCCCCTCTACATGTGAATTCCGTGATTGATTATTATGTAAGACACCCGACTATATATCGAGACGCCCTTCGCTCCTATTCCTTTTGGACTCTCCTTTCTTCTTTCTTTCTCTTCACCATCATCGGTAACCACTTGCTTCCATACAACTTTCAGTTTCCCTTTTCGCTTCCACCTTTTGCTTCGTAACCACTCACAGTTCGTCAGAACTCTACAATAACAACACCCCCAGTTTGCTCATCAACCACCTCGCACTGCAGTAATAGCTGTGCTTCGCCGTCAAGGCCTCCTCTTATCTTTTAACGAACCCGTTTTTAGCTGGATGATCGCATACCTACGGGTCGCGATCACCGAACACCGCCAAAACGTTTTCTAACCTCCTTAACTCGTGAGTCTTCCCTTCCCATATCAAGAGACCATGATCACGACTAACAGCCCAGGGTCCACCATCCGTTTGCTGGAGGCCGTTGCACTGCTTCTCCTGGTAGTTCAGCGGACTCACTTCAAACCCAATAAGGAATATCTAGATCTCTAGAATATCCTTAACCACTGCCTCTACTCGTTTTTTCCCTTTTACACGCTTCTCTGTCAAAACATATATTTTAAACCCCCCAAAACAAGCCCACTCGAGCCGTTCAGCTTCCAAAAACACTTTAAACTCACTCCAAACCACTCAAAAAAATCAAAATGGCTCCTCACGCTGAAATTGACGTGGCCTCCAGCAACGGACATGGACCGTCCAGCAGCTCTGCTGCCCCCAACCCTGCCGGCAGTCTCTTTACTGTCAATTCCCCCAATGTCAAGTACACGGACAGCACCATTGAGTCCAAGTACACCTACCGCACCACTTCGGTAGCCAAGGGTGCCGATGGCAGCTTCACTGCCACGCCTACCGAGACCCTGTACGACTTCAAGACGGAGCGCACCGTTCCCAAGACGGGCGTGATGCTTGTCGGCTGGGGCGGCAACAACGGTACTACCGTGACTGCTGGTATCATTGCCAACCGCCGCGGTCTTGTGTGGGACACCCGCGAGGGCTCCCGTGCTGCCAACTACTACGGCTCCATTGTCATGGCCTCGACGCTGAAGCTCGGCACGGACGCCAAGACCAACATGGACGTCAACATTCCGTTCCACGACGTTTTGCCCATGGTGCACCCCAACGACCTTGTGATTGGCGGCTGGGACATTAGCGGTCTCACGCTGGCTGATGCCATGGACCGTGCCGGTGTGCTCGAGCCGACGCTCAAGTCGCAGGTCCGCAAGGAGATGGCCGAGATGCGCCCGCTTCCCAGCATCTACTACCCCGACTTTATTGCTGCGAACCAGGAGGACCGTGCCGACAATGTGATTGCGGGCACCAAGGCCGACTGGGCGCACGTGGAGAAGCTGCGGGCTGATATCCGTGGCTTCAAGGCGGACAACAACCTGGACAAGGTGATTGTGCTCTGGACGGCCAACACGGAGCGGTTCGCCGACATTATCGAGGGCGTCAACGACACGGCCGACAACCTGGTGGCCGCGATCAAGGCGGGCCACGAGGAGGTGTCGCCGTCGACTGTTTTCGCGGTTGCCTCGATTCTCGAGAACGCGCCGTTCATCAACGGCTCGCCGCAGAACACGTTTGTGCCGGGCGCCATTGAGTTTGCGGAGCGCCACAATGCGTTTGTCGGTGGCGACGACTTCAAGTCGGGCCAGACCAAGATGAAGTCGGCGCTCGTTGATTTCCTGATCAACGCGGGCATCCGGCTGACGTCGATTGCGAGCTACAACCACCTGGGCAACAACGACGGCAAGAACCTGAGCTCGCAGCGCCAGTTCCGGTCCAAGGAGATCTCCAAGTCCAACGTTGTCGACGACATGGTTGAGGCCAACAGCGTGCTGTACAAGCCGGGCGAGAAGCCGGACCACACGGTGGTGATCAAGTACATGCCTGCGGTCGGCGACAACAAGCGCGCGCTGGACGAGTACTACGCCGAGATCTTCATGGGTGGCCACCAGACCATCAGCATCTTCAATGTGTGCGAGGACTCGCTGCTGGCGTCGCCGCTGATTATCGACCTTGTGCTGATTGGCGAGATGATGACGCGCATCCAGTGGCGTGCCAACGAGGCGGGCGATGCCGAGTACAAGAGCTTCCACTCGGTGCTCAGCGTGCTTAGCTACATGCTCAAGGCGCCGCTGACTCCCCCGGGCACGCCCGTTGTCAACGCGCTGGCCAAGCAGCGTGCTGCCCTGACCAACATCTTCCGCGCTTGTATCGGTCTCGAGCCCGAGTCGGACATGACTCTGGAGCACAAGCTGTTCTAGATGTCCATGTCTAGAGGTGTAGAGTTCTAGACGCTAGGTTATCAGAGTAACTTCTGACTAACTGTGTGCGTCTGAACTTTTTTTCTTTTTTATTTCCACGAGTTCTACTTTACCGTGCTCTGCACGCTGGTGTCTACCAGGACTGTTTACCTTCGTCGTCCCAGCTGCTACTCTGGCACTGGTGGCTCCTTTATCAATTGATTGAACTCTTTATCTTTGAGACATGCATTGTGACTTGCTGTAGATGTCTTAGATTCAGCCGTGACAGATGCGGGTTTAGCGATTGGCCTGATGCCGCCATCGCCGCCACGTCAACGTTGTTGATTGATCAACCATGCGGAAGTGATATCGGTTTCATATCTGGAGAAGATAGCATACAAATTAAGATACGAGTAGAAAAGAACAACTAATACCAATACTGAGTGCCGGAGAAAGAAAGTAGCGAAACCGACCTCGGGCTGAAGATGCGGGGATATAGCCAAGCCAGTAAGCGTAGTCAGCGCTGGTGTTAGTACAGTTTGTCAACGGCAAGACGAACGACTACGCCTATCTAGGCAACGTCTAATCTGGGGTAGCTTTGGTCGAGGTATGAGAAGAGGGCAAATGAGGTAACAAAGCAGACAAGAGGATGAAGAGGTCATTCAGATGAGAGGGGAAGCGGGCCGTGGTCAGCTACTCCAAAGTGAAGGCGGAAAGAGAAGAAGAGGCAAGACGGGAAGAAGAGCATCACCAAGGGTCGGTGATCGGATAATGTCCTTGATAGATGAACGACAGTCATTGACAGCGAGGCAAACCGTCGGTCAATCGGCCAAGGAGTTGATTTCAGGTCAGGGCGGAACGCGAATTGGAGCAGGATGGGGAGCCGAGATGCTAATATGAGCTTGGCTGGCCTCGGAAAGAGATGACCCAGCTATCTAAGGAAGGGCAGACGTGAATCGTCATAGAAGGGGAGAAAGGGGAAAAAGAAGAAGCGAGTGGCACAGACTATCAATCGACGGTGAATCGCCCTACCGCCCACAGATGGCGCGGCCCCTCTTCTTGACAAAGCTGGGGTAGGAAGAAGGCAAGGGCGACTCGCGCTGCAGCCTCGGCTCATTTTGCTATCTGCTCTAACGACACTCGGCTCCGACTCCTCTCCATGATCTCCTCCTCACGGGTGCAGGGTTTTGGGGCATTGCCTGGGTTGCAGAGCGGCTGTTTGGTGTCGGTTGTATTCATCTCTTGATTTATTAGACTTCATACCGTATCCAAAACTGTTGAATAGGAGCCCCATCCAGGTGGATATAGGAGACGATTCATAGATCTGCATCGTTATATATCTCCGTCTTGCCGTCATTTTGCTGTTTTTTGTTTTTTATTTTATTTGTTTGACTTGATTCAGTATTCATACATCTTCACAAAATGACCATCAAATCAAGACACTTTGAGCCCGTGCCGCACTGCTCGCTGCAGCACTGGATCTTCGGCTCGTCCCAGGACCCCCTGCCCGACAAGAAGATCTACGCCGACCCCGAACGGCCAGACTCCCACTACGTCACAAAGGCCGACTATCGCCTGCTGGCCAAGCGGGTGGCCTTGGGATTGCAGGATGCCGGCCACAAGCAGGGCGGCCGCGTGCTGTTGTTTTCTAGCAACTCGCTCTATGTGCCGTCCATCTTCCTCGGCGTGCTCATGGCTGGCGGCATCTTTACCGGTGCCAACCCCATGTTTGTCGCCCGTGAGCTCGCCTACCAGCTGACCGACTCGGGCGCAGAGTTCATGGTGTGTGCTGCCAGTGCTCTATCGACAGGTATCGAGGCTGCTGATTTGGCAGGCCTGCCGCGCGACCGCATCTACGTGCTCGACGATTTTGTCGACACGCCCGCCGGCGTGCCCGGACGCAACCTCACCGACCGCCCTCGGCCGTCGGTCCAGGCCATCAACGCCATCAAGGGTCCGCACGTGCACCACTGGCTCGACTGGGTCGACGGCAACCTGAACCGCGCGCTGGTCTGGGACTGGACCGAGCCGGCCGACCCCAAGACGACGACGTGCTGCCTCAACTACAGCAGCGGCACAACGGGCGTGCCCAAGGGCGTTGAGATTAGCCATCATGCGTACGTTGCCAACTGCCAGGGCGTCTACAATATCGGCCAGCGCGACCCGGTGGTGGTCGAGCAGCGCAAGAACGCCGTCGGACTGTGTTTCCTGCCGCTGTACCACGCGTACGGCCAGACGTACTTTGTCGCCAATCTGCCGTTCATGGACGTCACGACGTACATTATGCCCAAGTTTGAGTTTGCCAAGATGCTCGAGTACATTGAGCGCTACCGCGTCACCATGATGACGCTCGTGCCGCCCATTGCCGTGATGCTGGCCAAGAGCCCGCTCGCCAAGAAGACGGACCTCAGCAGCATCGACTATGTCGGCTGCGGCGCCGCACCACTGGCCATGGAGACGCAGATGAGTGTGCAGCGGCTGTTTCCCGAGGGCGCGGTGCAGGTGCGCCAGGGCTGGGGCATGACCGAGGTGACGTGCTCGTGCATGGGCTGGACGCACCTGACGGAAGCCGACGGGCCCTCGGTCGGCGAGCTCGCGCCCAACTGCATGGCGCGCCTCGTCGATGTCGACGACGAGGGCGGCCACGCAACCACGGCCAGCGGCGAGCCGCGCTACATTACCGAGGCCAACAAGCCGGGCGAGCTGTGGGTCACGGGCCCGACGCTGCTGACGGGCTACTGGCGCAACCCCAAGGCCACCGCCGATACCTTGTACTACGACAAGGACGGCGTGCGCTGGCTCAAGACGGGCGACATTGCGTACATCAACCGCTACGAGACGGGCGGCGCGTTCTACATTGTCGAGCGGCGCAAGGAGCTGATCAAGGTCAAGGGCAACCAGGTGGCGCCGGCCGAGCTGGAGGCGGTGCTTCTGGAGCGCGCAGACATTTCCGACGCAGCAGTCATTGGTGTCGCAGTCAACGGCGACGAGCGGCCGCGCGGGTACATTGTGCGTGCGCCGGGCTCAAACGTGACGGCGGAGGAGATCAACCAGTGGATGGCCAAGAAGGTTGCGCCGTACAAGCGGCTGGCGGGTGGTATAATCTTTACAGATGTGATCCCCAAGAACCCGGTAAGTTTTATTCAGCTTCTTTTTGAGTCTTGACATCTGATACTAACAAACCAGTCTGGCAAGATTCTGAGAAAGATTCTCCGCGACCAGGCGGCCAAGGAGAAGCGGACATCCAAGCTGTAGATGTAGCATTGCTTTTTTTCTTTTTTTAGTTTCTCTTTGCATGCATTAGATGATGTAGATATTTTATATATTTCGTATCGTCCTATCGTGCAAAAGGATCATCGTGAAGTATCGTGACAGGTGTTTCTGAGAAGATGCACTTCGGTGAGGTCCACTAAAGGAACGATAGTGAATCCTTCCACTAAAGCGTGCTATACGCTGTACCTGGCATTGGCTTGTTTGCGCACAGCGCCCACTATGCTACAGTGTAATATTATGTAACCCCGCTAAGACCCCTGTAATAGGGGAAGGGTCAGGACACTTTGTCACTCCGTCTTCACACTATTCACTAACACCAGCGGCTACAGCCTTTGTTCCTGAATGTTCCCGGCTTAATCCACGTGCTGTTAACCTTATTTAAGCATACTTTGAGAGACGTCGCCTCTGCATCGCCACTTGTCGAGGATGCCACACGCGACATCAACAGCTTAACTTGACCTCGTCGTCCTTTTCTTCCCCCTCCTCATCGACAACACTCCATCGGCCGCATCACCGTCACCATGTCTGGCCTCCTCTCCATGATGGGCTGGGGCTTCCTCCCGAATGTAAGACACCTCGATGTCGACGTCACCCTCCTCACCCTGCTAACCGTCAGTTTGTCACCGGCTGGGTCCAGTCCCTCTACTACTCCATCACCATCCGCGCCGGCGACCCCCGGCCCACCCCCGGCACCCCGCGCTTCGCCGAGCACCGCCGCCGCATCCACATCCTCGTCGTGGCTCTCTACCTCGCCTACACCATCTACGAGGCCGACTACGACATGCGCCGGGCCGGCTCTTTTTACCAGGACCTTGGTGTGCCCCTGACAGCAACAGACCGCGACATCAAGTCGCGCTTCCGCCGCCTCGCCGCCCTCTACCACCCTGACAAGGCCACCGCCTCCGGCACCACCCCCGAGCAGGCCGAGCGCATCAACAACCACTTTGTCCACCTCAAGGTCGCCTACGAGACCCTGTCTGACCCCGTGCGCCGCTTTGCCTACGACCGCTTCGGGCCCATTGTCGTGCCCTGGGCCGCCAAGCAAAAGACCATTTACGAGTTTGTCTTCAAGGGCCTGCAGGATCTCGTGCCCTACTACGTCGCCGCCGCCGCCGCGCTCTACGGCTTTGGGCTCCTGGGCTACCTCACATGGGGCCGCTACGAGCGCTGGCTCGTGCTCGTCAGCATCCTGACATTTGAGCTATACTGCATCACGCGCCCCGCGCACCCGGCACTGCTGACGCAGTTTGTGAACCCCGTGCTGGCTGCCCTGAGCCGCGTCGTGCCGCACCACCGCGAGCCGTACCTACCGTACCAGGCGATCCAGCTGGCGCGCAAGCTGAGCATCACGACGTACATTGGCTTTTCGCAGATTGGGCCGATGCTGGGTGCGGACACGCGCAGCGGGCAGATTGTGATGAACGAGGACACCAACAGCCTGTCGTCGGCCAAGGGCAAGGAGGACGCGAACCTGGTGGCGGCGCTGGACCGCCTCGAGATGGCGGCCAAGTCGCTGGACACGGACGCGACGCGGCTGCTGGAGATGGAGATGGCGCCGTTCATGGGGCAGCCCGAGGTGATGAGCAATGTGCGCGGCAAGATCAAGGAGTGGCTTGTGCAGAACACCATCCGCAACGACCCGATGGTGCGGGATGCCATGGGCCGGTCGCTGCAGCGGCGGCGGACAGATGCGCCCGCAGGTGCTCGCGGAACGCGGTGATCTTTGTTTTTTTCTCGTTTCTTGTTGGCATGACCATACTGTATATCAAGCGATGCATTTCCGAAGTTAAATATGTAAAATTAAAAATCTCATAAAATTACAAACGTCAAGCTATCAGACAATCTATCTTAACGCCGAGCATCGTGAGATCACGGATCATATCTTGGTAATTTTCTTATTTTTTTTAATCTGCAATCAATCTGTATCCATGTATTCATCTAAACTCCGTCCGATCACTCAACTTTATTCTTATTCTTCTTTTTAATTCCGAAGTGCAACATTTAGCATCTGACTCTCCCAGCATCTGCCTTCGAGATCTTCACTGCCGCGTCGTGTCATCCATCTGTCAAGATCTAATGGACATCGAGCAATCAACGGTTTGCTTAATCTGCTCACATATCTTGGCATTGATGTCGACAAACCATCGTGAGCTGTCTCTCAGAAGCGTTTATCGGCATCGTTGCTTAAGATACAGCTAGCTTTACCCAACACGCCCTAGTCCCTGACCGGAGAGGTGCCTGGATCACCGCTGGCGGTCCCTTTGGTATTAGCGCAGGGCCCGCTTCAGGTGAGCTGCCACCTCTCATTCGCTCTCGCTCAGTACAGTAGAGCTTACTTTGGCTGTCAAAATGAAAGCCGTCAAAACCACGCGGTCCGGCAAGCAAGATTCCGAGTCGGTCGCTCTTTCCCAACAAATTGTCTCTTCGGTAATCACAAGAAATCAAGACAGGTCTTTAACTGGAAAGCGCGATGGACAGGACACGGACGCGGGTGGCTGCAAACTACAAACAGACGAGAAACAACTGAAACTTGAAACCACCCCAGCAGCGATAGCGTGTCACTCTGTCACTGAACCCTGCTGCCCCGCGAGTCTAAACTCGCTCCTCTCTCTATAGCGTCTTACGTCACATTCGCACCTTCCACAACAGCCTGTACTAGCAATACACAGCCCTGCAACGTGCATCTGCCTCGTCTCCTTCCTTTTCTCGTATTGTCCAGAGTGTCTATCATAGCCTTTCTTATAGATTCTTATATAAGCAGCCTTCGTCACCTCAAAGCTGACTTAAAAGCTGAAATCCTCGTAATCCCTCACAAGCCACCGCACGCAACCAAACAACCTTGTCCTATTCCCATTCTGCTTGTATTTCCACTTGCATCCTGCTTACACTGCGGCTCAGCCTCTCTTTGCTATATCTAGCTGCAGCTGTCTCACTCTATTCTATTGTTCTGTTTCGTTTTGTCGATCATCCATTCTTTTTCTTGAAAGCCTCTTCCTCTTTCTTCTCTCTCTACTCGTCTCATCATCCCATCCATCTGCATCATCACACTACAATGGAGCACTTTAGTCAGCTAAAACGTCGCACCACCGACCTTCTCCAGTCTCTCCCCGAGAACCTGCCCTCGCCCACAAAGGTCAACATTGGCAATGTCTGGCCCGCGGCTGACGGTGCCGCTGGCGCCAACACCCTAAAGGGCACCTGGCAGCGCATCAACCTGCCCCCGCTGCCGCGCTCCTCCCATACCGTCAATGTCGTCGCAGGCACCGCCTACATCTTTGGCGGCGAGGGCGCCTCGTCGCGCAAGCCTGTCGACAACAGCATGCACGCCATTGTCCTGCCCACTGGCAGCGCCGAGGCCGATTACTACGAGATCAAGGCCGTTGCGCCCAAGACGGCCGCTGCCCCAGAAGCGCCAAAGCTGACCATCTCCGAGCCTCCGCCGGACTCGGACGCTGTCGTTATTGCTGAGCCCGAGACTGTTGGCGACAGCAAGAAGGGCAAGGAGGTCGAAGTTGAGGATGTCGTCGACGAGATCCCGCTTCCCGGTCCGGCTCTGAGCGACGTGCCCATCGCCCGTGTCGGCCACGCCACGGCCGTTATTGGCAGCCGCATTTTCATGTACGGCGGCCGCGGCGGTCCGGACATGTCGTGCCTGGAAGAGTACGGCCGTGTCTGGGTCTTTGACACAAAGACCCATACCTGGTCGTTTTTGGATCCCCAGGTCGCGGCTGCGCCTGCATCGCTAAAGGCCGGCCCAGAGGCCACGTCGCAGCCCAGTGCTCCCATCGGACGCCCTGTGATTCCGCCCTCTCGCAGCTACCACGCTGCCACGGCTCTTGAGTCGCCTACCGAGGTCGACGAGTCGGGCGGCCGTCCGCGTGCGACCAGCTGGAAGCAGTGGGCCGAGGGCGACAGCGCGCGTGTCGGCACGCCCCAGCGCCCCATTGTTGGCAACATTGCCGCCCGTGCGCGGGATGCCGACAGCGACGGCTACGGTACCTTTATCATCCACGCCGGCTGTCTGTCGGCCGGTGGCCGTGCCACTGATGTGTGGGCCTTTGACGTTCGCACACGCGTATGGACGGAGCTGCCTTCGGCGCCCGGCCTGCCGCGCGGCGGCACCTCCATCTGCCTCAGCCAGAACCGCCTGTACCGCTTCGGCGGCTTCAACGGCTCGTCCGAGGAGGGCGGCCGCCTGGACTACCTGCAGCTTGAGCTCAGCTCGCTCGAGGACACGAGCGTCGAGGGTGCCACTCCGACGATTGGCGCGCGCGGCGTCTGGCAGAGCATTGTGCCTGAAACGAAACAGTCGACCACCCAGGCGCGCGTCATTGGTAGCGACGAGGCCGTGCCCGCCAGCAGCGACGAGCCGCCCATGTCGCCTACCGTGGCAAGCGGCGCCGAGCCAGACTGGCCGGGCGATCGGTCTGTGACGAGCCTGCAGGCCATCACGACGGGCGGCGGCTGGGAGTACCTGGTGCTTGCGCTGGGCGAGCGGACGCCGAGCGGTTCGGGCCACGAGGCGGCCGGCACGTTCTGGAGCGATGTGTGGACGTTCCAGGTGCCTTCGGACAGCTTTAGCGCAGCCAAGGTGTCGAGCGTTGTGCGCAATGTGCTGCCGCGGCGGCTGTTTGGCGGCGCTGCGGGCGCAGGCGAGGGCCGGTGGTCGCGCGTGACGACGGGCCCGTACGACGAGGAGGACGACTCGGCGGACGAGGGCGAGGCGTTTGGCCCCGGTGCGCGCGGCTGGTTCTCGAGCTCGCCGATGCGGGAGCTTGAGGAGAACGGCATTGTTATCTTTGGCGGCTTGAACGAGAAGAACCAGCGGCTGGGCGACGGTTGGATCTTCCGGCTGGGTGCCGACACGCGGGAGTAATCTCTTTTGTGATTTCAGTGTGCATTCCCCATCTAGTCTTTTGAGATGTTATAAAATTTGTATGTATTTTTTTGCGAGATATTATCTTGAATATCATGATTATCAACATGTAAGATGCAATGAGCAGATCGATATAGAGAAACGAGAAAAAAAGCAAGAAACAATTGCTGTATGTACATGAAACAGTCCTCCTCCGCCACTTGACTTGAGCTGGCCTTTCCAGCCACTCGCACTCGTCCCGTCGTTCAGACCTCTACCACCTACAGATCAGCCCGTGTCGTCTCGATGCCCCATGGTGTGCTGGTCAGGGACGTCAGGCCGGCGCTGTTCTCGCAGGTGTCGCGGCCGGTCAGCGGGCCGGCCTTGGGGATGGGTGTCTTGCCGGTGGTGTCGAGCGCGGACGCCTTGAGGCCGTCGAGCAGCGCGACGACGGTCTCGGGGGTCAGGTCCTCGTAGTAGTCGTCGTTGATCTGGATCATGGGGGCGTTGACGCAGGCGCCGAGGCACTCGACCTCGATAAAGGTGAACAGGCCGTCCTCGGTGGTGTGGCCGGCGGAGATGCCGAGGTGCGACTTGATGGCCTTGACGATAACGTCACTTCCGCAGCCGCCCAGCTGGCAGGGGGTCTTTTCTGTTAGTTTAGACTTCAGATATGCAGACGAGACAGAGACATACGGTAGTGCAGGCCTGGACAAAGAACTTGCCGACCGGGGTGCGGTTGTACATTGTGTAGAAGGAAGCGACCTCGTAGACGCGCATCGGGGGCATGTCGAGCAGACGGGCGACCTCGTTCATGACGCTAATGGAGGTGAAGCCGTGCTGGCGCTGGCCGACGTCGAGCATGGGCATGACGGCGGCCTTCTTGTACTGGGGCGGGTAGCGCTTCTGGATCTCGGCAATGACCTTTTCGTTTTCGGGGGTGAACTTGAACGGGATGTCGGGGTTGTTGTCTGATGTGTGGCGGTGCTGTTTATTAGTATTTCTCTAGGAAAAAAAGAGAAGCAGGGAGACATACCACCATCAGATTATCGCTGAGTTTCCGGGACGAGGTGGAAAAGGCACGGGTAGACTTGATTGAGACACGGGGTGCGGCGGTGACGGTGCCGGTGGCTGCCCGGACAGCTAGCCGCAGAGCAGCGGGAGAAAAGCGCTTGGCCATTGTGATGTAGAAAAAGTGAAGAGGGTATTAGAGAGTAGAGTCGACGGCGCGTGTCCGGAGGTCGGATGTGTCGCCGGGATCGAGAGAAGAAGTCGACGGCGAGGTGGTGTCGTCAGGTCGTCGAGGAAGAGCCAGTGGAAATGGAAAGCAGAAAGTCGTAGAGTTAAAGTCGTCGGAAATGCGTAGATTGTGCAAAGACAAAAGTAGAGACAGAGACAAAGAGGTAGAGGGTCGTCGTCGTGAGGGGTGGTATTGGTATCGTCAAATGGCCAGTCTGGTCAGCCTCTTTTTTCTCTCCTTCCAGGCGTCTCGTCGTCGATTTTCCTCTCTTTCCTCTTCCTATGGGGGAGGTGTGGAAATGGCCGGAACTAGCTTTGCTTTCGGGTCTACCTAGATCAAATTGAGCACAGCTGATTGGTTCAATTGGATGCGCTTTTTGTCGACTGATTATGTAAAGGCGCATACGGGTCATGTGAATTGTGGGGCCATACAAACAGCGACCACGATTCAGAAGGCAGCGTTTCTAAGCGAGTAAATGATTATGTCAGCAGAGCTGAGGGGAAATGTAAATAGACACATCACGACGTGACTGAGTGTTATCTGCACAGCCTTGATGAAAAAGGCTTGGAATACTGTATAGATTTACTTGAATATTGATTGTATTTTTCTGGATTTGATTTGTATTTTTGACTGTTTCTTGGGTTCATTTCGCTTCTTCAGAGATAATTCATTTTTGATTTCATAGTTTTGTTTTTGCCAACTCGAAATACATTGCTTCAACCCATTTAATACAAAACACTAGCAATGAAAGACATACTTTAACAAACTACAACGAATGCACGAAAAAGGCCAGAAAAATACAAAAACCCGGCCTGCTCACATGGCAGCTAATATGGCTAAAAAGAACAAGTCTACCCCAGACGGCAGAACAACGACAATATACTCGCAATATATCAGATAAAGTAACGGCCTTGATCAGATATTTCCGTATTGGGAGGATACTCGGCATTATAAGTTATCTTTTTGCACAAGTGATATCTATCAGTCTGATACTCTAGCTCACAATGCTGAGTACCGGTTGATGTGCCGACAGCATGATGGGCCTGATTAGCTGTTGCCCAGGTTTTCAATCGTCAACCCTCCAAAAGGCGGACCACAGAACTATGCTGCTTTTACTTTCTACTGCTTGGAACAAGTGTTGACCTTATGCCATCTCCAGACGCCATCTATCCTTGACCGCCCCGTTTGGTGCCGTTGGGTGTAAATGCCATGTTGTGAACTCTTGTGCCTCGGACTTGCGGTGCATTGCGATGCATTGCGATGCATTGCAAAGACAAAGAGTATTTGTCAACTTTTTCCATCTTCTAGACATTATTGCCATGCCTACCATTTTCCATGAATCGTCCCAAGGCCAGTATATTGCGGTGGGAACGGGTTGCAGTGCCTCCATTTGTTGTCTTCCGTGTCTGGTGTCGTGATATCCCGGGGCTCGATATTGCAGCATATTGCAGCATATTGCATTTCGAATAGAGTGTCGTATATATTGCGTGGCTGCCAGTTGGCATCGGCAGTGTTATGTATAAAGGGTGTCTGTCTTCGATGAGTCGTGAGCTGTGAATGGTTCTGCTGTTAGCAAGCCCAGCAAATAAACATGAAGTTCTCAATTGCAGCCCTCGCCCTCAGTGCCGGCGCACAGGCGCACACCATCTTCCAGGTGGGCATTTCTCATCATTCCAAGTGCAGATCATAGCTAACAGCCAGCAACTTTCCGTCAATGGCAAGTCGTCCGGCCAGCTCGTCGCCTTGCGTGCGCCGAACAACAACAACCCCGTCCAGGACGTCACCAGCCAGAGCATGAACTGTGGCCAGCCGGGCTCGACGTCCCAGACCGTTGTCGACATTGCCGCGGGCGACAAGTTTGGCGCGTACTGGCAGCACGTCATCGGCGGCGCCCAGTTTGCCGGCGACCACGACAACCCGATTGCGGGCTCGCACAAAGGGCCCGTCATGGTGTACCTGGCCAAAGTCGACAATGCCGCGTCGGCCGGCCTGCAGGGCCTCAAGTGGTTCAAGATTGCCGAGGACAGTTTTGATCCGGCCTCCAAGCAATGGGGCGTCGACCACATGATGGCCAACAACGGCTGGAGCAACTTTGTGATGCCGTCGTGCATTGCGCCGGGGCAGTACCTGCTGCGGGCGGAGATTCTGGCGCTGCACTCGGCCAAGACGGTGGGCGCAGCGCAGTTTTACCAGTCGTGTGCGCAGGTGCGTGTGAGCGGCTCGGGGACGTTTTCGCCGTCGGCGTCGGATCTGGTGACGTTTCCGGGCGCGTACAAGGCAGAGGACCCCGGCATCCACATCAACATCTACGGCACGACGGGGAAGCCGGACATGGGCGGGCGGCCGTACACGGCGCCGGGACCGCCTGTGATCAAGTGTTAGTGTTGTTGCTGTCGTCTTTGACGTGATGTTGCTTCTTTTCTTTTTGCTTTGTTTTCTCTTCTCTTTCATCTTTCTCCTTTTTCCTTCCTCCTTTCTTCTCTTTCTTCCTGTTTTCCCTCTCGTTTCGGTCTCGATTGCTTCTCGTTCGCTCTACCGTCTTCCCATCATGTTCATTCCTTTTCTCCTTCATCTCAAATGTAACACCGGACATTGCCCGTTCAGAGTCAACTCTGCACTGGACAGAGATCGAGGTGCCAGAATGATAGCTGCCCACATCCGAATCCCGACCCTCGGTATCCGTTATACATACCATTCATAGGAGTACTATATTGCTGTTCCCCATAATACTATCTATTTCTTTGATTGCTTCCTTTCCTACCGAATCGCTGCTACCACAGATTGTCTCGCGCTTCGCGCCTTTTCGCTGTCGCGTTGGTGGGTCCTGTTGTCTTTTGCCGACCAAAGGAATTCACCAACGAGACAAGAGACGAGAGACTGGAGACAGGACTGGAGTGACAGGCAGAGAAAGAGAATGTCCGAGTGCTAATGAGAGAGTGGAGAGTCGGACAAACCGGCACGCATGCTTTGTAGCGGTCTCTCAGAGTGCTTCGTGCAATGTAGTGCGTGATTTGTTGCCTCTTTCCTTTTGTAATGTAATCGGTCGGTCAACATTGGAGAAGGGTGCAGCCGGGCTGTCTAGTGTGCAGTAGCTGCAGGAAGCTCCCGGGTCGTATGGAGGCAGTTGTGTATTCCAAGTACGACTGCACTTTCCTTCTACAGTATTCCACCATGCTCACACGAGCAAGTTTTGCTTTACGGTATGAGGCAAATGAGGCAAATGAGGCAAGAAGGGAAAAGCCCATGGCCGTTCCTTCCTGGTTTCTCCTTTGCAGACGCCCCACAGGTCGGTGCTTGCCAGTTGTGCCTTATTCCCACCAAGTTGATTTACACTGTATTCAGTAGTATGTAATAAAACAACTCGGCTCTGATATTGACCAGCGAGTCTGCCACAAAATGTCTACAAGTACATCTCCCGTGTCGTGTCGCGGCAAAGCTCGGCAGCACGTCAGCCACACTCTTGGTCAATTACAAGACTTGGTATGTACGGTTCTTGTGTTTGAAGTGGTTCTGAGAGTTCTTGTGATTGCTGTGATTTCTTGACTTTGCGGCTTGGTCTCTTGGTCCTGTGGCGGCCTTGTGCTGTCATCTGCTGTAGTATTTAGTATTCAGAGGTAATACTCAGCAACAAGGTGCTTAGAAATTAAAATAGAAAAAGAAACAAGTAGCTAAAGTCATGTACGAAGTAAGAAGAAGAAGGACCCGCTGCCCCATAGAAGCGAAAGTCGAGCGGGAAGGTACAGATGCCAAGACTCAACTCCGTTCAAGACGTAAAGGTAGACAGCTCAGTAGAAACATAGGCCTGCATGAGCAAGGTACAAGCGCATTTGAACACTGCATGCGACCGCACACTCTCTAGCAAGTATCTCGGATACTGCCTCTTGACTTTGTTTCACGCCGCTCCGGATCGGGAATGTCGTGCCAGAGCCGAATTGGCAAAAGGAATCGGAAGAGCTGTCATTCGACGAGTATCAACGAGTATCGAAATCTACGCATAAAGACTGATTGCATTCTTGGGCATTCCCTAATCTACACAGCCAAACAACAAACAATGGCACTGCGCATATCTCGTCACAGGGAGACACAAGGAGACAAGGCAGTAGCCGAGAGGCGACAGATGGCGACAAAGATGACAGACGAAACAAAGGACGAAGAGCGAGATGAGTGTTAATGATACTGATATAGAGTAGCCGAGATGAGATACACGACGATGCAATTCTCGCAATGCACCACAGTTGCCATGGCTGTCTACTGTCTAGAGAAGTCGGGGTTCGGCTGATCTCCCAACATCCACCCCGTATTCAAATCAAAGTACTGTATCTGATGTTTACGGCAGGCCATAGCGCGCAGGTCCTCCATGCCTGTCTAATTTCCAGATGGAACAGCGCGACCACCGTAGTATTGGTTTCCAGAGCCAGTTCCCATTGTATCCATGAACAGCCACTGTATGAGATGGAACAACTCTAGACTGCTTACACCGTATTACAAGTGGAAATTCGCGCAGGTCTGCCGTGTTCCGACTGCCACCGACTACGAGCCCTGTCTTTGATACTAGACGCTGTAATACAGTGTACAATCGGGTTCAACTGCCCGTATGTCTGTGTGTTTCTTCTCGATATAGCTCGAAACAATAGACAAAACAAACAACGCCTTGACCGTTGTCCGTCGCAGATAAGAGGTGAGGATGAGGTTGAAACTTGTATTGAGAGTAGCGCAATAGCCCTGTTGTTTCTATTCCGTCTTGAGTGCTCACCTCTTTCTTGTGTTTTCTCTCTCATTTCAATAACACTTTTATCTGTTATCTGCAGTCTCCCCTTTACAATCCTCATTCCTACCGCTTTCGTCTACAATACAGAATCCCCACTAGGGTCGTCTGTCGTCGCAATGGCACGCAAAGGCACGCAAAATCCCAAAACAAATGGCACACGGCAATGGCAATAACAACCACTCCCCAGTCATTTCCCTGCATCCTTGCGCCCCACTCCAATTTCCGCCAAGAAAGCAGAAGCTTTGGTACCCAGAGAGCATTCTGAGTACTCTGTGCCCAGTGCCCAGCCAGGAGCTCTTTCCTCGATTGACTTTGCCTTGCATTTTGGCATCAGTCATCATCCCCGACTTTACGACAAGACACATGGGACGACAGCAAGTACTGTGTATATTAGCAAGACGGAAGCAGACGCCATCATCACTAGGCGTACTTTTACATGCGACAATAAAATATGCCATGAATCGTTTAGGAATCGTTCAGAAATCGTTCATCCGTCGATGTCAGGCGTCTATCATCGAGCTCGACAGGCAATGGAAATACCGGCACAGGGTATGTTCACCCCAAACAAGGCCTGTCAAAGCTCGGCCTCCCAGTAATAGCGACTGCCATCCAAAAACAAAACAGCGAGCATACTTTGTAGCGAACGCGACATGTCTGTACTCTGTAATAGTTTAAACTGGGCCTAAGCTAAGCTTTTCGCCGCCGCTCCGGAAGGCACGGCGATAACAGGAAAATTGGGAAATGGAGAAAGAGAGGATTTAGTAGATTAAAGTTGATAGCATGTTTAATAGATAAATAAGAGAGTAGAGAAGCGGCCCATAACAAAAGGGCCCACTCTCCCCAAACAAAGAAAGACTCGCTGTATTTATTGATTTTAGTTGCTATTTTTTATTTACTACTGCTCTTACACGGCAGCTGCTCCTCCCCTGCAATGGCCGATGGCAGTCACAACACCCAGACCAGCACCTGTACTCTACTCCCACTCAGTATTCCATATAACGTCACCCATCTGTCAATGTACTGCAATAAAACAATAAATTATTTAGATAAATAAAGGAAACAAAAGAGAGACAAAAACACCTCATTCCCCATCCCGTCTAGCTCTGTTTTCTTTCGCTCTTCTTTTCCCTTTCCTTTCTCTCGTTTCTCGTTCCTCTTCTCTCCTCTTCTTCCTTCTTTTCTCTTCCTCTGACTCGCTCTTTCTCTCCTCTTTCCTCTTCCATCTCTTCCACCTACTTCTCCAATCCATTACTCTCCTCTCCTCTTCTCACCTCCTCACCAATCACACCACCTCACCACCTCTCACCACCACCACAATGGCCGCCATCGATACCTCCCTCGTCGCCCGCAATGTCGCCCACATTGCCAAGCGCTCCAACTGGGCTGGCCGTGAGGCCGGTGTCATTGTCGTCTTCGCCATTGTCTTCGTCGTCGCTGTCGGCGTCGTCGGCCTGTTGATCCACAAGTGCCTGGTCAAGCGCAAGGCCAACCAGCCCGAGAAGTAAATCTTTGTCTGAAAAGACGAGGATGACGGGGACGGGAGAACAGAGACGGAGAAGAGAAGGAACGTCTTTACAGGACGCTTCCTGGGGACGGTGTTGGTGGCCTCTAATCGGACGAGGCCCAGACGGCGCAGACTTTCTATATTTCCATTTCTCTCAAGTTTTGGCGAAAGCAATGGAGAATGGACGGCCTGGGTTCGGTATGGGCTCTCTCTACGCTTGTCCGTGTTTACTGCACGGAGGAGTTCTGGCCACAAAACTGGGAGACGGCCGTGTTCGACTTTGATTGTTTATTAATACGACTCGACGCGATTGATCTTGGGTTTTGATTATCAAATCAGCTGCGACGCGCGAGGTCAATCAGCTTAGACCGGGAGCTTGGTTGTCTTGGCACCTGCAGGTCCATCTTCTTATGCGACCTGGACAACAACATCAACAAAACAATCGACTTTGAACACGGGCTCTTCTCGACGTTTCTGGGCAGTGCTTTCACATTGACCTGCCCAGAGCGCGTCAAAGATACCATCTAATGCTTTGGCATTCTCACTTGCATCCTACCCACGGCACCAAAAATCGACCATCGACAATCACCACACATCGAGCAATCGATTCGACATTCTTGGCTAGTTTTGGACGGGCTGCTGTGAGGCGGCCGGGCAGCATATTCATATTTCATATTTCCATATTGTGTATACCTCTTTTTATCTATATTTTTTGTGTATTTCTCATTCTGCTGATATCACTGTAGAAAGCTTTCATTTGACATTCACCTATTGTTTCATCGTGATGTGCTGTTTATATTGTGTTTATGCTCGTCTTTGCGCTGTGATTTCAAATAAATGCAATGCTATGCCGCCCTCATGATACATCTCAACGCCTTGTAATCCCATGCTATCTCATGCTCCATCTCAACACCACTGTTGCTTTGGCTAGTCTACACCCGGTCGAGGTGAATAAGACCCTGTGTTGGCTGTGGCTGTTAGTACTTTGTATAAAAGAAGAAGGAAAAAAAACTAAAAAACTCACCGGAATGTACTGCCGCAGACGGACACCCGCCTCGCGGAACACTGCCGCCGTCTCCGCATCCATGCTGTACCCCTGGCTGTACACGACCTCCCCAATGCCCACCTGCACAATCTTGATGCTGCATGTTAGGCACGGACACGTATCGCAGTACAGCACCGTTGCTGCCGCCGCATTCCGCGACGACGGGATCCGCTCGCGGCCGGCTTCTAGCAGAGCATTCTCCTCGGCGTGCAGACACAGGCACGTCGCCAAACCCACGCCGGCGCCAACACCGCCGTTGCACCGCCCGCACCCGCCCTCGCCGCAGTTCCGCAGTCCCCGCGGCGTCCCGTTGTACCCCGTGCTCACCACGCGCGACTCCCGCACCAGCACACACCCAACGCGCCGCTTCATGCAGTTGCTGCGCTGCGCCGCCAGCGACGCCAGCGACATAAAGTAGCGGTCCCACGTCGGGCGCAGCAGCTGCTCGAGGCTCTTGGCGTCAAGGGCGCCGCACGAGTCGAGCGCGGCAAAGAGCGGTTTTGTCGAGGCGCTCCCTTCGTCGAGGCCGCCATTGGCAAAGCGCATGGCGGCGCGGGCCATGACCGGCAGCAGCGGCGGCTGCGACGGGCTGCCGTAGAGCTCCGTGTCGGACAGCGTGACAAACGACTCCAAGCTCAGATCCTTGCCGGACACGCGCTGGGCGCGGCGCCAGCGGACGACGACCGGCGCATCGACACTAATCAGCAAAAAGAACGGTCGCCGACCAAACACATCCAGCACGGGCTCGGTCGCAATGTCGGTCGTGACCCAGCGGTCGCGCCAGCGGGTCGTCACAAAGTCGAGGAGGGCCTCGGCCGAGGCAAAGGTCGTCCAGGCCGGGATGGCCGAGTTGGCGGGAGCAGCGTCGGCACCGGTCTCCGCGTCGGGGCGGATGTACAGGCGAGTGAAAAAGTGACGCTCGACAAGGTACTGAGCAACCGTGCTCTTGCCGGCGCAGATGCCTGTCGGTTAGTATTGGTGTTAATGCTGCCGAGACAAGGTACATACTGCCGCAGATGCCAATCAACATGGCGACGTAGATGGAGAGGCTGTTGGCGTGTTGGGCTTTTCGTCAGGCTCCGGAAATCGCAATACAAGGTACGAAGTAAATCGAGACAACATCAATCGAGGTCGAGATCTCACCCTTGCAACGTCGGCAGTGATGCACACAGCCTGGTGGGGTAGCAGTGAAGCTTGCCGACTTTTGCTCCGTCTCTGGCGTCGGAAAGGGAGACACCAAAAAACGCGAACACGACAGCCCCAGCGCGTCTACGGCGATGTTCAGCATGCTAAAATGGAAAGAGCCCCGTAATAATTAGAGTGCACGCGTTCAGCAGCCAAACCACGTGCAAGTGCTAAGCTGATAAAGGGCTCTACTCTCGTCTCGAAAAAGAAGGAGCACATGACTCAAACGGGGAATCGCGACGAAAAGCAGACGTAGAGACAATACCAGAGGTTGCCGTAAAATACCTATTGGGGAAATCCGAGAGCCTCATGTGCTGCCCAGGTGACTCGGCCCTGAGGCCATCCTGTAGCCATCTGCACTTGCCTTTGATTTCTGTATCCTATTGTATCTCGTTGCACATTGCTGTTACTTTCTGCCTTTGCTTTGGCCAAGTCTGCCGCTGCTTTGTCAGACATGTCTTTGCGTGTTTCGCACGTTTGCAGTGGAAAGAGTCACTGTCTCGCTCCTTCTGTCTTGAATGTGACTGAGTTCTTACTGCTTGGGGCTTCCATCTGGCCGCACCTGCCGTTTATGCCTTCATGTTGTGCTGTTCCGCACGCTCTACTACAGTGATGCTTGTGGTCCTGTTGTTGCCTGTTTTGTCGTCCGTCGCCAGTCAGAAGGCACGTCCATGTGACGCAATAGCGCCTTAGTGACTAGTGACCTCAGCGACTACCCCCACAACACGCCTAAACACCCTGCAAATCTGCCCAGTCCACTTATGATTCCACTAAAAACAGGCGTTGATTGCGGTATTACCCCGCCCCCTCCACCATTTCGCACAGCTGTAATTACAGAACAGATCCAAGGCGCTGGATAAGAGTATCGCAAATCGGCATATTCTGAATAGGGCAACCACCAACGGGTGAACCAAACGGTCTGACTCTTCGATGGCTTAGGAAGGAGCGTGCATAACGGATATATTACCAACGTCGTGCCTAACTTGACTCTTCTCGCCATCTCCATTACAAACCACTTTACCCACAATCTTGATCTTGTACTTTGATCCTCCTATTCTCTGCACTCTTCCAATCTCTACTCGACACTACCAACGTGGATTCACGGCACTATCGCGATAGTCCAACCAACAAGACCCTACGACCTCGCTTCAACCTCGGCGTCTCGGTGCCTGCGATATCGCTACCTCTACGACCACCCATCACTTTAGACTCACATACAGACACTCAACAAGCACCGACCAAGACAGCATAGCACATAACACGAAGAAAACACACGCCCATCATGGCTGGCCTTCAGTTTGCCACCTTCAACTCGATTATCGAGATGCCGTTCTACTCGGCTCTCTTTGCATCAAAGCTCGACCACGACAAGCTCGATGACTCTGCGCGCGCCGTCCTCGGCCTCTACGAGCCGCGCAACGAAAAAGACCCCGGCACCAGCTCCCAGATGCAGATCCAGGGCGGCGCCCTCACAAGCAACCAGACACCCTTTGGCGTCGTGCGCGCCGAGGGCATCATCAAGAACTTTAACACGATCGAGGACTTCAAGCAGGCCGACAAGGCTGCCATGCTACACACGGCGGCGCGCCAGATCTGGGACGCCATCAAGGACGGCAGCATCTACGAAGTCCCCTCGCTGCTAGCGTCCTTCAACATCATCTCCTTTGCCGACCTCAAAAAGTACCGCTTCACCTATTGGTTTGCCTTTCCCGCGCTGCACTCCGACCCGCAGTGGAAGCGCTCCGGTGACGTCGCCCGCTTTTCCAAGAAGGAGACGCTGCAGCTCGTCGACAAGGTCGGCACGTGGCGCTACTCAACAGACAGCCGCCAGCACGGTTTCTTTTTGGCCAAGCGGGTACCAGTGTCAGCAGCGTCAGCGGCGGCAGCAGCAGCGGCAGCCGAAGCCAACGACGAAGACCAAGACTACGACGTAGATGACGGACCAGACGGACTCAGATCGCGAGGATCGCAGAGATCACTCTTCCTGGACCCTGACGAGCTCGAGCTCGGGTTCCGCTGGGTGATTGGCTCGCTGCGCGACTTCGAGTCGGGCTTCTTCAACGGCGTCGACGAGAAGGACCAGTACATATCGTTTGCGGACCCGTCGTCGTACCCCGAGAACCCGTCGTGGCCGCTGCGCAACCTGCTGGTGCTGATCCGCCAGCGGTACCACTTGGGCAAGGCCCAGATCCTGTGCTACCGCGACACCCAGACGCGGCGCCACGAGCCGCAGAGTATTGTGATCCCCGTCGCGCTGGCCGACGGCGCCGGTGCCGCCACCGAGACAACCGAGATGCCCAAGGTCACGGGCTGGGAGCGCAACGTCAACGGCAAGCTGCAGGCGCGCATGGCCAACCTCGCCGACTACATGGATCCGACACGCCTCGCCGACCAGGCCGTTGATCTAAACCTCAAGCTGATGAAGTGGCGCATTTCACCAAACTTGAACCTCGACAGCATGAAGAGCATCTCGTGTCTGCTGCTGGGTGCGGGCACGCTGGGCAGCTACGTGTCACGGAACCTCATGGGCTGGGGCGTGCGCAAGATCACATTTGTCGACTACGGCTCTGTGTCCTTTTCGAATCCCGTGCGCCAGCCGCTGTTTGAGTTTAAGGACTGCCTACAGGGCGGCGCGCCCAAGGCAACGCGGGCGGCCGAGGCGCTGCAGCAGATCTATCCCGGTGTCGACTCTGCGGGCCACGTGCTGTCGGTACCCATGCTCGGTCATCCAGTCGTCGATGAGGCCCGCACCAAGTCGGACTATGAGAAGCTCGAGGAGCTGATTGACAGCCACGACGTTATTTTCCTGCTGATGGACACGCGCGAGTCGCGCTGGCTGCCGACGGTCATGGCCAAGGCCAAGGGTAAGGTGGTGATGAACGCGGCTCTCGGGTTTGATACATATGTCGTCATGCGCCACGGTGCTACGCCGCCCGACGGCTCCGAGGACACGCTCGGCTGCTACTTTTGCAACGACGTCGTCGCCCCGGCTGATGTAAGTACCCTTTCTTTTTTTATCATGTTGACGAAAGCTAACAAAACAGTCGGTAAAGGACCAGACTCTGGACCAGCAGTGCACCGTGACGCGCCCCGGTGTTGCGGCAATTGCGTCCGCGCTGCTTGTCGAGCTGCTCGCCAGTGTCATGCAGCACCCCGACCGGCACCACGCGCCGGCACCCAAGCCCAACGCGCGTGCCGGACCCAACGAGGCCGTCACCTACAACCGCGACCCCGACGACCACCCGCTCGGTCTCGTGCCACACCAAATCCGTGGCTTTGTCGCCAACTTCCAGAACGTCCTGGTCCACGGCAAGTCATACTCACAGTGCAGCGCGTGCAGCAAGCCGATCCTGGACGCGTACCGCAACGAGGGCTGGGAGTTTGTCAAGAAGGCGCTGGGTGACCGCGAGTACGTTGCGGAGCTGTCAGGTCTGGCAGAGCTGCAGCGGCAGGCAGAGGCTTTGGCGGAGGAGCTCGACTTCAGCGAGGCGGAGGACGACGACGACGGCGAGGCTGTCATGTTGTAATTTTGTAATTTGTTTTCTGTTTCTGCATTGTTAATATGGCGTCATGAAGGAAATGGCCAGCGGCGTTCTTGTTTCATTATGTATTCTTATGTCGTTTCTGATTCAGCATGATTTATCATGGACTATTATTTGACTTGTGAACTAATCATTATTCGTATTACGTATTGATGCCCCTGTAGCCACTTCACATATCCATCATCTGCTTAGTAGATGACTCCGAAATAGGAAACAATGCACCGTCGACTCAGCCAACCCACAAATGAGGAGTGCATATGCATGGCGCCTTCCATGCATCTGCATGCGTGTGCATTTCTTAACGAATAAATTTTACCGTCACGTGTGCACCTGCATGTGCTTACAGAAAGGCAACAGCGACGTTCCTAAAAACTTTCCGTCGGGTGTCGACTTCATGGTCGTGCCTTCCGATTCGGTATCTACATTTGTGATGTTTCTGTCAAATGTACCGAGAGCGACTTCCTCACCAGAAGAATGTACCCCCACGCACAATACCGCCCAGAGCTACCTACGCTACTTTTAGCTACATCAGCCTGCATTAGCACTCCTTACGTAAGTTTACCCCATTTTTCAGTGCGACTGACCCCTTCTCTCGCGTTCCTCACTTCGCTGTCCCCTTTCCCCACATAATCTCGCGGTTTCTTGTTTCGATCGCACCTTCTCCATCTTTTTGTCTTTCTGTCTCCTTCCTGTTGCGCTGTAATTTCCCTTTTTTTCCTTTTTGAGAAGTCGAACGTTGTCAACGTCAGCCATTTCCATCAAAAATTATCACTGCATAGCGTTTCATCGTTGCATCCAACAAGCCGTCGATTCGTCTGATCAAGATACAACAGACACAATACGACACGATCCGCTACCAACTACCGTCATCGGACAACGCGGCAGATCTTCAACTAGCGACCGCTGCTTTGACCTCTCTTAATTTTTCTTAATCTAATCTCATTTTATTTTTATATTTTTATCCTTTTCTCATCTTGACGACATTTATCAACTGAAGAGAAATAAACAAGCTGCAGCCCATGCGCGGACCTTGAGCGCATCTCTATTACATCATAGCGGACGGTGAGGCGTGGGCGTTTTGATAGTTTCTATTCACTCCTTTACCTACCCCCGACATGTCGTCGTACTGGTCGGCAGCCGCAGGCCGGCTGTTCACTTTTGGGTCATACCGCACAGCATCCGTCAGCGACTACACCGACGTGCTCGTGCCGCTTGATGAGGCCTACGAGTACAGCCACAATGCGCGCACGGGGAATGTTGCCCAGACCGAGTACGCGCCGGCCAACACGACGGAAGACGACGATGCCGAGAACGGCGAGAGCAGCAAGCGGCGGTCAAGGAGCGACGAAATCGACGACGACGATGACGACCTTGAGAACGACGCAGCGCCACCGTCGCAGTCGGGCGGCGAGTACAGCATCGAGGGGCTGCGGCGGTATGCGCGGCAACCCGCCGACGGCAAGCAGCAACAGCGATTCACAGACTATGAGTGTATGTTCTCTTTGATCTCGTCTCAGGAAAATGGCTAATCAACAGTAAAATCAAAACTCATCAACAAGGCCATCCAGGACATTGGCATGGGCCGCTACAACTGGCAGCTCTTTTTGCTCTGCGGCTTTGGCTGGTTTGCCGACAATCTGTGGATGCAGGGTGTCTCGCTGATCCTGCCGTCGCTGTCGGCCGAGTTTGGCATTGCCGAAAAGACGGTGCGCTACACCACCAGTGCGCTCTTCCTCGGACTCTGCTTTGGCAGCTTCTTCTGGGGCATCGGCTCCGACGTCATGGGCCGCCGTCTCGCCTTCAACTGCACGCTGCTTATCACCAGTATCTTTGGCACGCTGGCCGCCTACGCCAATTCCTGGGGCATGGTGTGCGTGCTCGTGGCCGCGCTCGGATTTGGCGTTGGCGGCAACCTGCCCGTTGACGGCGCGCTGTTTCTTGAGTTCCTGCCCGATGCCAACAGCTCGCTGCTCACACTGCTGTCGGTGTGGTGGCCCGTTGGCCAGCTGTGCTCGTCGCTCATTGCCTGGTTCCTGATTTCTGGAAGCGAGCAGCCAGGGCCGGAGGAGCATGTGAGAGATGATTCTACATCAGAGAAAGCAGGGTGGCGCAAGTTTATTTTCACGATTGGCGTCCTCACGTTTATCATGTTCTTCATTCGCTTTTTTGTGTTCCGCCTGTTCGAGTCGCCAAAGTACCTGCTGTCGCGCGGCCGCCAGAGCGAGGCTGTCGCTGTCATTCACGGCCTGGCTTACCGCAACGGCACCAAGACGTGGCTGACCGAGGACATCATGGAGGCCGTTGCTGAAGGAGCCGACGATCCAAACACGTCGGAGGCGGCTCGGGCATACGCAAGACGCAGCGCGGACAGCTACGTTGGCTATGATGCCACAAACAGCGTTGATATCGACAACGAGCGTCTCCACGACGGCGACGATGGCGACGGTGTTGCGCTCTTTGGAAACGGCAGCGCTGGCAGAAGACGCAGCAGCATGGCCCCTTCGGCGGCGGCGTCCGTAAGCGACAAGAAGGGCAGTGTTTTTGGGGTTATGCGCGACAAGCTCAGGTCGTTCTCGGGCGACCGCCTGCGTCTCTTGTTCCGCGAGCGCCAGCTGGCCACGGCCACTATCATTATCTGGGTTATCTGGGCGACCATCGGCATGGGCTACCCGCTGTTCAACGCGTTTTTGCCGCAGTACCTGTCCCACGGCGGCTCGTCTTCGTCAGCGGGTATTGTAGGCCGCGCGGACACGCCGTCGAGCGTGACATACCGCAACTATGCCATTACCAGTGTTGTCGGTGTGCCGGGCAGCTTGCTAGCAGCTTACACGGTTGACAACCCGTCGCCGTTCCTGGGCCGCCGCGGCACGCTCGCCAGCTCGACCGTCGTGTCTGCCATTTTCCTGTTCCTGTTCGCGACACTTGGCCACTCGCCCGGCGTGCAGCTCTTTTTCAGCTGTGTCGAGGCCTTTTCGCAGAACATCATGTACGGTGTGCTGTATGCGTTTACGCCCGAGATCTTCCCTGCCCCTGTGCGCGGCGCAGGCACGGGTGTTGCGAGTTTCCTGAACCGCATCACGGGCCTCGTGGCACCTGTGATTGCGGCCACGCTGCCCGGCGACGGCGCCACAGGCCCCATCTACCTGTCGGCGGCGCTGATTCTGTCTGCCTTTTTCGGCATGATCATGATCCCCATTGAGACGCGCGGTCGGCAGCGTCTGTAGGTCCACTCTCTTCAGATCTATTTCTTTTATGTTTTCTTTATTACTGGCATCATAATCATCTTCGGCGTTTTGCATTTAGGATACGGCACAGGTTTGACAAAATCTTGATTTTGGGTATCTTGTATTTCTTTAGTATATCAACGCTTTTTATCGTATTAAGAATGAATGCTCGGTGTTTGTAGATGCTTGCTGATGCTTTATATGCCGATGAAATGGTTGTGTAAACTGACTTTACTGAGAGAGATGGCCTGGAAGAGAGTCTCGTATTAGGATTGTGTACTTGTCCAGACTCTCATACCACTGGATGATGCTACCAATCTGTTTTGTCAGTATATAAAGTAGAAGGATGAGATGGGAGGACCTACCAAGAATGCCCATGATCCGATAAAGGTCGACAGTGTCGACGCATACTCGACAGCATCGCTCGACGCCGCCCCGAAGCCGAGCGCACCGCACAGTGTAAACCCTACCGCGCCCACGAGGTTCCAAAAGCCAATGTGCCAGCCCAGCATCTGCGGCGCAGGCACATACCACTTGTGCTGCGTCTCGAGCATGAACATGGCGCTCGACACAATGAAGCCGACTCCGCCCACAACCTGCGGCAGCCAAAAGATGCCGTTGGCCGCGGCCGTCGACAGGCTGTTGTAGATGGGCGGCAGCCCCGTGAAGCCGCTGATCCAAAACACCGTCGCGCCAAACAGCTGGATCGCGCAGCCCCAGAAACCCATCTCGCGCAGGTACACGGTGCGCAGTTCGTGCAGGGTCGGGCACCACGTCCAGCGGCGGCCGTGCGTGTACTTGTCACTCGCCAAGAGCGACTTCTTTGGGTGGCCGTGCTTGCACTCCTTGTGGTGCAGCGACAGCCCGCTCTCCAGCGCCTCTTCCAAAGCCCAGCCAAAACAGTCGGCGCGGTTCTCGTTCACGGCCTCGAGCAGGCCCAGGATGGCACCAACCTCGAAAATGGTGGCGCCGACGAGCGCGGACACACCGCCGCCCGTGGTCTCTTCGCCGGGAAACTCGGTCGACGGTGCCGCCAGCGGCAGCCACACAAAAAACGAGTTGATTACCCACACGACGGAGCCAATGGTAAAAATGAGGGCGACGTCGTACGAGACATCCCAGACAGGGTAGCGGACGAGCATCTTGTAGAGGCCATGGAGGACGCCCCCCAACGAATTGCTGGGTCGGGGCATCGACGCCGTAGGCTGGCCTTTGTGCAGATAGTCTTTTGTGAGGACAATGGCGTGGCGGCCTTTGCGGTTGTCGCGGCTGCGCCAGATCTGGTAGGCGCCGTCGACGTGCGTGCCAGGGTCGGTGCCGGTGTTGTCACTGCCATTGGCAGGAGAGACGGTGCTTGCTGGGATCTTGAGGTATCTTGTCGTTGGGTTGAGAAAGGCCAGAGGCCCAGAGGCATGGTGCGCGTTGGCTATGCGCCGTGGCAGATGACCGAATCGATCCTGGGCCATCGCGAAGAATGAGCACAGAGGTCGCGATGGTGAGGCTGATGTTCCTGATGTTGTTGTCGTCGCGGCAGATGGGAGTGTATTAGAGTCAACGCGTCGCTGGAACAATCAAATTATTATAAGGAGAGCAAGTACATGAAAACAACGAAATAAGAATCAAAGAGAAACAATGGCATGACGTTGAGAGAGCTGAGTGGAAGATGCCAAGGAATGGGGAAGTGGTGAAATGGATTGGGCGCCGTAGCTCAAAACGGCGTAGTCAGGCCTAGAATGTGGCTCTAGCAGTGCTAATATTGATTGAAACGCGCCTGACGTCAGACACTGGGGCTTGTGCCGTGTAGCCGTATCACGCTGCGCATACAAAAACGTGGGCACAACCATACACAATGAATAAATAAAGAACAAAATATAATGTAATGATTTAATTGTACGCCGTCTATCTCGCGTAGCTCGCATGCTTCCATAAGCTGTGGCATAAATCTATCCCAAATTGCAGAAGGGGAAAGGAAACAAAAGAGAAGAGAGAAAAAGATAGAAGAGAAAATCATAAAAGAAAAAAGACAAATGAAACAATAGGTGAATCTTGATATCTTCAACCGGACTCCAGTAACCAAAACAAATGAGAAAATGGGGTGCTTGTGTGTGTGTTCGGGAGAGAGAGAGTGTGTTTAAGAGTGCGTGGGAGAGACAATAAAGACACCTAGTCCTCGAGACTGCGCTTGCCGGCCTCCTTCTCGCGCTGCAACCGTTGGTGGCGGATGACCAGCAGCGTGACAACGAGCCCGAGCCCGCACGCGCCCAGCGTCACAAAGTACGCCGCGCGGTAGCACGCAATGCCGTCGTCGCAGTATTGCTCACCCGACTCGCCAATCTTGGAGTGCGCATCAAAGACGGCGCCGTAAAACAAGTTGAAAACGTTGCCGGACACAACAGGCGACAACGTGATGAAGCCCCAGTTCTGCGACAGTGCGTGGATGCCAAAGGACTCGGCGACAATCGACGGGAACACGCCAAACAAAAAGCCGTAGCCGAGACCAGACAGACCCGAGACGAGACCGAGGAAATGCGGGTTCTCAATGTAGATGGCGCACAGCTGGGCGGTGACAAAGATGGCGGCGGCGATGGCGAGGCACCACACGCGGCTGGCGTGGAGGTGCTTGACGAGGAAATCGGATCCGACGCCTGTTTATTAGTAGGCATTTTGATACACAACCAAAAGAAGACTTACCGCTGAGGAGACGGCCGGAAAAGCTGCCGACAGAGAGGATCGAGACGTGGATTTGCTGGTGGGCGACGAGGAAGGCGTCATCCACCGTTGGGTCGTAGTGCTTCCACAGCGCATTCACGTCGTGTCCAATGTTGCTGCTGGTCAGAATCTGTAGATGAGACTATAAAGAGCAAGGACATAAACCTACTTGATAGTCATCAGGCCAATGCCGGCGACGATGCCCATAATGGCAAAGAACTGCCAAAACTCCACGTTGCGCAGAAGCGCCCAACCACGAATGTCTATACGGTGGGATCGATCCATATCAACACTGTTCTGCACCAAAACTTCACCAGGCAGCGACGAGCTCACAGAGCTCTTCGACATGAGAGAAGACGTCTCGTCCATGGGGTCTAGGTCGGCATCCTCCGAGGCAATCGGCGCAGAGAATACACCACTGGAAGCAGAGGCGGAAGCAGTGGCAGTGGCTGACGACGACGAGCTGCCGGCAATGCTGTCCATGTTCTGGATCGTTGCGTAGCTAATGTCCTTGGGCGGCGGTGGCGGCGGAAAATCACCGTCGGCGTTTCTGATGCCACTGTTTGCGCCTCTGCTGGTGCTATCTGCGTCGTCTGTGTCGTCGGCATACGGCGCGCCGTTGTAATTGTTTGCGGAGGACCTACCAGGTTCGTCGGGAGAATGGCGGCTGTACTTGCGTGTCGACGAGGCCGACGAGGCCGACGCCGCGGCCTTGGCCTCTTCAGAAATAGTGCGGCGCAGCTGCTGCGAATCGCTGAGGCCGCTGTCGTCGCCGGCGGCTACCGAGTGGTAGTGCTGGACATGGCTGTGCGGCAGCACGCGCATAAAGAAGAAGCCGATAAGTGTCATGCCGCTCGTGCCAATGGTCAACAGCAGCAAGAACTTGCTGGTGTCGCCGGGCGTGATGAACGAGCCGAGCGCAGAAAAGAAAAAGGCGCTCAGGCCAAAGGCGGCGAGGGGAAACGCGGTGGCGGTGCCGCGGTGGTGAGGCCAGTTGAGGGCGGAAGTCTTGATGGCGGCGGCAAACGCCATGCAGCCGCCGAAGCCGGTGAGGTAGGACACAAGACACAAGAAGGCGACAGAGCCCGACCCGGAGTCAAAGGCGCGCTTGATGGGGTAGTAGCCGAGGGCGAGCAGGATGGCGCCGACGATGACGATGGGACGCGGGCCCTTGTTGTCGATGATGACGCCAATGGGGACGCCCATGGAGTACATGCCTAGGTTGCCGGCGAGACCGATGAGGTTGGACTGGGTGGCCGACAGATGCAGCTTGTCGGCAAACTGCGGCGCCCATGCCGAGTAGACATACTGTGAAGTTAGGCAATGCAACGAGGGACAGCATATGTATGATAGACAGTGGCAGCACGGCAACGTACATTTGTTCCACAAGCGAGCGAGATGGCGGTGGCCGCGATGCTGGATATGATGCGCGCCCTGTGGACGGCCTGGTCGTGCATGATGGCGGTTGCGAGGTATAGAGTGTAGAGTAGCAACTGTATTGATAGATGTTCGACAGATGTATCGACAGATATCGACGATATCAAGATGAGGGGCGATAGATAACAGCTCCGATGCGGCGTTCAATCAATCAAATGAGATGCCGGGATTCGGGGCGGAGTGGGAGTTGAAGACGGGACGGATAGCTGAGAAAGACAAGACGAAAGTCGAAAGAGACACGGTAGCAAGAGGCGGTATAGAGAATAGATATCTAGTCCAGAGATATCAAGACAGCGAGCAAGACATTCGCACGTCGTCGGATGCACGTCCGGTCGAGATAGGGCGCCAGAGTGGATGCTGACTGCTGATATGGAAGATAGCCGATCGTCGACAATGTTACTGGATGCGTGCGAGAAGGGCGCGCTTGGTGGAGAGGAGAAGAGTCAAAGGCGAGTAGAAGAGTGAAGCGATGAGAAAGACAAAAAGAGACAGGACACAAAAGAGAGACAGATATACACACAAATCAGGAAAGAACTACGAAACACACGATAAAGAGGAAACACGACGGCTGAAGCGTGGCAGCTCGCCAGTGCTCCTTCCCAATTCTGCCAAGATAGGTTAATCGGCACCCGGCTGCTGCCAGCTTACAGGCTGTCATCTGCTGTACTTTGCTACTACTGCCTACTACTGCCTGCTCCTTCCTGTTCTGCTGCAGCATTAGCCACATCCGATACAGGAGTTGCGTCTTCGTCAGCCAATGCTGGGCCGCGTATTAGGAGCAGGAGAGCCCCATTTTAATTTTAGTTGCTTGGAACTCCTCGCTACAGAGGATATCACCGCTATGCGCACTACTGTAGTCTGGGGTTATCTCTGATGTCTTATCAGTACGGATGAGGAAATCCACCCGCCGGCAAATGTGTAAGATACGAGCACGTGACGACACAGGAATGATCACGTGTAACCGCAGCAACAGAGACCCAGTGAAACATGACGACAGACTCCACCGATGCGGCCATTCCGGTGTGCCTAGCGGCTGACTGCGCAATCACCAGCATCATCTCCTCTGCATCTCTGCATCTCCATCTTCTTTCTCGCTTCGTCACCATCAACGCGCCGGTCGCTTCGAACAAGTATTTGCATCAACCTATTGTCAACCCGAATAAACGCATAGAGGACACCATGGGCGCCCTCCTCTCGATCCCCTTCCTGGCCGTGCCCAGCGTCGGGACGGTATGTCTTCCTTGACTCTCTTTTCGCAGCTGAAACTAACGGACAGCTCGTGTCGTTTGCGGCCAGCTGCTGCGGCGCGGCAACGTGCTCGATGGTGTGCAGCGCATGCGGCAAGTGCGGCAACAGCGTGGCGACGCGCATCGGCTATGCGCTCATCCTGCTCATCAACTCGATCCTCGCGTGGATCATGGAGACGCCGTGGGCCATCAACAAGCTCGAGGGGCTCATGCTCGACTACGTCAAGATCAACTGCCCGACGGGCCAGTGCTACGGCTGGCTGGCCGTGCACCGCATCAACTTTGCGCTCGGTCTTTTCCACCTGATCTTTGCCGGCCTGCTGATCGGCGTGTCGTCGTCCAAGCAGCCGCGCGCGGCGCTGCAGAACGGCTACTGGGGCCCCAAGATTATCGCGTGGATCGCGTTCATTGTGCTCTCCTTCCTAATTCCCGACGAGTTCTTTGTCTTTTGGGGCAACTACATTTCGCTCTTTGGCGCCATGCTCTTCCTCATTCTCGGTCTCATTCTGCTTGTCGACATGGCGCACTCGTGGGCCGAGTACTGCCTCGAGCAGATTGAGAACAGCGAGTCGCGCGTGTGGCGTGTTGTGCTCATCGGCTCGACGCTCGGCATGTACATTGGCTCCATTGTCATGACCGTGCTGCAGTACGTCTTCTTTGGCAAGGGCGGCTGCTCGATGAACCAGGCCGTCGTCACCATCAACCTCATTCTGCTGCTCATTGTCTCGGCCGTGTCTGTTCACCCCAGCGTCCAGGAGTACAACCCCAAGGCCGGCCTGGCGCAGGCCGCCATGGTTGCAGTCTACTGCACGTACCTCACCATGTCCGCCGTGTCTATGAAGCCCGACAACTCCGAGGACAAGCACTGCAACCCGCTGCTGCTCGCACAGGGCACGCGCACGACGTCGGTCGTTATCGGCGCCATTGTCACAATGCTGACGGTCGCATGGACGACGACACGCGCGGCGACGCAGACGCTCGGCCTCGGCGGCAGCCGCAGCGGTGCCATCCGGCTGTCGGACGACGACGACGAGTACGACGAGTCTTCGTATGCGCACACGCTCGTGACGCAGCAGCCTTCGCGCCGTGAGATGCGGGTTGAGGCGCTGCGGCGCGCGGTGGCCGAGGGCAGTCTGCCGGCGGACGCACTGCTGTCGGACGACGATGACGACAGCGACAGCGATGTTGCAGGCAGCGGTGGCCGCACGTCGGGCGACGACGAGCGCAGCAGCACTCAGTACAACTACACGACGTTCCACATTATCTTCTTCTTGGCGACGACGTGGGTGGCGACGCTGCTGACGATGAACTACGAGGACTCGACGCGGGACGGCGATTTTGCGACGGTGGGCCGGACGTACTGGGCGACGTGGGTCAAGATTGTCAGCTCGTGGGTGTGCTATGCGCTGTACATCTGGACGCTTGTTGCGCCCGTCGTGCTGCCGGACCGGTTCTAGGTGTAGACGGGCCCTTTTTGATTATTTCTTTTGTCTCTTTTTTGTCATTGTCTAGCTTGTAACTGTACTACCCCTATGCGCTGCTTTCCTTTGTTTTGCATCTTTTATTGTTTGTTCACTATTGTATATGCATTGTCGACTGTACAACAAATTGATCCTAGATAGTAATGTCATTTGCATCTGCATTTAACGTTGACTTTTAAGTGAATTCGATAGTTATTATTTCCATGCCAAATTTACTTGATGAACGTTTTAAGTGTGTCTACTGCAATTGATCACGTCTTATTTTTTTTTCTTTCCAAATATTTCAAGTTGTTTCGATTTGACTTTCTATTATGTCCAGTGTGTAGCCTATGTGGACCCTACAGTGGTGCCGAAATATACCAACATCAAACCACTACGGGGCTGTAACTCAGTGGTAGAGTGCTCGCTTTGCATGCGAGAAGCCTAGGGTTCGATCCCCTACTGCTCCAAGATGAAATCGTCGACTCGAATTTCTTTTTTATTTTGCAATATTGCGATTTAATTTGAATTTTTTTATATCACACTCCATCTCACACCTACAGTTTTGGCTGCCCAACCGCATTAAAGTGGGACAAGCATCTGCGTTGGCGTCCCTGGGGCGATTTTCTCTGTCTCTTACCTTCTTCACCAATTAAAACATCCTGCTTTGGGTGTAGGAGGCACCGGGCACGAGGGCACAATATGTAAGTAAAGGTACGGATCCAAAAGCTGCATTGCACTAGGATGGTGTACCGCACGTTCGCAACCTGAAAATCACAGTCCTTGTCTAGCATGTTTTTGCCTTCTACAATGTGCACTTCGCACCGAGTGAGAGCTTGCATTTATTGATGCAAATTATCAATTAATCATGTCGTGCTGTTGTCGAACTATCCCTTTGACCGCCAAAATATGACCATTTCCCTTAGCACTCTTCTGATTGGCTGTAATCCTTGCTTCGATCGAAATATACATCAAGCTACATACAAAAAGCATCAAAAATAAAAAGCGTTTTGTCGTGGTTTTATGGTTTTCTAGTTTCGACAAGAATCTAATATATATCTATTTGAGAATGCATCAGTTAAGCGTATCGTCATCTCAACAAAAGACCCACTTAAAAATCATTGGACGGGATACTACGAAGTATTACTAGATCTACCCTCTGCATACTTGGTGTCAGCACTACGGTACGTATGTGATGATAGTATGGAAAAAGCTTGTCTTTTGTAGAAATGAGTCCGGAGGACTCGAGCTATCTAAGACTATATATGCTTGTGCCTATGCCTTTTGACTGTCTACGTGATGAGTGAGAACCTCGTCACGTGACAGATGGTATATGTGCGCGGGCATCAAGAAGGGCGGCAACATATAAGATCTCCACTTTTTTTCACTTTTCCACCTTTCCGCCTGTGCTTGCAATCTCATTGGGTAGTACCAAGTCAGCCACCGAGGGTAACAGTGCCATCACTACCACTCCATGCATATTACTGCATATGTTTAGTACTGCAAATATAGCCAGCGAAAGCAGGTCTACAGTTCGACAGCGAATGTGTCTGTAATGTTTATTTCGAACAACGGAACACCAACGATCGAAAAACAGCACGACCAAATCCTTGGTATTTTGGTCAAAATGTGTGAACTACGTGCTGTCAACCGTTTACTGTCATATATTTATATCTGATTCCCTCTCCTCATATTTGTTTTCTCTTTCACTTCAATCTTCATCTTCTCTTCTCATCATCTCTTTTCCCTCTACTATTACAAAACTCTTTTACTAGTTCCTTAATAAGTCTCAGACATATCTCCCCTTCTTCAATACATCAAAATGTCTTCACCTGCCTCGATCAACACTGCCCAAGACTGCGCAAGTGGCTCCAGGTTTGTATCTTTACATTTTAGAAAATTAATCACTTTACTTGCCACCACACTGCTCTCTTATCACCTTCATATTCCCAAGTCCCGGGATAGCTATATCACCTTTATTTTGCGGAAACATCACATACATTCCCTTTGCCCATATACAGTGCACACCTTTCATGTCTACCTCTGATATCCTTTCCATCAAATTCGAATTTCTATTTCTGCCTTCTATATCTGCCTTCTACATGTTTTCGTAAAGAGTTTCCTACTTTATATTGTTTTGAATCTTGTTTCATTTATTCACATCCGCCTCTTCACAGTCACGTGCTAACCAAACTAGCCACACCCCTTCCGGCACCTCTACCAACAGTTCACCCACTATGACGGAGGGCTCTACTCTTAACAGCACTAGTCTCAGCTCAGAGCGCGGTGAGGTGGAGCTGTCGCAAGACCCCAGCGAGTCGACCGAGACCTCTCCTATGCTCAACAACTGGCTTTATGCTACGGACGCCGACAATGTCACCATTTCAGAGATACTGTGCGCTGAGTACCAGCTCGAGCTGGACAACTGAATACAGTGTGATTATTACACACTGTGTATATTATGTCGATTTTGATTCGCTAGTGGTAATGGCTCTTGGTCTCTTGGAAACAACGTGGATTGGTACTATTGTACTATTCTGCTTCGGTGCCTATTTATTATGTAATGCAGCTGGTGCGGCGAGATATGCCGTTATGACTGAGTGTACAATGTTCTGGAAGACTACCATAGTATATATATACTCGACAACATGGCTTGATATTGAACCCCAATTAATTTATATCCCGAGTGTGACAATTGACAGGTGTCGGGATGATTGTGTTACAGAGTACAATAACGACGTCCCAGGTTCTTGGGTCTTGTTGTTTCAGAGCCTGGTTCCACTAATACGGGAACTACTCAGTAGCTGGTGTCTTTTGGTCGCCGAGACCCACCTAGTACACTTAGTCCCGAGACTAACTCAACTCCACGTGGCAGTGGACTATATTCGGATGATAATGAAACGTATCGTCGATTGTTATCAGACCCTAATGTATTTACTCGACCGACGTCAATCGTTGAGAGACGATGTGATTTTCGACAACCGACCCAGACAGCCTAACAACCCGTGCTTACACAATCACACCAAGACACTAAGGTATGCTCCAACTCATGCTGCCCGCCGCCAGCGCGATCTGAACCCGTACCCGAGTTGCATTGCAAGTATCAAGCTCCACACGAGAAAAATCAGCAGCAGCACGGCCACCAGAAACACAATCACAACCACGGAAAAGATGGCACTCGTGTCTGCAAACACCGTCCACGGGTCGTTGGGCCGCGCTGCCAGCGCCACCTGCATCGCCGACAGAATGAGCGTCACCGCCGCGAACAGCGCCAGCAGCTGTGCGCCAAACTCGGACACCAGCTGTCGCGTCTGGAAGAACTGTTTTTGGTAGAAAAAGTGCCGAAACAGTCCGTCATGTTCTTGGTCGCGGGCGCGCGGCTGCAGCAGGCGCACAGCCCAGTCGAGCCAGTTGAGGCGGAACTGGCCAAAGTGCCAGCGCGGTGCGACCTGGGAATCGGGGACGTCTCTGAACTTGCAGATGAACGCTTCAAAGTTGGAAAAGGCAAGCGGTGCGTTTTGGCCGTCAAACGGCGGCAAGAGGCCTTCGCGCTGGGCAATGGCAAAATCGGACTGGTGCTGGATCAGATAGGCGTACGACCGCATGAAGCCAATGGCCTGCCGGCGCAGGTGGTCGTCGGCATTGAGCTCGGTGGCCCAGAACTCATCGCTAAAGAGACAGGCGGGTACTGGCTTGAGGAAGACCTTGTCGGAGTGCCACACCAGATGGAGCCGCGCGTGCTCAAAGATGACTATAGACCGGCCCTTGACGGGGTGGACGTGGAGGGCGTCAATGTGCGCGCCAGACTTGACGGCGACGAGGTCAAGGTACGGGTAGATCTCTTCCAGGACGGCACATGACAACTCAATCTTTAGCTGGTCGAATGCATTTGCTGGTATGGATTTGTCGGCCAGTTTGGCAAACAAGCCCGTGTTTGGAGGGAAATTGAATTGGATCATGGCATCGTGTCGTCTGGTGGCCAAGGACGTGGATAAAAGTGAAGAGGGAAAGAATGAGAGAACAAGGTGTGGTAGCTGGTCGCATGAAAATGAGGCTAAGGCGTCGGTCATCACAGCGGCCGAAAGAGGCGCTTATTAACGGCCCTGATTGACTGAGATTAAGGCGGCCGTTGCCCGACTTACACCGCATTTACTAGCCGCGAAAACATTTTTATAGTCATCTTGATTCGTCTTTCATAGCAGTGAAAACTGAAAACTCGCACAAATGGGGTTCATTGGTCTTATATCATTCGCTTTTGTACGATACGTGGCCTCCCAGGAAGGCCTCGAGCTGCTGCCCGCATAACTGTTTTGCCACTTAATCACTCATAATTCTCGACACAGGAGCCGGAGAAGAGTTTGACAAAATACAATAAAGTATGAATGAATCGGTGTCAAACCTGACCGGGCAGTCTAAAGTCGATTGCCTACGGATCTCCAAGTCCAAGCAAGAGACAGATCGCATCTCTACTCTCCATAAACATGTATCCCATTCTGTATTCTACTCTATTCAATTGCCTTCAAAAACTTCCTCCGTCGCTCATCGAAATATTCCACCACAGCTTTTCGCAATACAGATACTACACGACATCTGCGGTTAATGGCAGCATGGTGGCCACAAGACTAGAAAGCAATAGTTTTAATATTGCAGCTATGTTGGCCATGCTAAAAAGCTCTATCGTCAGAACCCAAAGAGAAAAACTACAACCCACAAGCACGACTGCAAATCGCCAAAAAAGAAAAACATCAGCGTACAGAGTAGAGACATATCGAGGAGTAAACAAGAGACAACTGCGAACAAGAGAGCGACGGATAGAGATAAATGAGTAATTGAAAAACAAATGAAATGCTTGAAAATGAACGTGATGGGCTTGAGATACTAAAAGAGCGTACGAAATAGAATGCAAAATGCTTCTCAAAATGATAGACGGCACTTGTTCATAATGCGACATATTTTCACGAGTTTGTTGAAGGCGGGAGCGCGGGTACAAATAGAACATAATAGAGAAGGTCTACGGAGTAATAACCAAGTGACAAACTAGCATATATTAAGTACTCGTTCTTCCCGCGAAAAAAGAAAAGGGGGTCATAAGGGCGTGATGCGTATCGTCTTGCTGGAGAGTAGGACCTACTGTTTAGCCACCAGTTGATACTGAGCAGCCATGCGCTCTTCTAATTAGGCCGTACTCTATTGAGGGGACCTTGTAAATACGAAGATTATATTAAAGTCGTTCTTTTAAGCAAAAGAATTCGGGTGTGTATGAAGTAATAAGATGAACATCTTCTCTTTTAAATTGTCAGTACTGAGTCAGGCCAGGGTGCTCCGGCCTTGGTGAGATTAAAGATTGCTGGCGAAGGACGCGAGAAGGACGCTGGGAGGACTGAAAGTGGAGACGCGCCGTGCGGATGTCGGATTAGTTGTCCTATAGAGGACGTATAAAAAGGAGTAGTCTCGATAGTTATCGTTATTTTTAGTTTTTCTTCTTGAATTAAGATATATTTTACTTTTCGAATAAGCCGAGTCTAGTATACTTATATTACGAAGATACGAACGAAAGCTTAGAAGTATGACGCCTACGAATACTTACTCCTTGCCTTCGAGATACGAAATCCCGTTTGATTAAAAAAATAAAAGAATAAAAGCTTAGGCTTTTTGATCGGTTCTTCGCGCGAGCGTTATACTACCCGGTTTTAGGTTGTATGTGTATATTTTGTTGCGTATTTTTTGTTTAGAATGTTTTGTTTATTTTATTAGTAAAGTAGTAAAAGATTTATTATTATATAAGTTTTATATAATCTCGATAGATGTAAATAAGTAGGAATTTCGAGGATTAAATGATATAAGGCTGTAAAGACGGAGTTATAATCGGGCATACGATAGCGAGTAAAAAAGGTATATACTTAGAGTTTTAACTATTTACGTATTTTTAAAGGCTTAATCGTAACTTTATTATTTATAATAAAAATAACGGATAAAAAAAAGAAATTTAAAAAGTAAGTATAAAATTTCTTATATAATAATAAGATACGAAGAATACGATATTATTAGCCTTTTTTAATAAAAAAGAATTAATTAAAAGTCTACTATAGCCGTTAAAACGGTAGCTAGTTACAGCCGAAAAAACGACTACTCGTTACAACCGATAAGGTAACGAGAAAACTAATTAAAAGTCTACTATAGCCGTTAAAACGGTAGTTAATTATAGCCGAAAAAACGACTACTCGTTATAGCCGATAAAGTAACGAGAAAATAAATTAAAAGTCTACTATAGCCGTTAAAGCGGTAGCTAGTTATAGCCGTAAAAGTAACTATTTACTATAACCGTTAAAGTAGTAAGAAAAAACATCTAAAAAACTACTATAGCCGTTAAAACGGTAGCTAATTATAGCCGTAAAAGTAATTACTCGCTATAACCGATAAAGTAGCGAGAAATACGATCGGGGTTTTTAAAAAGTCTTAAAGTCCCGAACGATAAATCGGTAAAAAAGCCGTAGCCTAAAATATTAGCTAAGTAGCTAAAGTATAATAATATTAGAAGATTAAAAAAACACGAAGATTAAAAAAGTAAATACTAGCCTTTAAGAAATAAAAAGAGTATAAGACTTCCGATTAAATCTTTAGCTAGCGTAAAAAACTTTAAGATTAAAAATCTAAAAGAAAATAACAGCGATAATATTAGTAGAAAAAAAATAATATCTATAAAAAAACTAAAAAACAATAAAAACGAATAGAAAATATATAAAAATACGAGTTAAGACTCGTTTTTTATCGAAGATACTACTAATACGTATAACGAAACCCGGGTCTTTAATCGGGAGTTTAACGAAGGCTTTACTTTTTAAGTTTTAAGACTTACTATTTTTTTTATTGTTTTGTTTTTATTTCTACCGCTACTAGTAAATTTTATTTTAGTTACTATTACTTGTTTTATTTTTATTATAATTTTTCTTGTTTTATTTTGCGTTTGAATAAGCGTAATTACTGTTTTGTTATTTTTGTCGATTTTTCTTAAATTTTCTTACTATTTAAGTTTTGTTTTTTTTTTATTTTGTTTTTTTTATACTTTAGATTTTATCTTTTATTTTTGTTTTGTTTTTTTTATTTATGTATAGTTTGAAGAATTAGCCGTTTGTTTTATACTTTTATTAACTTTATTTCGCGAAAGCTCGATAAAGTCGTAGTATAGTAATTTACCGATCGGAAGCCCGTCCGGCTTTTACTTTTTATATTAGTTACTTACTACTAAGTATTTTAGCTAACTAAGCGTTATTCTTTAGCTAAAGCTAAGTATTAGTATTATTAGACCCCGATTATAGCTTAGTCGTCGTTTTTTTAGACCTTTAATTAAAAGTAACGGGTTAAATACTAGTTTAAGCTTAAAGTAGCTTAGTAAAAGTCTAAGCGGCGAAAGTTACCTTAAATAAAAAAGATTTCTTAGGCTTTTTAACGGATTTCGGAAAAAAAGTCGGGGGATATTCGTTAAAAGTAAAGGTATTTACTTAAGAACGGGTAAAACTAAAAAGTTCGGAAACGGCCGTTTAACTACGGTTTTTAACGACGGCGGTATATTTTAATATTTTCGGCGTACTTAGTTTTAAACCGATAGTAAAAATAGTAGTCGGGTTTAATTTTCGAAGCCCGAGTCTCGTTTCCGTGTCTAAAGATACGATTAAAGCTTCGACGAATTAGCTATTAGTTTTACGTTTATTAGTATAAAAAGAATACTTAGTAGTTTTAATACGGTATACGTAGTTACTATAGTAGTTATTACTAAAAGAAAGAAGAAATACGTAGTCGAAGAATAGTACTATAATATATACGACGTACTTTCCGTTTTCGGATAACCGAACGTATTTCCGGTATAAAAACTCGTATAAACGGTAGAATATTAAGTTACGGAAGTTATATAGTTAGATAAAAAGAACGAATAGAAACCGGATACTCGTTATAAAAGTCTCGGTATAAAAGCTTAGTAAAGTTTCGTTTAGACGTTCTACGTATACTAGCTACGCCCGGGCTATTAGTTCGTCGCGGTATTAACGGAAGAATAAAAGAAAGTTAGAAAAAAAGTATAGTTTTTCTTATATTTTGCTTTAATCGGTAGTATTACGAAGAAGCTATACTACGTATAGGTCGTTAAAGTTTTCGATCCGATAGTAAAATAAATAACGTTAGAAAGTCGTTTACTCGATACGAAAAATACGGGGCGTACCGTCGGAAAAAATACTACGAGACTTTTAGTTAGATAGGTTTTTTAACTCGGATATATACGTATTAAGTTTTATAACGACGGGTTAAGTATTATAAGTAGCGTCGTCGACTTAAACGACTTTTTAATCGAGAGTCTAAAGAATATTTTTAAACCGACTACTAACGGCGTTAATAACTTTTTTGCGGCGTTTTATAATTGTTATTTTTTTAACCGACGATATACTTAGTAGATTAAAACTTTAAACGGTAACTTACGTTTTGTCGGTAAAAGTAAAAGGAGTTATAATATCGTCGGTAAAGGTAGAAAAAGCTATAATATCGTCGGTAAAAGTAAAAGAAGTTATAATATCGTTAATAACGGCTAGTAGGTTAACGGTAGCTAAAAAGATAGCTAAAAAGTCGGGTTATTAAACGGAAGTATTAGCTATAGTCGTAGCTATTAATATTATTTATATTAAAAAAAAAAAAGAGAAAAAAAAGAAAAGAAAGAAAGATAGGTTTTAAAGTTGTTAGATTTATAAATTAAAGTTTTAAGTTAGAGATAAAAACTTATTAAAAAAGAAGTAAAAGCAGTCTTATATATTAGTTACGTAAAAAATAAAAAGTAGAAAGTAAACGGGAGTTAAATAAAAAGTAAATAAAAAAAACTTAAGATTAGGTTGTTTTTTATATAATTATTTATTTATTATAGCTTTGTTTTAAAAATAGCTATAGATTAAACTAATACTATACTACTATATTTTAGTTTATCGAGGCCGGGTATTCGATCGGAACCCCGGATAAATAAGATTCTTTTATTGACTTAGTAAAGTAAAAAAGACTTTTACTTAATGCTGTATTTAGTTATAAAAAAGTCGTTTTAGTTGTTTATTAGTTTACGAAATGTTGTCTTAAAACGGATAAACGACGTGTTTATTTTTACGTTAGAAAAAAATTACTACGGCGTTAACTTAAAAGTAATATCGCTGGATTTTTATCTATAAATTTAGTTTTTTTTTTTTTTTTTTTTTTTTATATTTTTTTTTTGTTATAATAATACTTTTAACGATAAGTATATCATATACTTTTAATTTTATTTATTGTAATTTTTCTTTTTATACTATTTTTATTATTTACTATTATACTACGTAGTAATTATATCTTTTCGCGCGCTTACGATAGTTGTATTTAGTACGAAATTCCGTTTAAGATTTTATAGTTTAGTTTAGCCTAATAATATACGTTTAAAAATAATCGCGATAAAACGTTTTACTTTTAGGCGTATTTTCCTTCTTACCTACGAGGCCGATATTATTTTCCGACGTTTTGCTTATTTAAAAGCTATAAAAGCTTAAAACGTAACTTCGTTAGTCTAGTAGTATTTTTTTAGCTTTAAACCCCGTATCGTTTTCGGGCCGGACGGCTTATTTTTTAAATAGACTACCGCCGAACACGCGTACTATTTATACGATTTAAAAGGCGTTATTATTACGGCCGAAATATTAACTTACGATTAGATCGTCGCTAGCTTACTTTTAATTCTATAAGATATCCCGAAGTTAGTATAAATACCTACGAGTACCGGATTCGAGATCGGAATTTTATACGACTTAAGCCCCCGGTAAGAAGAAACGACCGTCGGACGGCGTTTTTTTATTATCTTCGTATTTAACGTAAGAAATATAATTAACTACTAGATATTAGTAATCGTTAATAAATAAACTAATACTATATACTAGTTTAATATATTTTAAGTATAAACTTAAACTTCCGAACGGGAAGTTTTTACTAATTATTTTATAAACCGTAAACTTATAATAGTAAGTATTAAAGTAAAAGTAGTCAACTACTTTAACTAACCTTCGAGTTAAAAGTATAAGCTATTAGTTATTAAATAAATACGCGTATTTTTCCGCGAGCTTTCGATTAAAGACTATACGGGCGTATATAATTAAACTCGATTTATTTAATACCTCGACGAACTCCCGATCGTTAACTTACCGACTAAACGTAAAAATAAACTTTAGTAAATCGTAATATATTAAGTTAGTTAAATACGCCTCGAACTCGGGTATTAAGCTATAGTACTTTTAAAATACTCGTTTATACCTACTAAAAGCTAAAAAGTTTCTACCGATCGGTTATCCGTAAACGGGTTCCGTTTTTTTAACTATTTAGATAAAAACTTTTACGGAAACGAAAAAAAAGCTTACGTTACCGCCGAAAAATATAAAAACGATATACTTACCGACTAATACTACGATCGAAAAACTAAAAGTAAGGTTAGTAGTAACGTAATAGTTATAAAATTCGATATATAAGTCGGCGGTAAACTCGGGTTTTTTTTTAATAACGTACTAACGTTACGTATAAAAAAATACTTTTATTATAAATTTCGCCGCGGTTTAGTTAAAGCTTCGCCGTAGTTTAAAAACGTTATCCGATTAATCTCCGATTAAAACTTTAAGCCCGAAAAGCTTTTAAACGGAACCGATAAGCTAAAAATCGCCGATTTTTTTAAATTTTTTAGCTTTTTATAAAAGAACTTTAAAAACAAAGGTTTAGCCGTAAATAACGTATTTACTATCGAAGATAAAATTAGTAATTTTACTTATTTTCCGGTAGCCGAAGAAGTTATTAATACGGAAGAAACTAAAGACTTCGTTATTTTCGAGTTTCCGCGTAGAAGTTTTCGTAAGCTAGTATCGACCGTTAAAAAAGTAACCGTTAAAATAAATAAAATAAGTAGTACTAATAAAACTACGACTAACGGGGAAAAAATCGTAAAACCGTTTATAACGTTTCTTTTATTTTTATTACCGTAGAAAACGATAAAGCCGGCGTTTATAAATACTAGCTTTCGTTTAAACTTACGTTTTATTACGAAAAGACTAAAGCTTTAAGTATAAAGCCCGAAACGTAAAGCTAAAGCTAACGCTAAAGCTTTCGTTTAAAAGTCCGTTAAAAAAAAACGGTAACGTTAAAGTAAAAAGTAAAAAATCTTTAGTAATAAAAGTAAAATATTTAATAAAAAAACCCCGACGGACTTTACTATTAAAGAATAAAAAGCCGAGCGTATAAATAAAAGCCCGCGTCTTAAGCGACTTTTTTTTAACCGGGCTAACTCGCCCGACACTTACCTTAAACCTTCTTACGACCCGGAGTAACGCGGCTAGGCGGCCGAACTCGCGATTAAAAACTCGGACAAAAGTAAAGAAGACATTACTAATCTTTAAAAGGTAGAATAAGTTAAGCTAAAATACTCCGGCTTTAGTAAAATTAAAAATTACTAGCGAAAAACGCGAAAAAAACGTTAAAAAGACTAAAAGTAAAAACGCGCCGTACGGATATCGGATTAGTTGTTTTATAAAAGACGTATAAAAAAAAGTAGTTTCGATAGTTATCGTTATTTTTAGTTTTTCTTTTTAAATTAAGATATACTTTACTTTTCGAATAAGCCGAGTCTAGTATATTTATATTACGAAGATACGAACGAAAGCTTAAAAGTATAACGCCTACGAATACTTACTTTTTGCCTTCGAGATACGAGATCCCGTTTGATTGAAAGAATAAAAGAATAAGAGCTTAGGCTTTTTGATCGGTTTTTCGCGCGAGCGTTATACTACCCGGTTTTAGGTTATGTGTGTGTGTTTTGCTGCGTGTTTTTTGTCTAGAATGTCCTGTTTATTTTAGTACTAATAAACTATATAACTTATAAAAGTTATAGCTACCGACTAATTAAAATATAGATAAAGATTCGGTCTAAAAAATTCGTTCGGAAGACTCCCGCCCCCGAAAACAACGCTTACTTATATTAAAATATAACTTAAGGCCTAAGCTAGTATTCTTAGCTTAGTGTTAGTAGCGATTTTATTAGTATAAATCCGGAGACTAACGGGAACCTGTTTTATATACTAATAGATAGCCGTTAGAAGTATTTTTTTACGAGTGACTTTCTTTTGTTTTGTTTTTTAAAATCTATAGTTTAAGAATTCGGGTTAAGGTGTATCGGTACGTTATTATTGTTTTTAAAAAAAAAAAAAGGTTTAGATTTTTTAGATTTTTTAAATTAAATATTAAATATTAAATATTTAATTTAAAAAATCTCAAAAGAAAGTCACTCGTAAAAAGATACTTCTAACGGCTATCTATTGGTACACAAAACAGGTTCCCGTCAGTCTCCGGATTTATGCTGATAAAATCGCTGCTGACACTAAGCTAAAAATGCTAGCTTAGGCCTTAAGTTGTATTTTAGGTTTACCGCCCGTGTACGTATGAAAGGCAAATATATAAAAAGGATATCTTGAGTAACTTTAGCTCGTATACGGTACTTTTTTTGTTGAAATTTAGATTTTATTTCTTATTATTTAAGATAGCCTCTAGGTTTGTGTTTATAAGAAGCGACTATACACCGTTATTAATTTTTTTCTATAGTCTTGTTGCTCTGCATCCTTCTCTCTTCCTTCTTATCCAGTCCTATCTTTTATTCCTTACTTTTGTCACTATCAACTATTATTACCTACGCGCACCACGCGGCTCATAATGTCTGCGGCCAGTAGATGCACCTTGTCCAAGGGAACTATGACTATGTAAGTAATCAATTTCAAAAGAGAAAACACAGATGCATACTAGTGTATGTTTTTTTTTAAAACAATATCCAGCTTTGCAGATATCTTGCCAGTCTAACACAGTCTTAATCAGGTCCTCTCAAGCTAATGTTATATCCCTACGTGCTACTCAATCTGGAAATTACACTTTGAGCTCGAGGACCCCAAACTCGACGTCAGCCACAACCTCCAGCTCACTCCACACATTGTCAGCCACAACCTCTGACCCAACCCCTGTGTCGTACTCTCTCATGAGCTGGGTTTATAACACTCAAAACATCACAGTAAATGAGAAAATGGCTGCTCAGCACCAACTTCTAGGCGGTCACGCTTGAGCCGTCCCTATTATCTGCTTTTTGTTAGTCCCGAGCCTAGTGTTTAGGCATGTCCACCTGTCGGATTTGACGTCTCTTTTGTCTTTTTTAATACCCACAGACCCACATATGATATACGTGATGCTCCTCCGTAGCGATGACTTTCAATATGTGGAGTAATGATGTATGATCCGACGATGCTTAATAGAGTTTTCTTGAATACTACATCCCCGTCGCTCCTTTATCTGATCTCTTTGGCACTCCCCGACTCTCTTTTATGCATTCCTCTCGTTAATATAAATTTCTCCGTTGCAATTTTGGCTTTATTACTTTGTACAGCTTTCATGTTTCTCTCTGCAATTTGTGGTCATGTTTTGGGGATTGCAGTTTTACTTTGGGGTCTTTAGCGACAGAGGTTTTTAGCATTACCATCCATAGCTGCAATAAACTATAATTGGCAACTTCAACAACTGTTTGTCAAGGTCTTAATAATTGTAAATCTTAGAAGGTTGGTCTGCGCATTTGGAGTGTACAGTAGTCATGCTGAATGATGTATTAATTTACTATGACATGTTGAACTAAGAAATCTGTAGTGCCAAAACCCTTGCTTAAATTTGCGATATATTTGTAATGAGTGACAGTCCATCACCAGCATCTAGGACAGCTGACCTGGTACTTGGCGGCCATCCGCTCGTGCAAAGGGGTATCTTGCGTACTATAGGCCCAAATGTTCAGCGGGACGCCTGAGGCTGTGCCTACAGTTGTGCCTGACGTGACTGCCGACGGAGCAGTTGTAGACCCACACCCAGATTGGGTAGCAGTACCACAGTCGACCGGGGATTGGGTCTGGGAGGGCCTATGATGGATGACCATGTTAGAATTTGTTCTTCATCAAACAATATACTTGGATAAGAGTGAATCTTATTCGTGTGTATATGTATAAGGAAAAGGAGGTAACTCGCATGGACATGGTGCCTTCGCTGATGGAGTTGTCGACCGCCGACATTGTGAAATGTGTGGTGTGCGAGCGATGTAGTATGAGTACTCTTTTTTAAAGAAAAAGACTAGAAATATAACAAAAGAAGAAGAGAGAAACTGATGTGCATAGAAAAGAATACCGAGAACTAAAATAAAGAACCTCTGTTGATATTTATACTCAAAGTCACAACAATAGAAGCCGGCAAACTACTCGAGTTCGTTTAGACATTACGGAAAGGGTCAAGCATTGCAGAGCCAGACATGCACGTCGATCATAAGCGTGCGTAGCGATACTGCTGTTCCGACAGTTTGGGTCGTAGGCCTACTAGCGCTATTGCTGTTCCGACAGTTTGGATCGTACGCCTACTCTGAAACCATTCCATCTCATCACATAAGACAGACCTCAGACAGAACAAGCCAAGTCGACAGAACAGAGCTTCAAGTAAGACACGCAAATACTTCTGTGCACGTGCGTAGTGCTCTAAAAAGCTGACCGTTTGGGTGGCGCGGTCCCTCGGTGAGCAGCCCTTGGGTCGCCTCCTTTTTATATTCGCCATGTATTTAGATAGCCGTAAATGTCGTCAGACACAAGGTAGAAACGACTACAAACTGCATGACTATCCAACTACTCAAATATTTATAATTCTAATCGTTCGTTGAATCATTCAAGCAGGTGTACAAGTCCTTACAGTTTCGGATCTTGAGCCGTATCGTGGACTACCTCGGCGTGTGCATAAGAAAAAAGTGATCTGTCATTCTGAAAGGGGGGTGCTTGATGAACGATTTGTTGCTTTTTCTTCTTCTTTTTTTCTTTTTTCTTTTTCAATGAAATATAATACAATGCAGCTGCAAAGCAATATGCTTGTACCAAAGTACATGTCGTGTAGGACTTTGTGAAGTAGTGTACTTGGTACATAATCCCGAACGCTGAGACCTGTGTTTGCTCTGGACCTTTGCATCTCAAATTCATGTTAGTCGGTAGTGGGCGTGCTTATATTTTGCAATACTACTAAGGATAGGGGTAAGTTTTAGCAGCCTGTCACGTACCTACTAAGGCAGACCTCTACTACGTACACCCTACACTCTATACCATACACCCCCTACAACCGCCCTATTTCATAACCTTCTGTACTGGACAACACCGCTATTAAGCACCGGTACAGCGGCCGGCTCACAGCAAATCGTATTGAATAATTCTGAGTATATTTTGTACGGCTATAGCTATGAAAATTATACTATTAGATAGCTAGATTAAAACAGTATATATTTGTACTTTAAATATTTCTCAAGTATTCTCTTTTACGTCTATTTCTTATTTATTCTAAATGTTCTCTTGAATTCGAGATTTATTTTGCTGGTGACGCTTCGGAAAGTATCTTATATTTTTGACCAGGGTGTTGCGCCTTACCTGATTATATAATAGAGATGATGCTAACGAGGTACTTGACGTACGAAAACCTTTGCCTGATACTTTCGTACCAAAGACTCGGATTTGAGACTTGATACTCAAGACTTAAGAAGAGAAAAGCCTCTTTGACGTGGCATTGTGTGGGTTGCCGTTTTACAGGGAGACGGATCGACCAATTGAGTGGACCGTCCCGTACTAATGGTTTATTGGTTAGCGCTTGTTCTAAGTACCAGTGCTAGCTATTATGAAGGCCAGTGGAAGGCGGAGGGCGATCACTTCAAGACTTCTGGGCGTGTTCTGCATGTCTTATCTTCCCCTGGCCTAAAAAAGGCAGACAGTCTCAAAATGTAGGTTCCAAGACAACCGTCCGCATTGTTTTGGCCAGATGGAGTCAACATGACGGGCAGAGTCGTGATATGTGAGAGACAAGATCTAGAAGATGGTGTGGCCATGCGGGTGTCATGCACCCATGTCTGAGAGTATTTAAAAGGACAACGCCGGATATCCCGGGTTCCGCGTGGACCAGATGGCCCCCAGGCCAAGATCCAGATCCCCCAGTACATGCCCAACGTCGTCCTCGTCAACTGCGGCACCAACGACGCCGTCCAGAACATCGCCGTCGACTCTGTCGGCGAGCGCATGCAGGACCTGCTTCTACCAGGCCATTGGCACCGCCAACAATCTCAAGTGGTTCAAGGCACCTACTGAGACGGGCGTGTCCGACGCGGCCTTTGTCAAAGACACCACCTGCTACAAGACCCTGGGAAGCGCGCTTGGCGACCCCCGCTCGCCACAGCAGGTCTTGTTTGCACTGTCGCCCATGATCGTCGACGACGGGCCGTACAAGCACGCGAGCGTCGGCCACGGCAGCACTCTGACCGGCACCCTCCAGAATAACCAAAAGGTGTGGTTTGCCCAAGACAGGCTACGGTTGGGTCAACTACAACACGTGCGGCTCGGCATCGGGCGGGTCTGGCAACGGCGATGACGGCGATGTCGTGAACCCTGGTCTGCCTAATCCACCCGACGCCGGCGACAAGGGTGCCGCCAATGGTGGCGGTGATGTGCCTGCCCTGCCTTCCGCCTGTGGTGATGCTGTGCCGATACCCGACAATGCCAACTGGGTCTTTGGCGCGCCCAACATGGAGTGCACGTCCGACTGGGTCACGGACGCGACGTGCACCCGCGGCGGCTGTGACACCCAAGCCGACCGCTGGAACGGTGGACACTGTGACGATATTCTACAGTGGTCCATCGACCAGTACCTCAACATTGGCGCCCAGGAGTGCGCGCCCATCTTTACGCAGTGGCTGTCGGACGAGTTTCACGGTCCCGAGGGCTACAATTGTGGAAATGTGTTGGCGCTGAGCTGCAACAATATCATCCAGTGCGATGATGTCCAGAAGGCGCCTGGTGTGTACCATATCCTCAACTCGCTCACAAGCATCCACAGCATCTTCAATCAGGCGTGGGTGACCATGTCTTTTCTCAAGTCAGACATTCAGGGAAACTTGACGGCAGGTGCCTTTGTCGGTGCAGTTAACCCTTAAAAGGACCAAAGAGACATGACCGTTCTCAAGAGCATCATGGATCTGGCCACGTTTTATGCTGCCGGTTTCTCGGCCGTGCTCTGGAACAAGATCCTCACGGATGCGGTCGTCGCAGGAACCAAAGGTTTGTATCAGGATACCTACAACGGTGCCGTGGCCTTTTTGTTTTCCATCATGAGGGACAATCAGAAATTTGCCAACGACCAGACGAGCAAGGCCACTCAGATCAGTGTCATCACCGATGTCTGGTTCGACCAGATGAAGCTGTCGCTCCAGACGTCGCTGGCTTCAGTCGTCAACGTCACAGACGAGACAAAGGCCGTGCTGCCCTTGGCGCTCAAAGACGGCAAGTTCATGCCCAACAACAACGTCGATCTAGACATACAGGGCTTCTACAGAGATGCGCTGGCCATGTTCTATGCGGTTCTGATTCCTGTCGCTTGGAAACTGCCGGAGCGAAACTTTTATCCGTTTGTTGTCGAGACCGACGATAAGTGCACCAGTGACGACGATGTCAGCGTGTCCAGCCTCACCAAGAAGATGATGTCTGCGGATGTGGCCAAGAAGGCGCTGCACTGCATCAACGGCCGCGCCTACTACCTTGTCAGTGCGACGCCGCGCTCCGAATGCAACCAGGAAATCGTTTGTGATCCGGACAGAATTGCAAAGGAGCTTCCGGGTGCCAACCGCGACAACTTTGACAGTGGTCTCTGGGGCAACATCCGCCATGTTGACATTATCGAGTCTGTGTGGAAGTCGTGGAACCAGAATGAGCAGAGCAACGGCTGAGCATCCTACGGCGTTAATAACAAGGTGATGTCGGATCCCTTGTCGTACTTTGGCGTGGGTGCTGGTGCTCCGTTCCTGTGGAACATCCCCTTTTGCGAGCGCGATGCCTTTGACGATGCTATACAAAACATTGGCGTGCCTCCCTCCGATCTGTGGGATTCCTACCCTTGCCCGCAAAGCCGGGCTGACAACAAAGATGTGACGATTTTGAAGAGAGCTCGTAGGTGGTTGGCGGGCGTCGGGAACTCTCTTCTGGGCCGGCTGTCAGTAATGAAAAGCAAGACATGGTAACAAGAAAGCAAGACGATAGGAACGAAAGGAAAATGGATCATGAGAATTGCAAATAGATAGATGGCCGTGGCCTGGTAGTAAATAATCAATCCGCCTGAACGCCAATATTTTTGGACCTAGTATGAATGCGAAAAGAGCAAAAGAAAACAACGCAAACGTAGATATCAAAATCAAATGTGCTCACTGCCTCGCTTATGCAGTGGCAGGGGCGGCGGTCGTGTTGGCCTGGAAGCCGTCAATAGACAGGGTGACAGCACCGGCCTGGACAAGCTACAATTGTTAGTATGCTGTGAGTTGTGAAGAGGTAGTCATCGGACAAAACTTACTGCACGCTGGAGATCATCAACCAGGTCGTTGGCGTCCTCGATACCAACACACAGACGAATAATGTCCTCGGGCATCTGGCGCTCCTGGCGCGTCTTGGCGTCAATGCTGGCGTGGCTCATCTGGCAGGGCATGCTGATCAAGCTGTTGACACAGCCGAAGCTGACGCTGATGCCAAACAGCTGGGTGCCCTCAACAATACGCTCAGACAGTGCCGGGTCGCCGGTCTCAAAGGACAGAACGGCACCGGCACCGCGAGCCATGGACCAGTGCAGGTCGTACTGGGGGTGCGACTTGAGGCCGGGGTAGCGCACCTTGAAGCCGTGGCTCTCCAGGAACTCGGCAAGCACCTGGGCGTTGGCCTGCTGCTTCTCCATGCGGATGCCGAGCGTCTTGACACCGCGCATCAGCAGGAACGAGTCGTTGGGTGACAGGCCGCAGCCAGTCGAGTTGATCATAAAGTACAGGTCGTCACCGAGCTTGGTATCGTTAACGGCGATAATACCGGCCATAATGTCGTGGTGGCCCGACAGGTACTTGGTGCCGGACTCGTAAGTAATGTCGGCGCCCATGTCCAGCGGGTTGGCCAGCATCGGCGACAGCATGGTGTTGTCGACAACAACAAGCGCCTTGGGGTTGGCGGCGTGTGCTGCCTTGGCGATTGACGGGATGTCGACAATCTTAATCAGAGGGTTCGTGGGCGTCTCAAGCAGGACCATGGCGGTCTTCTCGGTGATGTGGGGGATGACGGAGGCAACGTCGGTGGTGTCGACGTGGCGCACGATAATGTTCTGCTTGTTCTTCAGGTACGTCAGCAGGCGGTTGGTGCCGCCGTACAGATCGTCACCAGTGATAACCTCGTCACCGGGAGACAGCAGACGAGAAATAACGTCCAGAGCACCCATGCCGGAGCCGACGGCCAGCGCGCGGTTGGCATTCATGATCTTGGCCATGTGGCGCTCCAGGTGGGTGCGTGTGGGGTTGCCGGAGCGGGTGTAGTCGTACTCGCCGCCGCCGGTGGCCGACGACTGCTTGAATGTGGCAGACTGGTAAATGGGGATGCTGGAGGAGCCGTACTGGTCCTTGGTCTCGGTGTAGACCAGCTCGGTGGCCAGGGCATAGCGCCGGCGGCCGTTGGACGGGCTCGAGGGGGTCGGCGATGGGGGCAGGTTGGCGCCCGCGAGCACCTTGTTGGTCGGCTTGTCGGTCATTTTGTGTTGTGTGTTGGGGTCTAAGTTGAGTACGAGAGGTCTAGAGAGTCAGGAGATGTCCTGGAGTAAAGATATCGGGATGTCGTCGGCAAGATCGAGGTGACTCACGGGAGGCAAGAGATGCGGGGCGATGGGTGTAAGTGAGCGAGAATCGATTGGAAGAGCAAACGATTGTAGAGTTCCCTGTGTTGAAGACGGGAAGTCTGTTGAAGAGTTGAAGAACGAGAAGAAGCGATGAATCAAAAGAGGAGAAGAGAAGAAGGACGACGGAATCAAGAGGGGGATATACAGCCGGTTTAGTATGGATTGTAGACTAGGAAATAAAACTGGGGAAATGGATTGGATGGCGGGCAAGACAGGCACGCAGGCACAATGCGTCGGCCAAAAAGAACCAAGAAAACGAGACTACTTGGTAGATGTTGTTGAGCTACAGATGCAAGACGTGTTTGTGAGGCAATTGATGAGATGCCGTGTTTTACTTGTATCCAACCGAATTAGATTGCTTTATGCAGTGACCGGCCACTCTTTCCGTTTGTAGGGATCTATGGTGATGCTCCTTCCTCTAGATTCCACAGTCCATTTAGAGCATTTAGAGTCGACGAATCCATTTCTCCTCTCGGTCGCACTTGCCGCCATTGAGATAATTGCCGATGCGCGGAGGGCTGTCATTGGCAAGATGGGGCAACTAGTGCTTCACCGTGTTACAGTGCTTTTTGGGTACAAAGTGTAGACTTGTCTTTACATGTAGTTTTGCAGTTACGGCAAGTACCGCGCTAAGCACGTGCCCTACAAAATTCCGTCCCAAATGACGTGCTCGCATTTGGCCGCCGACGCCCACCGTCGACCCGCCCGCAGAAAAGGCTCTGGCGGCCATTTGACCGTCAGGTGTTAGTCATCATTACCCAAAAGCTCTTAAACTAAGACCTAAATCCCCTGTATTAAAGAGTTTTTCCCCAGGAGCTCTTAAAGCGTGGATAAAGTGTATTTCGGAGCCATGAAGAGCTTACGGATTATAGCCGTTTTGGGCCGTCCCACACTTTTTAACGTCGTCAATGCCACAGATTCTCTACTCTCTACGGAGCTCAATAGACACAAACGCGGTCGCCGTTACAAGTGGTGAAATGCCAACGACCCTGTATATTTCTGTATCGTATATGACAGCATGCCGTTCTGTGTCCAACATCGAGACCGAGCTGAAGAGAAAGAAGAGAACAAGGTCAAGAATATAAAGTTCAGTGTTAATAGAGAAACGGCGACAATCAGCAAGCTAAACAACAAACAACGCCCACCGCAATGATTAAATCTAAAGAGTAGAATATGGCGTTGCAGAACTCCGTGTAATTATCTCCAACAAATGCAAATATTCAAACAAACGCATTCAGACTGGCATGTGCATGTTTACTGCACCGTTTCGGCCCGGTCTTTCTCGTCCACAATGTCCTCGTACTCGTCATTGTCATCGGCAGGTGCATCAGCAGTAGACCGGCTCTTGCTGCTGCTGCCGCCGGTTGTCGACTTGCTTGGCCGCTTGGCGCCCGACTGCCGACGGTATGCCTTGCGGCGCTGGCTCATCTCGTCGCCCGCAGAGATGACGGGGGCCGCGCTCGCCTGCGTGTCGGTCGCAGAGTCCGTTGCCATGTTGGCCTGGATGCGGCCGAAAAAGTCCTCGGTGCGGATGCCGCGCAGTTCGGCCGGGTTGACTCTGCTGGGAGTCCGGCCCTTGGCGTGCTGCTCGCGCACATACTCGCGCATCGGCATCATGGCAGCGTCGCGGCACATCTCCTTGATATCGCTACCCGACATGCCGTCGGTGACCTTGGCCACGAACTCGAGGTCGCAGCTCTCATCGCGCTTGGTCTTGCCTAGGATGAGCTGCAGGATACGCCGCCGCTGATCCAGGCCGGGCAGAGTAACAGTAAATTTCTTGGGCATGCGGCGCAGAATCGCCTCGTCGATGTCGTGGATGCGGTTTGTTGCACCGAGAACAACAATACGCGAGGGCGTGCCGGACTTGTCGGATGATGTCAGACCGTCCCACAGTGTCATGAATCTATACTGTTAGCACCAGTGTTCAACTCAATCTCAAACACAATCTACGTACTCAGCCTTGACCATACCGCTGGCCTCGTGCTCGCCACTGCGCCGGGTGCCCAGCACGGCATCAATCTCGTCAATGAAAATAATGGCGGGCTGCAGCTTCCGGGCCAGCGAGAAAACAGCGCGCACCATCTTGTTGGAGTCGCCGTACCACTTCTCCGTCAGTGTAGAGATGTGCAGGTTGATAAAAGAAGCACCACTCTCGTGTGCCAGCGCCTTGGCCATCATGGTCTTGCCGCAGCCGGGAGGGCCGTACAGCAAGACACCTGACGGTGGGGACAATAATGGCCCTGAGTGTGCATAGAGCTCCGGGATTGTAAGGGGGTAGATGACAGCCTCTCTGAGCTCGTCGATAATGTGCTCGAGACCGCCAATATCGTTGAAGCCGACCGAGATGTCCTGTGGCGGCACCACCTCGAGCGCAATCATGCTCTCGTACTCGTTGAGCTCCAGATCCTCGGGCTTCAGGCCTTCCAGATGGCTCATCCGGACATTGCCCTCGCTGTCCTCGCCCTCTCCGCTGCCATTGTGCCCATCTTCTCTGGATTTTAGTAGTCGTCGCAGGTTCTCGTGCGCCTTGAGGCGGGCTTGGTCGTGCTTCTTCTTTTCGGGGTCGAGGTTGGCTGCAAACGAGCTGAGGACGTTGTTGGCAAGGAAGTAGAGCGTGACGCCCTGCAATGTTAGCACTTGTACTACAATAGGCTGGTGATGCATGTGATGATGCCGAGACAAGAGGGGCTCACCATTCCAACGACGAGGACCAAGTCCGCGGCATAGTCGCCGAACCGTTTTCTGTCGACCATCGCCGTGTGTGTTCCTAAACTATAAAGTATCAACCTGATGAAGATTGTGTTGAATCTTGGAGTCCAGCCACAAGAGCAGCACCAAAAGTCAATGGTTTGATGGGGTAGGTCGTGTCGGGCGCGCGTGCTTTGCCGAGCTGATCGTTAATCATCAATCGAAATGGGGTTGTTTGGGGCAAGCTGTCGGCTCGAGGCTCCAGCTGGTGCCTGTGACTGTGGGGCTAGTCCCGATTGGGCAGCAACTCGGCATGTCTTTGTACTTTGTAGACTCAGAAGATCACATGACATGTGGTACTTCTACTATTAGTAATACGGGGCAAGAACGCGACACTTTGCCGGTCGCCACCTGCCTGAAAAGAGGAGAAATCCCTTCTGCGCCTTCCATGTCTGTGTCACTATCATCTGTCTCCTTCTCTCTTCCGTCACCCCTTCGTTTCCTCCCTTCTTCACCATCATCCCCATCGTCTCCCCCCTTTTAGACCTCTTCCCCATCACCACATTCATCTCGACAACACGATAGTGCTCTTTTGTCAACCTGCATTTTCATACCTACTTGATTGTAGAGTATTTGACCCTCGCTTATACCCGATTTCCTGTATCGCGCATCTCGACTTTCGACACCTCGAAACCGCATCGCATCCATCGTGACAGGTAGTCACTCGACCTCGACAACCTTCCATCACCTCACGTATCCCGCGCCGCGCACGTGTAGCACTCGTCGCACTCGACGCGAGCCGGTACTAACATACAGTTGCCCTATTCCAAGAGAGACGTCAAGACGTGGAACGGTCTTCGTCTTGTAGCTTCATCGACGGATCCGCGTCATTGAGAAGATTAGAAGAAGAAGAGGCAAGAAAGACAGGGATACAGACGGACCTGCAGATTCGAAAAAAGGAGACGAGTAACGAAAAGCTGCTTTTTGCGTGGGGGTTGACAGACATTCATTCAAATAACAGCGCGTTCGCTATTTCTCTCCCTTTCTTCGTGCCTCACAGTCTTCTTGACACTTTGCTCTTGATCCATCATCTTCGCATCTGTCTTCAGTCTTTGTGTGTCGCCGTTTGTTTGTTTGTTGCTCGTCCTTCGCTGGCTACGTGTGTGCCCGGACGCATTTGTACTTTTCTTTGACATTCATTGATTTTATCTTCATTCTCGTTGTTTCTTTCACGATTCTTTTTTATCATTTTTCTTCACCCGTTCATGAGTATCTTCAAAGAATTGATTTGACCATTCCATAACTGTTACAACTGAAGCAAGAAAAAAGAAAAGGGCAAGCTTGCGACTATTGGAGACGAGAGTCGTCAGCTAGAAAGGAAGAAAAAAACTTCAAAATCACCAGACAACACAGACAACAGAACAGCTCGCCACAGCCGGATAACCACAGAACATCCTCATCTCGACATCTACTTCAACCTCGAACCGATCCTATATCAATATCCCCCTCCTGTCAAATCCTCTTCTGTATAACTGCTTGCGTAGATCGCATAAGCAAACTTTGTATTCCTTACCACCTATTCACCCATCCTACCCCCATACACATCTACACACACAACACCGGCATCATGTCTTCGTCGGTTTACTTCAAGTTCAAATCCCAAAAGGAGCCCACACGGGTTGAGTTTGACGGCACCGGTATCTCAGTATTCGAGCTGAAGCGAGACATTATCATTAAGAGTGGCCTCGGCGACGGTACCGACTTTGACCTGGCCATCTACACAGAAGACGGCAAGGAAGAATACGACGATGACACAACAATCATTCCTCGGTCGACAACAGTCGTGGCCCGGCGTCTGCCGCCTATGAAGCCGGGTGCCGGCCGTGCCGCAAGATATGTGTCTGGCAAGATGCCCGTGAACGCAAAGAATGCGTCTCGGCGCGAACAGACATCCAAGTCAACGGCCAAGGGCGCTTCAACTGCGCTTGAGCAGATGCACAACGCCATGACAGAAGAGGAGAAGCTCAGTGCCATGTTCAACGCACAGACAGAGCAATGGAACGCTCAGCAGGAGGAGATGTCACAGTAAGTCTTCACAACAACACAGTAATTGATGATATTATTCTAACAAATTAGTCAAATGCCCGTCTTCAAGCCCGGCCAGAGACGGCCAGCCAACGTGCCTGATCACGATCCACCAAACGGCTACATCTGCTACCGGTGCGGCGAGAAAGGCCACTGGATCCAGCTGTGCCCAACCAACGACAACCCCGAATTCGACAACCGGCCGCGTGTGAAGCGCACAACAGGCATCCCGCGGTCTTTCTTGAAGACAGTGGACAAGGCGGCCGTGCTGGCACAGGCTGCAGAGGACGACACCAAGGCGCCATCAGGCATCATGGTCAACGCCGATGGTGATTTTGTGATTGCCGAGCCGGACAAGGCGTCGTGGGAAAAGTTCCAGGCCAAGGCCAAGTCTGGCGCCGCAGCCCAGGAAGTTGCAGACCAGGCAGACAAGGAACTGCAGGAGCGTGGAATCGAGTGTCCGATTGACAAGAAGCTCTTCATAGACCCAATGCAGACCCCTTGCTGCAAAAAGACGTATTGCAACGACTGCATCACAACAGCGCTTATCGAGAGCGATTTTGTATGCCCCGGGTGCCAGTCTGAGGGCGTGCTGATTGACAATTTGCAGCGGGACGAGGAGGCCGAGAAGAAGGTTGAGGCTTTCCAGAAAGAAAAGGAGGCCAGAGAAAAGGCCGAGGGTGAGGCCGGCAAAGACGCACCATCGGGCGATGCGGTAAACGCTACCGACACATCACAGGCACCAGCCGTTCGCAAAGCATCACCGGGCGCAAACTCTACCACATCTAACGGGTCTGCCACCACGAAGGAGACCGGCGACGCTAAGAGCGGCTCGCCATCCGACACATCTTCCACAGCCGTCAGCAGAAAGCGGCCAGCAGAGTCCGAGGCCGAGAACCCCAAGGTTCCCAAGGCGCCCAAGGCGATGCAGCAGCAGCAGCAAAACGCACAGGGCAATGGCCAGAATGGCGATGCCACGAACGGCTTCGGCATGAACGGCGACATGAGTGCCATGATGGGCATGGGCGGTATGCCAATGATGCCGTTTGGTGGCATGCCGATGATGGGCTTCGGCATGGGTATGAACATGCCGGGCATGCCCAACATGCCCAACATGCCTAACATGGGTATGGGCATGGGCAACATGAACATGAACATGATGATGGGCATGAACGGCGGCAATGGCTACGGCAATGGCTACAACAATGGCTACAACAACCACAATGGCGGCTACAACAACCGGTACAATAACAATGGCTTCAACAATGGCGGCTACAACAACGGCTACGGCAATGGCAATGGCAATGGCAGCTACAACCAGGGCTGGGGCAACCGTGGTGGATACAACAACCACAACGGAGGCTACAATAACCGGTACAACAACAACTACAACCAGGGCCAAAACGGCTACAACAACCACAATGCCGGTAACCACCAGAACCAGAACCAAACCAATGGTCAGAACCAAGCCAATGGTCAGAACCAAGCCAATGGTCAGAGCCAGCAAAATGGACAGAGTCAGGAGAACGGCCAGAACGGCCAGAATGCTCAGAATGCTCAGGTTGCCCAGAGTGCCCAGAGTGTCCAGAACGACCAGGCCAACAGCATTCCGACTACCGGCAGCGGCACCGAGGATGACGCCTACTTCCGCAAGCCCGTCAACCCCAACCGGCACTTTAACAAGACCAAGCGGGTGCGGCCCAGTGACTACCGCGAGGTCTGATAGCTTTGTGTCTCGGTGCCTGGCCCCTTCCCCTGTACTCTATTCTTCCTGTATATACCATTCTGATATAAGTTAATTTAATGCGCTCAAGAGGAGACACGAGTCCCTCACGCAGACACACATTCAGGCATCGAAACTTTCTGTCTACTCCATTTCTACCTAGGCGTCAGGTGCTTTTCTTTTGTTTCTTTTGTTTCTTTTTCTTTTGTTCGTTTCTTTTCATGGATGGTCTGCGTTTGTCCTTTGTCTTTCATGTTTTCCTTCTTTCTTTCTCCTGTCTGGTTATTTCGGTGTTCACACTTTGTGGCGATACTGCATTGCATTTTTTAAGTACTACAATAAACCCAAAAATACAAACCAATTTCTATCTACCATCTTCATCTATGTGAATCGTGAATGTGATGACCGTCAATACGAGGCTGTAATATGGCATATTCAATTGCACGTGACTGTACACATGCACTTACAATTTCCCCACATTTGGACGGCCAACAGGAAACACAAGACTCCGCAAATCCACATGCAAAAAGGGTGTCCCCAACCAGCACCAATCAGATACCCCGTAACAGGTAGGAGCACACCACCACCACCAGCACGCCCCAGGCACGCACCTTCCGTCTCGGGTCAGATATCCTCGACACGCAGGTGGAAAGAGCGAGTGGCAGACAGCGATCCCGACTCCCGACTGTCTCCGAACCACGGCGATAGCCTCGCATCTCTGGTCAACACATTTTGTCTCTGAAGCGACTCCGTCGCCACACCCGACGCGCCACCGATTTAAAGATACAATGACGGCGATCCTCGACTAAACTACAACGTCTTGCTATTTGTTTGCTACAAACTTGGCTTCTGCGGCGACCTCGGCTCGGATGGACTCTGCAGTATAGCAACGCCTTGTCTTTTGTATTGATCTTGAGTTGATCTTGTCTTGATCTGTGATCTGTGATCCTTGATCAAGTGTCGAGTCTTTGTCTAGACTTGCTGCCGACCCCTTTCACACCACGCGACATTCCCGTCTTCGTCCGGCGCAAGCCACCCGACCGCCAACATGTCTCTCGACCTGGAAAAGCACCTTGTGTTTGTAAGGACGCCAGCATACCATTTCCCGATGCAAACGGCATGCTAATAAACAGTATGGTTCATACCATCACAACAACATCAACATTGTGATTCACATGTGCTGTGTCCCGCTGATCCTCATCACGGGCTTTTGGATGGTAGGTCTTTTGGCTTATCAATTGCACGACAGTACTAACCTCTAGGCCGCAAACTCGCCAACCATCATCCCCCTCCCGACATGGCTCACCATTCCCAACCTGCCGCTCAACCTCGGCACCCTCGCCGCACTGACATGGGGCAGCCTCTACGTCTTACTAGAACCCGTGGCCGGCACAGCCCTGGCCCTGATCTGCCTGGGCTCGGCGGCAGTCGGCAACTACATGCTCGCCAACTATGACAGCCACACGGTTAACACCTACGCGGCCGCCACACACATTGCCGCGTGGATCCTGCAGTTTGTCGGCCACGGCAAATTCGAGGGCCGTGCGCCGGCGCTGCTGGACAACCTGTTCCAGGCCATTTTCCTGGCGCCGCTGTTTGTGTGGCTGGAGCTGCTGTTTGCGTTTGGGTATCGGCAGGAGCTGCAGGGCCGCGTTGACAAGGAAGTGCGCAAGGAGATTGCCAAGTTCCAGGCGGCCAAGACGGCGAAGACCAACGGCAAGGCCAAGTAGGGCATATCACGCGAGCCTATTCAGCAGTCACCCGTTGATCAAAATGGATCAAGATGGATCAAGACTTCCACTGCCATTACACAACGCAAGCGACTATACGACTTGCAATCTATGCGCTACCACTCAAACGGTAGTCACGCGACAGCCACACGCGACAGCAATTTACATACCAGGCCAGGCCATAGTGGCCGGATGCTATCGAATTATACCATGACTGGGCGACACTAGAGCCACAGTACACCACCACACCATACTACTCAGTATGCCTGCTTTCCCGTCACAAAAGCATGGCTTTGTCATAGATGTCTAGTTGGAAGATAACAAGCAATGCCAACAGTGTCTCCTTTACTCTTACTCCCTGTTATTTACTCTCACACTCTAAATGGTGCAGAGCTGTTCATATTTGTATCATATTTTGAGGGAATCCTGGACTGGTTACAGGGTTTCCTACTGCATCAGCGAGCGTTGGTTTATTTCATTGTTTTGCTCCATTTGGATGCTTGGTTTAGTTTTTGCCGGTTGGTTAACCAGAAGAGCAGTTATTCACATAAAAGGAGGAACGAAGACTAGAGAATAAATTGATTGAGATTGGCTAGAAAGAAAAAAGAAGAAAAAAGAAGAAGAAAGCAACGCAGAGACAAAGGAAACAAAACTTACCGGTCAGTTACGGCTACAGGCTACGACTACGACTCACCATTAGGATCTAGGATCTAGAATCTAGATCCAAAAGATCTAGATAAAGTTGCCCCTGCCCTCGATGCGGGCGGCATCCGCACACAAAAAGGACTCCTCGCTCTTGGCGACCTTTTTGGAGGCCAGGAGGCGGTTTGAGAAGGAACGGGGACGAGAGCCCGTTTTGGAGGGAGTTAGAGGGGAGGAGGAGGAGCCTGCCTTGGGAGAGCGAAGCTTGGCCTTGGAGGCCGGGGAGGAGGGGAGTTTGGGGAGTTCTTTTGCGACCTTGCTCTTGTAAGAAGAGGTAGAGGTTGGAGTAGAGGTAACGGTAGGAAGTTTGGGAAGTTTGGGAAGTTCTTTGACGACCTCCCTTCTCTTGTAAGAAGAGGTAGAGGTAGAGGAAGAAGGGAGTTTGGGGAGGTCTTTCATTACATCCTTGCCCTTGCCCTTGGAGCGGGAAGAGGAGGAGGCCATGGTAGAGCGAGAGGGAGCGTCCGACCGGCGGACGGGAGGAGGAGGAGCCAGGCGGCTTGAGGGAGACGACAAGGTAGAAGGCGAAGGCTTCGATTTGCTAGAGGCAGATCCCTGGGATTTGATGGGCACCATGGGGATCGAGTCCTCCACGACGGCCGAGAGCCGGTCCGCCGTGGCAAACCGTCTGGCGGCGGACTGCGAGCGGCGGCCCGTCTTGCGCGGACCCGGAAGGTTTTGGGCGCTCTTGGAGGCGCAGTTTCGGGAGTTGTTAGTGGAAGTAGTAGAAGAAGTGGCCCGGGAGCGGCCACGAGATTGGGGGCGGGTGGAAGAAGGTGAACCCGCAGAGGGAGGCGGCCGGGCGCCGGTGCGTCCACGGGTGGCAGCGAGGACGGCCGACTTGGGCATGGCCACGGAGACGGCCACCGGGGTGGCAGCCGTGTTGGATGTGGACATGAGTTCGCCGACATAGGGCTGGGTGATGTATTTGGAGGGCTCTGCGCGGAACGAGCCGGTCTTGGCGTGCGGCGAGACGTGTCTTGCCGGGGTGTTGGGATTAGTGGAAGGGGAAGTGGCGATGTTGGCGTAGGCTCGCGCCGTGGAGAGGATGGGCTCACCGTGGAGGTCTGCCTGGACGTGGCAGGCGAGGCAGGGCTCGGGGAGGTGGCGGCGCGAAGTCTTGACGTCTCCGCAGCTGCGTTTTGGCTCCCTGCCGGTGAGCATGTATGTGAAGGAGGCCATGCACGAGGCGTTGCTGGCAGAGCGGCGTGCGGCGTCGCAGATGTGGATCTCGCCTACCTGCCGATGGCGGCAGGAGTAGACAAGGACGACTCCTTGACACATTGTGATATGTGTATGTGTGTGTTAGTAGTTGGGTTGGGTTGGGGATACTTACCGAAGTGCCTGTTCTTTTCTATCAAAGACAGTCAAGGTCAACTCGACTGGCTTTGGAGTGAAGAGAAGAGGCTTGTTGGTTGTTGTTGATGATGATGATGGGAAGAATCGAGACTGGATTTGAAGCGAGACGAGACCGTCTTATATAGATGTGTGGACGCCTCTCATCATGTCTTTGTTCATGCTTAAGAGTATCAGTGTTGCTCAGCCTTGTTCTTGTTGTCTTGTTTGCTGTTCGTTTTGTTCCCTCGTCAAGTATTTCTTTGTCCATTGTCCGTTCATCTAAGGCTGTGGTCGAACAATGCATCAGTTATGATAGGATGTTTGGAACCAGACAGAGAGTCTTTGTTGTTCAATTCGGATGCCTGTTCATCATTAGCCTTGTTCATTGTATTTGTCTTCACACCGAGACTTGGTGAACTTGTCGACCCGACCAGACTTGCCAGACCGTGCATGCGAACAGCTTGTATCGACCAGTATACCATTGAACAGCGTAGGTCTCTGCAAATTGGATATGACAAGTTCAGGTATGGCAGGATCTTGGATATAAGGCCGTCGTCGGCATGTTATGTGTCGTTTGTTGTCTCATCATCAACGACATCAACAGAAGCTACTCTTTATTCTGAATATCTTCTGCGGTGTCAGTTGCTGCTGGTCTCTTTTCTGTGTATTTTCTTCTGTTTTTCTTCTTTTTTTCTTCTTTTCACCTTTAACTGCACAACTTGCAATGTCTAGCGACTCCTTCCACCCTCGTCACTCGGACGAGATCACTCTCAAGTGCCTGACGGGCGTTATCGAGGAGCCTTCCAAGCGGGATGCCGACCACTACAAGCGACGGCTGTCGCTGATCGAGTGGTGCGACCGCATGCTGTCGCCAGACGAGCAGCGCGTGTCCAACCCGCGCGAGAAGAAGTGGGCGCGCATTGGCTACTTGAGCACAATGCGACCGGTGTGGGCAGACCGGCTTGCCGGCGAGCGGGCTGCCCAGGCACAGGCAGAGGCACGGGCAGAGGCACGGGCACGGGCAAAGAGACGCGCAGACGTCGGCCGGACACCGAGTGTTCGTCGATTCTTCAAGGCGCTTTCGGGGGCGATTGAGAAGATGATTTTCGAGGAAGGCGAGTCGACGAGACAGAAGAGATTGGCAGTTCTGCCTGCAACTGTCTACACGGAAGTCCGTGGTGATTCGTCCAAGACCGAGTCCACTGTAGACGATCTGATAGACAGAGCCGAAGTCTTTTTGGCCGACACCGAGCTCATCCTTTCGCAAGCGCAAGACATTGTTCGTATTGAGCACGAGCTCGAGCGCGAGGTGATTGCCAAATTCCGACACACACTGGTGCACCTGGCTTGTCGAGTGACGGCCCGCTGTGAAGACGAAGGATTTTGCATAAAGACAGACACAGACACAGACACAGAGGCCACTTTGCTGGACAAGATGGCCAACACCAACTCCACACCCGCCAAGCCCAAGGCAGAGCACGAGCTCGACCCTGTCGTCGAGGAATACAAGCCTCGCTGCCGCCCCATCACGGCCGACGGGATCGCCAACCCCGACGACTACCACACATGCGGCTGCGACAACAAGGTCGTGGTCGAGTGTGCACACTGCCTGGGCGACAAGGTGTTTTGTGATCCGTACAAGTAGTAGGTTTGCATGGCGTAGATGTGACGTAGGCGTAGATTGTAGTTTATCAGTCTGTTCCTATTCTGTATTTGCTTATTTATAATAAATCACATCACACACAATCAGTTTATAGTACACCCAGCATCAAAAAATTACACACAATCACAATCAGTTTATAATGCACCAAGTGAGAATCAAAAAAGTATATTAAATTATTAGGCCAGCCAAAGTCTGCGACTGCTGGCGGTATAGAATCTCCAAACACACGTCCCCGAATTAGTTGTGCCCTTTACGAGCTTGGTTGTAAGTGGTAAGTCCAAGTTGCAGTTTCAAAAGAGTCAAAAACCGCTTACAGCTTGCCGACAATGCCGTACAGGACGTAGGCAATGGTGGCAATCAGACCCTGCAGGTCAGAGCCAAGGTCGGCAGTGGAGGCCGTGGCGACAGTCTTGCCGCCGGCGACAGCAGAGCCCGAGGCGCCAACCTTGCCCGACTTGACGGCAATGGTGACGTTGGCCAGAGTGCCACCGATGGCAGCCGACAGCTGGCCCATGGCGGTGGTGATGCCGGTGGCGGTCTCGAGCTGGTCGAGGACGGTGGCGACATCGGTGGCAGCCAGGGCAATGCCGTCGACGGCGGCGTTGGCCGAGGCACCGGTGCCGTTGGTGAAGGCAGTGGTGGTGTTCAGCAGGCCGGCAACAATGGTGTTGGCGACAACAGCGGCGCTGGCGACAAGGCCGTTGGCGTCCTGGCCGACCTGGTCGACAGTGGGGACGAGGGCAGCAAGGCCCAGGGCGGTCAGGGTGGCGTCGACGGCGGCAATGGTGGAGTTGAGGTTGACGAGGCCAGCGGTGAGGTTGGCGGTCAGGTCCAGGTCGGTGGCGGTGGCCTGGAGGACGGTGTTGGCGACCTTGTTGGCCTCGTCGACCGAAGCCTTGACCTCGGTCTTGAGGGTGGCGACCAGCGCGGTCAGGTCAGTGCGCTTGGCAACAGCGGCCTCGCGGTGGGGAGCGGCAATGACGCCGGAGAAGAGGGTGGCAACAGAGGCGACGGTAGAGAACTTCATTTTGATGGTTGGGGGTTGAAAACGAATAGTTTGATTTAAAGAAAGGTGTAAAGAAGGAAAGTAGTTGGTAGTGAGTGAATGTGGATGTGAGTGAGGATGATGAGAAGAAAGACGGATGATGACAAGAGAGAGGGAGGCGGGTGTTTTATACTTGTGAGAGACATGCGAGAGCAGAGACAAGCAACAAAGACGACGGCATGACGGACATGCAAGCATCGTACAGGAGCGCAGCATGGCGACGGGAGCGGCAGCACGAGAGGCACGAGAGGCACGAGCACTGACGATCATTGACCAGGCCGGCCTCACGCAAGGCACATTAAGAATGAGGTTATGAAGTGGGTAGTGGGTAGTGGGTAGTGGATGATGAGGTGGTAGTGGGTAGACGGGGAGTGAGATGAGTGCAGCTGGACAGCCGCCGTCTTTCCTTCTTTCATCCGTCGGTCGACAGTCATTCACTTATTCAGCATCTTGTATCAGAACAGGTTGTCATCCTGTTGTTCCATGATCATCGTCACTCAGCTCCGTCGAGGGCGTGCCAGGCATGTGCAATTTCAGGCAGAGGAAATGCTAGTCGTTGCTTGGTTCTGTTGCGTTTTTTATTTGTGTGTATTAGTTGTTATTTGATTCTCGTTTGTTCTTGTTCTCTTCTTTTGTTCTCATGTTGACCTCTAATTTAGACTCAGACTAGAGCTTCACAAACTCCGCCATCCCTTCCCAGAACAAGCTCATATGCTTGTCTAAGTCAAGGAAATAGCGTGGCCAGGGAGATTGGATTCAGTATGTGTGTAGCTGTTGAAGGAGTTGATCAAGATGATGGAGATGGTCTGAAAAAGCAAAGGGTGACATGCAGGATCAATGACAAGGATGGTGTGAATAAGATACGATGGAGAGCATTTCTCGCAGGGGCAAGGTGATATCATTGGCATAAACCTGTTTTATTTAGCATATCTCGATATCTTGATATCTTGATTTTGTAGCAGAGCTGTCGACGACTATCAGCAGAAGATCAGAACAGAGGCCATCGCCATTAGCAACTGCATCGACCTTGACCATCGACGCATATAGTACGAATATACGAACATGGACAGACGTTGATGTACCTAGAGAACAATAGGATCTTCAAAGTCGACAATCCTCTCTGGCAGCATCAAAGGAATGACAACCGAAACAAAAGGAAGAGAACCACCGGGACAAAGCAGTGTCTTGCCGACTTGCCTCGACTCCAGCAGCGAGAGTGATCGGCACAGGGAGGAATGGGATGAAGAATGCAGTCTATTGTACAGAAGAGTAGAGTAGAGGTCTCCTTGTCCTGGTCACCGGCTGACGCTGGCATGCTCGCAAGCCGTATTAGAGTTGGTTGAGTCAAACACCATCTGCTGTTCAACAGTTTCATGGCATTCCATTGCTGACTCTACTCGTGGTTAATCCCATGGCACTCACCTCTCACCTCTGCCTTTCCTCTGCCTTTCCTCCATCCCTGCTTGCAAATAGTTGCCGTACAGACAGCCCATTTGACCTATCGTTGATATGTGTAACAAAACACTGCAATAGAAGACATGTAGTCCACATGTGTCGATCGCTGCCACATTGGCCGTGGTTGGCATGTCTCACATATGGGGTGCATCTCCCTGTCCCTGATCCATATATTTCTTTTTCTTTTCATGATATTGCGTTGGTTTGTATTTATATTACTCCTGCAAACTTTATATACACTTTATTCTTATTATTCTTGCTGTCTTGTTCTCTTTGTTGCTCTCCATATTTATGTCTCTGTTATGTTGTTTTTCTTTTTCTTTTTTTCTTCTTTTTCTTTACTTTTTTTTTCTTTTTTTCTTTTCTGTATTCCATCATTTTATTTACATCTACCTCTATTTCTTCTACCCTTTCCACCCCGACACCTCCGTTTCACTGCTTCTACCCATCTCCGTTTCTATCAACTCATTATAAAACCTCGCCGTCACCTCTACCGTCTGTGTCGTCCCTTTCTCCACAACACCCGCCCTCACAATTTGAGATCGCCCTTGGCTCTCTTTCAGGACATGCCATGCCGATCACTTACACTGCGCTGCAAGGTTCAAGCATGCTCCCCGCCAAGTCAACACCTCTGTTACCTTAATTGACAGCCCTTGGCAGTAAATTACCTGCTGTCAGTGCTGTCTTTGCTTCTCCCGAACTACTGAGTATGACTGCAATATCACTCAAGACTACTGACAGCGTCTACAGCGGTCAACTACCAAACTAATGTATGTCTTGCCCAGTCCGCAGTGCATCCGTCTGTATTCTCCTATCTGCCTTCTGTGTTATCCTTGATACAACACCCAGGCATTGTTAGATTATTCTATTGTCTGAATTCCTCTTGTTTCTCTTTCTTCATTGCCCTACTATGGAGCATGTTGATATAATCACCTGGTTGCAGTCGACGTATGGTATTGATAACCAGATATTGATATTAGATAATATCCTTTGGTTATTCTTTATTTCTTTTTTCTTTATTTTTCTTCTTCTTTTCTTGTTGCTCTCTTGCACATTGGATTCTTTCTTGCTGCTTTCTTCTTCAACTATTTTCTCTTGTTTGCCTCAACCACGGATCATCTTCATCTCACTGTCTAGCCCGCCAAGCTCATAAATCCCGGGCGATCAATAATGCTGCTGGCGTGACGGTAGATGTGTGCCGTAAGTGCTTTGCGTGATTTGTTTGCCTTTTAGACCACTGTTCCTTGGTACGTACATGACCTCGGACTGCTTGTAAGCGGACATGTCTCAACTCCTTTCTGTCAATAGTATTACAACAGATGACCTCGGCGAATAGTGCCTTCTCATGCTTGACATGTCTCTGTTGGCAGTGTCTCTCTTTAAACCACACAACCAACAGTCTGTCTCATGTTTTGCTATCTTGTGATATTTATGACATTCTATTCCTTACATACTCTGTCTTGTTCTGACATTATCCAACTCCGTGTCTCTCCATCCTCATTCTTCCTCATCGGCCTCATCAAGTTTGTCAATGTACCCATATAGGAATAGAAAAATACAATGCAAGCTACCTCCACGCTCATTCCAGTCCTCGCCAGTTCTATTGTTTCCCACCACTCCTCTGGATCATTCTCCGCGATACTCCGCCGTCTTAGAATCCAGAAAACTACATCTCAAGGGGCAAAGGGCGGTGGGTGTTGGCGATCTACATTTTTGCTAGAGCACGCCCGCCAAGGGACAAGCTACAAGGTTCCCACGTTGGCAGAGAGTGCATTGCTGCAACACCAAAACGGTCAAAACGGTCATAATGAAAAGAATGAAAAGAAAGAAAAGAAAACGGACACCGGGGCCGGCGTGTCATATTTCCTATTCCGTTCATACTCGCTACTTGGTGCTCGACGAGAGGATGATGATCGTGACATGCTCTGTTGGAGTTTCTTTTTCGACATCTTGCGTCTAGTATGAGCTGATCACCGTGTACTCTGTATTTCTTTCATGCTTCACGCCGGACGTTTGCGTCCGCTGCATCAGGTAGTCGAGGCAGTATGATGACCACTGTCCGAGACTGTCTGGACATTCTGATAGATTCAGGCCGGGGGAGGTCAGCATTCTCTGGATGTTGGTTTCCCTGTTGCCAGGATGTCATGGCCAAGTTGCATGAGTAATGGGCCAGTAACCATGCAGCCGTGTTGCCGTGGCCATGGTTTGGTTGATGTAATGTGATGTATCGATAACGACGATGGATGCCGGTGTTTAATGTGGCCCGATGAGCTTGGTCCTCGTCCATTCTTCAAGCCACATCTTGGCAGCTATTCATATTTCCATCGTTGTCAGCTCCTTCGGGCAGTAAGAGTAAGATTGGAGGAGACTGGTCTGTGCTGCCGATGCATGCTTCATGTCCCGGATACAGAAGACAAGCTAGACACCTCCATGGGGATCTTATAAATGCCATGCAGTATGCTGTTTGTGCTGGTACCTGCGTCATCATTACAGCGGACTGTTGCTAATCCGTGATCAACACAGCACTTGATGCACTCGATTAGTGGCCTCCTGTTTTCTGTTGGCTTCTCATTTTTGTTTTATTTACATGAACATAACAACAAGGATAATGTTGTAATTTTGTCTTGCGTTTTGATGATATTATTGTAAATCAACAAGTAGTTTGATGTGATTATTTTTAAAACAATTAGCAAAAATCTTGATTTTGTACAAACTATTTCCGTTTACAAAACATCTTTATCTACAGATGTTTTTGTTATTATTTTAGTAGTTTGATATAAAAACAAATACAACAAAATATTCAAAGGCAAGCACATAGAAACATATTGCGAGTAGAAATCAAGGACTGCACTCCAATAAACTCACAGCTACTCGTGACTGGTATCGTATATCGAGAGAAACAGGGTATAAGCGCCAAGAAGCACATCTGAAAGCGGACGTGATAGTGCTAGACAAAAAGAACTGCCTGGACAGATAAACAGACACCAAATATGTGGTAACATGTCCGTGCAAAGGTGGACGTGGCGAGACTACCTCGGGCTGGCCTTGATAGCCCCAACACATCATGACATGGCCAGCCCGGGGAAGAGCATGGGACTGAGCAGAGCTCGATGGGATCCCGGGGCTCGACGGCGCAACTGGTATGCAGCTACTATGCACCCAGCTCCATCAAAAAGCACCGACAACCCTCAGTCATCCAGCTCGCGCCCAAAGTCAATCAGCCGCAGCTTCGTCGCATCCCGTGGGTGGAACTGGGCCACCTTGGACCGCACAAGGAACCGTGCCGCTGCCGACTCGCGCGCAATCGTGACATATGCGGCCGAGCTGTTGCCGCCAGCACTCGCCAGCGCGTTGAGTAGTTCCTCCGTCAGCTCCTGCATCTCGCTGGCTGCGGCAGTAGCCTCGTCTCTTTCTTCATCTCTTGTTTCTGGCTCGTCTTCGTCTTCACCCCCGTCTTCACCACCTGGCCTCCCCCAGATCTCATCAATCCGCCGTTGCCGCCGGTCCGCCTGCTTGCCTTTTGAGCCCGGCGTCGCGTCCGGCTTCGTCGCCGCCCGCAGCTTGCCCTGCGAGCTGAACCCGGCCGCCAGATCGTCTCCCTGAATATCCACCATGCCGCCCACCACCGGGCCGCCCAGCTCTTCTGCCGCCAGCATCGGCCCGAGCTGCTGCTGGATAAAGTCTTTGAGTGACTTCAAAAGAGCAGCCGTGTCGCGGTCGTACTCGCGCTTCTTGGCGCGCAGCTCGGCCACCTTGGCGTCCTGGTGCTGCTGCCGGCGCTCAGCGGCGGACAGGCTGTGGCGCGATGCAGCCGTGGCCTGCAGCTCAGCGACACGGGCCTCGAGGGCGGCGTGCAGGGCGTGCTGGTCGGCGACGCGGGCCTTGTCGCGGGCCAGTTCTGAGCGGGCCTTTTCCAGGCGCCTCTGCTCTAGATATGCATTCGACTCGGACGTGACCTGGTGCGTCTTGCGCATGGCCAAGAGGGCGGGCAGGACCGAGTCTGGGAAAGGCAGAAACGGGGCCGCGCGGGCAGCCTCGTTATATGCGGACGCCATGATCTCCAGCGAGTCGGCGGCAGAGGCGATGGGCACGGCACCAGCCGAGCGGCGGAGCTGTTGGTCAGTCTTTCTCATCCCCTGTCATTGGTGGACAGACATACTCACCTCGGCAAGGATTGCCTCCTCGCGCTGGACTGTGTGCTGCAGTTCGCGGATGGACCGCTCGACATATGTCGCATGCAGATCATCGTGTGTGATGGGCCGTGGCTGTTCCATGTTTTTATTTCTCGTTTCTTCTTTCCTCTTTTCTTTTCTTTCTAGACCGTCTATTTCCTGGGCCAAGCCGCCAATACCGTCTAAAACAGACCCTGTGATTTACAGGAGCTGTTAGAGACTGAGTGGAAGGAAGAAAGGATTTGTGTTACGGTCCACAGACCAAGACACGCATAAACGATATAAACTGCAGAAAAGCTGAAGAGAATAGATCAAGCAAACGGATGTCTTTAGGATGTCTTTAGTCACACAATGCTGTGCAGCGTTACACGACCGGAGTGGACTCGTAGATGTGTCCGTGTGAATATGATACAGACTAAAAAGAAAAGAAAAAAGAGGTAGAGACGAGTGAAGCAAAGACGAGATCACGAGATCACGAGATGACGTAATCAAGATGTCAATGTGATGTCGACGCGATGTCGATACTATCAATTAAATGCACTGTATTGTCAGTCAGTCTATTTCTGGATCATCGAATGCACACAAAGAGCAATACGAGTCAATATGCAGCGTTTGCTGGCCGATGGATCTCGGCCTGGTCGACGTGGCGCCTGTGAAGCGTCGTTGAAACGCGTCTCACATAGCGTAAAGCGTAGCGCGTATTACCGTGTTGTTGCTGTTATGACAAGGGTGACTAATCTTCTGTGTCGCTTGCTATTGGTGCCCGGGCTTGCCCTACAGCAGCCCGACCATGCAGTGCCAATAGCTCTTGACTAGTAGAACCAACTAAACACACTCAAAGGCGGATGTGCCTGATGTCCTTTTGTGGAACAGACCCACCTTTAACGCCCGGTCTGCGCCACATCATTGGTCAGCTATGGGCCGCACTTGAAACTGTGCTCGCTGTTTGCTCTTTCTTCTTCCTTCTGGACTCTCTGGCTCTTGCCATTTTCTCCCCATCCCCGCTTTTTTGGCTCTGAGCTGGCCCTCTCCTCTTTCGCCCCTACTCCTACCCTCTCTCGACCTCTCCTCCTCTTGGACTCTTAACCTCCCTTTTCCCAACGTCCATCTCGACTCGACAGCACCACAACCTTGACTACTTGCGCGCCCATCCCTTGCGTCGCATCTATCCAGGCATATTCCGATCAACAGCAAGCCCTTGTTTTATCTTGACTCTTGATTCATTTTACTCTCTTTTGACCCTTCCCCATCATCATCCTCCCCATTTTCCTCCTCGACGTCGACTGGTCTTTGTCGAAGCTCTCGTCCTTCATCTATCTCTTATCATCTCATCCTCATTCTTTTCTCTTGCGTTACCCCTCGGACCTCGACAGCACACTGTTCGATCCTTCTCGACTCTCGACTTCACCCGACGCCTTTGACCGCAACTCGTAAACCACGGATTATATTGCAAATACAGAGGTTTGAGAATCGTGGTCCTCCAGCTTCTCCTTGATCCCGCCTTACATCGTCATCTACTCTTTACCTCGACCTCCTTCTCTCTTCTCTTCTCTCTCTTCTCTTCTCTCTCTTCTCTCTCTCTCCTCTTCTCTACCTTTTCCTCTCCTCTCTACCTCTCCGTCTCTACCTCTACCTGACAACCCCGCCACTTCAAGAGACAGCTAGCTACAACCCAAGCTATACCCAGCTCCCAGCTCTCAGCTCCCAGCTCTACCCTGGAGCGTCCTCCTTGGCCACTTCATCTTCACCGTAGAAGACCCGCCCATTCGCCCACCCACCGTCATACACCATACACAATACACCATACACGCCGACCCGCCCTTCAGTTCATTGATACCCGACCCCGATCCAATCCCGATCCGCCACTACACTTGCACCGTTTTCTCAGAAAACCTTCTAGTGTAGATAGGCAACGAATAAAGTCCCTTGACAGTTTTACGTGATTATATCTTTATCAGCAGCTTGACTTGAATATCAACTACAACAACTACTACTACCGAAACGATGTCGACCTCTCCCCCGCCTACTAGCACTAAGCGCCCCCTAGAGGAGGTGTCTTCGCCGTCGCGCACCGGCGACCAGCCCGACGCCAAGCGTCCCGCTCTCGACAAGGTCCTCCGCAACGAGGGCGAGATCAAGGAGAGCAACGGTCTGCCTGCCATCCCGCCCGTGCCCATCTCGTCGTCCGAGTCCAACGGCAACAGTGCCAGCAAGTCCAACGGCAGTGCCAAGAAGGACAAGGACAGCGACGATGCCGATGCGTCGCCCGAGGCCGCTGATGGCAAGTCTGCGTCGAGCACGGCCAACAACTCTGCGCCCGGCCAGAGCTCGGCCAACGCACACGACGAGACGGCCTGGATCCACATTCGCGCAGTCATCTCTAGCCCCGAGGCTGCAACCATCATTGGCAAGGGCGGCGAGAATGTGTCCAAGATCCGGCAGATGTCGAATGCCAAGTGCACGGTCAGTGATTATCAAAAGGGCGCCGTCGAGCGCATCCTGACTGTCAGCGGTGTCGTTGATGCTGCCGCCAAGGCGTTTGGCCTGATCATTCGTACGCTGAACAACGAGCCGCTCGGCGAGCCGTCCAACGCACACTCCAAGACGTATCCTCTGCGCCTCCTTATCCCGCACATTCTCATTGGCTCGATCATCGGCAAGGGTGGTTCTCGTATCAAGGAGATCCAGGAGGCTTCCGGTGCACGGCTGAACGCATCTGACTCGTGCCTGCCTCTGTCATCGGAGCGCTCGCTGGTTGTCATGGGCGTTGCCGATGCCGTCCACATTGCCACCTACTACGTGGGTAGCACCCTTTTGGAGCAGCTGAACGAGAGGTTCGGCGGCCCTGCTGCGTCGGCCTATGCTGCACGCGGCGGTGGTCCCGTTGGCGTTGTGCCGGGTGGCATGCAGGTTGTGCCCTACCTTCCGCAGCCTGCTGGCGGTAACTACGGCCGCCCCGAGAACTACGCGATGAACAACCGCCGCCCCGACGCGCGCCCGCACATGCCCCCCCAGCCGTACGGCGGTGCTGCCCCCTACGGCACACCCGCTGCACACGGTCCCGGCCCTGCTGTGCCCATGTACGGCGGTGCCCAGGGAGCATCCGCCGGTGCGTACGGTGCTCAGATGGCGCCACACCACCACGGCGTGCCTCACCACCAGCAGCCGCATGCAGGCCCGCACGGCCAGCCGATGCAGCCCGGCGGCCCTGCCGGTCCTGCAGCGGGCATGCCTGGCGGCCCTCTGACTCAGCAGATTTTCATCCCCAACGATATGGTCGGCGCTATTATTGGCAAGGGCGGACAGAAGATCAACGAGATCCGGCAGGTGTCTGGCAGTGTGATCAAGATCAACGAGCCGCAGGACAACAGCAACGAGCGGCTTGTGACGATTTCCGGCACGGAGGAGTGCAACCGCATGGCGCTGTACATGCTGTACTCGCGTCTTGAGAGCGAGAAGCACCGCGCATAGGCTGTCCAGTCTCGGGAGTCGTCTCCATGGTGATTCTTCTCTGTTTTCTTTGGTTTTCTCTCTTTCTACATTCTCTTTTTTCTACATCCTCTTTTCACTTTTACTTCCATTCCTGGCGTACTTAAGATACGTGGTTGCTTTATATCTCCTATGTCTGCTTCTGTTTCCGTTTTTAACTGCCCCTGCTCTTTTTTTTTCAATATTGTTCAATTGGGAGTTCCTCTTCATGCTGCAACGGGGTTTGCTTGTGGATGAGGGCTACGGAATCGCTATGCATTATCGTTAATCAAAAAGTATCAACATGTTATTGTATGAGATTTGTGTTTTATGTGTATTGTATTCATAACATCATTACTATCTGTGCGATATTGTCCAAGATCTGTTCGATGAGCATCTACTTCATCGAGCCGTGCACGTAGTCGTTCCACATGCGGCCAAAGATGCCTGGGGCAGGCTTGTGGTCGTGCATGCTGGCGCGGCGGGCGACCTGGGTAGGGTCTGTTGAGCGCTTCTGCTGCTCGAGCGAGTTGAAGAGGGATCCCTTCTGTTTTGTTAGTACTGTTTATTATCATTTTGTTAAAAACATACTCTCTGCTGGCCAAAGGAGGCGTCCGAGCTGGCGGAGGCACTCGAGTTGGAGCGTTGGTGGCCGGTAGTGTTGTCCATGATGATAGTGTTTTGTTGTAGGATTGCTTGGTGTGTTTGATGACAGAATTCAAATCCAGGATGCAGACGACGGGCCTATTTGTACAAGACGAGAGGCGACTCGTCGTCATAGCCAGACAACACAAATACTCTACACTGATACATTGTATGCTTATCAATAAAGAAGTGCAACACATGGCGAATGAAATCATCTAAAAATCGTCTGCATCGCCCAAGGAGAGCACGTCTTGTCTTCGATTGGCCGGTGAGGTCATCTGCCTGCTGATCGGAACAAAGAAGGCCGCAGAAGGGTGCACCTCACCAAAAGAGTGGGCTGCAGCCAACAACGCTCTCTTTGTCTGTCACACCTAGTATCAAGCATTTAGTCAGTCTCTTGTCTCTAGTCTGTCTTTTGTCTTTTTGTTTTTGTCTCTGCCATAATTTATCAGCATCAGCACGATCTAGACAACCCCGACATCTCGACAACATATCGAGCTGATAACCATCGATGGCGTTGCTGTGGCAGAGCATGGGCATCATGCACTGTTTGTCATGTCCCTTATCTCTTCTCTTGTCAATCTCATGATCTTCGGCGCGCCATACTCCTCTGATCTGGGCCATGTTGCATCAGCACATGTAGAACAAGCATGCATGCATCGGCTCTACCCCGCAAACAACTGCATGTATTACTATCCGACCTGTTTGCATGATTCTTATTTGCTACTTGTATTGGATCATGGTCTCATCGAACGGTCTAACGAGGCACACGACCTGATGGTTGCAGCTAGAGGAGAGGAGAGCATATGGACTGGTCTCGCCTTTACTGTCTCACCTCGTATGTCAGCATCTGGTGCTCGGCCCTTATTAGCCCACTAATGCTACCTGTAGAAAGAGGAAGGGACGCTCGTCCGTGTGCCTACTGACAACGATGGCCGTCGACCGCAAGTGTCTCTACCGGCCAGGCAATCGACGGTTCCTCCAAGATCGAGGACGGCATGATTAATATCAGTGGACCCGGTCCAGAATAAGTCAAGATAAACAGTGGTTCATACACGGCAGAAAGACAAGGAAGCCAGGACAAAGGCTCAAGGCTCAGAGGTGAAACGATAGCATTGGAACGTTGGAAGCGAAGATGATGTAATCAGGAATACACCGACCAAGTCTTGTGACGACATGACGCAGTTGTTCGAGTGTATTCCTAAAGAGGAAATATATGGGTCCCGACCATTGAGTGAATGACGGTGTGATCTAAGCTGCGTGGTGCACCCCGGGGCATCGCCAGTCATTGATTGACAGGAGTTGAAATCAGGAGTAGAATAATTTGCTTGAGACCCTCTTGATCTGTCCATCGATGCAGAGAAACACTCAATTGGCTGTGATCACAACGGCCAATTTACAGCTTTGATGACTAAGCATTCGTGAAAATACTGGCACTCAACTTAAGAACGACTCAAGAACGACTCAACACTTTAATATATACTAGGTCATCTCATCCCTTGAATTGCAAAGTGTCCATACACCTCTCTCGTACAATACTCACCGCCATTGGCCAATGCTTCAGCCCTCAGCCCTCCCTCGCAGCAGCTCGTAGACCCGCTAAACACCAAATTCCACTTTACGCGTCGACGCGTCGCGGTGGGTGTAGACCCTTGCCGTACATAGTAGCTGTAGCTTTAGAACAGCTCTCCATCGAGCTCTCTATTTTTGATCCTTAGTTTTGACATCCACACAATCACCAGAATGACCACCGACGCTGCTGTTGAAACTACTCTTCCCATCATCACCTCGCCTCCCACTTCCCCCCCCGCCAAGCGTGTCAAGATGTCCGACACCATTGATGCTTCTGCTTCTGCCCCGGTTGCGGCCCCGGCTGCTCCCGTTGCTGCGGCTCCCGCTCCCGCGCCCGCTGCCATCCCTCCCACCGCCCTGACCATCCAGAAGCTCTCGGCTGACGCCCGCCTGCCCACCCGCGGCAGCGCCTATGCCGCCGGCTACGACCTGTACGCCGCCCGCGCCACCTCCATCCCCGCCCACGGCAAGGCCCTCGTCGACACCGACATCGCCATGGCCGTGCCCCTTGGCACGTATGGCCGCATTGCGCCGCGCTCTGGCCTTGCCGCCAAGCACTTTATCGACACCGGCGCCGGCGTGATCGACGCCGACTACCGCGGCCAGGTGCGCGTGCTGCTGTTCAACCACGGCGAGGCCGACTTTGCCGTGGCGGCAGGCGACCGCGTGGCGCAGCTTGTGCTGGAGAAGATTGTGACGCCCGAGGTGATTGAGGTTGCGCAGCTGGAGGAGAGCGTGCGCGGTGCTGGCGGCTTTGGCAGCACTGGCGGCTTTGCCGGTGTTGCACCTGCATAGACATTCTGTCAAGATTAAAACATAGCTAGCGAGAACCGGCCTAGAGGATCTGATCTATTAATGAACGAAATGACAACATCTAAACAATAAGAATAAGAATAAGAATAAGCAAACAGCAAACAGCAAACAGTGCCACCTTTTCTAACAATGCTATGACATAGAACAAAACAAAAATAATAATAACAAGAAAAAGTCTAATTAAACTCCATCTTCTTTGCGCGGAACTCAATTTGTGGCGATCGCAGCGAGCCGACATTCCGCGGCAGCTTCAGCTCGGCCGCGCCCGACTTGAGCAGGTGCAGCGCCTTGGCCCGCGCCTCGGGCTCGACAATGCCCTGGCGGTCCAGCAGCGCATTCGCCTTGGCCATCTCCGCCGGCATCGCCTCGCACGTCTTGGACAGCACCTCGTGCATGCTCGCCAGCACCTTTTCGGCCGCGCGCGCCAGCGGCAGGTCTATCGCCTCGACGTCGTCGTCGCTCAGCCACGCTCGCCGTGATTGCAATTCTGGGTTTGCCTGGGCCACCGCTTCGCGCATCCGCACCACCATCAGCGCACCAAACATGTCGCCCGTGCCGCTAAAGTAGCAGTCGATCGACGGGAACACAATCTTGAACGCGCGCGCCTTGCCGTCCGACGTCCGCGACGAGCCCACCACTGACAGCGACGCCTCGGGGTGGTCCGGGCTCGACAGCGACACAGACGTAATCACCACGTGCGGCACCCGGAACCGCTCGTGCAGCACCTGGATCGCCTCGTGCAGCGTCTCCATCGACACAATCTTGACGTCCGACAGCAGCTCTGCCTCGAACTGGTTCGGCAAAATCAGGTCCGCGTTGTGCAGCAGCTGCTTGTACGCCGGCACGACGTCGTCGGCGACGTACAGCTTGCCGTTGTCGCCCATCACGGGGTCCAGCACCCAAAAGAAACTGCCCGGGCTGCTGGTCTCGTGCTGCTCCTGCGCACGCGCGCGCAGCTCTTCGGCGATGCGGCCGACGGCCTCGACGCCGGCGGCGCCGGGCACGTAGCCGGACAGCATCATGTCAAAGTTGTCGAGGTACGACTGCTTGAGGCCCTCGTAGAGATCCCAAATTTCGTTGGCGGATGTTTTTGTGCCGCGGACCTGGCGGTAGCCGGTGTGGTTGCTGAACTGGACGGTGTTGAGGGCGGCGACGTCGCAGCCCAGCGACTGCATGGCGAAGACGGCAATCTTGTTTCCGACATGGCTGGAGGTTAGTTTAGAACGTCAAGGAGACAGTAACACGGAGAGCTTACCCCGACACGACCTGGCTGGTTAGTATAAATCTTGATACACAACGACATGTGGTGTACTTACATGGCTGGCAATGGCCAAGACCCGGGTCTCGGGCAATGGTGTTGCAGCAGACATTGTGTAATGGTGACGATTGGCAGAAACGAGAAGACAGAAACGAACGCGACGGCGACAGTGACAACAGGCGATGATGACAGACGATAGACGTAGTTATAGCCCGGCAGTTATGACTCTTCGGAAAGCATCGGACGTTGCGGGCGGAGGACGAGAGCGGGGCGTCGGCGGCGGGGCGGGTAGTGCAACTCCAAGTACGTGAATGTACTGTGTAGACGATGGTGAGGCTGAAGCAAAGAGCAGATGCTGTGTTGTTGGAGCGTACCCGGCAGTAGTTGATCGTCGTCGGCGAGGTGAAGATGCAAATACGACCAAAAGCTGAGTAAGAATGCGTAAACGGAAGGTGGGCTATGCTAGGGACCAGAGACTCGTAAGGAAGGAAGGAGCCAGTCTGGGTGACTCTTATGATTGAGATACTAAGATGAAAGGAAATTATAATAAAGACTACAATATTAAATGCAGAACAAAATGTACAAAAATAACTTCAGTCGGATAGTCGTCACTCTTTGATGAGCAAAAAGTTTTAGTCGCCTTTGTGCCGCTCTATCAGACGGCGATTTGCGATAACGCTTGGATTGGCTTTATTCTTGGTAATAAACGGAACTGGCGCGGAGACACAAGACACAGGGACTACTGGACATAGACATTAGACATTAGACACCAGGAACAATGGCATGCGAGCAGCCTCGAACAGAAAGTCCAGCCGTCGAGTCATTCATACTCCGTCTGTGAGACGCATGCTCCGACAAGTAAAAGCGGAAAATCAGAAATCAGAAATCAAAAAGAGAGCTAACACCAGGACCCACTTGCGCTTTCTTCCTCCTTCCATTTCCAATGCACCCCGTCTCTTTCGTCTTGCGCGGCGTCAGGCGGGATGACATAATACTTTGTTTTAGTATCGTCAAAATCATGATTATGTAATCAACATGACTACGAGACGCTCATTGACACTGACAGCCCAATGCACATCGTACACCGTAATCGACATGCATGAGCCCAAGGCGCATCCAAGGCGAACCTCTGCGCAGGGACGGCATAAACATGCAAAAGTGCCAAAGTGTAAAAGTGCACAAATGTGCATGGTCGGACGGCGGAACAAGTGCCGTTGAAAACACATTATATAAGCATGGCTTATGTCATCAAGCAAAGCAGCATGTACAGGGTAATCGGCAGAGATGACAGGCAAATTGACATAACGGGTGTATTATAACTTGCAAACATCATAACTAGAAACAGACGCATGGCCAGGCAAACAATGAGCCAAACAAAAAGAATCAAAATAGTGCAGTTGCTGTCCTCCTCCCCGGGATCTTTTTGTCGTTATTTTTGTAAATATTTGATTTCGTATCCCGTCATCATAACAGTGACATAAGAGAGACTGGGTCTACTCCTCGTCGCCAATCTTGGGGGCAAGGTAGAACCGCAGGAAGCTGTTGCCCGACAGAATGTACTCGACCAGCAGCGGCACCTCGTTCGACAGGCAGATCTTGACCTGGTTCGACAGTGCCGCCGCCTTGCAGAAGTTGACCAGGTACTTGAGCGAGAACGTCAGCGACACCGGGTCGCTCAGCTCAATCTCAATGTTCTCCGCCGGCTTCTCCACGTTGGTGTGGCTGCGCAGCGTCACGCTGCCGTTGCCAATGTCGCCGTTGCTGGCAAACTTGATGCCATCCTTGGTCGCCTCAATCGTCACCGACTCCGACATCGCCATCAGGTCCGCCGTGATGCGCCGGAACTCGGAGCTGGGCATCGTAATCGTCGCCGCGTACTCGGTCTCGGGAATGCCCAGGTGCTCCTGGTCAATGTCCATGAGCTTCAGGTCGTACTCGCTGATGCGGTCGTTCTCGGAGCTCTCAAACACCAGGTTGAGCGAGTCGGGCGCGTCGTCGGCCTTGAGCGTCAGGATGTCCTCGTTCTGTGCGGCGCGGAGCACCTTGGTCAGGCTGGTCAGGTTGACACCGAGCGCGACGTTGCGGTCGCAGCGGTACGGCGAGAAGCCCTCGGCCTTGAGCAGCATCGACACCAGCGCGACGTGGCTGTTGTCCATGGCCTGCAGCGCAATACCCGAGTCATTGCAGTCAAAGTTGCAGTCCTGCACCAGATCCTTGATGGCGTCGACGACCTGGAATGTTAGTAAGGGAAGCTGGCGGTAGAGATAGCAGTAGAGCAGTAAAACTCAAGCATACCTTCTTCAGGATCGAGGCCTGCTCTAATCTTGCTTCCAACATTGTGGCGGTTTGGTTGTGTGAGGGTATGAAGAATAGAGTTGATTGTTGATGAGTGAAGAGGAAGAGAGAAAGAAGCGGTCAGAGAGCTGCAGCGAGGTGGGTTGTAGAGAGTTGGATGGAGGGGAAATGAGGAACGAAGAACGAAGAAAAGAAGAAGAGAGAGAAAGTGACGACACGATGCTGCGGGAAGGAGCTACAGGTAATAAGCCTACGCACAATACCCAATCTAGCTGCACACGACACGCTTGCCCTTTGCTCCTACCCTCTTTCCCTTTTTTCCCTCTTTCCCATTTTCGCGTTTTTCGTACTAAGACGCGTCTCGCTGTTTAATTGAGCCTGACGCGGGGCTGCCTGGTGGCGCTCCCTTGGTTAAGTGCCCCACGTGAAGACGTGACGTGAAGCAGCTTGGCCCTGAGCTGAGCACCACTGCTCTGTAAAAGGCGGTTGATTGGTTGTGTCTGACGCGGCGACATGCAATCTAATATTGATAATGCAATCGTTCAAAAGCTGTTTACTTTCACATGCGATGGCGAGAATCATGAACAAAGAAAATACAGCACTATTTGTACAGCTCGCTATTTGACTAAGCAGGCGTTTGACCTTCTCGTCTCGACTTCTATGATACAACAGGTGAATACATGAACAAGCGAAGAGGAACAGATAAACAGATATGAAAGTACAATTGAATTAGACAATAACAGAAGCTGTGCCGTTGGTGGCCATGATACCCGAGAAACGCCATATAGTAAAGAAAAATCATGTGAAATCCAACCGTCGAGAACTGACGAGGCCATGCAATAGATGTGAAAAAAATGGACAAGAAACGAAGAGAAAAAACAAAAGAAAGCAAAAGAAAGTAAAAGAAAACAAGCAAAAACACGCACGCAATATTAGCTCATGATCATAAGGTGTTGCGGTTTCGGTCAACCGCCAGCTCCGTTCGGCTCAAGGGACTACCGCCTGCATCGGCCCGCATGCCCTTGGGGCGCAGGTTAATCACCATCTCCAGCTCGCGGAGCATGCCACGGCTGGCATCGGCCTGCTCGCGCGCCTCGGCCCGCCGCTCGCGGTCTTCCTTCATCTTGGCTATCCGCTCGTCGCGCGAAAGCAGGCTCTTGCGCTTCGACGCCGGCGGCAGCGACACAGCTTCAAACACCACTTCCTCGTCCGGGTCACCCACAGTGCTGCCTCCAAGTGGCGAGCCGCCTGTGAGTGCCCGTAGTGCATCCTCAGCAGTGCCGCCGCCATCTTCGCCAACAGTCGTCAGGCCGCTGAAAGATGTTGTGGGGGAAAGCAAGGCACTAAGCGACGAAAGCCTCTTCTCGTTACGGTCGATGCCCGACGCCAGAGCCGACTTTCCTTCCTCCCACGCCTGAATGAGCAGCTTCAGATCCTGGCCAATCGACTCGTACTGCAGTAGCAGGCTCGGGCCGAGCTCTGTAATGTCGTCAGCCTCGTTAAGAGATCGGTCTGATTCTTCACGCAGTAGAGCCAGTTTGGCCTGCAGACCGCGAATACCCGTCGACAGCGAGTTCAGCTTGCCTAGCTGCGACCGCCAGCGCTCGCGGCCGGGAGACAATGGAGCCTTGGGCGTCGACATTTGTGGAAACGTCTCTGCCTCACCCAAGAGGTTGTGTAGACGTCCATACCCAACACGTGTCGACTCGTTCAACACCCGGAGACCCTCTACGGCAGTGGTCCAACGCAGCAGATCCGCCTCGTCGCCAGTCGCCTCAAGGGCAAGCAGACTGCACAGGAAGATCTTGCGAATGGTGTGGAAGCGTGCCGCTAGGATGGTGAGTGTCCGGATCGAGTCAGCATCGTCAAACTCGGCCTCGCTGAAGCCCTGCATGGCATCCGACACATCAAAGTCGGTAATGTCATGGACGTGGAAGTACATCTCGAGGTCAATCGGCTCGGCAAACCCTCTCACGACATTGGCCGCCTGGATGTACTTGGGCAGCGCCTCGGCAAAGTAGCTCCGGACTGCTTTCCGGATCCGCATGCAACGCCGCGATTGGCTGTGGTCGTCCATGCGGCTAATCGGCGGAAGTGGTGCGCTTCTAGGGAATGCTGTTAGCATGATCTCATCTCAAACTTTCATTTGGCGCTTCAACCTGGCTGGAATGCGAAACTTTGATGGGCTGCATTCTTGACAGCTCAAGGCACTAGAGCAGCCCAATTTCGTCTTCCGTCTCAGATGACGAGACCAGAATGTAGCTGTAGAAAAAAACTTTACTTACATTCTGTAGCCTCTCGACACAAGCTCCACCTCCTTGATGAAGGAAATGGCTGCACTGGCCGCGCTGTCAAAATCAAGCGACCGTGTGACAAAGGACTTGACTTCTGTCAAAGCCGACTGTCTCACATAACGCAGCCACTGCTGCCGGAGGTAGACATTTCCCACAGCCACGGAGCCCGCCAGAAACACAACACCAAAGAAGAAGCGCTTCTTCGTAAGGTGTGCAATGCCGCCAATGTAGACCCAGTGGATGGCCCAGGCGAAGACAAATGCGCCAGCCACGGCCACCACAACTCCTGTAGCTGTTGGCGCGTGCGGATCAAACGTATCCTGTAGTGAGGCGGCGATATTCGTGCTGCTGCTGTTCTCCTCGTTGTTGCTGTCCGGGCGTAATGACGGCTGCTGCTGGCTGAGAGTTGCTGCTCCAAGCAGATGTGATGTGATGATTGTGTAGCGAAACTTTTCCAGAAACTGTGCATTGTCGGCACGGCTGATTGTCGATGCGACGGCTCTCTGGTTCTGTTAGTAGCTGCCCGCCAGATCGTGGCAAATAGTGTAGACGTACTGAATAGCGGTTGTTGATTGTAGATGATATTGATGAGCTGCGTGTATGGCCGTCGACGCGGAGCGGGTTGGGGATCTTGTTGCGGAAGCGTTTCCTCACCATCGGGCGGCCGACGGGTGCGAAGGAGGGGGACGGTGGGCTCGGAGGCGGCGTGTCTACGCCATTCTGGCTCGGGTTGTTCGATGTCTTGCGTTGTCGGGGTTGCTGGTCCGGTGTTACAGGGAGCGCAGAGCTGGACCCCGTTGCGTTGTCGGACTCGCCATCGGAATCAGGCAGCAGCTCGGCGGCCGAAGTTGAGGGCGTTATCGTAGACACCCACTCAAGAGGCTCGCTTTGTCCTTCGTCTATTGATATAGGAAACCGGTTAGAACGTCGTCGTGACATTTTGATGCGACATGAAGTTTGGTGCGCATTAGGAAAAGAAGGAGAATAGAAGATATACCTCTGAGATACTCTGCCAGAGGACTCTCGTCGTATACAATAGTCTCCATGAGAGAATCGGGTGTCGGGTATCTTGTGTCAGGTGCGCACAAGGAAACGGCGCATTCCCTTTGTCCAACGGCGCAAGATGGCTCGCAGGTTTGTGTGCGTGATAGGCTGCGAATGCGCTGGACTGGCCTGATTAGGAGGTGTGGCTGGTGGGTGACGAAATAGTGTATGGTCGATAAAAGAGCGACAAAGGGACAAAGGGTAGTGACTTGGCAGGCTCCTAGTGAATAGCTGCCGCTGTGTTGGCGGGAGCCTAACAACTGACGTCGATGGTTCGGGGTGCTGTGCTGTTACGTCGAAACAAAAGCTAGGGCAAAGACGGAGGCGAAGTCGAGAAAGCGAGCGAGCGAGAACGAGATTGTTTCAAGAATACAAGAGAACGAGAGACAGAGAATGGGAGATAGGCCGTGCAAGATGGTGTAGGGACGGCGGGCTACTGCTTTGCCATGTGACGGGCTTTTGGCTAGTAGTATGCAGCTAAAGAGGTGTAGTGGATGAACGACGACGGTACGGTGTGGGTGCGAGGGTAGCGGCGGTGGTAGTCGACTCGAGATTGAGGTTGAAGTTGAAGATGGAAAGTGAGAGAAAAGAGGCCGTGACAAGATGCAGCAGTCTCAGAGAAGTTGTATGACTGTCGCACAACGCTTGGCTAGATACGGAGGCAGGAGGTGTCCTTGGTCCTTTCTGTTTTCGGTTGTTTTGATATTGTCTCTCGGTGGGTATGGACTATGGATATGGGCTGTGGCTATGGATGGCGAGCAGGTGGATAAAGGGGATACGATGAGGAAGGAACGAACTGTCGACGAGATGTAAGACATGAAATGGGTAGCTTTGCAAATGCATTAAGCAGGCACGAAGTCCAAAAGGGCAAGAACTGCAAGAAGAACTGCAAGAACGATGAGCAAAAACAATGAGAGAAGAAGGGGCGACCTGCATGCTGGGTCTCTCCTTCTCTTTGTTTTCTAATTACTGCTTTGGATAAAGGGAAAACGTGATAGCAACAGCATAAACGACGTATCTCGCGGAAAGTGCGGTGCGGAGTCTCGTCGTATTGAAGATTGACTACTTTGTATCTTATTTATGATTATTGAGGATTGCTGCATGTACCTTGTTTGTATCATACTGGCCTCTTTTTCCTGTTCGGTCGCGCCTTCCCTGGGAAATGAACACCAGCATCGCCAAATTAAGCTACATGTAAAGTCGTATGCACCAGCAAATGCAGCAAAAGGAAGGAGCGACCTGGCTTGTGCGCGCTACTCCGCACAGATTGCAGACTGCAGATTGCATATTACAGGGGAACAGTGGTCCCCAAGGTTCGTCATGTTTGTTGTTTTGCGGCGTGTACTGAGTAAGGGTACTCGGGGTGTTGTCGTGACCCGTAGTATTGCACCGAAGCTGCAAGGAACAGACGTATTGCGCTGAAAAGGACAAAGTACAGTACGACGTATCCGGACTTCAGACCAAACGCCCCAGCGAAAGAAGAAACAGGAGGAAGGAGAGCCCCGGCCACTGGGAGGCATTCTCAGCCAAGAGCAGGCGCGACCCACAACAGAAAGACAAAGACAGCACTAGTCCCAGGTGGGAAGCCTCCATAGGGTCCACCGCATGTCCAACTCTAACCAATCATATAGCCTCGCGTGGGCAAGCTTTCGTTTTCGGTGTGCTCCGTGGCAGGTCCAGCTCCATCGGGATTCAGGGCATCGTGCAACGGACGGGACAGATACGGCCACGACCACGACCGACTACCGCATCACCCGACACCACCCAATTCAACAGACACCCTGAAACCCAGCCTGCAGCTTCAACATCAACAGCCGCCACGATGTCGACCACCGAGCGCGAGTTCCAGATCGAGCCCCTCGTCCAAGAGTCTCTTGTCCACAACACCAAGGTACGTCAGCATCACCATTGTGGCATATCAGGGCAGACCGAATAAGAAGAGCCTACTAACACTGTGATAGACCTTGACAAACATCCAGAACCTCACAGCGTCACTATGCGGCGTCGGTGCTGGCATCCTTGGCCTTGAGTCCTACAGCGGCTTCCTCTTCTACATTGCCTTTTCGCTCATCACGACCGCCCTCTTTTTCGTCTTCCGCGTTGTCTCGGCATCCATGGACCTGCGTGCCGCGGGCAAGGATATCAATGTGCTGGACACGGGTGCGTTCTTCCGCAGCCCGATCGAGTTCTGGACCGGTGGCCTGATGAACGGCTTGGCGGGCTACATCTTGACGTGGACACTGTTCTACGGCCTGGTCAGGGCATAAGCGGCGGCGGCAGTTTGGACAATGAAGCAGTTGGATACCGAAAGAGGGACATTAGTCATAGAGCGAGCATTGCATTTCCTGGTCTTTCTCGTTGGGCGTTATGGGCATTGATTACATTTACTCACTCAAGAATATAAAGCAATTCTTCAACGGCATGGTGATAGTAACGACGTGAGTCTTGAACAATAACAACAGATTGGGGCATCTATGGCTGTGTGATACCAGCAATCATATCCAAAGAATGTAACACAGTAAAAGCACAAAAACTCATTCAACCCAACAGCGAATAGACAAAATATTACCAAAACAACAACAAGCATAAATCATGATGCACGTAATAAGACTGGCGGCACCAGATCCTCTGCAATCTCATGTCACTTGCCAGAGATCGCCACCACATTGCCCACAAACCCGTCCAGCACGTCTCCTTCCCGGCTGGCACCTTCGAGAATGACAATCTTGGACCCCAGCTCGACCCATTCACGGCTGTATATGATCCTAAGCCGGACGTAGTAGCCCTCTGACTTGTTCTCGGCCGGGTCAGATCCAGAAACTGTGGCGTCTATGTTGTCTGCCTCTCCACCTTCAGGCCCGAGCTCTGGACGTTGTTCCCATACCTTGGACACTTCAGCCTGTGCTCGGATGCTGGCAACAAAGAACGTCACCAGTGTGATATCGTTGAGACGTCTTATTGCTTTGTCTCTAAAGAAGGCGGTCAGGACCGATGTTGCCTGCATCCCATGGTTGTTGTTGGCGGTAAGCTTATTTGGAACAGCCACGATCATGCCTCGTCTCGGTTCTGGCGGCCACACGACTGGAGTGTTGCCATCCTTTCCAGAAGCTTTGTGAAAAGATAGCCCAAGAGTGCCAGCTTGGTCAACTTCAAGTGACTGGACGCTCAGCCTCAGATTGCGGATACTAACGACCCGTGCTTCGTGCCACTCGCCCTCATGACGAGGCGCTGCAGCTTCATCAGTAGGCACGATTGCAGCATCAAGGGACAATTTACGGAAATCACATTCTGCCAGCTTCTTGTTGGCTGGAAAGGGCCCGATCGTGACCGCTTGGCCCAGCTTAAGCCGACCTAAACGGACGTATCCCGACACAACACAGTCGACATTGGCCTGCCATGGAACACGGCCATTTGCATACGACTCTGGCCTGCTGAATTTGTCTTCGATATGGAATAGTGCCTTGGGCTGGTCCTCTCTGGCCACCACTTCAGGCCGGTCGTGGGTGGAATTCTCTGCTGGAAGTGGCAGCTCACGAAGCAGGGCGTGTACCAGGCCGACGCCATCACCCGTGACAGAGCTTTCCAGTACAACAGGAACCGTCGCACAAAAGTCGCGCGACTGTAGCATAGGAGCTAAAATATCCCGAACCGTCTGAATGTCCTCGCCATAGAGTTTCTCAGCCCGCCCAGGAAGCCTGTGTTTGGACTTGATCAATTGCGGTGTTCGCCCGGCGCCCTTTACAGCTGTCCAAACAGGCGCCAGCAGCCGCTTGAGCGACGCCTTGTTCGTAAGGTCGGATTTTGTGAGCACAATGACCAGCGGCAGGTTGAGCTCAAGACACAGATCGAGGTGGTTCTTGAAGAGAGGGAGACCGGTGCTGTGGTGTGCTGTCCCATTACCATTGCCGTTCCCATGGACAGGGCCGGCTGGATCCTGGAACACGCTTGGGGCGTCTTCAGCAGCACTTATGCACAGCAAGGTCCAGTGTGGCGCCCATCCCACGAGCCCTCGCAGAGTTGTTCGTCTGAAGCGGGGGTGGCCGGCAGAGTCAGTCACGAGCACAAAACGCCCGTGCTTAGCATAGTCGTGGATGCCGAACCAGGACTCAATGTTGGGATTGGCGTAGTTGACAATCTCGTCACCACTGTATCCCATAAGCTCGTGGGTGACTGTGCTTGTCATGCCCGACTCCATCTCGTGTCGGTGCTTGAGAGCATATAGCCGGCCTTTTCCTTTTCCGTCATCATACTCCCCTGTGGTGAGTGCGCCGAGCAGCGTCGACTTGCCTGATCCTGTTGGGCCGGTCAAGGTCACTCTCAGCTGCTCATTGGATCTCGGTGTAGCCATTGGCGTCATGGATTTGAAAAGCGATTCCTCTGCGGAATCCTGTCCCGTCAATGTAGCAGTTTCAGCCTGGTCGAACATCCCAACACCAACAAAAGCCTCAACAACACAGAGGTGTTCCGTCTTTAGGGAAGGCGCTGGGTCCGTCGGTGGCATCGAGGGTGCTGCTTGAGGCTCGCCATCAGTCACGGGGGAGGATTGCTCGTCAGCCACCTCACATTGGCCAACCCAAACAACTCTCTTGATTGCGACAGAGCAGCCAAGGTTGGCTGCCATCCAACGCAAAACACAGATACTTAGATGCATCTCCTGCTTAGTGAGTCCCACGAGGCTGCCGTCGTCAGCAACGCCGATTTGGTACAGTGCTCCCTGCGACTCTTCCAGTCCGGCGACGGGTTTTCCAATCCGAAATTCCATTTCTTTGAGAACATCGTCCTCTGGTAGAACTGGGAGACAGCTCAGGTTCTGGCCCATTACAGATGCATGGTATGGGGTGGATTGACGAAGGCGCCAAAGCAGCTGGGTAGTCAGATGCTGACACCGGTCCTGCCGTGCCTGGCTAGCATTAGAGAGCCCGATGACGCGGGCATGCTGGGGAAACTCTGGACTGGTGTGGCTCTGCGCATGTGCGCCGACGAACTTGTACGCTCGTCTGGGGCGGAGTAGAAGGTGCAGCTTGTACTCGACTGGGCCGTCCTGGGGTTCTGGGATGAGCCGTGCCTCCTCGGCCTCGCCCGTCAATATTTCCTGGCCATTGGCTGAAAAGAGATAAGCGGATGGAGGCACTGAGCCTTCTTTTATTGGCACAAGCCAAGGCGATACCACCTTTATAGGCTCGGGCTCGTATGTGAAGACGGACATTGAGTAGATGCAGGTTAGGGGGCGTGGAGGCTGGAGAGCTTAGATCTTTAATAACAATACTGATGCGTCTAAGAGTAGTAAAGAAATCAGATCAAAAGTATAGTGGAAGGCGTTTGGCATCATTTTGGCTGTGTGGTGGTGTATTGTAGTAATAGCCTGTTGGGCCGGGCTGAAGGTATGTCGATACTGAAATAGTTGTAATGTACGGCGTATAGGAGGAGACGTAGCTGTGGTTTGGATCAAGCACGGATGGACTGTGAGAAGGGCATGGTAACAATGGGACGAAAAGGGTGGTTTGGTGCTGTATATATGTCGACAGTGAAGCTGAAGATGACAGATAAATGCGGTGGTGAAGGGATGCAATCGAGCCCAGTGGTTCTTTCCGGAACGGGACGTAGAGTCAAGCGGCTGTAGTGTGTGGACACGCCACTCGGGGTCGGTGACTCCTTCCCAGACTAGCTACTAACACCATAATAGGAGGGAACGGCCAGACAGCCAAGAGCAGCCAACCGAAGCTACGCGTGAACAAGGCACACCGTGAAGTGACTGCTTTTGACTCATCTCAATTTTGTATATTATTTAAAGGAATCCAAGATGCGCTCTCGATATCAAGTATATTACTCCGCCCTGCGCGACCTCTGTCGATCTGGAAAGATGAGATGTTGTTCGTCATTTGCTACTGATTACTTCCCCCTAGGAAGGAGCGTCGGGCGCGCACCTTCCTCCGCTTCAAGTCTGCTCGCATAACCTAAAGAGGCAGCCACGTAAAGATGCCATCACGTAAAAGGAAGGAAGTTTCTATCTTTTTTGCCTCTTCAAAGCAAAGGAAAGAGCAAGAGCATGCTCTCTTCGTAACTAAAGATTATGTAAGTTCAAGAAACGAAGATGCCTAACACAAAGTTTAGCGCGCCCCTGTCCTATTTTTATTCCGCCCACCTGTGGGACGAAGCGCGGGGCTGAGTTAGCACTGAGTAGCAGTACGGTGAGACTCGCCCCCCTTTTCCCATGCTATTTACAACCCACTAAAGAGGTCCATTACGTTGTGCTAGGCCGCTGTGCTCTCCATCCGAAACCCTTTTTACTCGTGACGAAACGCAAGTCAGACATCGCAACTCTCCTCCTTCATCCACCCCTCGACAATTGATCTCGACTGTTTCCTCCGACAACAGCCTATACAACAAGCCGCTTTCCACCGCATTCTTCCCGTCTTTGCATCTTCTTTGCATCTTATTGAACATTTTCAATCTGATACCTTTCGACGACGACCTCCAAATCAGCCGCTTTCACCCCGACGATCATCGACAGCTGAGACGAGTCCTTTAGCTTGCTCCATCGACATCTCGACAACTATATAAGCCACGCCGGCAGTAGACATCCACAACCGCCAACATGCCTCTCTTTAGCCGCAAGAAGAGCAGCAAGGAGGACGAGAACCCCTATGCCCAGCAGAACCAGCAAGGCGACCCCTACAGCCCACAGATGACGTCGCTTCAGAGAACCCAAGCAGACCTCGGCCTGCCGGTCAACGGCCGTGCAGGACGCCCCGGCCTTCCCAGCGGACCCGGACCCAGAGCTGGCGGCGGCCCGTCTCCCCAGAACAACCAGTCTGCACCGTACGGCGCACCGCCTAGCGGCAAGTCCGGCGCTGGCGGATACGGAGCTCCCCCACAGGGTGGTGCTCCTGGCGCCGGCGGCGGTGGCTACAGTGCTGGAGGATACGGTGCACAGGGCGGATACGGCAACAACAAATACAGCAACAACGGCGGTTCATCCTATGGTAGCGGCCCTTCTCCCTACGACGGACGTCCTCCATCATACAAGAGCACTGCTGACAGTATGACTCCAGGATCTGGCGACCAAGGCGGATATGGCGGCGCCAGCAGACAGTCAGGTGCTCGGCGCGGTGGATACGGCGGTATGGGTGGCAACGAGGAGGCCGACGACTCGAGCAGACAGGCGCTTTTTGGAAGTGCGCCACAGAAGTTTGCAGACCAGGCCGGCCAGGCCCCAGAGACCAGCCGCTCAGGATACGACATTAACAAGGGCTACGGTGCCCCCAGAGACAACGCCGGCGGCGAGGGTAGTGCGGGCGGCTATGGCGACGACCGCGAGCTGACGACCGAGGAGCAGGAGGACGAGGATGTCAAGCGCATGAACCAGGAGACCCGGTACCTGCGTAATGAGACGGACCAGAGTCTGGACCGGTCGCTGATGATTGCCAACCAGAGCATTGAGACGGCGCGCGCGACAATGGCTCGCATGCACAACCAGCGTGAGCGCTTGCTTAATGTCGAGAGCAACCTGGATGCTGCGTCCAACCACAACAAGATCGCCGAGCACCGCGCAGCCGAGCTGAAGCACTACAACCGCAGCATGTTTGCCGTCAAGGTCAACAACCCCTTTACATCGAAGCAGCGCGCCGCCGCGCAGGCACAGTCAGCGCTCGACGAGCACCGCGCACAGCGTGACCAGCGCGAAGAGACGCGCCGTCTGGCCTACCAGAGCACACGGGACGCCGAGCAGCAGTTTGACAAGCTGGACAAGGCGATTGTGCAGGGCCGGCAGCTGGGCCAGTCCAAGACGGGCCAGTCGAGCAAGTTCAACCTGGAGGATGACGACGAGGAAGATATTGCCATGGAGCGTGGCATTGACAACAAGATGGGCCTGCTGGAGAACGCCGTCGGCACGCTGAACCTGACTGCCAGGGCGATGGGCGAGTTTGTCGAGGACGACCTGGATCACATTGACCGCATTGCCCAAAAGGTATGTTTACTCTTCTTCGTTTTATACTTTCTGCAGTTACTAACATCACACAGAGCGACGCCGTCGACGACCAGGTGCGTGCCAACCGGTACAGACTGGAGAGAATCGAGAAGCGCGGTTGAGGGACATCCACAAGGGTGGTTGTGTAATAGATGTTGGGTGTTGTCAGTTGAATATCATTGATTGTTTTATCTTTTAAGTTTACATAGCAAAAGCTGCTTCGCGTGCATTTCATCCTCATCGTTATCATTCATCCTTTGCTATCGTCATTCTTCAGTGCTTGTAATAGATGAGAAATGGTCATAAAAATCGATGGAAATTGCGTCTTATGATGGTATTTGTGAAATCTACAACAAATTCAGAAAAATTCATGATACTCGGTTAAAATTGCAAAAGAAAAGAAGTATAGGAAAACAAATAAAGGCCAAATTAGATGTGTTGGGTGTGCCGTTAAAAGTGGTCACGTGACCCATATAAGCCCATATTTGAAGCTCTAAAATTGAGATTTCACGATCATGTCAATGAGCACACTTTTTGTCGTTTCTCATCTCACAACCAACCAACACAAAACATGTCTACTGAATCAAAACCAAAACACAAAAAGGACGCGAAAAAGTCCAAGCATCTTTACAAGGTCGGAAATGGCTTTGTCGACCTGGACTTTTTCATGAACGGCGGCCCAAAAAAGGACAAGGACGACAAGGAGACTGCCGATGCGCCAGAAGACGCTGACGCCGACACAAAGGAGGAGGAGACGAAATCTGAAGACGAGGCCAAGAAGGACTCATTCAAGAATGGAAGCAAACATCTAGTGGACCGCAAGCGGCGACGAGATGGCCAGCCTGCCGGGCGGCGGCGCAAGGACGATGCCATCTTTGGCGACCCATCGCTGTTTGCCACGCGCAAGGCACTGCCCATCTGGGACAGCCGCAACGAGATCCGTGACACGCTAGCAGCCAGCGACGTTCTCATTCTGGTTGGTGAGACGGGTTCCGGTAAGAGTACGCAGGTGCCGCAGTACCTGTGCACGGAGCCCTGGTGCACCGGCCTCGTGGCCATTACGCAGCCGAGACGAGTCGCTGCAACGACACTGGCCAACCGCGTGTCGAAGGAGATGGGCACGCCGCTGGCGGGCCTCGACACCAACGACCCCAACGCGCGCGGCCGCGTCGGCTACTCGGTGCGTTTCGACCACAAGGTGCCCAAGGGCACCAAGGTCAAGTTTCTGACTGAGGGTATGCTGCTGCAGGAGATGGTGCGCGACCCGGCACTGAAGCAGTACAGCGCCATTATTGTCGATGAGGTGCACGAGCGGAGTGTTGACGCGGACCTGCTGCTGGGTTTTCTGCGGCAGATCCTGCAGGCCAGCAAAGAAGGCGGAAGCGAGGCGGACAGCGAGGTGCAGAAGCGGCAGCGTGGCGACAAGCCGCTCAAGGTTGTCGTGATGAGTGCCACGGCCGACGTCGAGAAGATTAGCAACTTTTTCACAACACAAACCGACGCCAGTGTCACGATCCAGTCAAAGCAGAGCAAGGTCGACGTCCTCTACATTCCCGGCCGGCAGTTCCCTGTCGAGCTGATCCACACGCCCAAGCCCGTCGAGGACATTCTGGACGCGCTCGTCAAGAACGTCTTCCAGGTGCATATCCAAGAGCCGCTGCCCGGCGACGTGCTGTGTTTCCTGTCGGGCCAAGAAGAGATTGACGCGGCCAAGCGGCTGATCGAGGAGCGCGCAGCGACGCTCGCATCCAACGTGCCCGGCATCGAAATCTGCCCGCTGTACGGTCAGCTGTCGATGGAGGCGCAGAACAAGGCGTTCCAGCCGGTGTCGCGGCCGTTTACGCGCAAGGTCGTCCTGGCCACCAACATTGCCGAGACGTCCGTCACGGTTCCTGGTGTGCGCTATGTGATTGACAACGGCAAGGCCAAGGTCAAGATGTTCCGTGCGCGCCTGGGCCTGGAGTCGCTGCTGGCCAAGCCCATTGCTAAGTCGTCTGCAATCCAGCGTGCCGGTCGTGCCGGTCGTGAGGGCCCCGGCAAATGCTACCGGCTGTACACGGAGGAGTCGTTCAACCAGGAGCTGGCACCGATTGAGTTGCCCGAGATCCTACGTATCGACATCCTGGGAGCCGTCCTGACAATGAAGGCGCGCGGCATCGACAACACGTTTACGTTCCCGCTAATGGACGAGCCCGACGAGGACCTGATGGAGAAGTCGCTGCTGCAGCTGCGCCGCCTCGGCGCGCTGGCCGACGACGTCAGCATCACCGAGGACGGCAAGACAATGGCGCTGCTGCCTGTGTCGGCGCCGTTTGGCCGCGTGCTGCTGGACGCCGCCAAGGTAGGCTGCCTGCTGGAGGCGATTGACATTATCGCGTGCTTGACGTCGGGCGATGACATTTTCATGCGGCTGCAGTCGGAGCAGGACCGCGACGATGTCGAGGAGTACCGCAAGGAGCTGTTCCGACGCGAGGGCGACCTGCTGACGTACCTGACGGCGATCCAGCGGCTGGTGGGCGAGAAGAGCACGCAGTGGAAGTCGTGGTGCCAGCAGCGGCGCATCAACCTGCGCAACATGCGGCAGGCGCTCAACATTCGGCGGCAGCTGCGCAGCATCTGCGTGCGGCAAAAGATGATTGCGGCCGAGGACGTGCCGACGGCGTCGGACGAGCAGCTGGAGGACTTTGTGCCGCTGCCGCCAGACCGGACGGACGCGCTGCTGCGGTGCTTCCTGAACGGCTTCGTGCTGAAGACGGCGATGCTGGCACCGGACGGCAGCTACATCACGACAGAGGGCAAGCATGTGGTGGCGGTGCACCCGTCGAGTGTGATGCACGGGCGCAAGACGGAGGCGATCATGTACCTGGAGCAGGTCTTTACAACCAAAAACTATGCGCGCAAGGTGAGCGCCGTCCAGAGCGACTGGATCATCGATGCGCTGAGATCGCAGCAGGTGTAGTCAAACATACTTGTTGGACTGTACATTATTTACATTCAAACCATATAGACGGATCATATACCCTATACATGTAACTATTCAGACTGGTGTTGTCCTTATTTTGTATTTATCATTGCCGCGTAAATATCATCTTCATCTATCCAAACTATGCTGCCTCTGTCTTGGTCGGGTCGCCACCCTCGTCGCCGCCACCGTCTGTCCGGTGCTTTTTAATCGCCATCATCAGCTCGTACAGCTGGCCGACTTGTTGGTCTGATTATTAGTATATCTGCCATACGTTGTTCTCATAAATACTGACCATTCATCTTGGCCACTTTCTGGGGATCCAGCTTATCGCCGACCCATGCATCGCCCTCAATCTTTTGCGCATACAGCTGCCACTCCGTCAGGAAGCCAATCAGGTGCTGTGCATTGTCCACCTTGCGGTGCGCGCGAAACTCGGCTTTGATGTACTCGTCACCGAGCATGCGCATCTCCGTCGGCAGATACTTGCGGTGCGCGCGCAGCAGTCGGCGGTACAGCGGGATGGGCGGCAGCAGGGCCATGGGCTCGGGGCGCAGGCCGGCACCCTTGGGGCGCGCCGCCGAGGCTAATAAACGAACAGACGGTCTCATTTTGAAGATGATGACTGTATAGAAATCAAAAGAACTTCGTCCAAAGGGACGATGTTGCTGTGGTGAGCCGAGAATGAAAACTCGCGATGTGTGGGTCGCCATACTGGCACAGTCCACACACGGCCCACACACTGTGTATATAATAGCTTGCTGCATTCACCAACAAGTCATTGTTCCTTGATTATTCTGATTATATTCTTTTGTATTATTTAGTTTCATGTGTTCAAGAAGAGCCTTCTTTGTGTATTGGGTATCATAACATCATTATCTCGCCTGCTTTTGCATCCATCACATCTTCTTGTCGTCCTTCTCCGACGGTTGCAGCGTCTTCCGTGGCCACTCCGGGCAGATATCAATGCTCTCGCGCGGCCAGACAAACTCGCAAAATAGGAACAGCAGGTAGTCGATCACGACACACAGACAAAACAGCTTGCCTGCCCAGGTGCCGCAGCCGTAGTACCGCTTGAGCCGGTCAATCAGCGCAAAGCTCTGCACACCCGACCGCCCGCGCGTTGCACTCCATGTGCCGCCGCCGCCTGCACCCGCACCGCCCGCCAGGTCGTACCCATAGAACTCGGCCTCGCTGATGGCGCCCGTGATGCCATTGTACACGCGCTCTGTGCGCGCCGCCACGTTTGTCCACGAGTACATGGCCTTGACCTGGTCGTGGAAGCGCTCGGTGCGCACCTTGTTTGCGCGCAGCTCGGCAATCGCACGGCCCGTTGCGGCCACGAGGTCGTCCTCCTCGGGGCGTGCAAATTGCGTCATGTGTGACGGCAGCACTTCGGGAATACCGCCGACCTGCGTGCACACGACGTACAAGCCGCAGCTGGCGGCTTCGACAATGACGGTGCCAAAGGCTTCTGTCAAGCTGGGGTGCAGGTAAATGTGGCCGCGCACCATGACGTCGCGCACATCCTCGTGGCGCACGGGGCCAAGCATCTCGACGCGGTCCTGGAGGACGTTTTGCTCAATCATCTGCTTAAGATCAATGGCTTTGGGTCCCGAGCCGGCAATAATGAAGCGCGTGTTGGGGTGATTCTCAAGGATGCGTGGGATAGCAGCAACGAGCAGGTCGGTGCCCTTGTTGTAGAAGAGGCGCGAGATGACCACAATCGTGATGGGGTCGTGCGGGCCCAGCAGGTGAGCGGGCGTCGGCGGCGACGCATCGTGGCTCACAAACGACGGCTTTGGTGGCGATGCATTTGGTTCTGAGGACACTGGCGGCGGCAGCTGCTGTGATGAAAGTGTTTGTGTTTGTGTCTGCGTCAGTGTCTGCGCCTGTGTCTGTGTCTGCGACTCTTTCTGCTTGCGCTTCTGAGTCGTCGCCGCGTCCTGGCTTAGATGCCGCTGGTGCTGCCGGTGGCGGTACTCGTTGTGCAGGTGCTCCTGCTCCTCGGGCGACAGCGGCTTAAAATTCTCGGCCACGACGGCATTTGGAATGACCGAGACCATCAGCGGGTCGAGCGACGCGCGCAGCACCGTGTTCTCCTTGCACGTATGACTGACGCAAATGACGTGGTCGACGTCGGAGAGGGCAAACTTGAGCAGCTTATTGGCGAGGATGCTGCTGGCGTCGGCAAAGCCAAAGAGCGAGTGGTCCGTGTAGACAGTGCGCAGGCCCATGGTGCGCGCGTGTAAAATAGCCTCGTGGCACAGGCTGCTGAGACTGGCGTGGCCGTGGACAATGTCGATCTGCTCGCGCAGGACAATGTTGCGGAAGACGGGGAAGAAGGAGAAGACGGTGGGAAAGGTGGTTGAGCGGTAGATGACTAGAAAAGGCACGTGGTACACCTTGATGCCATTGGTGAGATAGCGCACGCCCTTGCGGTCGGGGTACTCGTGGGTGATGATGATGACCTTGTGGCCGCGGTCGACGAGCTTGGACGAGACCTGGTAGATGTGGCTCTCGACGCCGCCGGGCTGGGGGAAGAAGAAGTCGCTGACCATGGCGATGTTGTACGTTCGTCGGGCCATGGTGGGCAGTTGGGTCCGCGAGCGGACAGCCTTGTGTGGTGATTGTGGTGGATGTAAGTGAAGCTGCTCAATGTCAAGCTCGATTGAAGCTTTTCAGATTTGGTGACATGACGTTAAGCGAGTAGGCGACGCGGCACAGTAGCGCACGGACCACGTGATTTCAGGGGCCCGATGTGCTAGCGTGTTAGTGTGGTCAGCTTAGCACTGTCGATTCAGGTTTAGTGCTGTGACACCCCTAAGCTACTCAGATCTGGGGTTACTACAGTACGGGGTATTTACTCCGTGCCATCATGGCTCGCTTGAAGAGAGCGGAACAGAAACGGCAAGTCGTAGTAAGTGAGATGCATAGCTGCATAAAGTGAGGTATTTTGGGGAATGCCATGTACGAAGTAGTCATTTATCGTTTATATACAAAAGCCGCAGGAGCGGGTGTATGTTGAGGTGGAAGCCAAGAACGCAGAAGAAACAAATATGTTACAGAGAAAAGACTAGAGAACAAGAAAAGAAAGGAAGAAAAAGAAAAAAAAAGAGAGAAGATCAAATATTAAAAAATCCAAATATACAAAAATCCAAAAATATGCGACAATCCGGTCCTGCCTATTGCGTTGCGCATGCAGTCTACAGACTCTCGGTCATGCCTTCCGCATTCGACACGCGGATCGTGTTCGTGTCAGCTGAACTCTTGTCCAGCTGCTTTAAAAGGTGGTCCGCCGCCCAGTCTGCAACGTTGTCGATTGCAATCGTCTTTTTGAATTTTGGCAGTCCCTTGTTCTCCCAGGCATCGAGGAAAAGGTTGCGGTACGGTACGACATTCATCATGGCGCCCGACAGAATCAGAGCATCGCATTCCGGCTTGCACTTGCGTGACATTGCCAGCGGCTTGACGCGGTCGACAAAGTCGCTGGCGGCATCTTCCAAAATTGAGAGGGCCTGCTGGTCGGGCTTTTCTGTGCTGCCCGGAGCATAGTGGCTCGGAAAGGCCAGCCTGGTGACGACACGTGAGATCTCGGCGATCTGGTGCTTGGGTGCGCGGCCGGCGCTGTGGAGAATGCGCGGCAGCAGGTCTTCGGGGTGGGCATTGCCCATGCTGGCGCCGAGTGACGCAAGCACGGCCTGTTCAAGAGGCGACGCCTGCATCAGGGGGCAGTCCAAATGTGTGGTCTCGACCTCATCTTCATCATCACTCTTCAACCCATCGGTGCCGTCGTCACGCAACTCCATATCAACAAGGACGGCCTGAATCGCACGCTTGCCGATATCAAAGGCGCTGCCCTGGTCGCCCAGGAGGTAGCCCCAGCCGCCAGTGCGGCCGGCATACACAACCTCGCCTGTCTTGGGACATCTGCGGAAAGAGACCGAGACCGAGCCGGTGCCAGCCAACACTGCCAGGCCACCCTGCAGGTCTGTGCCGATGCAGGCCGCCAACAGGACGCTATCACTTGTCAAGCGGAGAGTACCATCACGGAGTGAGACAGACAAGAGCGTCTCAAGCCGGATTGTGAGGGCAGCGGGGTTGAAGGAGTAGTGGAGGCCAGCTATGCCTGCCCAGACACGAGCGAACCGGGGCATTGTGACTGGGCCGAGCAAATGTTGCGGCAGGGTACCAGGACTACTGCGCAGACGAGCTTCCCGAAGCTGGGCCACTGCCTGCAGCGTAGCACCCCTAATCTGAGCGACGAGGTCATCGGGGGTAACACAGTTGATATTGCATGCACCCGTCTCGGCATGTGCAACCTCTCCCGCCCTTGAGGCCACAGTGACCTTGCAGCGCGTGCCACCACCGTCAATGACAAGCACAAGGTCGTTGCTCTTATCACATTTGGCATGCTGTTCCGACAGAGCCGAGGGTTGTGAGGACAACTGGAGGAAACGGTGAAAGTGCCCTGAGACGGACTTGAGGCGGGCTTGTGCGGTGGCCAGATCAAGTCCAGACACGGCGACAGCACAGGCCAGTTTGACGCTGTTACCACAGAGGAAAATATGAGTGTCGATTTGTGTCTCTGTTGCATCTGCTAGGCGCTCCAATCTTTGCACGCAAGTGTTTGTTGCATGTGCAGGGTCTTGTGTGCTGTCGGCAACGGGGCTATAAAGAAGATATGCAGGGCCAGTGCTGCATATTTGGCTGAGGATACGGCGTCCACGCACACGCAGCTTGTTGTTGCGCACGCGGACATCGAGCATGAGACCCCGGTATGTCTTGCCGAGCTGCACCATGGTGCAAGTGCTGATCATGTTGAGGATTTGCTTAGCAGCCGTGCCGGCCTTGAGCCGTGTGCTTCCAGACACAAACTCGGCACCAGTGAGAACGGTGACAAGGTACTGGACACCCAGACGGCCGAATGCAGATGGTTGGCAGTTGGTAATTCCGGCGGTCAGGGCGCCTGCACCACGTGCTTGTTTGAGAGCGCCGAGAACAAAGGGTGTTCTGCCTGATGCTGAAATGCCAATGACTGAGTCGAGTGAGGTAGGCTTCAGAGCCATGAGAGCGTCGGCACCATCAGCCTCAAAATCCTCTGCACTTTCGCGGGCCTGCACGATGGCACCACTTCCGCCGGCAACGAGTGCTTGAAACTGTGAGGGGTCGGCCGAGAACGTGGGCTGCAGCTCGGTGCTGTCCATGTATGCCACACGGCCGCTGTTGCCGGCACCGACATAGAAGATACGGCCGCCGGCCTGGACCCGCTTCACGAGTGCATCGACTAGGGCGGAGATGATGGGCAGGGCTTCAGCTATGGCAGGGATGACACGAGACTCGCGCTCGAGAAACTCGGCACAGAGGTCGGACGTATTGAGAGTGTCGATACGGTCGGCCCAGGCGGAGTCGGAACCTTCTGTCTGAAGCTGGCCCAAGTGAGCGGCATCGGCAGGCTCGCTGGTGGTGCTAGGCAGTGTTGATGAGGGAGGCTGCCGGTCCATGGTACTTGATGATGTGGTTTGGGAGAGGGTGTGGAGGGGCTGGCCATGGACAGAGCCGTCTTTATGTTCATGCCGAGGTTGATGTTGGCTGTTTTGATTTTGGGGTTGATTTTGATACTGGCTGACGTGGCAGACCTGACCAAGACTGTCTTTGAGACAGCTGCTATCTAGACGGGCGGCAGAGCGGCTAAGGCCGGGCTGGTCCGTGCTGTTCTGCCTCGAGCGAGAGGCTCGGTCAATGTCAGAGTGTGTGTGGACGTGCGCCGCAACAGGCTCATCGAGGCCTGCATGGCATAACATGACTGCAGCGAGCATAATTAGCTTGCTGCCGAGGCTGTGGCGGATGCACTGGTGCAGAAGTGGTGCAGAATCTGTGCGGAAGTGCGGTTCTGCGGTTCTGGCGGTTTTGTTATATTTGTTTGGCGATTTGTTTCCTTTTGTTTCCTTTTGTTTCCTGTTGCTTTGTTTCTTTTTGCAGGTGTGCGTCTTCTTTGGGATACGTGCAGCAGCGTTGTTTTCTTTTTGATCCTTTCCAAGAATATATGATTAGTTATCCGGGACGTTGGGACCGGGTGTATGGTAGTCCGATGCTGTGCTATCGATCAGGTATATCCTATATGTTGGCGGGAATGGGGTGCCACGTTGGTAGGGGAGGAGGATAGGCCCTTGCGAGGGATCATGATATGATAGGGTGCGAGGGGTATACAGGGTATATATGGGGGGGTGACAAGCAAGTGATGCGACGAAGAGAAGAGAAAGAAAAGAAAACGAGCGTGATGCAGGCGAATGGGATGGCGAGACGGGAAGCTGTGGATGACGGAAGCGGAAGCTTAGGACCAAACGATGTCTCCGCAACGGAAGCCGGCTGATTGATAAAGGGCGAGAGAGCCAAGCCAAGACCACGAGATGCGTGGAGGAGGCAGAGGATGTGAGTATCGAGACCCGAGTATGGAGACCGACAACGGTGGGACGAGACGAGGGCAAAGCAGTGTGATTAGGGTTGAAATTGAGTTTAAAATTGGCGGGAGAAGAAGAAGAAGAAGGAAATAGAACAAAATTTGAAGAGAAAGAAAGAGAATACAAAAAAGAAAGAAAAAAGAAAGAAAATAGAAAAAAAGAAAGAAAGAAAAAAGCAAGAAAAAAAGAAGGAGAAAAAAAACGGAAAAATTAAACCAAAGATACAACCACTGAAAACGACGTTGTAGAGGCCAGGAAGACAAAGAGAGACACGGCCAGCGACACAGCAAGACGGAGAGACAGAGACGGAGATATCCAGCTGGCACGTTGGCGACGGTTAAGCAGTGACTTTGATATCCAGGGAGCGTCACCTGGGTTGAGTAATCAAGGCCGGGCGACAACGGGCAGGCGAGACCGGTTGAGCGGGTAGGGCGCAACAACGACCCAAACCAGAGTCAGCGCAACAGCAGTACTGAGTAGCTGCAGCGTGCGGACAGCCTATTCGTCGTGCATGACGTCTACAGCAGCAGAAAGATGGAGCACGGGAAGACGACAAGCCGCGGCTGAGGTTGGGATTAGGAATGAGGAATATTGGAGGTGTGGGTGCTAATTGCTTATTGCGCCTAGAAGGAAAGAGCAGGGGCTGACCAACGGTAGAGAAGGAAGGAGCACCAAGAATGAGCGTATGAACGTGGAAGGAGCAAGGAACAGATGCAGTTGAGTTGCAGTTGAGTTGCCGTTGCAAAGGAAGGAGCAGGAGGGGCAACAGTGATGACGATTGGGACCGGAGAGCAGACGTCAATCTTGCCTTGCCAAATCAGAGTTGGGTTCGCTAACGAATGGCCAAGACAAGCGTATTCTTCTTTTCTTTTTCTAGTTTTTGCAATCATAATTCCGCTTTTGATTTGTCCACATTATTGACAACGTTGGACGTTGCAGCCGGAAGTCGGGTTTATGACGAAAGGAAACATACCACTCTGCAGTAAAATATGGAAGGAACCGAGAAATCAACTAAAGCGGCAAGAGCGTCCGACGAGAAAATCAGCAAATTGCACTAACACCGGATGTCGCAGGGGCCGCCTTCCGCCTCCCGTGCCGGGTGGATAAGGAAGGCCAAGAGTGCAGGATGAAGGAAAGAGGTGATTGCGGTGATTAAATTAATCGGAGATTTAATTGCTTAATTGGGAATAAAGTTTAATGCAACAAAAAAAAACAATTAGGACCCGCGAGACACAGGAGAAGAGGATTATCCCCTAACAATGGGCGCTAGCAGCATGGGGGCGCTGTAGCCCGTGTTTAGACTGCAGCTAAGATCTTTTGCTCTGCAGCAGTGGCTGGCCTACTGGGTAATACTGACTGACTACTGTCGGTCACTGTCAGCCTTTGTTCTCAATCTCACTAAAATTTCGACGGTTTAGATTGTGAGGCTTTTGCTAGACTCGCGTGCTGTTGAATGTGTTTGTTCCAACGTGCCACAGTACTTTGCTATCGCCATTGCATATCGCCATTGCATATCTCCATTGCACTCGTTGCTCGTTGCATTCGACTCATGATCTACTTCGTATCAGTCCTTTCGATCTCATCACATCCCATCACACCTCGCATCCGGGTCACAGATCCCGGGCTCTCTGCCCCCTGCCCCCTGCTCGCTGCCCCCTCCTCCCTCTCCCTCCTATCTGCTATCTATATAGCGCATCACATCGCGGTCACATCATTGTGGTACCGCATCACGCAGCGCGCTGGTCGGTATATAATGAATGCTCTGTCGCTGTTGTGAGCTCGAGTGGCAGAGACTCTACACTGTACTTTGAGAAGAGTAGACAGACGTCGACCTGCCGATCTTGCAGTCATTGATCCATTATTTCATCCCATCTTTATTCTATTACAACACACAATGCCTGCCACCAAGGGCCTGGCGCGCTTCCAGCATGACCCGTGGTTTCAGATCGTGCTTATATCCGTCATCTCGTTCTGCAACCCGGGCATGTACAATGCGCTGACCGGCATGGGCGGCTCTGGCCAGGTCAACAGCACCGTCGCCGCCAACTCCAACGTTGCAACACACGCCGCCACCGCCGCCGCGGCGCTGCCTCTGGTCGGCACTTTCTACAAGTACCTCGGCCCGCGCGTGTCGCTGCTCATTGGCGGCTGGACGTATGCGCTGTACGCCGGCGCCCTGCTCAACTACAACCGCACCGACAACGGCGCGTTTGTGATCGCCGCGGGTGCGCTGCTCGGTGTCGGCGCGGCGTTCTTCTGGGTCGCACAGGGCACCGTCATGGTGACGTACACCGACGACCGCACGCGCGGCCGCGCCATTGGCCTGTTTTGGGTCATCTTCAATCTGGGCGGCGTCGTCGGATCGCTGGCCAGCTTTGGGCTCAACTACCACTCGGCAAAGAGCACGGTGACGGACTCGACGTACGTGGCGTATACCGTGATTATGCTGTTTGGGTGGCTGCTGTCGGTGTTTGTGGTGCCGGCAGAGGCGCTGTCGAGCAAGTACAAGGGCACGCGCGTGGCAGCGAGCGCGCAAAAGGTGACCTTTGCCCACTTGCTGTCGTCGGCCAAGCAGACGCTGCGGATCGTCGTGGACTGGCGCGTGGCGTGCCTGTACCCCATGTTCTTCACGGCCAACGTGTTCTACTCGTACCAGCAGAACAACGTCAACGGCACGACATTCAACCTGCGCACGCGGTCGTTGGACGGCGCGCTGTACTGGCTGGCGCAAATGTTTGGCGGCATTGGCATGGGCGCGACGCTGGACTGGGCGCTGCTGGGCGGCCGGCCGCGGCGGGCTCTCATTGGATGGGCCATTTTGTTGACAACCGGCATGGCCGTCTGGGGCGCGGGCTACAAGTTCCAGGTGTGGGCGGACGACCGTCTTGCCCACGGTTTCAAGCAGGACATTGACTACAAGCAGAGCCGGCTGGCAGCGGGCCCGATGCTGCTGTACTTTTTCTACGGCGCGTACGACGCGCTGTTCCAGTCGTTCATCTACTGGATCATTGGTGCGCAGTCGCACAGCCCGACAGTGAATGCAGTGATTGTGGGTGCGTACAGTGCACTCAAGCCGGCGGGCGGGTCGATGGCGTGGCGGATCAATGCGGAGGGCGCGAGTCCGCGGACGCAGTTTTACATGAACTGGGGCATGACGGCGGGCAGTGTGCTGTTTGCGCTGCCGAGCGTGCTTGCGGTGCGGTCGTCGATTGAAGAGCAGGAGCTGGCGGCGGTGGACGGCGACGACAAGGAGAAGGAGACCAGCGATCCCGAGCCGGTTGACATTGCAGTCAACACTGACGAGAAGGCTTAGCCGAGTGCAGTAGGCAGCATATTGGCACATTGGATACAGCGTGTTTGACAGCAGATAGATACCATGATAGTTACGAATTGCATCTTGCATACTTTGGCTGATATCCACGACAGTGCTATTTGAGATGCAACTACCAACAGCCAAGCTGCCAACCTTGATGTATTTGAGATGCAACTACCAACAGCCAAGACTGCCTACCTTGATGTAACACAGCATTCCTCCGAGAACCAACACCAGACACACGGACACACGGACACACGGACACTGCACGGACTCCCACAGATTTGGTCTGATGTCGTTTGTATGGAGAAGTTAACAGGTAGTCCACTTTCAACAGCTCACCCCAGATCCCCGACTAGCTTGTGTAATAATACGTATTTTTATGTCTAAGATCCTTGTACTTTTGATATGCAGCCTCCAACGGCCCAAGTAGATGAGACGGCTGATCGACGCTATGTCGCGATGGTGGCCGACATCCGATGACCCTGGCCTTGGAGATTATTGACTTTCTTTGGTATTTGATTCATTGTAATGTCTATTGTGTCGTATCTACTATTCTCATTGATTCGTAGTGTTCTTATCACCACCTAGAATCACACCATCTGAGCTCGTCATTTGTCTGCACCTGGTATCTAGACACCCCCAAACACCTGACCTCCATCAACCTCGGCAACTCCAGTGTACAGCCCGTAGAGCGACGTCAGAAACGTCCGCGTCGCAGCAAGCCACGGCTGCTGGCCGGCTGTCGCCTGGCACGCATCGTTGCACACCGCATGGTTCTTGCCGCCCCAGATGACAAATCCTGCCAGTTTCGAGTCCAGGCTTTTCAGGTGCGCCAGCTCGGCCGCCCACAGGTCTACCGGGATAAACGAGTAGTTCCCGTGGTACTGCGGCCACACATACGGAATGACGGGAATCGAGCTGTTGACCGCCGCGGCCTTGCTCAGCGCGCTCGCCAGCGACGCCTTCCACGTCGCCAGCGAGTACGTGTACGTGTACGCCGGCGGGAAAAAGGCCGTCGGCGTGTGGTTGGCGACGAGTGTGCGCAGGTGCCCGTAGAGCGCCGTGTTGGTGTTGCTGGCGAGGCCGTACCAGCCAATGACCGAGTTGGGTGGCAGCACGTCGGCGGCCCAGGTCTGCAGGGTGGCGAGCCAGTCGAGGACCTGGTCGGCGGTGGCGGCGTTGTTGAGGTAGAGCTGTTCGCAGTCGAGCACGAGGGGGTGGCCGGGGTAGACGAGCCACTGGCGGACTGTTGCTTTCCAGGTGTCTGCAGGAGGCAGAGATCCAGCGGCCAACAAGGGCGAGCACACGTAGTTTGGGATCCAGTTGATGCTGGAGGTGCCAAAGCCGATGGAGGTGTTTGTGTAGGCGGTGTTGTCGTAGACGCGGAACGTGGCAGCCGAAACCGAGACCGAGATGGCCGAGAGGCAAGTGAGGAGAGCAGAGGGCTTCATGTCGGATGATGATATCAGTATCAGTTGTCTTGTGATATCTAGTGATATCTAGTGATATGTGATATCTAGTATACCTGTCGCCATGTCAAAGCCATCAAACAGGCTCGTCGCGACTCTTATATTTGCCCATATTTGTCGTCTTTCCTCTGTCTACGCCGTGTATACCCTGTTTCACCTCTGTTTATCCACCGATCAGCATCAACTCGGGCTACACTCGCTAGTTTCTTTGTGGCAACATTCTGCTGTATGTCGTTCGGCGTCGGCCGTGTCTCACCCCTGCCTCGGCTGTCGACGAGGTCAGCCCGGCACTCGTGATGTCTCAATATCGTGATGTCGTGATATATGGTGTCTATGATGCTTCACACATGTCAACACCCAAGTTGATGTCGATATCATGCAGTAGCCCAGGCCAAGCAAAGGATCTCGCTCTCCACAAACTGCTACTCACCGGCTGCGCTTATACGACGGGTCCTTTGCCGACTTCCGCTCATGCAGGTTGCCTTTAGAAGGGAGAATAGAATAAAAGAACACCAAAGGGACGCGGAAGGGACGCGGAAAGGACGTGAAAGGAACGAGGAGACACTACGATGTATCTGCACTCTGTGACCACGCAGCTGCACTTGCTGGATGTCGTCTGTGTCGAGTTATGCTGAGTAAGCAAGAGTGCAGTGATCTCCATTGATACCAACTGCATGCCTTATACCTTGCCACTACTTGCAGCCAGCTGGGCGAGACATTTCAGCACAGATGATCATGCCGATCTTGCCTGTTGCGTCATTCTGCCCTTCTTTGTTCCTTGTCGCATCACAGTCGTATCGTTGCATCGTCTTGGGATCTACTGCTTCCAGCCTCTCTTGGCCCAGCTCAGCTCTACTCAGCTATGCCATGTCGTGTTATGAATATCTTGAAATATCTTGAGTGTTTCAAGTGTCTTCTGGACTCTTCCTGCCATCGTATCCGACTCTCTTTTTCGTGTCCCCGGATGGCACGACATGACGACCTCGCGATCCCGACACGACGACAACCCGTCATCGATCGCGTGCTGTCAAAAGAAACACTTTTAGCATTCAGCCTGACAACGTCAGTGACACTTCTCACCTCATCCCCACCAATTCGGGCAAATTCATGAAAAGAAAGCGTAGCCCTAATACTGCGAACAGCTGGAATCTGAGCGAATACACCCGCTAAACCGCTATATCACCCGCTAAAACGCTATATCACCCGCTAAAACCGCTAAAACCACTACTCCAGCACTCACCACAACGTCACATAAATGTCTGTGATATGGCTGACCACCACCACAACACGCCCCACTCTCGTCATTCTTCTATTTCCTCACATCTCCGTCTCTTTACTTTGTAATTCTCAGTAATTACTCAGTAATACTCTCCGCCTACTCCCCTGTCTACCACCCAGGCCAACCCTGCCCGCGTCTCCATTCCACTGCAGCACAACTCTTCCCTTCCCCAATCTCGGCTCCTTCTTATCCGTGGTCGTTTTGTCGCGATATCATATCTCAATCGCCATCTGACTTATTACTCCATTTCATACTTTGTACGCGTTCCGTTACACACAAGCATCTCGCACCGCATGTCGTCCCGTCGCTGATTTCGGAAATCGGGGGAGGTTCGAAGGCCAAAGCGCGACTGCCGTTTTTGTTCCTTTCGTCAGTCCTTCTACTCGTGCAATGGAGACGGTCAGCTGCATCATTTGCAGAAGGCGCAAGGTTCGTTCTTTCCTCTTTTTGCATCTCCTTCATTGCATCCAATACTAATTTCATAATCACAGATCAAATGCGACCGCAGACCCGTCACGTGTGTCAACTGCGCCAAGTTTGGCACCCCTTGTAGCTATGTGGACACAAATGCGACTTCCGCCTCGGGGTCGGGTGTCGGCCGACGAACGCACGCTCTTGCCCACTCCCAAGGCTCGTCAGCCTCGTCAGCCTCGTCTGCCTCTGCCACCGCCCCGGTCGTTGCCTCCGCCACAACCACACAGGCCGGCCTACAGCGTCGCCGTATCCTGCGCTCCTGCACCGCCTGCAAGCGCGCCAAGGCAAAGTGCTCCGGCGGCACCACATGCACCCGTTGCTCGCGCCGCAATGTAGAGTGCATCTACGACGGCGGCCGTCGCGATGCCGACGCCGTCAATGCCAGCATTCCCGAGATCGCCGTGTCTACCACTGATCCTGAGTACTCGGAGCCCGTCGCCGCCGTCGAGGCATATCCCGCCCGGCCGCACCCGGGATACTCAATACCGCCGCCCATGTCACAATCTGGACTGCCCGGCCCTCCGCATACCCAGCCCGGCATGCACGGACCCCAACATGGTCAACACAGTCAACAACAGCCCGGCCAGATGCAATTTGGTCAGCCTAGCCCAGTTGCACACCAACCGGCACATCAATCTTCATCGCATCAACCACACCCACCACACGGTCCTTACCCGGACCGCTTCGCACATCCCGGCTACACTCCTCCGCCCCGTCTCGACGCCCTCGCCCCCCCTCCTGCCAAGCTCGAGCAGCAACAGATGCCGGCATACACCGCCAACACTCCAACGCCATCCTTCCCTCTACACGCCCCCCCCTCGCATCCACCTTCCCACAACGCCCTCCCGCCGCAGATGCCACACATCACACAGCCTCCAGTCACAGCGTCTCACGTGCCACAACCTCAAAGCACACAAGCACAAAGTACACACATCACACAGCCTATACAGCCACCAGCACCACCGCAGACAAAACCGTCGCCCTCTCCTGTCGACACGACCTCGGCTACCACCCCGGTTGCTGCCCCCCCTCCCCCACCCGTGCCACGATGGCTGGTCGCTTCCAGTCTGCCCAGCATGGACCGGTTGCGCAGCCTCATCGACAGCTACTTTGCACGCATCCACCCGCTGCGCTGTCTCGGCTTCCTCCACATGCCTACCTTTCACGAGCGTCTGCGCGACCAGCAGACTCTGTACTACGACAGCTACGGCCTCGTCCACGCCATCTGTGCCCTTGCCGCGCCCTTTGTCTATGCCTCCGAGACCGCAGGCTCCGTCATTCCCACCGGCACTGCAGACTACCGCTTCTTCGAGGCTGGCGCGGGCTGGGCCGCTACCGCCATGATGCGCATCTTCCACCACATTGGCACCCCCGACGTCGAGTCGCTCATGACCGAGATGCTGCTGCATGAGTACTACCTGCGTTCCGGCGAGTATGCCAAGGCCTTTATGCTCTCTGGTCTCGTTGCGCGGCATATCCAGCTGCTGCAGCTCAACCTGGAGTACGACTGCAACCCGCCGCGGCGGTCGAGCGAAGGCAAGGACGACCCCAACAGCAGCAGCATAGAAAACGAAGGCCTTCCGTGGGCCATCAAAGAGAGCCGCCGCCGTCTGGTCTGGTGCTGCTACTTGCAGGACGCATTTATGGAGTGCGGCATCGACCAGCTGCGCTTTGTCAACCCGGCCGACATCCAGGTACAGCTGCCCTGCACTGAAGAGCTGTTTGTGCGCGGCAAGCCCTGCATCACCGAGATGCTGCAGCCCGGAAAGCTGCTGCCATTTGTAGCCGCCGATGTCGAGGCCAGCAGCGGGAACGCCGTTCCGGCGGGCATTGGTGCGGCCAACCTCGACCTGCGTTCTTTCTACATTCGCGCCATGGCCATCCGTGCCAAAGTCTTGAAATATGTCAAGCACCTCAAGGGCGACATTCCCTGGTCAAAAGACCCGCGCAAGAGCCGCTTTCTGTGCTTGGATAAGGAGCTGCGGGCTCTCGAAGCCTCTGTGCCCGAGTATCTGCGCATGAACCCCGAAAACACCGCCATCTTCCGGTGGTCCGGCTTTTCAGGCCCCGCTGGCGGATCGGGCCGTGTCGGCTTGTATTTTGGTGTGCACATCCTGCTGGCCCAGACGTTCAATGATTTGTACAGAGTGGGCGTCGCTAACCTCGTGTTCCCACACCACGCAACCCAATGGATTCGGGCCAATGCTCCGCTCGCCTTTCTGGTCGAGTGCCACCGCATGTGCAGCACCAAGGCCGCCACCATCGCTTCTTTGCTAGAAGAAGTATGGCAGACCGACCGCCTCAGTCTCGTCGACACACCGTACGCCATGCACGCCCAGGTCTGCAGCAGCGTCATGGTCATGACCATGATTTCGTGGCAGTCGCTGTGCTCGCGGCAGCGCGAGCAGCTGCAGCAGCTGCAAACCAAGAGTGAAGAGGGCGATACTATGAACGAGAACGAAGAAAAAGGAGTCGACAAGAGCAATGCCAACCTGATCGGCCCCCTCGTCGACCCCCAGATGGTGCCTGTGCTGCCCATCCACCGCCGCCTCCTCGAAAGTAATCTGACCATTCTGGACTTTCTTCGCTGCTACATCAAGGCCGATCTCTACTACGAGTCTGCCAAGCAGGCCCTTAAGCGCTTCGAGCAGCTCGAAGAGGCTGCGCGCGACTCGGCTGCCGCTGCTGCAGCCGCCGCTGCCGGCGAGCCTGCTCCTGCGCCCGCCGAGGCGCCGCAGTTCTCGCTCGAGTACATTCTCAACCCGCTGGGTGTGTACCCTATGGCCCGCCAGCAGGCCCGCAACCGGCACGAGCCACAGACCAATCCGCCACCGGCCTCGGAGCCGACGCCGACACTGGCCAGTGCAGGCATTCCGTCGCCCGGATCCGCGCAGCCCATGGACCGGTCGTCGGCGCCCGTGTCCACGCCTGAGCCGTCGCTGACTGCTGTGCCTGTGTCTATGACTGCGTTCGCGCCGGCGCCTATACTCGATGTTCAAGGCATGCCTGAAGCCGTGCAGGGCATACAGACTGCCGACAGTGGCGAGGGCGCGCGCAACATGTCAGTTAGCATGCAGGGCATGGTGCCGCCGGGGTACTTTCAGCAGCAGCAGCAGCGGCCAATGTCCATCTACGATGCCAACATGCCAGGCATTTCCGGTAGCAACATGTCTGACACCACTGTCAACATGGACATGCCGATGGACATGATGAACAATGTCAACAATGTCAACATGAACAATGTCGGCATGAACATGGACCTGGTGAACATGAACATGGGTCTCAACCTCATGGATACGGCCGAGGGCGGCGAGCAGGCCATGTTTAGCATGTGGAACTGGGAGTCTGAGGCACCGAGTATGGACAACATGGGCTACCCGACCTTTCTCGAGGCGTTTCAAGTGAACTAGTTTTGTTTTTACGGAGTCCAGAGTACTAATGTCATAATGTCTGAATACCCATAGAGATTGCGATCATACACGATAGTTTATAATATAATGTATAAAAGATGCTTTTGATTGATCCAACGCCGTATATGCAGTTCTATAGCAATAGTAGATACCAGAAATAAACAGAAATGAACAGAAACAAACAGGAAGACAAAACAGACAAAATCTACTTCCTCCGCGCCTCGGCGGCTTCCCGGCCGAGCTGCTCCAGCGCCGCCTCGTACGCCGCCAGCCGCTCCTCGCTGAACCACGCGCGCTCCTCTTTCTCCTTGTCGTCGTCGACCGTCCTGACGCCGTTGCCGCCAACAATCGCCTTGGCCACCTTGTGTGCACGCTTCACGGTTGCGGACTTGTCGAGCGAGATTGTCAGGGGCGCCTTGGACCGGGCCTTGCCAGACTTGACGCCCGCCACCTCGGGCCAGAACCAGCCCGCCTCCTTCTTCGTGTACAGCGTCCACGCATCGCCCGACCGGCCTGCACGCGCCGTGCGGCCCACGCGGTGCACGTAAAACTCCACACTCGGCGGCATGTCGTAGTTGACGACGTGGTCGAGCGACGGCAGATCGATACCGCGCGCGGCAAGGTCGGTCGCCACCAGGATGCGCAGGCGCTTGGAGCTGTCGGCCTCGAAGCGGCGCAGGGTCTTGCGGCGCTCCGAGGTGCGGGTGGTGGAGGTGATGGTGCCGACGAGCGGGGCCATGTCGGGGGCGAGCAGGGCCAGCAGGCGCGACAGGCGCAGGGCGTTTTCGTTGGACTTTGTAAAGATGAGGACCGTGCTGGCAAAGGCGGCGAAGTTTGCGGCCGTCTGTATCTTGTTGGTCTTGGGCTTGGCAGAGGCGACAGAAGAGGCGTCGGAGCTGTCCGAGTCTGAACCAGAATCAGAGTCAGAGTCAGAGCTCGAGTCGTCCGAGTCAGACTCGGAGTCTGAATCGCTCGAGTCTGAATCGCTCGAGTCGGAGCTGTCGCTGTCGCTCTCACTGTCGCTCTCGCTATCACTCGAGCTATCGCTCTCACTATCACTCGAGCTATCGCTCTCGACGCTCTTGTCGCCTTCAATGATAGGCTGGCCACCTCCCAGCAGGGCACTCCGTAAAAGATCAACGAGATACAGCGGCTTTTGCGACTCGTCGCGCACCTTGATGGCCGACTCGCGCAGCAGCTCCGGCAGGACATACTCGGCATTCGCGGAAGCACCACCAACACCACCGGCACGGCCCTCCAGAATAATGTGTGTCGGCCGGTGCAGCTTCAGACTGCCGAGCAAGCTCAGATCGCGCGTCATCGTCGCACTCAGCACGACCTTGCGGACACCGCTCTCGCTCGAGTCGGCAAAGTCGCGCGCGCCCAGCACGGGCGACGCAGAGGCCGCGTGCAGCTTGCCCATGACGACCTCGATCCACTGCTGGTAGCTCTGGCCCAGCAGCTTGTCGGCCTCGTCGACGACGAGCCAGCGCACAAAGTCGAGGGTGAAGCCGGGGGTCGCGCTGATGTGCTCGACGAGACGGCCGGGCGTGCAGATGAGCACGTCGACGCTCGACACGGGCTGGACTGTGTGCTTGGGGAGGGGAAATGTTTTTGGGTTCGGCAGGGCGTCGCTCAAGGCGTGGACCTCGCCCTTGTACGGCCAGGCCTGCTTCTCGGCGACAAACGCGGCAAATGCGCGCGGATCGTAGACCTGCTCGTCCTCCATCAGCATGGCCTGCTCCTTCTTGAACGACTGGCTGCCCATGGCGACGCCGATCTTGATCTTGCGGTGGCTGTCGCCGCCCGACGCAATAAACGCCTTGGCACAGGTCTCGCAGACATCCTGGACCTGCTGCACCAGTTCACGCGTGGGCACGACAATGACCGCGCGCAGCCGGCGCACACCGCGCGTACGGCTAATGTCGCGCATCAGCGGCAGCACGTAGGCCAGCGTCTTGCCGGAACCGGTGGCAGCGGAAATGACCAGGTCGCCGCGGCCCTGCTCGCCGCGGCCACGCTTGCGAGCGGGCAGCAGGAACGGAACAACAGCCGTCTGCACGGCGAATGCATCTGTCCAGCCGCGCTCGTCTTTCAAGACCTTTTCGGCGCGCTCGTCAATGCCGTACGCGGGAGAGACACCAAGCTCGGCAAACGGCTTGCGCGTTGTCGACGAGACGCGCACGGGCTCGGCAAGCCACGGCGGCAGGGTTTCGTAGGCGAGCTTGGCGAGGCCTTCGGCGATGGGAGCGGGCTGGGGCAGGGGCTCGAGGCCGTGCAGCCGGGACTCGGCGATCAGAGCAGCAGCCGCGGCTTCTTCAGCAACAGCATCCGGGTCGAGGCCCGCGGCGACGGCTTCGTTGCGTGTTGCCTCGGCGCGCTCCTGGGCCTTGCGCATCGACTTTTCCTTCTTCTCGAGCAGGGCCTTGTGGCGGAACGACAGCTCCTCGACCTCTGGCTCGGGCTCAACCTCCTTCTTCTTCTTTTCCTTGCGCGGCTTCTTCTCGGGTTCGGCGGCGGCGGGCGTAGGTTCGTCGACGTCCATCATGTCGGGTTCCTCCTTCTTCTCCTTCTCCTCCTTCTCCTTCTCCTCCTTCTCCTCCTTCTCCTTCTCCTCCTTCACCTCCTTCTCTGCCTCATCCTCGTCGCTGCCGCCGTCGTCGCCGCCGTCGCCGCCGCGCTTCTTGGACTTTCTCAATCTCTTGCGCTTCTTCTTCTCTTTAGGCGGCTGTGCTGGCTCTGCGTCGGCTGGGGTGTCCGACTTTTGTCTCTTGGCGGCTCTACTTGTGTCGTCGTCGTCGTAGAGCAGCACGGGCTTCTTGGCTGTGGGTGGCGGAGCAGCGTCTGCGTCGTCAAAGACAATCTTGCGCTTCTGCGGGGGTGGTGTAGGGAGTGCCTGTTGGCGCACTGGTGGTGGTGCTGGCGTGTGCATATGAGCTTGAGTTGGGGCTGGCTCTGCTGCAGGCACGTAGGCCTGGCGACTTGGGTGTACCGACTGCGGTGCGTAGGACTGGTAGTGCGAGGGCGGCGGAGGAGGAAGAGGTCGAGAGGGGATCTGAGCCGGAGCCGGAGCCGGTGCCGGGGCGGCCTGGCGCGCTGGCGGCGCACTTGCGGCGTCTTTCTTTGGTGGGACCCAGCGTGCGTACATTTTGGCGGTGATGGGCAGAAATGACGCTGTTGACGCTTTCGCTGTGTGGTGTGTTGCCGAATCGCAAGCAAATTTGCAGCGATAAATCGATGTGGTGTAGCATGGTAGAAAAGATGTTCTGCCGTGGTAGACCGCCAAAGTTTTCAGCGGGTCCCTATCTTATCGCAAACTGGTGTGGGTCGCCTGTCGCGTAGCGTCATTGGGGTGCTTCTGCGATGCTACGACCACTGTAAATACAGGTGCATCCACTAAACCCGCTATTCGCGTCAAAAATACAGCTTCATTCAGGCTAATTATGTGTAAACAAGATGTCGAAAACAAGATATCGAAAACAAGATATCGAAAACAAGATATCGAAAACAAGACAAGCCCATAAATCAAGAATAAACTAAAACAAAGACAAAAAAGACAAAAAAGACAAAAACTACGCCCCCGGCTGCGCTCCCATGGTGCGCAGGTTGCTCACCACCTTGAGACTGTACTGCACGTGCTGCAGCTCCTCGCTGGTCCAGCCGGCCTGGTCGGTCCTGCTCCAGGTGCTGACAATGTCCTCAATCTCCTGGCGCAGCAGTTTCACCTTGCGCCGCATCTCCTCGCGCCGCGCCTCCTCGGGCCCCGTCCGTTCGACGGCATAGCGCTCGCTGTAGATCTGCAGCTCCATCTTGTACAGCTGCCGCAGCATGTATGTTGTGTCGCGGACATCGGCAGCCGAGACCTTGACGTGCACAGCCCGGCCTGGCGTGTGAAGTTGAGGATTGTGTGCGCGCTGCTCGGGAACGGCCTCGAGGCCATCTGATGCCAGGTTCATGGGTCGCCGGCCGCGGACTGGCAGCGCCTGATACGTCTGCTGCGGCGGCGGCTGCGGCTGGTGGTAGTTGACAGTCGGCTGGCGCGGCGGGTACGGGCTGTTGCCAGAAGGGCCGTTGTAGCCCGATTGGTAGTTGGCCATGCCCGGGCTGCCGTGTGGCGGGTATTGCTGGCCGTTTGCAGGGCCGGTCGGGCTTGTGACGGGCGCGGCCGGCGGCAGCGGGATGTTTCTGTAGCCGGCGTCGCTCGTAATGCTGCTGCCCTGGGTGAGCGTGCCGCCGCCATACATGCTGCCGTTGTCGCTTCCGTTGGTACTTGACGGAGGCGCACGGTTGAGGTAGCCTGGGTGGTTGAAGCTGCCGTTGGTAGAGCTGTTGCTGCTGCTGTAGTGGTGACCGTGACCAGGGCCGCCTCCGCCTCCGTTGGCTGCTGTGACGCCATTTCTGTTCAGGTATCCCACCGGCGCATGGCCGGTGTTGACGCCATTGACGCCATTGACGCCACCGACGCCGTTGCCGTTCTGCGGCAAGAAGGCAGCGCCGTTGAAAAAGTTGCTGCCGGAAGCGCCGGCGTTGTTATCGTAATAGCCGGGGAAGATGTTTGGCGGCGGCGAGCTGGGACGGGCTGGCCGGCCACCTCCTGTGCTGGTGTTTGTATTGGAGTTTTTGGTTGAGAACAGTCGTTTCATCATCTTGGCGGTTGATGGACTTGAACAGCTGAGTCGAGATCGAGAGCAAGATGGAATCAAGTCAAGTCAAGGCAGGACTTGTTGCAAATCAGCAACGGCTCAGGAACGGCAGGTGCAATGCAAGACTGTACAAGCAAGAGGTAAAGATGACAGACCAAAGACAAGTCAAGAGCTGTTGGGCCTCGACGTCAGCCACTCTTCAAAGGTCTAGATACTCTCTGCACGCGGCCTTGTCCTCCACGGCCAACCGAGTAAGCCTACAGACTGACTTGCGCCTACACTGCGGTCCATCTTCTTCTCTCCCAGCTATCCTCTGGCTGCCTTGGCTTCTGTCCTCCCCGCTCGTCTGATATCGCCTTGACTGCTACTTGCTCTGGTCTGCATACCTCTAGGGCAGCGCCCGTATTGCTAAAGAATACACAGCAACTTGGTTGAGTCAAAAAGATACTTTGTCTGCCGTGCCGGGGGCGTGTACTTTACACTCGACATGGGTCTGAAGGCGCAGCTTCCGAATTGGGATGTCGGTGGTGTACCATACTGTGTGGGTCTCTACCGTGCGTGGGCAGCGCGTGGGAAACGGTGCAAAGTGGGGTACATTGTTCGTCACCGTTTTGATCCGTCTAGACCCACTTACACCTTATTCCGCCGTCACATCAAACGGAGTGAGCACGGAAAACCACCGTGCTGTTCTTCTTTTCTCTTCTTTTCTTTTTCCTCAAGATTACCTTAACATTAACAAACCCCTGCTTGTCAGCATGAACACATAGTCGTAGCCGCGGTTGGCTCGTCACACCCTCGACGAGAATGCCCAGACCAGCTCGGAGGCGGCCACCGACTCTACAGCAAACCACAGAGAGCAGCCAAACACAAATACTGTTTGAGACAGTCGACTTACGCCTGTCATTGTGCGTGCATACTTTGTTATCTTTCTCGTTTTGCACTTTCAAAACTATCACATTTTCTCCGCAAGCATGCGTTATTGCTTGACTGCAGTTCGGCGTCCAGTCATAGTCCGCCACATCAGGAGATTAGTGATCTTGAACAGACAGCCTTGACAAATCGTTTCAATTCTATTGTGTAAGAGCTTAAATCAAAGTACCTGGAACGGTTGACAGAAACGGACTTGTCATCAAATAGGAGAAATATGCAGAGCCTCCAGGGTGTCGTGTCATACGAAGTACTGATTAATGGCTCTTCACTGGCCAGAATATCCGAATACGTCCATCGTATATCTTCCAATACATCATCATCATCATAATCAGGCGACGGGGTGGCATTATTGAATATGCCCAGGCGCACTCAGCCGGTCCGTTACTCAACTTTGTCTTTGAAGATAAAATTGTGTCTAAAATACAAAAACGGCAAGCGTACCGTGCTCTTACTCCTTGCAAATTCGGTCTGCCCAGTCGCTAGAAACTAGAACTGGCAGGGTCCAAAAGCCAAGATTCATATCAATAATGCCACTCAATGACTGTCTGTCAATATTGCTCAGCCTTGTCTTTACAGGGCACACGCCCCAAGTCGAATGTTGGTATTATCGACTTGAGAACGCATCGACACATAGGAATTCACTCCGATCACGGCAACGGCGTCATTGTCGACATTTCGTCTGTTGTGGTTGTCTCGGATTTATTTTGCTCATGTAATATTCGCTTCAAATCACTCCAGTTTTCATATTGTTAATTATTAATTCTTCATGTCAGATAAAATTATTGCTCAACGAAAACATCAAATGCTGCATTCAAAATTCACATAACCCTTTTATAGCTTGCAGCACGAGCTGTTGTTGCTGACAACAAGCTTGCTCATCTTGTCCGTTGCATCATAGACGTCCTTCTTGGCCAGCACCTGGCTGGGCGTGATCGAGTACGATGGCGGCACGTCCATCACCGGGTTGCTTAGGAAGAAGTGGCGCGGCCGCAGCAGCAGCATCATCGGCTCGGCCGGCATCACCGGGTAGTCCTCAGGCGCAGGGAAGTGCGTCAGGCCGAATGTGTGCCACAGAACAATGTCCGTGTCGACAATCGAGGCCGTGCCGTCGCCGATCCAGTCAGGCAGACCCTTGCTGGGCTCGCCCGACGTCTGCGGCACGTGCCGACCGGCCGGGTACAGCTGGTCGTCGGCGTACGCCGTGACGTGCATCGTGTGCCGCGCAAACGCCGCCCGCTTCCACACCAGCGAGCCCTCCTTGGGCAGCAGCTGCGGCACCTCGCGACTCACAATCTTGTACGACGCAGCCTTGCCACTGTACGGGTGGATCTTGCTCTCGTTGGAAATGTCCCACGTGCGCATCGTCGTCCAGTCGTAGTCCGAAGCGCCCTCGCCCGTAGTCTCCAGACGCGTGCGCTTGGCATAGAAGCCGTTGCCGTAGTAGTTGCCGGCGCTGCCTACGGGCTCCTCCGACGGCACAGCATCTGAAACGAACACCGAGTTCTTGTGGCCACCGTCCAGGTTGGGGTTGATGCGCATGCAGAACAGGTGCTGGTGGTTGTGCGCATTAACACCAGGGTACACCTGCGTGCCCCAGCCGTGCGTGCTCTCGCCAGGTGTCATCACATATGTGTTGAGAATACCCGTGAGGCGGATGTTGGGCTCGATGGTGCCGTCCTGGTGGAAGATCCACTGCACTGCGTACTCGTAGTTGGCCGCCGTGAAGATCGACTGCACAATCAGCTTGCGCGCGCGCGTCACAATGGTCGAGTCGTCGCGGAAATCAGTGTGCTTGAAGAGAATACCGTCATCCTCCTCGTGAATGCAGATCGCGTTCTTGATCGTGCGCACGCCACCAACGCGCGTCGGCATCGCGGCGTCAATGTACGAGATGCTGCCCTTGCAGTCGCAGCCCAGCGACAGACTGTTGGCCATGTAGCCGGCACCGTACTCGCCCAGATCGAATGCGTGCTTGCGCTGGTGCGGGTGCTCCGGGTTGCCGTACGGCACAACCATCTCCACCAGCGACATGCGGTAGAACAGATCACGCTCCTTGCCCTGGTCGTTGAAAGTGATGTTGTTGAACACCAGACCCTCGCGGTAGTTGAAGCCCAGATGGAACTGGAAGTTCTGCCACGACACAACGTTGCCGTCAATGTTGAACGACACGCCCTCGGGCTGGGTGATGTTGATGGGCTTCAGATCCTTGCGGAAGCCGCCGCGCTTGTACTGCGCCACGTGGTGGTAGTCAAGCGGCGCATACAGCTGGAGCGGCCGGCGCTGCTTGGGGATGTCAATAGCAATAATCGCGTCCTTGTTGCCGTCGTAGATCGGGCAAAAGTCCAGAGGGTACTGGTACTGGGTGTTGTCAATGTCGGGGCGGTAGTACATCAGCGCCTGCTGAAGGCGGACCTTGTTGCCGAAGCGCTCGTCGTAGCCAATAGTCCAGGGGTCGCAGTACACCTTGTGCATGTCCTCGGCAGGAATGCCGGACAGCACACACTGTTCAATGACCGCGGGGTCTTTGCGAACAACCTCCTCGACGTGCTGCAGCTCCTCCATCAGGATCTAGCTGGTTAGCATGCGCTTCTGGTGATTGCAAGTCGGAGGTCACAAGTCAGAGATCGGAAATAAACTCACAATAGGCTGCTCGCCCTCGAGCTGCTCCCAGCTGAGAATCTTGCTCTCATCCAGGCTGACAAGGCCATCGTAGACAGTGCCGGAGGGGTTGGAGATGACCACAACCTCGGCCACACGTGCTGGCCGCGGTGCAACAGCCGGTGCCGCAAGCCATGCCGTCATGGCAGCCTTGCGCGGCTCCTGTGCAGTCACAACATGGAAAAGAAGGCTGTCGCCGTGTGTCTTCTTGACGAGGGCCACAGCAGCCTCAATCTCGGCGGGCGAGAGAGGGTCAAAGGGATGCGGTGGTGCCATTGTGTGGTTGTGTATGTGTGTAGATGAAGATGATGGAAAGGACAAGGAGGAGGAGTAGAAGAAGACAAGGAATAGATAAAGAAGGAGAAAGGTCGGTATCTTAATCTTGGAATGCGACAAATCTCAGAAAAGATACCGGGCGAGTCCTTTTATAATAGATACTTATCTGTATCAGACAGTACGATACCGCTGATAGCTCGATCAATCCAGTCAACAATACCCACAGGATCGGAGCTCACCCAAGTCGCCGTCTCTTTCTTCCTCTTTCTCCCGTTTCCCACTAGCTGTGTTACCGGCCCTCGTCAGGTTGTCTGGGTACTTGGGTATCGGTATCTGGACATGCTTAGGCCCGAGACGTAAATATTTGACGTTTTGAGCAATAGCATTCTAGCTGCATTCTAGTTGCATTCATTTTCTGGGATGTGGCTTGCTTTGCCGATTTGGTAGTTTGATGATTGCTGTGTTGCCGTTCTTTTTTGCTCCTTTTCGTACATCGTGCCAACTCGTTGCTCATTGTTGGTACAAAGCCAATGCTCTGTTGTCTTATCAGTTGCCTCTCAACGACCGACTGCTGCGACTGATAACAACTGGACCCTCGTTGACGTCGTTGCTTCGGTTGTACTAGTCTGAATGAGTTAATCCTGTCCTCTGTTGTACACTGTAACCCCGAGATATCTCAGAGCGTCTTCAAGAGACCGAGCATCGCACCCAGACTCTCCGTTTATTCCCTTTTTGATTCATGAAAATTTCTTGTCCCTTGTCTTCAAAATTTGGCGGTAGTTGCGTACTAGAATGTGCCACTATCTGCAGCAATCCTGGCAGCACCGGTATCGTTGCGTTGTACTTCCCCTCGTTTGCGTGTCGTTGGCAACGGCTAGTCTCGTAGGGCCGCGATAAAAGATAAGACTTACACGCCAGATAGCTGCTGATCCCACTGATACAGTGATGGTACTGATAGATACACTGATACACAAATACTGAAAGTGTCGTGTAAGACGTTTGCTGTGTATTGCTGCTCTCCTGTCAATAATGCTGTGCTGTGATTGGCCGCCAAAAGCTTCAACGATAGAGATATCGCTAGTCCAGGCCTCTCCCGATGGCCGGGTCGCCAAGTTCTGCCGGGAAAAATTCCCTTTGTAGGCTTAGCCCCGTATCTTCCCCGGCTCACCTCTTTTTGCCCACCAAGTCGACTGGCAGTTGTATCTCTGTACCTCACCATTGTCGAGCTGCGGTCTTTATCTACCGTATAAATGGCCCATTGAGGAAATAATAGCCGGAGAATTGGTGCGTAGTCTCGTGTTGTGTGAACTTATGCGTGTGCCGTACCCGAGCCTTGTCGTCGAGTTGTGATGCTGTTTTCGACCAAACTTCCCAATGAGGAAGAAACCATATGCAATTGGTAAGGACAACAACGTCGGCGTCCATGCTGCGTATAAGTTGACACAGATACCGATGAATCCCAGCCAACCACCAGCAATGCAAAGATGAGAAAGGGGAAAAGACTGGGCGAGAAACAGAAAACAGAAAGTAGACGAGAGCAGAGGCAAAATATACCGAAAAAATAAAACAATAAAACAAATCACGAGATGATAACAGTGATGTCCAAAATTTGAATATAAATATGGCGGAGATGACCCAAGTAACGCTGTTCCTCCATCCGATTGTTATTCAGGCGCCTCAAGTAGACATCCCCAAGGATTCAATATCCCAGGTAAATACAAAACAGTCTCAAAGGTACACCAAATATCCAAGAAAGCCCCGTTCAGATCCAAAATAAATAAAAATACGCGGCAACAAATCATACATCATAACTTGACCTCTTGATCGTGTGTACTGGTCGTTTTCTCGTGTCTTCATCCAATATCCATCATGCACCATATCTAGGCCATGATCGTCTCCCAGCCATTCTGGACCATCACATCCATCCAGTACACATCTTCCTCGTCCTCAGCGCCCATCCAGTTGACTCCTTGCTGAATGCGTGTCTCCACTTGCTTGTCCATCTGTGCCCACGTCTCCTTAACAATATCCAGGCACCGCAGAATAGGCTTGGGCGGCAAAGCATGCAGGAACGCGGTTAGCCGGCTGTGCAAAAACCCGCGAGCACGGGTCACCTCCACAGTCTCCATGTCCAGGTTCAGGAGTGCATGCAGAGGGAGATTGCTACCCATGCCTGCTGCGCTATTACCGCCAGCGCCAGTGCCTGCACCAGCGCCGCGGACTGTTCCGGCGGCTCGGCGCTGCTTATTGATGCGTAGCCCACTGCACAGAATGACCAGTAGGAACGGCTGGAAGTCGCGTGTACCCGACTCGATGGGGAGCGTCTTCATCATGTCTAGGCACTTTAGAGTAAACGATGTAAGCCATCTGCTGCGGTCCGCCTGGGTGATCTGCGGCTGCCCTGATGACGTCATGTCGTCGCCAAAGGACGCGCCAATGTGCGAATAGTCGTCGTTATCAGCAGCCCGCTCGCGCTTAAGCCGTGCTGTGAGGAGGTCGGGGAACACGTGGTATAGCTGCACAAGACCCGCGTCGCGGATAATCTCCGCTAACGTAAGCAGGTGCCAAACAGGGGTGTTGCGGTCCTCGGTGTCCTTGACAGCCGACTCTGTGGGGTGCTTGATGGTCACCAGGCGCTCCTCGAGCACTCTAGCAGTCGCCATGTCGGCCTCCAGCTGAGTAATAGCGGCCATGGATGCAAAACGGTGCGAATAGCCAAACTTTCGCTGCCGTCTGATCAAACGCCCAACCTTGAGTACGACCAGCTGTGTTTCTGCACAGAAACCTGTCCAAGGGTGAGGGATGCGGATCTCCTCCGGCCCCATGGCTCTCTTGGTACGGGTGTCGTATCGCTCATCCGGGACGGTCGAGATGGTGTCATTGTCCGCAACGAATGCCAAAAGCATCTCCCAGTAGAGCATAGACTCCCGGAAGAAACGGTAGCTGCGGTCGCCATCTTTTCCAAATATCGTTGCCGGTGCTGAGGTGAGACAGTGTGCGATCTGGTTGAAGAAAGGGAGACCTAGATCTTTGGGATTGTGCCAGCTAGAGGTGCCTCCAAGCATCAGAATAGCAAGCATCGAGTTGTTGTCCCAGTGTTTTGTCTTTGACAGAAGCTCAGCTGCCTCTTGGCGGAGCTGGCGGCCAATAGGCGCAACCTCGGGGAAATCGCGCACGAGGGAGGCGGCGGCCATGCTTTGCAAAGTACAGTAGATCACCCTAGAGGAGCTCCAAGTCTTTGTCACTGCAGTTCTGAACGGGTTCATGCGACTGTCGTAGCAAGAGTACACCTGCGCGGTAACCTTGAAGTAAAACTCGACGAACACCGTGCTATAGTCGTTCATTGTGCCGTGAATCTGTGGAGCGCGCTGCTGATTTGCCTCGTGCATTTGCTGGCGGTTCTTTGGAGCAGAAGACACCACGACATCTGTCGATTGAACTCTGCCGGAGCCCAGAATGGCTGTACTAACGTCCTCTTCCACCTCGTTATCTGTCGGTGTGGTAGCAAATGGCGGGCTGAGGGTCGGGGTGACGGCCTGGTTCGTGTACGCTTGGTGGCGCAAACCCCACTTGCCTCTGAACAGCATGTCGAGGTCATTGCACTGTGGTGGCTGGAACTGGTCGGTTCTGTTGATGAACTCAATATCTTCGTTCTGGCCTGGCAGTGACAGCCCAATTTCGGCAGTGGTGGTAGCGGTCGGCATCATAGCCGGCATACCCATATCCAGACCGGCGGCCATCCCATCGTTCCACCCCGCATTTAGCCCAGAAGATGCCATCATGCTCCCGCTAAACATGTTGACGCTGTCTAGCATCTTCTGAGTGGTCATAAAAGAGTTGTTCATGCCCATAAACATGTCGGGCATGTCCGCGGAGACTGGTGGCACAATCTGGTCAAATAAGTTGAACCAGGCGGGGTTCTTAGGCGCATTGAGTGAATCGTTTTCGATGGGGCTTGTGCTTTGCTGCAGCACGATGTCTGGCTCCGGGCTGCTTTGTTGAGGCGTGGGTTGTGTTGCTGGTGATGTATATGTTGTGGCTGTCCCCATGGGAGAGGGCAGTGGTTGTTGTTGAATACCATCAGACGATGTTGGGCTGGGAATGGACCGAGGTGTGCTACCCTTGTCTTTTGGCTGCGTGGGCGCGCGGGGTTGTGTTGTCGTACTTGGCAGTGATGGCTCTGAAAAATCAGAAGTGGTTTGTGATGGTGCTGTCGATGGTGTCTGCGGCTGTGTCTGTGCCTGTACGGCCTTTCGCCGAACCTGCTTCTTCTGACCAATCTGCTCTGGTCTAAAAACCTCGTGCTTGGCCGACCAGCGTAGCTTCTGCTCGTAGCCAGGGCATGTGACGCCGACACGCACACAGCGGTCGCATTCGGGGTGCTGCTCATCACAGCGTACCTACGAGGGTAGAGGTTAGTATTTTTTCGGATGTCTCTAGCATACGATGACTGCTGGTTCTTACCCGCTGCTGCTTGCATCTGGAGCATCCGTTGCGCGAGTATCCATAGTAGGCGCGGGTTCTGCCTGTGGTATTGGCCGTGGCGCGGCCTGCTGGTTTCTTTGTGACGGTCTCCATTCTTTCGGGGGTTATGGTGTCTTGGTTTGAACAAGAACTGAAATTGGCGTGTATAATATGACGAATAATTCTGAGAAGTCTGCCGAGGCTGCTGCGTGGCGCAAACGGTCGCGGACAACGCTGTTGTGGACTGTGTTTGAACTCAAGCCAGTAGCGGTCAAGGCTACGTACAAGTTCGCCTGCAAGAAAATGATAACCGTCTGTGTTCAAGCGAACGCAGTCTTAGCCGCCGTCCTCCGGCTGGTGTTTCTTTCGTCGTGAGCCGTGATAAGATGAGGCAATCCGAATGCCGTGCGTAGCCGGCGCAGAGCAAAATAACGCCGTAAGATTGGTGAGGGGCGCGTTGACAGACCTGTCGAAGGAATATCAACAACTCGGAGGCGGAGAATGAGGCGGGGTGCAAAAAAGAAACGTCAAATGTGCGTCAAATCGTGAATGTCGTGATGTAGGAGTCAAGGTGATGTTCGCGGCATACGCCTAAGGGAAACTAAGGGCAGAAGCAGGAAAGAGCGTAGTCATGTCGCCTCCAAACTCGAGTGTATCGGAAGGCACAGTCCACTTGGCCCACATTGAGAAGCACCATATTAGGGCGCAGGAGCGTTGGAGAAGCCGCAGATAGTCACTGCCTGATAGGCCAGCCAGGCATGTGGTGGTGGAGATTTAGTCACAGCATCCACTAACATGGAATTGGCCACCACTAAGGATTAAGCAATTCGGCAGGCACGAATGTCAGATAGACCTGGAGCAATTATTACAGTTTATCTCTTGTTCACAATGTAGAGTACAGAGACGGTTTGGCTGTGATAATCTTACATTGATGTGATAGGAAGGGACGAAGGGCGCAAATAACCCCTCCTTCCAAGTCGGTGATCAATTATGGCACACGGAGCGACAACGGATGATACGATCGATGACTCGACCGGCAGAAGAGAAGGAGCGACCAATAGATAGAAGCAATATTTACAAAACAGGAACTCGTAAGCCATGGAAGGTGCGGAGATGCTAGAGACACGAGGATTCGGCCCATTGCACCTTCCCTTCGCTTGCCTTTAGCAAACCCGACTTTCGGAGCGCCGCCAGTGGCTCTTTCCTGATTGCGGTGCCATAAATATACAAAAGGCCTGGCCGGGGCCCCAGTCTAGCAGCTTATCGGGGCAAATCGACTGGTTGTCCACCCAAAGCCGGGGTTCGTGCTGTTAGTGATTATTACCCGATTAGGCAAAAAAGATCGATTCTAGAACGTGTCGGGCAGGCAAGGTACAAGTATGCATGCGCGAAGCACTACTACACACCTACACCGTAAACATTCTCCCGTACGGCGCAGCAATATTGCAGCCTGGCTTGGTATCTGATGACTCTCGGTGTTGGCTACCGATCGAATAAGTATGGCAAGCGCGGCCGATATGGAAACGAGAACGGGGTAGAAGAGGAAGTCGCGATTGAGCAATGAAGATCGGTGGAGGCAAGTGCGACGAAGCAGGTCACGGCAATTGCAATCTACAGAAGGAGCGCATTATGATGAGGAAGGCACGATCATAATAATGGCATCGTTTGGGCAGGTGCTGAACTTGTAAAATTACACAGGGCAGGTATAGATTAGTAATGTAAACAAATAAGGAATTGAATGCCATGGCTATCTCGACGGATAACCAATCCCAAACACCAAGAACACACGCCGGGGAAACATCACGATTGGCCAGTTACAAGCAAACAACGGCACTTAGACCGAAGCCGACGGTGAGAGGCTCAGAGGGAATATTTTAGGGCCGGCCACGATAGCCTTGCCACTCGTCACTGTCACCGTAACCTGTGTGGTGCTGACACGGACCTCGACCTGCACCGAGCACTTGATGATCTTGTCCCTGCTCCGGTCCATGTTTTCTGGGGGGACCTTGCGCATGTCACAGTGAAGCACAGTGATCTTTGCGGCATCTGTGGAGTTAGCAGTGATTCTAGGAGAGTGAGAGGAAGTGAGAACATACCCATTTTGAGCTCCTTGTACCGAGTTGGTGCATCTTTTTCGCTGGAGATGATAAAGACAATGTCGCGGTAGATAGGCTGCGGCACGTCGCTCCTGTTCTGGGCACTGTTGCGCTTGCGAGATGAGAAGTGAAAAGCCGGGACCGGAGTCTCAAAGTCTTTTGGCGTGATCAGCCAGTGGCACTTGTACGTTGACACGCGGTCCTCGCCGTGCAGGATGGCGTCGTCTTTCTTGACAAACCACTTGATCTGGTCAGTAGCCCACTGGACCCCGACAATATCGGTCTCGACATTGTCGTCCGAGTTCCTCCAGCTTGAAAAGTGTTGGCGTGTCTTGACGCCATAGAAGCAGGGGCTACGGGTGATGGCATGCGGTTTCTCGGTGAGGAGGCCAAGGCCCTTCATGACTGCGCCCTTGGACACGGCGCACCAGCTTGTTTGTCAGTTTGTTTTTCAATTGGAAATCAAAACTCAAAGGACTCAACTTACCAGTCAAGACCCTTTTCAACAGAGATACCCTGTTGGCCGACAAAGTCGGAGACGCGCGAGAAGAGGTAGTCACTCTTTGCAAAACCACCAGACAGGAAGATGCTTTTGACTCGGCACCGGGGTGTGGCGTTTTCGAGCGAGCTGATCTGTGCGCCAATAAGAGTGAGTGTCTTGTTGACCGAGTAGCTGAACATCTCACGGATGTCGTCGGCCTTGAGTTCCAGGTTTCCGTCGTGGATGCCACGGTCGGCACGGTCCTGGATGTCGAGGTTTCGTGGAAGGGGGATAGCCTCGACAAGGTTTGTGTCATCGCCGGTGAAGGCGTGCTTGACAGGCAAAAAGGCTTTGAAGACCTGCATACCCTCCTTGGTCCAGATAAAGTGACCACCATCGCCGTATGGTCCAGTGTCGACAATCTTTTGGCTGTCTTTAGGATCAAGGCGTTTCTTCAGAACCTGGATAAAGCCCTCGTCAACATAGGTCGAGCCGCAAGAAAAGCCTACTCGTTAGTAATGCTTGAAGCAATCAAGATAAATACACATAATTGCTTTACTCACCCGAAATATGGCCGATAGACTTCATCTTCAGCCGGTTGCGGGCAGAGTCAATTTCCGTGATCTGGAAAGACGCCAGATCAACTGTGCCACCACCAGCATCGACAACAATAAAGCAGTCGCCCTTGCGGAAACGGCCGTGATCGACCTTTTGTGCCGCGCGCATGGTGTAGTGCGCACATGCCTCGGGCTCCGAGACGAACGAGACGTTGCGAATGGTGGGGAACTGGTCGGAAAAGGCTGCCATGGCAGCGCGGTAAGTCTTGTTCATGGCAGACTTGGACCACTTGGCCGGGTGTGTGATGACTATGTCAATAGGGATCTGCTCGGGCACAGCGCGGCCCAGAGTGTTGACCATGTCATCATAAGTGACTTCAGCGATGCGCTCCAGGTAGTCCTGCACGATATCCTCAGAGTTCATGGACAGATGGCGCGGAATGAGGCCGGCAATAGCATTGGCATCGTTTAGCCGCAGAGATGCCAAGCCGTGCAGCGTTTGTGTGAAGGTGGTCAGCTCAGCACCGCGGTCGGTACTGTCTTCGAGCTCGAGCTTTGTCTTGGACAACACTTCGGAGTCGTCGTCAATACTATAGCCATACTGTTTAAGGCGCATCTTGGAGTTGGAGTAGGAGATGAGCGAGGGCACCTTGACCTCCGATGCACCAGGCCAGTTCTGCACAACATGAATGTCGTCGAGGTCAATGGTGCGGCCAACGGACTGCGCATATGCGACACCCGTGAACGTGGTACCATAATCCAAAGCAAGAACAACACGAGCGGAATTGTCTTCATCGCCGACCAGACCGCGCGGGACTGGCGGAGGCCTTGACACAGGAGCAGGCCCAGCACTGAATCTTGGAGCGGGCGAGGATGAGGGAACGACCGGCGCATCGACCGTCTTGGGGGACGAGTCACCAGCTGTGTCGATGGAAGCGGCGGCGGCAGCTGCAATTTCTCTGCTCTCTTGCATACGGGCGCGGCGGGCAGCAACACGCGCGTGCGGTGCCGGCAACGACACAACCTCGTCGACATTCATTGTGGTCGGTGTTGATGTCGATTTGTGGTGGAAGCTGATAACGGTTGGAGTTGAGGAGGTCCAAGTCGCGGCGGGGTGAACTTTGGTCACTATGAACAAGACTAGGCTTGGAGGAAGGAAAGAGAAGGTACAAGGGCAGAAGCAGATATCAAGAACAGGCTCGATGACGCAGTCCGCCTGGATTGGCAATCCGTCCAAGTCGGCGAGAATGCTATTTGGAGCTGCAGCCTTTCTCTATCACTCGGCAAGGAATCACATCAAACTCAGCCCCTCGCAAAACTGCCAGCTTCAATCGCCTACAAGGAACGAAGCCCAGAAACGGAGCTCGTCGACATGGGTTTGTGGTACTGATGGCAACGGGCCATGCTGACAGCGTGTAAGTGCGGTACTTTGGATAACGGCACCCCATGTGGATCCTCTTCCGGTATAAATGGGTCTACCCGCATTAGCGTACTAATAAAGCCAGCCTCACTTACACATTGTTTACCGTTTCCAATATTGCACTGTGCAGTGTGGGTCCATATGGACGACAAGGCTGCGCACTGGCGGGAGGTGTCTGTACACAAGGCATACTTGGGGGGTGGTTGTCTGTATGTAGACAATATTGAAGCAGCCAAGTATTGGACCAGACACCTGCAGGTATTGGCTTTCTTACTTTCTGGCTATCTGCCTTATTGGCTACCGAGACACACACCCTGAGCAGGTGGTCGATAGATGGGGCAGTGCAAACCACAATCTACAGACCAACGAGAAAGGATGGACATGACATAGAATAGGACTCACTAGCAGTCTTGCTGCGGCTTTCCAGGGTCGTACCTATGGACTAGGTGGGATACTGGCCAGCCGACCCCGCAAGAGGCTGAATGACCTCCTAGAAGGCCTGAGAGGACATGGCTGCCTGGCTACAGGGCGGCACATGCTATGGGCAAGGCTCACCCAACTTTATCCTTGTGTGCGGGCTGTTACCTTCTATCGGCTGTACACGTACCACATACAGTACACAATTTTTATCTTATTGTCGAGGCCGGATAGCGTGGGAGCTTGTTGAGTAGAGGCTGAGTCGATTCCGATCCATCTTGGGCTTTGATGCTGTGCCTTGACTACTCTTGCCACTGCTTGTTGGCTGTTGACTACTGCCCGTCGACTGGTTTTTGATACATCATTGTGCTGCTGTGAACCGGATCACACTTTCCTATGACTTGGCATCTAGTATCACATCTTCAGCACTACTCAAACTCCATCAACTAAAGACGGTCACCCTCTTTCTTTTTCTTTAGCATTTCAACAACAAGTCAATCAACTCTCGGCTACAGCACGAGCTGGTGGCACTTCTTCGGGTAAAAAGGCCGCACAGGCGCGAGAAACAATCACCACAGCAAATCATTTCAGCAAATCATTTCAGCAATTGCGATGAATAAAATTCGGAGAATAGCAGTTGGCAGCGGAAGGGGTGGCGGCGGGCAGCCAGACGGCGGAGGGGCTAATGACAGCAGTACCGGTCCTATCACCGGTCTTGACTCGCCACCGGAAGCACCGCCTGGCAGCTTTGTCACTGGTTTCTTGCGGCCGCTCGGCGAGTCGATAGGGGTTGTGGCTCCCGGCAACGACGGTGGGAATATCCCGGCCGTCGGAGGTCTTGTGGATATTGAAGGTTCGGGGCGTCCCGGTCCAGGGCGTCCTGCGAATGGGGGAGGTGGAGATGTAATGGCTGGCAGGGAAGGCAGCGACGATCCCGGCGGCAGCGATAATAACGGCGGAGGTGTGGTCTACGGAGGTGGAGGTGTGGGTGGGGGTCCCGGCGACGTCAGAGGACACGGCGGCGGAGTAGATTATGGCAACGTCGCAGTACACGGTAGTGTTGCAGTACATGGAAGTGTCGGTGGACATGGCGGCGCTTCGAATCAACTGACACAACGTCCCCATATCGTCGAGGGTGGTTATCCAGGACATATCACAGTCCAGCCACAAAATCACTTTAACTGGGAACGAGACACGCGGCATCTGCTCATGCGTGCTCAGAAGTCAGAAGAGGCGCATATGTACGACACACAACAACTCTACCACTTTCTCAAGAACCAAGGTGCCAAGCCCAAGCGCAATCAGAACATAGTCCAGCAAGTTGTCAACTATTGCACGGACCTGCTTGAAGACTACAGTGCTGCAGCCAGCGAGGTTCGCCAGAGCCAGCGAGAGCGCACCGACGCCATCGCCGAAGCCAGTCGTCTACGAAAAGCCATTAATGACGCAAACGTGCGCTTGAACAGTGCCCGGGCCGAGACGGAGCAGTACCGCAGCAAGTACCTCAACACAAAGGATAAGCTGGACAAGGCAGACGGAAAGCGCAAGGACGCCGTGGCCAACGTCACGCGGGAAATCAACAACCTCACAAAAAAGCACGAGTACGATAAGGCCAAAGAGCATGCAGACCTGCTCCGGCAAATCTCCAGTCTCAAAAAGGACATGGCGACACTGGTCAGCAATCAGGAGATTGAAAAGGCCAAACTTGAAGGCGATTATCAGGTGCAACTTTCTACACTAGAAGGGAAACACAAGGAAGCTCTCAAGCAGCAACACACCGAGAATGAGCGCATCATTGATGAGATTATCGATTCGCACGATGCCGAGCTCCAGGTGTACAACTCAAAGGTGCGCGAGCTCGCCTCTGACCTCATCTCGCAATCGGACGACTTCCGACCGGCCACCGATCAGGGACTCAGCATGAAACTACTGGATCTGCGCAACCGCATCAAGAACATCACCGTGCCGAACAACCTGCAGATACGCAATGCATCGGTGCCATCATTGCCAGGCAGCGATGGTATAGCGGCAGGTGGCCTAGACGGTACTGGCGGCAGCGTTATAGACAACACCGCCACTGGAACAGGCATCCACCATCTTCCGGCCGATCTCGATCCGACCGGCTTTGTGGCCCGACACGGCTCGCGCGACATTCAGTACATCCTTCGCGGTCTTGTGTGGAAGGCTCTGGTCGAGGCATTCTTCTCAGCGCCGTTTGGCTTTGGCTTTTTGGGCTCAGACGCAAGCGGCAGTCTGGGTCGGCGACAGCTGCTTGAGATCCACCGGTCGTGGAGCCGCCTCTACGAAGGAGGGCATCACCAACACCCCTACCGCGGCGACGAGCTGGGCATGTATTCACACGACCCGTATGCCAATAAGATGCGCTCAGCCCTCTTCCAGTCATTTTTGCCGGCCGTCTATCCCGACAAGGCCTCCCGCAATAACAGCAAGGGGCCCACCAACAGCTCGCAGCAGGACCTGCACCAAGGCCTCCACCATCAACAGCTCCCACAGCACCCCCTACAGCCAACGGTTCCGGAAGATATGTCCCCGAGTAGACATGATTCCTCGGACCCCGGCAATTCAATGTGGCCAGGTCAGTTTCAGGCTTTCCAGCCTGGCGGCGGCAGTGTGGGCCCGCCCGTGCCGCCCCCGCGGCGCACCTTTGGCAGTTTTATGAGCATCACAAGCAACGGAAGCAGTAGCACCGCCGTCAGTTCCTCCGCCGGGGCTGGTTTAGGATACAGTGCAGAACTTGGCGTGGCCATGCTGTATCGCCAGCATTGCGACAACGTCATTGTCCACATCCGCCAGCTGCTGGACCGCATTACCAACAACAACACGCGCCCCGACGCACACGAGGCCGTGTCCACGATTGTCAATCTTGCTGCCGAGCTGGGCCTTGAGTGCGGTGTGCAGCGTGCCCAAATCTGGCTGCTAGTCCCCAAGCCCAATGAGATTGTTACGATCGGTGCCGAGTATGCCGACTGCTTGGGCGCTGGCAGCGGCAACGGCGACAGCGAGCGTGGCCGGGACGTAAAAGTCGACATTGTCGTGTCGCCAGGCATTGTTCGTATCGGCGACGGGCGACGGGACATGACGGTGCGCAAGGCTCTTGTGCCCTGTGAGGTGTTTCCTTTTATGAAGGACGGGATGTGAGCGTGTTATAGTTTGCTTCATTGTCTGGCTCAAGTTTTGGTGTTCTTTTTTTTTGTTCTGTCATTAGTTTGTGAAAGACCTCAATTTATTGTCAGTTTCCAGATAAGATTCACCCGTAAGTAACTGTTCTAGTATATTGACGGCGTCTGTTGTATTAAATACTTGTATAATGACTTGAAATAGTTCTTTTTTGTTATAACTTATGTTTTTTTTCCCTCTTATTTTATGTTTCAATTTCAATTTCAATTTATTTTTAGTTGTACTTGGGATTCATTGCATTTTATTAACAAGTAAACAAATCGAAGCTGATAATAGACGGGTAGTCTACAAAACAAAACTAGATGTGAACAATAAAGTAATGATTTAAAGATGGAGCAACGGAATATAAAAGCAACACAAGAACAAAGTAAAAGCCTAACCTCGTAACAAAACATCATAAAGATAACCTCGTAAGTATAAATATCGCCGGCCATGATAGATGACAAAAGAAAGATGATAGAAAAGAAAAAGATAAAATAAAATGCCTTATCATGCGTTCGGCCCGGCGCGTAGACTGCGAAACGTGGTGCGCATCGCCATGTCAATGTTGCGCGCGACCGGCATCGCATATGTCGGTGGGCAGATGAAGACGTACCGCACTAGCACGCGCGACTCGTCGGTCACAATATGCGTCCCTACTGGCGGCTTCTTTGCTCCGGCAGGCAACGAGGCATTGGGGTTCTGCTCTAGCAGCTCGCAACCCATCAGGATCTTCTTGCCCTTGTACGCGCTGCGGAACCACGTGTTGTTGAAGTTTCCGCTGTAGTTGAACGATGTCACCGGCTCGTTGGCAAGGTAGATGCCCGGTCCATTAGCGGCGCCGTGAGCCATGTACCGCGTGTTGGACATGTTCCTCAGCCCCTCCGTCAGCACTTTCCACATGCGTGCCGGTGGCGATCCGTGAAATACAACATCGCCCGTCTTGGAGGCGGGGCGTGAGTTGTTACTGCTGCTTGCGCTGGCCTGCACGGTGTCGTAAAAGGCCTTTTCGCATTCAGGTGTCGAGTTGTACAGCAAGAACTGATCGACATCCGACATGATGGACAGCCGCTTTCCGGGCGGTGCCGACAGCATGCAGCCGCGGAACCACTTGCTCATCCAGCCCATGATCTGCTCTCGTTCCCGTACATAACTTGGTGACGCAGTGCGAATCTTGTTCAGAAGGTCAAAGGGGGTCATATTCTCATCAGCCGGCATGGCCGGGAACGTGTCAAGAACTGTGCACATCTTGGTCTTATCGTATGGGCAATCACTCCCCAGCAAGGGAAGGCCAGATGTGTCTCTGGCTGCCGAGTAAACGCAGCCCAAAAGGAAATCAAGAACAGGTCCATCGATAAGAAGGCCGTATGCTTGCACAAGTAGGCTAGACTTTGATAGTTCAATGCTGCAAGAATGCTTGCTGCACACGGTCGGCTTCCACAGACTTGGCAGTGGGTCGCCGCACGATGTACACTCCGAGCCAGGCCGGGCGATCGTGTCGTTGACAATGTCGTGAATAGACTTGAGTGTGACAGGTTTTCTTGGGAGACTGTCGTCGGTAATGTGCCGCTGCAGCCGCTGCGACAGTGTGTAGGTGAAGAGATTAAAACTGACAGAGCAAATGCGGCTCTTTGGCTTGCCCCGCGCGTGAGGGCGCCAGTAAGTGTGAGCGGGTGCCGATTCCGAATCTGATGACCGCACCAGATGCAGTCCCTTGACCGGGTCGTGCATAGTCTCGTGGGGAGACAAATGCACGCAGAACCCATTTTCCTGCTCAGTACCAGCCAACGAGACACGCACCGTTAGAATCGGGAAGAGGTCGTTGCCAATGCCGCGTACCTTGCGGTCATGGCCCTTGATGTGTGACAGCGGGAAGCACAGCTCGTACTCTTTATACCCGACACACTCGATCGCGTCGGCCAAGGACTCTGGAATTTCAGGGTCGACGTATGCCCGCATACCCTCCATACCAAGAGACTGTGCAAGCTGGGTGGCACGGCTCTTGTCTTGGCGGCTCAGCTGGATGCGAATTGCCTCGACACTACGTGCCAGCTCAATGACATTATCGTACTCCTTGAGCATCTTGTTCTTGATAAAAGCGAGTCCGTGGGGATTCATAGACGGCTTGATCTGCATCAACTCCGACAAGAGGTTGAATGTCCGTTTGTCTTCGTCTGTCAAGCTCTTGGACTGCGTCCAAGCGAGTAGATATGCCTCCGATGCGCTTTCTGGCCATAACTTTGCATTGTAGTAGCGTTCGAGAACAGCGCGGATACCATAGAGAGCTTCAGGGCTGCTGTTGTTATGTGCTGCGATGCAGTTGCAGAGGGTTGTGAGTGACTCTTGAGATGGCTCAAAGAACGAAAGCAGCCACTGTCTGTTGTATCCAAGATCCTTATGACCGACAGCGACGTCGAGGAGTTCGTGCACATTGGGAACCTCCTGAAGGTATAGCCACCGCATTGAGCCGAGGCCACCGTTCTTTTCCCGCCAGCGACGATCGAGATCTTCGACTCCGGATCGGTAGGCGTGAAGTTTGTTCCACCAGTTTAAGCGCTCCGCAGTCAAGCCCGCATTGGCCAACACATCCAGCTGCTCCGGATTCATCTGGAACACAATGCGGATGTCGGTGATGAAACGGAACCATTCTGCGACCGGCAGATTGTCGCAGGCCCAGTTTAGAAACTTCGTGCTATGGCTACCCATGATGAGTAGCACAAGCGACAGCCATACCTCGCTGACGACCATTGGCAGCTCGATACGACGGGCGAGAATGCGAAGCATATCAATGCATGACATACTTGTACCGCGCTCAATAAGAGGCAGCATGTCCTTGAGTAGGACCAGGTCCTCCTTGAGGATCTGGTTACGACAAGCACGGAGAAAGTTGATGTCAGTCACATAATTGAGCTTCTTGATAGCTCCAAGAATGCGATCACGCTCGACCTCGAAATGGGACAGGAAGAACTCCTGCTCGGCATCAAGAGCTTCCTCGAGGAAAGCGATTTCCTCTTCTGTGCCTGTGCCTCCAATGGTGGCAGCCAAATAATCTTTCAAGACAACATCGACACTATCGCTGTGCGGCCGCTCTAAATGCTGCATGACATCGCGGTGGACTTTCTCGGATGGCATACGGTCGAGCTTGATGAGAAAGTCCTCTGGCCAGGTGATAAGATCGTTGAGCCAGGAGGCACTTTTGATTGCACGCGCAAACCCCATGATGACGCCGCCCATGGTGTCTCTGCTAGTGCGCCTCAGGCCTATCCGGAATGCCTCCTGAATTGCTAACATCGAGGGTACAACAATATCGATGACACGTGAGGCAAAGATTTGTCGCATTGCAGGATACTGCTGTAAAACCGGCAAGGCACTAGTGAGCGACAGAGCCCGCGAAATGTGTGTCGCAGATGGTGTCAACTCAGCGATGATCAGCATCGATGCTCTAAAGCAGCTCTCGTTGCGCATTGCGATAATGTCGTTGGCAAGCTTGATGGACTCGGGCGTGGCTGGTGATCTGAGGCATAGGCGACACATGACGTCGATAGCCCCATCTCCAGATTCCATAGCTTGCAGCAATAGTACGTAAAGACATTGAATGCCATGAAGGTTTGGGGGGCTGAGGTTTATCGTGCGAAAACAGGCAGCGCCGGCCTCCTTGAATGTCCGGTAGCCAGAGCCTGTGCTGTCCGGACACTCGAGGCGAAAGATGGGCTGGATACAGGCAACGTGCTCAGGCTTGAAGTTATAATCCTCCCACCTCTGCAACATGGCCTCGTCCGGCTGCCATGTGGCCCACATGATCATGTCTGAGATTTGAGCCTGAATCACCTCGTAGGCTAACCGATACTTCTCCGGGTCGGCAGTGATGCCCTTGATCCACGACATTGCTCGGTACAGGCTTGCAAACTGGTTACGGCTAGCCAGCATTTCGATATAAAGTCGATAAGACTCTGGGATGCGGAAGAAAGTGAGAAGGCCGTTGATGTATTGGACTGGCAGCACACTGGAGGTTCTGATTTTGGCCAAAGACGAGATCAGGCCGCGGAAGATCATCAGAGGCTCCGGCTGGTTCATGCGAATGCGTAGCAGTGCAGTGGCAACTTGTGCTTCGTGCTCAGACACATAGTTTGGCTGTATGCTATGAGCAGCTATCAGTAGCCGAAGATATGTCGAAATACTGCCTTGCCGCGGGTCGCCGCGAAAGCTGGTGAGAGCGGATACGGCATCAAAGACGGAGAACTCGAGAAGGCAAGCGAGTGTGGCTACCTCCTGATTGCCGTGATAAACGTTGACATGCTCGTGAATGAGCTCATAGAGGAGCCTATTGACTTCCTCAGGTTTTGAACGTGCTTTCTTTCGGTTGATGTACTCTGTGGTGAGGTCAAGCTGGTCTCGTGGAAACACTATCAGTCTGCCTTCTTCAAACTGGACTCCGAGACTGCTCGCATGAAGCTGCCTGTGCCATGCTGCTTTTGCAGCGGATGACTTCGAAAGCGGAATGGGCATTGTGGGCGATGTGAACGTGTCTGACGAGTGTGTGGTACTGAGATGTTCTGTATATCGTGTGTATTTTAAAGATGTCTCTGCGTGTGTACCCGGTGCCAAGGTCAAGTATTGCGGTCACAATACAGCCGGCTACCGGGTGCTGATGTTGCAATTGAGTCTGTATGTTTCGTCAACTCTATGTTGAGCAGCAAAGAACGCTTGGGTATTCAGACAGCTGCACATAGGTAGAGAGAAAGAGAGGAGAAATCAAAATAAGCCAGAGAAATGAGATTATAGAAGGATGGGATGGTAAGTCAATAAAAGGATTCGAGTCTGACAGGGTAGAAGAGTAGAAGATATGGTCAGAATGCAGGTTGTATGTTCGTCTGGATGCTGATGTGTTTTTTTCTGGTGGGAGTTGGATATAATTCATATAACACACTGGGAATCGAGCAAGCGTAGTTGACAAGTGCAAGACTGAATGTTAGAGATGCAAGTGCCATTCTTCCAAAGCTGCAACTAACCTTTGGTCAAGAGAGCAAGAAGCGCGTTGCCATGCAATTGCTGGTCTTGGATACTGTGTATGCCTCGCAAAGGACAAATAACAATTCGTCCTATCTCGGAGACAAACAGTTGAGGGCTTGTACAGTGAGCTGGTGACAGAAGACCAACAGAGGTTGTAATAGAGAACTAGACAGGACGGACGAGGCGAGACGACCAAGCGTGAGTGCGCCAGGAAATGGGTCTGGCCTCTGAAGGTCGCCTAAGCAGAAGGGAGAGTACTTGCTGACAAAAAAAACCTCTTGGAATCAGGACTGCTTGGCTCGCCTTGCGTAGAGACGCAAAGCAAATACATGCTGGTGCCAAATCGTCAAGGCAGATCCAAATTCCCCGTCTTCTTCCCAACCTCCATGTTCTACACCTCTTCTTCAAACTCCATTTTCATACAACGTCCATCTCGGCTCTGTGAGCGTGTGAGCATACTCAGGTAGCCGTACTTGGATCCTGCACAGCCTTGCTGGCGGAGACAAACTAGACAGGCCGTTCTAATTCTGCAAGCCCATTCAGCTGGGGCGTGTCAATACCGAAGAATAAGAGTTGTTCCCGTGAAGGGTGGGGTGTTCCTGTTGATGTTGAGAGAGGGTGTGCCGTTGCAGGGGTTGTCGAAACGGTGAGAATCAATAATACTTGTAAAACGGACTCGCTGGACATAGTGCAATATTGATGACCGCGTACTGTATGGAGAAAGCACACAGTGCACTGCACTAAGGTCCGGGACGGGCAGAATGTGGTCCTAATGGGGCCAGCCGAGCGAGGTCCCCACCAATTATAGTTTAGTTACCGTATGGTACGAAAGCCTTGGGGGGAGGGGTGTGCTTACCACTAGTTTGATAAGAAACAAGAACAAGGCGAGCCAGTCTTTCGTCTCCGTTTCTTACTCCGTGCTGTGAGTAGAGCATCGCGATGAAGTTTAGAGGCTCTCAGGGCTGACCTGAAGAGAGGGCCTGTCTCACTCAAGCTCCAGAACCCTGATTTGTCTTCTGGTCGTCGGTGTCCATATTCTTTCAAGCCATACCAAGTGCGCCGGGGCATACTCGAAATATGGCTGATGAACAAGCTTGAAACACAAGCTCGAAGAAATAATGACGAAATGAAGGGTAAAAACGGCAAATCCGGCATGTTAGGCCAGTCCGGGATGAGCGAGGTTAGAGTTGTAGACTATGCCTGACCGAGATGAAGACTACTCTGTAGGCGACAGATAGGCAGATAGGCGTAGACTTGGAGATAAAACTGGAACAGATGATGATAATGATACTGAATTGCAAGTGAGGCAATGTAATGAGGACTTCTCCTTGGCAGATTGTCAGGGCATGTGCTGACGACTTGACTGGCAACTCCGAGGCGAAAGGCTGAAGTGAGGCATAGACAACAGGCAAGCACCATACCGTCCCAGTTCCAAGACAGATCCGGTCTGCAACCTCGAGCATAAGCCGAATCCTAAACTACTGTGGGGAAGCCTGTTGTGCCGTTGTGTCGTTGTTGATAATCTTGGACGTGGTTTATCTTACAAATCATCTTCGAGTTAGCAAGTCCGACATTTGTTCTTGAACATAACTTGTTCTGATATTCCCGGGTATATTCGTCGGGGATCCAAGGCAACAAACGACTCAAAACTACAACTCACCAGAAATCGATTTCCCATATCGGCTTGCCTTCATCATGGCAACAACAAATACGGCAACGGCCATCGGCTCTGGCCATCGACTCATCAACGAGCTGTATGACATGCTTGACCGGGACACAGATCCCAACAACACCGTGATCCGTGAACTGATTCTCGGTCAGTGGGAACAGGTTGGTGACATTCGTGAGTCTGCCTTTTGCTCTTGTTTTTGTTTGTCTTTATCTTCGAATCTGCCTGGGCACTAAATACGGGACACTCTTGCTCCTGTCCTTAGGCCATGCCGTGATCATTTTCACAGCTAACTCCCCTCAATAGAAATGGCATTGGGTGTTGCCGAAGAGATCATTCAGATAGATCCCCGGCATTCGATAGCCACCGCTTTTGTTGACAAACACCGCCCGGCCCTACACTCTCCGGCTGCTCACTCAACATCCTCGGGACCTAGTATGGCTTCGGGTTCTGCATCACGCACCACGTCGGCGTCGTCAGCAACGACGCCAGGCATAGGCACGTCCATCATGGGCCGCCTTCCTTTGCGCACACTGTTGGCGGGCACCACCTCCCGCAACCGTATCGTCAGTGACGGCACGACGTCGTCATCGACGACGACGGGAACAAACTCTACTAGCGAAAGCGGCTCCATATCCGTGTCGACTCGGCCACGCCAACTTGACCCCATCTCCGCCATGGCTTCCGGTGCTCTCAATGCAGGGAAGATGCGCAGCACAAAGCGGCCTCTCTTCTTCCCAGCCGAGCCCAAGACTGACGAGGAGAAGACCATGTTGGAAGAAGAGCTTGTCGACCTGTTTAAAGATTTGCAGGACCGTGCAGCCGAGCTGGAGAGTGAAATGGTCGTTCTTGAGAATCTCGGTATTGTCGACAATGCCGAGATCTTTCAGGACACGCGCAACATCAAAGAAGGCCGGCTCAGCGAGGTCATTATCCCGGCCCAGCCGCGGCCTGTGCGACAGCTTGTGCGAGAGTTGCACGGCGATCGTCAGGAATGCCTGGATCTCGTCATCCAGGACTTCATCGAGGTCGCACAATGGACATTGGAGCAAGAAGCTGCTCAGACCAACTCAGTCATGTCCATAATGCCGACACGGTATGGCGACGGCTTGGATCCTGTGAGCGCAGCGGGCATCCACCGTTTGTCGTCAGAAAACTACCCGCACGGCACCATAGACGGCCAGAGCCAGTCGACATCAAGCAGCACGACGCCGACGCAAGTCCAGCAGTTCCACATCAAGCGGCTGCCAAACGATATTGTGCGCGAGCGGCTGCGACGCCGACAGGAGCTGCTCGACGCCATGATGCCACCCGGCCACGGCCTCGAGGACCTGGGCCGCACCGCCATGATGCGCGTCGAGCACCAGCTACTCGACTTTGGCAAGCGCTATGCCAACGACAAAACCATGCTGCTCGAGGACGTGTCAACCATCCGGCCCGAGAACCTGCTGGTCACGTCCGACAACTATGCCTGGGACATGACCGAGCTGGTCGACGCGCTCGCTGTCAACGGCGCCATCATGCGCAACCCGATGACCAAGGACATGTTCTCTGAGGAGGACGTCAGGCAGATCTTCAACCACCCGCTGGGCGGCCGGCTGCGGCCAATGTCCATCGAGCAGAGCAAGCTCAAGCGCGGCGTGCGGCCGGACTCGATCGAGCAGATGGGCAAGCTGAGCCGCGTGATGCTGGAGGACCAGTCGGCGCACGCAACGCCGACAATTGAGGCGATTGACATTTTCATGGCATATTACCATACGCTGCCGGACGAGGAGAAGCGCACGCTCAAGCTGCTCAAGGTGCCGGCCACTGACAGCCACACAGGCCAGGCGTACGACTCGGCCATTCTTGAGGCTGTGCAGGATGCCAAGTCGAACCGAGTCTGCTATCACAAGGTTGGTGATTTCTTGAAGCAGGCAGCCAAGAACTTGAACGACAACAAATAGGGGATGCAGCGGGGTTCTCTCTCAGAAGGGAAGGAGCAGGGCAATGGGCAGCATTTACATTCTGGGAAGGCGCGTTGATGATTCCATTTATATCCAAGGCAGGCGCGGCTGGCAGGTGTTTTGTACTTTTTTTCCTTTATTGTTTTGGCATCATATCACAGAAATCACGGCATTCATACTAGACTATAACAGCATCAATCGGCCTTTGCATCAGTGAACAACAAGCATAGTAGTTTATAGTGTATTGTAAAGGTAGGAAAGGCCAAGCTCTCGACGAATTAAGATGTTGCTGGTAAGCAGATGCAGTATAGACAAGAAAAAGAAGACAAACAATGAAATGAAGGAAATGAGACAGAAAGTGAGAGACGGAAAGACGGAAATACAGAAAGACAGAGAGACAGCATAGAAAAGACCATTTGACATGAGTTTAAAATGCAAGATGTATCTAGCCCAACCAGATATGCAAATCAGATAACAAAACAAAGATGACAAACAGCAGAATGGAAAGGAAATCGCAAAGAAGCAAAAAGCAAAGCAAGATATGATATGGAGGGGAATAAGGCGAGCAGGTTCAAACAGAACTCAAACAGAAGCCGAATAAATGCACGATGGAATCAAGACGAGGTAAGAAAAAAAGAAACAAGACTAAAAGGCGGCACCAGTGCGGCTGCGACCAATCGTCTTGAAGGACTTGCTGTACGACATGTACTCGCCGTCGAGGCCCATTTTGTCGAAGCGGCGCGAGCTGTTTATGCCGACGTCCATGTTCATGTATGTGTAGCCGCTGAAGTAGTAGCCGACAACAACGACGAGGTAGCTCAGCAGCAGGATGCTGCCCTTGAAGTAGTTGCTCTTGCCCTCGCCGTACATGTAGCTGAGCAGGAACACGCAGAGGATAACAGTGACCATGTCCCACTGGGGGAACAGCAGTGAGAAGGTGAAGCGCGAGACGTCGACACCGGCCGAGGCTGCGGGCGGGAACCAGGCCGAGAAGAGCACGAGGGCAGGAATCTGCAGCAGGCACACCTGCAGCGCATACGCAGAACCAATCTCCATGGAGAGGGCAATGTTGCCGTTCATGGCAAACGAGATGGCGTTCTGTTTGTTAGTTAGCATGTATTAGAATTATGAACAAGTTAAAAGATACTTACCAAGAACTCGGTGGTGTTGGGAACCAAGGCAAACAGGGTGATACCCAAAAACTTTTGATCGATTGGGAAATCCTCCAGGACGAAATCAACAGAGTCAACCAAGATCTCGGCAATCACGGCATACAGGCACGTAGCACCCATGAGGATGATGGACGACTTGAGACGGCTCCAGTTGGGGGCATCGTGGCCACCGTGGCCGGCCTCGGCAGCATGGGCTCCGACAGCATCAGCACCGCCACCACCAGGCGCAGAAGCACCACCAACTTCGTACTGCTCTGCAAAGGGGTTGGTGCGAATGGTGTTGGTGCGCATCGTGCTGCCTCCAAGAGTACTGTGGCCAGCACCGATAGAGCCCGTCGTCGCGGCATTGCCCGAGTTTGAGCCGTGGCGCGGTGCACGAACATCGCGGGCTGCAATAGTGGCTGCTGTGGCTGCCATCTCGGCCACTTGGTGGACCAAGTTGGTAGTCTCGGCATCAGTGAAACCAGGGAAACGGGCTGACGAGCGGTTGGGGTCGGCAGACCCGGCAGCTCCGGGGCCAGCACACGACTTTGGAGGGTTCGCTAGTTGGTTGGAAGCGGGGGCAGAAGTAGGACCACATGCACTGCCATTGGGACCCGCGGAGCCAGACGATGCGTCACGGTTCACGCCACCACCCTGGCGAGGCTGCAGGCCGACCTGCTTGAGCGACTGACCGAGAATGCGGCGGTACAGGTGGGAGTCACGGATGTCGACCCCAGTAGCGTCGACACCAGTGCCGCCGGTGGCACTGTTGGCCGCTGCAGCTGCTGCAGCGGCGGCGGCAGCATTGGCGGCAGCCTGGCGCGGCATTGTGCCAGCCACGGTGTTCTGGTCTTCGTGTCTCTTCTCGTCCGACTCGGTGTTCCAGATGACAGCAGCGTGGGTGCGCAGGGTAAACCAAAGACCGATGGCGTAGGACAGGAACAGCAAACTGGCTGCCACGTAGCAATAGGGTCGCACGGCCTCGAGGTAGAAGCGGTCATCGATCTGCGGGGTCTGGGAGAAGTAGCAGCGGCGGCAGTCGCTGAATACGTCGCTGTCATTAGGGTCGCTGTTGCCACCCTGGATGCAGTCGAGACAGTTGAGCTCGTGTGTTCCGTAAATCTGGTAGAAGAGGGTCGGGCTGAAGGCGGCGATAACGGCAAAGAGCAGCATGGTCGACGTCACACCAGCCGAGCGGGCATTGAAACGCTGCGTCTTCCGCTTGATCGCACCAAAGCACATGGACAAGCCTGGCAGGAAAAGCACACCAGCAAAAATACTGCCGACAATACTTCCCTCCACAAGCTGAGCCTTGCCCTGGTTGAGAGCGACACAGTATAGGAAAACCTCCACAATGGTAGAGAAAAAGGCGTTGATGGCAGCACCGACACCCATCGACGACTGGGCCGAGATGGAGGCCACTGCCTGGCCGATGAAGTAGGCCAGGGGAATGATAGAAAACAGGCCGCCGACAAACAGGAACGCCTTGGACGTGATGACGCTGTCAATTTCGAGGTAGAGGTCGAGGACGAGCCAGTCAAAGATGACAAAGAAGACGACAGACATGAGGTTGATCAGGAAAATATTGGTACCGTCGACAGTGTACTTCCAGTACTTGGAACCCACAGCGCGGTAGGTGCACACGATAATGGAGGACTGGGGAGCGGCAGGTGCGCGGGCCGAGGCAATGTCAGACTCAAATGAGAGCGCGAGCGGGTGGCGGCGGAGGTGGTCAAACAGCAAGAAGGTAACACGGCCCATGGGGATGGTGAAGACCAGAAGCCAGCAGATGCCGGAGACAATAAAGAGGGCGGGCGTGATCAGGAGGTAAAAGAATAGGAAAAAAATGACACGGCCGACGTTCCACTGGCCACGGCCAAAGAGGCGGCGCTTGAGGCGCGGCAGCTCGGCATCGCTGTCGGTGTTTCCGTCGTTGCTATCAACATCATCATTGCCCTCGGCATTGTCGTGGTACCGGTTGTACCGGGCGGACGGCGAGCGGTGCTGAAGCAAAGCATCGGTCTCATCCGGCTCAGAGTCGAGGCTGCGGCGAGAGCGGCCAATGATCGACTGCGCGCGGTCGGGGCCAAAGAAAAGACGGCCGTACTCGAGGTCGCCGTTTTGCCACTGCTCATACTCGCTGATGCTGCGGCCCTCGCCGAGATCCTCGTCCAGATAGGCCTCCTGCTGCTCCAGACGCACAAACTTGCCAAAGGGATACAGCAGATAGCCTGCGAGACCCCAGAGAATACGGCCATACTCGCGGCCGCTAGGCACAGCCGCAAACAGGGAGCAGACGACAGCGCCGACGAAAGCCAGCGAGGCCAACCACACACCAAACAAGAGAGTCCACATAATGTTGAAGAACAGAAGCCAGCTGTTGACATGGCCGCCGGGCGAAGAGTGGATGTCGCCCTCGGCCGTCTTCTGCACGGAACGGTCCTTCTTGTATAGGGCGGGCTTCCACAGACGGATACCAAAGGGATGTGTCTCGTTGATGGCCTGCTGACGGTCCTTGAGCGTGAAGCTCTCTGCGTCGCTCAGATCGTCGTCGTCGTCGTCGTCATCGTCGTCGTGATCATGGTCGCTGTTGGCCCCGTCTGCACCAAGACGCCTGTCCAAGTCGGCGTCGTCGAGGGTGTTACGATCGATCATAAAGCTGCGCTCCATGTTTGTCGCGACGTCGTCGTCGTCGTCCGCGTCGCTATCGTCGAGGTCGGCACCAGTCGAGTCGAAGAAGCTGCCCTCGGACTGACCCAGGCTGTATGGTGTTGCTTTGGGCGTGGTTGCGCTGGCCGGAGGCACGGCGTCCTCGTCATCCTGCTCAATATTGTCGAGGTTCGAGTGAAGACGTGCTAGGGGCGCACCGCCGCCGCCGCCTCGTCGCCGCAGGGTGGCTGGCTGTGCATAAATGGTTTGGCCCTCGGCCAGATCAGCCTGGACCTCGTTTGGAGCGTCGTCGACTGAGTAGATGCCGCCGCGGTGGGGTGCCTTTACGTTACTGGAGGTGCGTCGAGACATTGGGGGCTTGCGAGGTCGTGAGCGGCCGCGGTCCGGGCCAAGGAGAGGCGAGCGAGTCGCAGAGAGAATCGGGGTGTTTCCAGGTCGTACTTGCGGGCGTTCTTGGATAGGCGTTGATGTGGTGCTGGTGTTCTCGCCATAGTATTGCGAAGAACCCTGGGATGTGATGGTGCCTGGGTAGTTAGTAAGGTTGCTGTTTGCGTGATAATGGCGTACGCATGAGAGATTGGGTAAGAAGAGAGGTAGGAGATATTTAGCTCAAGGGTAGAGATAAGGAGATTGTCCAGACCAGGGCATCCCCGATAGATATGATAGATCTGCCTCTTTTGGAAATAAACAGGAAAAACAAAGCAAGAAGCATAGCAGAAGCCCAAGCAACTGGCAGAGCAATATGAGACCTACCGTATGTCTCTGGGCGGCGACGGATGGTGTCTGTCGACTGGAAGCTCTCGGACAGGGTCTCACCTGCTTCGCGGGAAGCAGCAGGAGGAGCAGGCGTTGAAGGAGCAAATCGGCTGGGCGGGCGTGCATCGGTGGGAGACGGATGTGCGGACGAGGACTCGCCGCGGTCTCGACTGTTTGCGTCCATTCTGGGGTGGAAAGGTTAAAGGTAGAGAAGATAAGGATGTCGTGGGATATGTCGTCAGATCGTTACGATGTACTCTCGTGCGTTGCAGGTGATCCGGTCAACGAGATCAGTATCAACGAGAGACGAGCACGGGATCAAAGCGCACGGGATCCATTAGCTGCAGTGTATGTGTGTCGAGATGTCGTCGTCGTCGTCGTCGTCGTCAAAGTCGTGGCTAATAGAAAGACTCTGAAAGACGAGTGTCAAGAGGTCAGTCAAAAGGACCGAGTGAAACACAACAAAAGTTTACAAGTTCAGGCTGGGCAGAGCAGAGGGTAGCGAGCTAGCGTGCGGTGGCAAGCCCAGAGTAAACAACAAGGCCCACTATGAGGGAGCTGCAATGGAATGGTAGCGAGATAAAAAGGGGAGTACCCGCGACACAGCGAGACAGCGAAACAAAGGCGCAACGAGCAGAAATTAGTTGAAGAGCGTGAAGAATGTAGAAAGAGGGACAATAGAGAGAGAAAAAAGAGTGTCTTTAATGAGCTTCAAATGAATGAAAACTCGGATTGGCAGAGACAAAAGAGCTGGCGTTGAAAGGCTCAAAAGCTATAGAACAGAAAACGTAAAACGAAAAAGTGAGGCAAAAGTAATTTAGCAACAGAGTGGAGGGCGGAAGAAGGGCAGAGATGCGGGAGGGAGGGCGACGTAAGATGATGCAAAGGCAAGTACGTACATACAGAGTACGGACCAGCAGGCAGGCAGTGTGCGGAATACGACGTGCTGACAGCATACGGAAAGAGGATGAGGTGCTCCTTCTAAGAAGGGATACGCGGGAGATCACCAGATACCATGGAAACTAGGGAGAAGAAACTATATTAGGGAAAGGGCGATGGTTTCCTTTTGCTCTTTCCTTTTGTTTGCAAAAGTCGATCGAATGAACACGGAGACAGTGCGTGCTAGAAGGAGCGGCCGGCAGACGAGCAAAAGAGGAAAGAAGCAACAAGCAAAACAAGCAAAACCAAGACCGACGAGACGATGCACATTGGCCATGCCGGCGGAGGAAGGAAGTGGGAAGTGGGAGCGGGAGGGTGGGCAAGAGAGGGGCCGAATTACAGAAGGAAGCTAGCGGCGGGCTTTACGAAGTAGGTGTTGTTGCCAGGCTACACGTGGGTAACTAGCCACTGTAAGATATAGGGTATCCCACTCCAAGATAACCCAGCACTTGCCAATTTGGGACCATTTGAGATGCAACGACAGCTGAGCGATAGTCTGTTTTTAGTGCATGCAGCTATCAGGGTAGCGTGAATAGTGGATGACGAGCGAGATCAGATCAGATTTGAAGGCAATGCAGAGAGGCAAGGAATAAGACAGTCTGGGTTGGATTTATCATAAAGTCTATTCGATGGTTGTTTGCTACCGTGTCTGCATTCTGCTTGAGATCGAGATTCTTGGGACTGGATTGCAGAATGTCAAACAATGGTTTTTCGGCATGAGAACAATAAGAAGCTGTCTCACGATGGCAAGGGAGATGAAGAGACATCATAGATGAATACTGTATGAATCAAGAATTCATGGAATAAACATACATATCACAGACACCCTGCGTACACAGACATGAAAACAGGGTCTACATAGTAATTTACTCCAGGTTACAGACCCACTGTGATCCACTATTTCCACCTTGGGATCCCACTGACGGACGCTGTAGTGAGGCACAGGGCACGATAGAACAGTACTCGGTAGAGATGGAGTGAGATGGAGCACGGCAGGGCACGACAGGGAGACGGGCACGAGCTGCAAGACACGGCAAGGTTCTGCATTGCAGCTTTGATTAAGATATTAGAGTTGTAAGGGGGTTGCGCAGAATAGACAGAGAGAGAGAGAGAGAGAGAGAGAGAGAGAGAGAGAGAGAACAAGACAAAGAGACACACGACAGTCCCTTGGCAGGGAGACCTAATTAGAGTGCGGATAGATTATGTAAAAGGTCTTGGAAGAACAAGAAGCTACGTTGTAAAAGATGGAAGCCCAGAGAGGTGTGAATCCAAATGAGAAGAACACTGAGGACGGACAAGATGCAAGATGTGGCGGCAGCTAGATCCGAGCAGGGATAAACTAGGTTAACTGGGATGCAATTTATTCATGTCGTTGCACATACCAAGTATATCTGTTGGTGCTGTCTGCAATGCATTGATGTGCAGTGGCCACAGATCGTGACAATTGCTGACTAATCCATCACGATATCCGATCGCATTTGTACCGAAGAAAATGCACAAAACATAGACGGCAACCAGGATATTAGACATGCAATGCACTCCAGCCGGCTTTGCAGCACTCCGCCTGCAGCACGACGCATCCACGCATCACTGTACATAGTACAGCTGCAGCGATGCATACTATGACAGCGGGTCTCGCTCTTGCAGCCCTGCAGGCACGTCATTGGATCGGGCTGCAGCGGTCTGCTCCGTGTGGTGTAATACTCTGCCGTCGGCACGTATCGGTGTGGTTGTATCTTTATATTCAAGAGGAAAGTGAGAAAACCTGATTGCTCGTTATCGTCTTGCCTCTTGGCTGCATCTTATATCAAGTTCTTTCACACAATCTGCATCACTCATCACATCGGCAGATCACTCAAAATCCAGATATTGTCCATGTTTCTTGATCTTCCGCTGTGTTGCCTGTATACCTTCCTTCTTTTCCACACGACCGACAATAAATAAAAATAAAAGCCAAACAAATCAAGCTCAAACAAAACAAACGCCTATTATGCGAACAGGTGTGCCATACCAAGGCTATCCCACCGTTCCGTTGCCCAATCTTTGATCATATAGATCATAACGCCAAACAGTAAAGATAAATAATAGGTCAGCGTGAACAGATAATGGCCATCCATGCAGACCACAAAGGGTCGTAAATAATACAGTTGCTAATGCAAAGTGGTAGAGGGTAGAGAGATAAGGGTAATAGATGAAGAAGTAGATGAGAAAGTGGATGAGAATGCATGTACACGCACTGTCATCAACAAATCAAAAGCCATAGGTCATGCGCATGCTCTCGCTGCGGGCACGACCGGGCGGGCGCGCTGTGACGCCCCGGCGCTCCTGGGACTTGGACACCCATTCGGCAATCGTCTCGTAGCACAGCACGTACTGCTTCAGGGTCTGCACCATGCTGAGACGCTGCGTGCGGAAGTCCTCTACGGTGCCGGCTACCAGGTCCACAGCGTCGCCGTCCAGCCACGCGGAGCTGGATTTGTTTCCGGCGTCAATGGCCTTGGAAATGTAGTCGTCGGTGCCCGACATGGACACTTCGTTGTTCTGGGTGAGCTGGTTGAGCTCGTCAACACGCTCTTTGGCGCGCTGCGTGGAGCGCTGGATCTGCTGCTTGAGCATGTCCACAACCGAGTCGACCGTGCAGAACGTGCCCGTGCGGCCGCAGCCTGCCGAGCAGTGTACTAACATTGGCCGCGTGTTGGTGTTGCTTTCCGACTCGTCGTTGCTGGGCCACAGGATGTGCTCAATCTTGGATGGGTCAGACGACTGCTGCTGCATCTGCGTGGCTCTCTCAAACGCCCTAGGGACATCGACAGGGCCCGAAGCGCGCTGCATCATGTTGGCCAGCTCAACAAGCGCAAGCAGGTGGCTCGGCTGTGCCGGTGTACCAAAATCAGGCCACGATGCGTAGTGCAGCTGGGTGATCTCACGAATAGGGACAAAGGCATGCCCACGGTGGCCCAGAGCAAACTTGCGCACAATGACAAATGGAATCTCACCAGCCGGCTTGGCCGGTTGAGCCGTGCGACTAGCAGCAGCGGCAATGCCATGCTCAGCGCCATCGGTCGGCACGAGCGTCTGTGCACGGCGTCTGCCAAACTCAGCTGCCGGGGCCTCGGCCGTGCTTGCTGTGTTTGCGTTGGTGCGGTACTTTTCCGTATCAAGCGACACCTTCTTCTCACTGATCAGACGCAGCGTAAGGTTGCCGTACTCGGTGTTCTTCCAGTATGGGTGGCACTTGATCTGGCCACCCTCGGACTCGGCCGTAAGCATGACAATCACGCGCACATCCTCGTCCCAAATCATCGACCAGAAATCAGTGTACGTGTCGGGCAGAGGAGCCTGGCTTGCAATGTAACGCTTGTTGGTCCGGCTGGCACGCAGGTGGCTGGCATTGACATAGTCACAATCACCGGCAGCGCGGCCTTGCAGTCGGACACGGGCATGCTCAAACGGCAGAATATCCTTGTACCGGTTCTTTACGCCCTTTTCAACACCGCACAGCTGCACCTTGTTGTTGGCATTGCCGCCAGTCTCGGCCGGCCTGACGACACCAAACGCATGCTCCATGCGCGCCTTTTCGGCAAGCTCGATCCGCAAAAACGAATTCGACACCTTGGATCCATGGTCGGAAGGATCAGCGGCATCGCGCAGCCAGTGTGGTAGAGACTCTACAACCACGCCCGAGGGAAGGCTCAGCTCGACACGGCCAACGCCGTCCGCGAGGTCCATGTTCTGGCGAATGTTGGAGAAGAATGGGTTCATGGCACCCTTGGTAGCCGGCAGTGATACACCGCCAATAACGGGCGCAATCGACAGCCGCGGGGGAGGTGCACCGCCCAGTGACAATGTTGGTGAGCCGCCGGGAGCTGCTGCGGCAGGCGAGGAGTGGTCGATCCGGTCAGGGTACGCCTCTGCAAACGCCTTGAAGCCACCACGCAGAATGCAAGCCTTGCCTTTGTAGCCCTCGTTGGTGAACTTGCGGAGCATGTTGGCAGCAGCGGTGGTATCGCGGCCCTCGGTCAGGCTGTTGTCGTACACGACGATGTGCGTGGATTCGTTCCATGTCGAGAAACGAGCAAGCTGGCTCGGGTTGGCAAACGTGAGCCTCATCTTCTCGACGTTAAAGGTTGCACGCTTGAGTAGGGTTGTCGGGATGCACATGTTGAGCGCATTCTGGATACGTGACATGGCAAAATGTGTCGACACGCGAATGTCGAGAAGCAGAATAGAGTCGGCACCGTCGCCGCTCAGAAGGCTGTTGAGGTGTGTCGCGTTGATAATGGTCGAGCCCTGGACTGACTCGGACATGTTCGTAGGCAGTGTTTCGGCCCGTACCGGCGAAGGGCTGCCGCCGAGTGCTGGTCCCTTGGGTATTGACATACTGTGGCGGCCAAGGTTGAGCGGGAAGTGGACGTGCCGGCCCTCGTCGACGTTGAGGTGCAGCTGCGGCATTGCCGGGCGTGGCTCGGTGGTGGTCTCGATCTGCTTTGGTGATTCAAAACGAGGGGCGTTGAAGAATGACGGGTCGATGGAGGCTTGCGAGTTTCTCTTCGAGTCAGAAGACACATAGGCGGAGTCGTGCAAGCTGTTCGCGTCGCCATCCACGTCCATTTGTGAGCTAGCTGGCCGCGATCCATCGTTGTTGCTGTGGCTGCCTCCCTGGTGGAAAAATCCTGCCGGGTAAGGCACCTGGATAGGGCCCGAAGGACGAATGCCTGATCCGGAGTCCTGCGTGACCCGTCTTGGCGGCGGTGGGCGAGCAGGTGACACTGACGTCACGCTCGTCATCATATCGAGCTGTGGTGTTCCGACAGGCAGCTTGCCGTTAAATTGGCCTGTAGTGAGTGAAAACGAACGGTTGGCATATCCTGCGTCGGCCTGCTTCCGGAATGCCTCGAATGCTGGATTGGCGTCCAATGGCACTACACCCTGCTTGGGCGCAGCGGCCGAAAACGACTTGACCGAAGACGATGGCGAGCTCCAATTGTCGCGCGGAACGGCGACCGAGTCTCGCGGGTCTGCTGAAGGCTCAACGACGAGGCCGAAATAACTTGGACTTGACCCGAGTACGGATTCTGTTGTGTTTGGGGCTCCTGGAGAGCGCGGAACCGAGCTGTTGCTGTTGTTGACGCTGGACGAGTGTCGTGGTGAGAGCTTGGGAGGGTGTTGCTGACCGACGGAATAGACCATCATCCTCGGGGATGTAAGAGGAGTGGTAGATTTAGAGGGCCGGTACTGGTATTGACCGGTGTGGACAGGTGGTGCTGAGCGTGCAGTCTTCATTTTTGCAAGGATGGGCTGCGCCAACTTTCGACTTGGAGACGTGGTGTTTCTTGTAGGCGCTTTTCGCGATCGTTGGAGCCGTAGTGGCAAAAGCACTGGGGATGACGTCAAAAATCGCACAAAACGTAGCAAAGGCGAAAACGGCCACTAAGGAAGGACGATATCGATCTAATACGACATTTTCGAGGCCGGCTTAGATAATGCTTAAACGAGGTGATGATGCGTGAGACGTTTGAGGTCAAGATTGCCAGAGGTTTGAGCGTGATTTGAGGCACGCGATCCGAGACCTATGGCGGCGGGTGGTGAGAAGAAATGTGACTTGGGGTCGAAGAAATGCCGGTAGATTATGGCGACGAGATAGTCGAGTGAATTAGAGTCGAAAAGAAGGAGGAAGAGAGCGGCAACAGAGAGAAGAGCGGCGAACAAAGGGCGGAGGGCGGAAGGTGAAGAATAGAGGCGGTCGTAGATGAACGGGCGTTCAAATGGAGTTGGACGATATTAAGGTCGTGATTAGTTATTGCGAGAGGCGTGTGAGAGAAATGGGAAGAAAATAAGAAAAAGCAAGAATAGGGAGAAGAAAGCAAGAAAGGAAGAAAGAAGAGTGAGGTCAAAGGTGAGGAAGAAGTGAGTTCGGCTGACGCACAAGTGAGGAGGAAGTGGAAGTAGAAAGTGGAAGTGGAAAGTGGAAGTAGAATTGGAAGTCCAGCGTCGAACTGAAAGTAGAAAGAAGTGGATAGACCAAAACAAGAAGTGAACGGTCGGACTAGGTGTGGATAAGCGTTTGAGGCAAGAGTCAAGACGAGGAGAGAAGGAGCGGAGGGCAAAGCAGGCCGAGCATACAGGAGAGTCAACAGTAGAACCGGAAAGAACCTGAGAACCTAAGAACCTCAGTCAAAAGAGGAAGTGGCGATGCGTGATCGACAGTATTCTACTCCGTAGCACAGTGTTATTGCTCATGAGAGAGTACAGTACAAATAGAGAAGGAGCCAAATAGAGAAGTAGAGAGCCAAATAGAGAAGGAGCGATCAGGCTCTTGCTGTTCTTAAACAGGAAAGCTGGAAAACAAGCTGAGAGTTGCAGCTCGTGGGTCGGCTCGGGTCTTGGTCTACCAGGGCTGGAGGATAGGGGTTTCTTGAGTATTTATTCAAGATGCAGAGCGAAGACTAGTATTGTACAGAGCATGCATGCAGTGCGTAACATGGGCATGGTAACACCACGACGGGTGGCAGGGTAAGGTGCGTTGCAGGCACGGGCCCAAGAGACGGATTGGGGTCTACTCAGCAGGCAACTACTCGTACAGATACAGAAAAGAAGGAGCAGTCGAGCACAGGCACTGGAGAAAGAAGGCACGACCCAGGACACATCAGAGGCACAGGCAAGGCAGTCACGATGATGCTTCTCTTCTGCCACTCTTGTTTCTGCTTTGTTCCTCTGATCGCTTGGTCGCTCTTTTGTCCTTTTATCCCAGTATCCATCGTTCATTGTTGCTACTACAGAATATATTTATCTAGTGTAGCCTCTCTTCTATTTTCTACATTTTTCTAATTTTCTCGCATTTTTGACCGTTTTCTCGTTTTAGCGGCCGGTTTCTGCCCTGTCTCTCTGTTTTGGGAAGGCGCAGCGGCCTAGAAAGCAGCTAACGCGATGGACAGGCGACTAGCCAGGCGAGCAGAAGGATGGAAGAATTCGATCAAGTCAATAGTTCAGTGGGAAAAGGGACAATGGGGCGTTGAAGTTGAACGGGCGGGGAGGCGGTCTTTGCGGTTTGCGGGCTACTGGCGCCGGTTAGGGTATAAGTCGATTAGACTATGCCTAAATCTGGCAAATCTAGGGCGCACCTGCGAAAAGGGAAAAGGGGCGGATTCTGATTGATGGCGGACAATGTCGTCATAGATTTGTGTTGGGACTGGGGCTGCAGCTTGCCGTATGGGGTCATAATTAGCAACGGCTAGCGAGTAATAACACGCTATTTCTGTAAGAGTCGAGAGAATACAGCGCCAGCCAGCGCCAACGCCCATCAGCGGTCGATGGCGTCAGAAGCCGCCCACGAGGCAGTCTGGTGACAGCGGTGTGGAGCCGGAAGCATTCAGCAGGTGGGTTTTCAGTACGAAGTATGAGCTAGAACATGGCAGCATACTCAGTAGCATTCAACACTGTATGATTGATGCCATGGCGAGCTGCCATTGCCACAACAGCGTTACAAAGCAAGGTGAGATGCAGTTTACGGTGGAAACGTCGAGAATACGATGAATGAATAAGAAAGAATAAGAATACGATGAATGAATAAGAAAGAATAAGAAATATGTGTAGAGAGGATGAAAATAGCCAGCAATGCCACCGAGGCTGAGGTGATATGGACATCTGGAAATATGAAATACTCCTGTAATAAGAACAAGAAAACAATGCAAAGAATAAACTCTACAAATACAAAGCCACGCCAGAAATAGATGTCCACGTCCGCGATGCAATGGCATGAAACGCACGAGGACAGCGTCTGGCGCAGTGAAACGTAAAGGAAACCAGACAACCCACGATCCACAAGCGCAGCTAGGTGTCAGTTTACTCTACCGCCGTGTGCATCGTTGATCGACTTGATTCGATTTGAACAGATAAAGTAGAGACATGTCTATGTGTTATTGGTCTTGGAGTTAGAATGTCTAGCACAGCCGTGCCGACGAGGGCATGGCCAGACGTGGCCATAAGATGTATTCAAGTGTAGCATCGTCATCGATATTGGATGAGCACATATAATGCATTCTTCGTTCCAGGGCGTATTCTGTGATACGCTAAAGGGATCAAAATGTCATGACTGCTCGTGTAGATGTAAATGCGTACACAATCATACTTCGTACAGAACAGCCAGTTGCTGCAACATGTACTTCCACCTCGGGCAGATCATCGAAATAAATACTCGTCTGAAACACACATGGCAGAACACAGGTTTGATGCCGTCAAGATATCAGATCAAGGATCAAGGGTCAAGGGTCGTGATATCAAGATGCACCTCAAGCAGGCTCGCTGAATAGGATGGACTCTGCAGAGAAAGAGTGTGCAGTCTCAGTCTCTGGGTACAATTAAATACAAAGTACAAAGTACAAATACAAAATACAAATAATCTAGCTGCACGATGACGGTGTAGTGGTAGAGAACAGAGGGACAGACTGAGACAAGCAGACAGACAGGAAGCATTAGAAACTCCCGATAGGCTGCCGACTGGCTTGCGATTTGGCTGTGCATCGGATGCTCACATCAGGGTCCTCATACGGTGTGTTAACTCTGTCTCGTTCTCTGTACTCTAATCTCTGGTCCGTCCTCTGTTCTCTGGGTGCTGCAGCTCATGAATACGGATTAATCAGCATGCGCAATTGGCAGGCATGGGGGTCGGTCAGATCTCGTCTGCATTACAGCACGTCGTAAGGGGTCTGGGGACAGATGATGCAGTTAGAAACTCTACCCAGTATTCACAAAGAGCAAAATAACTGAGAAATACATAAATAATCGATCAATAAGTCAAATCAAATAAATACAAAATGTTGGAAGCGGGCGTCGAAACTTGGTCAACTCAGGCCATCTTTGCACGGCCTGGACCCTGACAGAACGCTGTGCGCCCCACCATCTTGTTTGTCTCTGTTAGGGCAGCTCTGTTAGTGCCGTTAGTGCCGTTAGTGCTGTCTAGCGGTGTTAGCAGATTGGATTGGCAGACTCTCAGACTCTCCATGTTGTCAAGGATGTCATGTTGGAATTAAAGTTGTTCTGGCACACTTCTCTAGATTTGGGTTGACTGTTGTCTCTCTTCTGGGCCACAAAGGATCACATCTTTGTTCGAACTACGCTGTCCATCTGCTTTCTTTTTCTCCATGAAAACGACGAGACAACTGTGACCCGTTGATATGTCTTTTGGTATGCAGCGAATTAATTACTTTAATGAAATCCTGATTGCTCAAGTGCCCCACTCGCTTCCAAGATGCGATTGTTGCAAGCTTGAAATACCATCCATCCTCATTGTCCTCTGCCTCTAGTTACTCCTTGTCCTCCGCGTCTACGTCGCTCAGATCCCACCAAAGATCGCCGTCCGCATCCATCTTCTCCTCTCTATCGCCTTTTCGACCGGTCCAGGCGGCCTTGGCATCCCACTTTGCACATCAACCTACAGCGGTGAACGGAGCTGGCGCCGACTCCCACTGCCTGTCCTTTATTCTGTCCCCTAGGTCTTGTGTCCGCGGCATTTACGCTCTGACCAACTACGTCAACGGCTGAATTGGCCGGGTCCAGGCATAAAGTGCGTGCAAATCACTCTCGTAGACCTACGTTGTATTATGTAGATTTCGTCGTGGTGTTATTGATCCCGCGCAGCCTGCAGAGATGATCTTATGACCCGCGTTCGGTGTAAGGTAGTGTGCTGACAACGCCACTCTACGGAGGACATTTTCCGTCGTCAGACTCGGGTGTGACGATGTTGAGAAAGCAGCGTCTTTTTCTTTTGTAATTTGAATCTGTTTGATTGTTGATCAATAATGAGTTTCAAAAAATATTCGAATTATTTCTATTTTTATAACATATACGCAATTGTGCGCTTCAACTAATTTAAAACAAAACTGTAATATTCACAAATATCAGCAAAATACAAAATAATTGCAACAGTCTATCATCAGATAATTCTCTTTTTTTCGTCGTGAATATTGCCCACAAGTCTGCCAGCCGCTTAAACAAAGGGAGTGCCCGCTGAGACCGCCGACGTCATTCCACGTGCCACCGCATCGCAATAGCCAAAAGCCAAAGGCCAAATAGCCGGCCAAACAAAGCCGCTGCACCACATGAAATGCACTTAACACGCTCAACTGCTCAAAAGTACATTGCATATGTACAAAAGGTACGCCTTTTGGCCTGCTTGCCACTAATTTAACCGCATTGTTGCCGCATGTAGTCAATTGCCGTGTTCATGAACGCACCTTCCCTTTGCAGTATCTCACCACCACACAACCGCGCGTGACACAAGGCTGGATGGCCTCAATGTGGCAGTACGATGCATCTTGAGCCCATACCAGACGCAGCTTAACACTATGGTAAAAATTGTATATACTTGATGTGACCACATCGGGAGAAAAAGGAACTGAGCACTTTCGGCGGAAAAGAATGGATGCCCGGTAGATATCAAAATCTCGACCAGAACTCGTCAATAGTTGTCTCATAGAACAATCCTAATCACTGCCGTTGACAATGGTCTTTGTTATTGCCATGGCCGGCAAACTGCGGAGAATCCAGGGTCGGGGCATGCATGCGGATTGCCGCGTGTAGCATGCATCCAGCATGCGACGCACATCCTCAGCCAAGGTTGTGGTCGATGCTTAATGGTATATATAGAAGGATCTGGGTTGGTGCTGATATTAGATCCGTCAAACACTCGAGATAGTATGGCTAAGAAGGCTCATATATTATATGACATGTCATCAATATAAACATCGTCTTGCCCGCCCGCGCAATGACTAGAAAGCAGGGTCTTGTGGCCGGATTACAGCAATGCCATGTGTGGCATGGAATCACCTGTCCAGGGTATCGATAGGTTGCCCGAGACAAGTTGGCTAGCAAGCAGATAGAGTTACCCTAGCTTGTCAAACCAAAGACCAGACGCGTGCACGTTGATATCAACATGATGCCAGACGAACACGGCGGCACTTGGACTGTCCATCTGTCACCCACTACGAGTGTGACAGGGCCTCAACGGGATATCTACCCAGTAGAACGATAAACGATGCCAGCACAGCTTAGCAAACGACGATCACGTTTTGACCCGGCTAACGATGCATGCACTGGCACTGGCATACTGGCCTTGCCTCGGGCCGCCGACCCGATCAGGTCTGCAAGTGTATCGATATATAGATTATATTGCCATGTGTCTTGCCCGTCTCTTGTCCAATAATGGGTTGTCAATAATGAAGACGATCAGAAATAAGGCCTAAAAGCTGTGCCGGCATACGACTGTTGCGGTGCTGGCAACACCTGCTGCTGGCGGTGAACGGTCGATGATAGCTTCACACGATGCAACAACACCCGCAGAGACTGTAGGATGTATAAATGTGTAAAGACGTGTAAATTATTTGCCAACTGACCACTGCCGTAGAAGTGCAGTGATGCAGTATCCAGACTGTCAGACCGTATCCATATCCAAACCCATGACCAGGAAAGACGAATGCCCAAACTCCTTGCATAATGTAAACATTAAAGACAAAGCCACCAAAGCAAATTAGAAAATATGCAAACGGCTCACGTTCATAGACGGACGTGGACGCCGAACCCTTCCACAAACCACTCGCTGGTGCCCAGCAACCTCCGCAGCCACCCGAACCCGAGCCCCGTCCACCCTTGGTTCGACCGCGCAAGCTTCTCGCCCGCCGTACTCACAGCTGTTGGCATTGCCGAGCTCACCACGTTGGCCACCATGGTTGCGGCCGCCTTGATGTCGCTGCCCAGCTCGCTCAGGTCGGCATGCGAGCCCGAACACGACGCACACGCACCGGCCGTCGCCGTCGCATTGGCATTGGATGCCGCCGATGCTGCACTGCACGTCGAGTTCAGCGCATTCTCGGACAGTGTAAAGGTCCGCGGCTGGAACCAGTGGCCGCTAAAGTCGATGAAGCAGTGGTCGGACCAGTTGCAGCTGGTCGTGAAGAGGATGATGAGCAGGAACGAGCAATACACGCACGGCCGGTTGATGAGGTAGGTGCAGACGAGAAAAGTAAAGATGAATGCCGGCGAGGCGTTTGACGGGATAAAGAGCAGACACAGCCAGCTGCCAGGTTAGCCTTGTCATGTACGTCTTGGAGTGAAGAGAGGATAGCTACCTCCGCAGGCAAAACATTGTGCTTGCTATGCCCGAGCCGTGCTGGCGCCGGGGCCTCTCGGAGCAAGACTTGTTCGAAAGGACTGCACTGCAGTACGCCGTACTCGACAGCCTTGTGTCGTGGAAGAGAACGTCGAGAGCTGAGAGTCGAGGAGGGGACAGCTGCCGGCGATGCCGGGATGTGTCAATGCTGTTTGTGCTTCTCTAAATCCGATTCGTAGATTTGTAGATAGTGTCGATCAGATAGCGTGCAGGTCGTGGACTGGCGGGCAAAGGCAGTGCATGCGGTGCTGCAGACGCTATCCATCCACGCAACAGGGAGACGTCTATCGCCAGTGAAGTTGCAGAACCACAGAGACGCTTCGTCGGATTAAGTGGACCTCGAACACTAAATGACCAACAATGACAAATTACGTAATCTTCACGCACAGTGCGCAGCTCGAGTCTGGGGTCTGAGCTTCGCTTCACTTGATCAATCGAGTCTGTGATGCAAACTGATATCATTTAAGATTAGTGATTGATAATTGACTATCCATGTATCTGCTGTTGAAGCTCTTGTCATGTGTATATCTGATATGGTCTCCGAGCAAGGCCCTTGAAGTTGGCCTCATCACAGTTTAAAAGACAGTTTGCATTACAGTATGAACAAAAGCCACACGGCCCGTCCCCAGGCCAGCAATAACGATAACCGATAACTGCCCAATATATCACACCGTACACAAACTAGCCGCCTGCAGGCTGCAAGTGTGTGTTGTCACCACTGACCAGCAAACAGCAGGTTCAAACGGCTGCTCCTTCCCCCCAAGCCAGCCAATCAGCATGCACCCGCGTCTCTCGCGCGGAGTCCCAAGACAACTGACCTCGCAGCGCTCCTTCCCGCCCCTTCACTAAAAAGCCGCTAGCGACGTGCAAGGCCCAAAAAGCGATAAAATCAGGAAAGACCGACCCAAGACAAGCAGCCTGACGCCCTAAAGGCCTAATGCCCCGGCGAGACACGCTCTGATTTAGCTTTTCTTAGTCTTTTTACGCCTCTGACACGCCTTTGTGCTAGTCTTACCCTTCTAGTCCTCGATTCTGACACTTTTTTTTGACACTTTTTCTCGATCAACAACGCATCACCATCCTCATCCAAGATCATTTGGACGACAGCACGACTGAAAACGTGAAAACGCATCGTTGTCTCCATCGAGGGACCCAGAAGTCCATCAATCAAAAGTCAATAGGGGCCATCTGTTGCTGCGTCAGGCCAGCGGGCCTTTTTATCTTTTCCTGCCTTTTTTTTGCCTTTTTTCTCTTTTTTTTCTGTTTATTCCTTTTTCCCGCCATTTGTTTTTTCCTTTTTCATCTTCCAGCTTACTTCCTCCTCCTATTCCACTTTTGCCCAGTTCCTGTTTTTCCTCTTCCTCTTGCTATTGCTAGTTGCTGTTTTGTTTCTTGCTTGCTCTGTTTTCATCTTCACTTCAACTTGACTTCAGCATCGTCTTGGCTTTGACCGCTCTTCACAGCGAGCTTCTCTCGCCATCTATCAGCGTCTAGTCATCACCATTGTCTAGTCTGTTCATCTACGAGCATCAATACCAGCTGCATTACCTGCAATATCGCCGTCATGTCGACCGGCAGCGGTGAAGGCCTTGCCGACAAGGAGCAGGCCAGCTCCGGCTTCGAGTCGCTCCTGGCTCAGTTGCGCCGCAAGTCAGACCAGGACACCTCGTCCGCGTCCATCCAGCACCCTCACGACCTCCTCTCTCAGTTTGCAAGCGCATCCATGCAGCAGCAGCAGCAGCAGCAGCACCTGTCGCCTGTCGAGCCATCTTACTACGGCCATCAACAGTCGCAGGCTCCCCAGCCCGCCGATTCGCCTGCCGACGGCACTCCCTCCTATGCCAGCAACCTCCCTCCTCATTTCGCATCGTCGCTGAACAGCCTGCCATCTGCACCAACACCCCCTGTTGGCGGCAGCTTTCCCAATGCCCAGTTCCCGCCGTCTCTGCTCGGCTCAATTGGCTCAGGTCGTCCGACAGCCGACCGTGGCGCCCCTAGCTCGCATCTCCTGAGTCTGCTCAAATTCAGTGGCCATGGCAGCTCGGCCAACAGTACTGCTAGCCAGCCTGGCAGCATCAATGGCAGCAACAATGGCAGCAGCAGCCTTGCTCAGCCGCCTATGGTCCCTTTGCCCAGCAACTCAAACACTGCCGTTGCAAGTGCCACTAACAGCATCAACGACAGCCCTGCCCACCACCACCACGACTTGGACAGCGAGACTGAGCCTCAGCAGCAGCAGCCCCAGCCCCAGCACTCGTCTGTCACCGCGAGCATTATCCACGCTCCGGCACCGGCGCCTTCTGACCCCAAGGGCCTCCTTGCTGCTCTTATCCAGGGCACGCTCAAAGGCGAGTCCCCCAAGCCAGAGCCCACCGCCGAGCAGGCTTCGCTGTGGCAGTCCACTTCACAGTCCAATGAGACCCAGCAGTACCTGCTGAACTTGCTGAACCGTCCGAAGCCAAGCCAGAACGGCGAGGCCTTTGATAGCACCGAGTCTGGCATCCAGGAGCAGCAGCAGCATCACCAGCATCACCAGCACCACGAGCACCACCAGCACCACGAGCACCACGAGCACCACGAGCACCACCAGCAGCAGCACCAATTCCAGAGCCAGCATCAGTTTCAAAACGAGCACCAACACCAGTACGAGCACGAGCACCAACAGAGTCATCAGCACTACAGCCAGCCGCAGCCGCAGCACCAGCATCGCCAGCAAGAGTACACTCACTACGCCGAGGCTGGAGACTCGTCCACAGGTTCTCCCGCAACACTGGCTATGGCCCAGAACACCGATGTCTTTGACTATCAGGTCAAGGACATCGGTGCCGAGAGCGACGTCCCCAATTCGGTTGCCACCCTCTTCAGCCACAACAACCCCTTTGACGGTCTTGTTGCCTCGCCCACTGTCGGCCAACCTCACACTCCCAAGTCTTCCACCGGCCCTGGTAGCGTCCACTCTCCCACACAGTCTACGACTTCTGTCCCCAAGAGTGTGCAGATCCTCAGAAAGCCTGCATCGCAGACTGGCCGGTCAAGCAAGCCTTCCAGTGCTGACCCAAGCCCGGCAGTGAGCCCTACTCTTACCAAGGATCGCCATGACCCGCCCACCTCACACCCGGCTGTCAACCCCATTGTCGTCGAGGTCTCTCCCCGCGAGGAGGATGAGTACGAAGGCGCGGGCGAGAGCTCTAGCCAGGTTGCTGTCGCCCCTGCGACCTCCGATGAGGGTCTGGATAGCGACTTTAAGAACGAATACACTGATGCAGAGCCTGCTCGCGAGTCTGCCACACAGTCCAGCGACGAAAGTAAGGAGGATCCCGAGCTGAACCAGAAGGCCGTCGTGCAGCAGGAGATCAACATGGACCTCGAGGACATGGCCAACGCCAAGACTGACGAGGAGTTCAATGCTGCTGCACAAGCTGCCGGCCGCGCTCTCAAACTGGAGCTCCAGCGCGATGACAACCGCGTTGTCCTTGAGCAGAGCCTGTCGCCCAACATGGCCAAGACTGTCAGAGAAATCGTCGACGAGGCTGCCCAGGGCAATGTTGCCGATAGCTGGGAGAGTGCCGATGCCGATGGCGATGAGACTCCCGTTGCTGAGGACCAGGCTGCCTCCGTCAAGGTGTTTAACTTCCCCATGAAGCCCTGGATCTCTATTGAAGTTCAGGATGACGACAAGGAGAGTCGCCCCGTCTTCCGCGATGAATCAGTGCTCGGCATCGCCCGTCTCAAGAAGGACTTTGACCAGATCGACCGCAACCTGGTCGCCTCGTCGGAAAACTACATGGTCTATGGCATGTCCAAGGCCGGTGGCCTGCGCGTGATCCGCCAGCTGGATGGCAGAGATGCCAAGTTGTTCACGGACACCAAGGACCGCATCTTCAACGTCGCCATGTCTCACAATAATGACTCTGAGACCGTTACTCCCAAGGAGTCGGTCATTGGCACTGGCATCAGCGGTACTGTCTACTGGGTGCAGATCCGTGACGGCGACAAGGACCACCTCGATTACGCCCACCCCGAGCTCTACGGCTTTGCTCTGCCCCCCATCATGTCTCATGAGGGTGATACCCCCGGTGGTGTCCTCAAGACGCGTGCCCGCACCTCAACAGGTCACCCTGAGTACTTTGCTGTCGGTCGTGGCAAGTCCATCAACATTGTGTGGCCCGGTTACGTCATGAAGAACAACCTCTTCCAGCCTGGCCACGACCGTGTTGTTGACACCGAGAAGCTCTCCAAGCAGTGCTCTCTGAAGATCAACACCGGTAAGGCCGGTAAGGATTTTACCTTCAGCCAGGACGACAGTGTTGTTGTGTCCCTTGATAAGTCGGGTCGTGTCAAATTCTGGGATGTTCTTGACCTCACTGCCGCGCACAAGGACTCGGACCCCGCCAACCCCATGCCAGCACACACCAACATGGAGGTCAAGGAACCCCTTCTCACTCTCACCACTACTCCCGAGGGCGAGAAGGCCTGGCCCACGTCTGTGCTCCTGCTCGACAAGCTTCGGCCGTACCAGAAGCGCTGCGCTCTGCGCTACATGATTGTCGGCATGAAGCAGAACCACACTCTCCAGCTTTGGGATCTCGCGCTCGCTAAGCCCGTCCAAGAGTTCAACCTCCCTCACAGCAAGGAGTCTGATGCTGTTTGTAGCGTCATGTACCACCCCCCCACGGGCATGATCGTTGTCGGTCACCCTACGCGCAACTCGGTCTATTTCCTGCACTTGTCTGCACCCAAGTACGCCATGAAGAGCATGTCTCAGGTGGAGTACATTCAACGCCTGACCGCCGGCGACTCGTCCATTCCCCAGCCTGAGTCCACAGCAGTCATCAGCGGCCTGCGTGAATACTCTCTGGCCAACCACGGTGCTCTGCGCAGTCTGGATATTCTTCAGAACCCGGCAGCCAACGGTGACGGTGAAGACCCGACGCTATTTGAGCTGTACGCCATGCACTCCAAGGGTGTTAGTTGTATTGCTGTGCGCCAGGGCGAGCTTGGATGGACCAAGGACAACAAGGTCATGGATCCTGTTGATGCTGTTCTGTCGGGTAAGGTCAAGATTGGCAAGCTCAAGACCCCTCCTCAGCAGCCTGTCGTGCCCGCCGAAGTGCGTTTGCCCGAGGACAATGCTCCTCGCACCATCGCTATTCGCCCTGCCACCAAGGATGTCTTGCAGGATTCTCCTTCCCTGCAGGAGACACCCACACGCAAGCCGGTTGGCATTTCCATCACATCCAAGCTTCGGGCGGCCGAGCCCAAGGACGAAGATGCTGCTGCCAACAGCACCTTGTCCCTGACTGGTCCTTCTACTGACAAGGCGGAGAAGAAGAGCCGCAAGAAGAAGGCTGCCACGTCTGCCAACAACTCTGCCACTCCTGTTGCCGCTGCCACTGCTGCTGCCGCCGCCACTGCTGCCACGATTGCTTCTGACCGGTCTGTCTCTACTCCTAACGGCAGTGCTAAGAACTCGTCTTCTACTGCCGATGTCTCCAAGAACGCTGGCCAGCCTGGCTCGGCCAAGGCAGCTGGCGGCGACGCCAAGGCCACGCTCAATGTTAGCCAGGAAGTCATCCAAACGCGTATCAACACCATGGAGGCACGGATTTGCGAGCGTGTGTCATCCTCGGTGCACGTCGCCTTTGACGATATGCGCAAGTACATTGACCAGCAGTTCCGGTCGCGCGACACGGACTTTGAGCAGAAGCAGCGCAGACTGCTGGATATGGTATCAGAGGTCCTCAATGGCAACACTGAGCAGGTCCTGGGCAAGATTGTGCATAACGAGTTTGAGAATGCTGTCCTGCCGGCTCTGCGCGAGGATGTGGCACGGTCTGTTGTCGATAGCCTCGGCAGCCGTCTGAGCTCACAGGTGCCGTCAATCCTGCAAAAGGAGCTGCAGCGCTCGCTTCCTAGCCAAGTGACCGCTAGCCTGCGCAGCCAAGAGGTGTCGCGCGCTATCAGCGACAAGATTGTGCACGCTGTCGCATCGCACGTCGACAGCCATATGTCCAAGGTGGTTACGACTGAGCTAATCCCCGCCATCTCCTCAATCTCGACCCAGACAGGCCACGGGGTGACTCAGGAGGTCTACTCCAAGGTGGCTAACCGTATTAGCCAGCTTGAGGATTACAATGCTGCTCAGAACGACAAAATCAATTCGCTCCTGTCTATGGTTACGAGTCTTAGTGAGACTGTGAACAGCATGGCTGCGTCTCAGAACCAGTACCAGCAGCAGATTACTAAGCTGCAACACCAGCTGGCAGCTTCTGCGGCTTCTGCTGCCTCCACCGCCCAGCAGCAGCAGCGCCCGCAAGCTCAGCAGCCACGGTCCCAGCCCCAGTCGCCTGTTGCGCATCAGTACATGCAGCGCCCTCAGCTCCAGCAGCGCCCCAGCCAGCTTCAGCAGCAGGGTCCTCAGCAGCAGCAGCAGCACCACGTCCAGCACCACCATCAGCAGCAGCAGCAGCAGCAGCAGCAGCAACCGATTCACCACCGTGGTGGTTATGAGGCCGCCGGACCTGGCTTCGACAGCCCGACCAACCGCACCATGAACCAGGTCCCTGGTGCCGGCCCATCGCCGTCGCAGCACTCGAACTCGAGCCACCTCAACCACCCGCAACAGGCACAGAAGCCCCAGCAGCCTCAGTCCCAGCCCCAGCAGCCCCAGCAGTCTCAGTCCCAAACCCAGCAGCCCCAGCAGCAGCAGCAGCAGCCCCAACAGGCGCAGCAGATCCCTCCTGTCGACCAGCTGAAGCAGCAAGTCGAGCTGTTTATGGCCAGAGAGGATCAGGCGCGGTCCGAGTTTGACCAGGTTGCAATGTCGATCAATACGCTGTTGCACAACCAGCAGTATGACGACGCAATGATGCGCTGGCTGCAGAGCAGTGGCAAGGAGGAGGAGCTGTTCCGGCAAGTGCTCGTCAACTATGCGCCGGACATTGTGAGCAGCCTGCAGCCGCTGGTTCTCCTGTCCGTTGGTACTACTGTTACTCAGGACCTGGACGGGCCGTTCCTGGTCCCCAAGCTGAACTGGTTGGAGATGGTTTTGATCAACTTTTACCAGATTGCGCACCACCTTGATGATCAGACTCGTGAGATCACGCCGAGTGTGCTGCTGCACATCCGGGCTCGTCTGGAGTCGACGCACTCGCGTATTGCCAAGGTGTCGATGAGCGACTCGAACCTGAAGAGTATCTCGCAGATGATCAACATCATCAACCGGATCGTCGAGGTCACCAAGCCGCAGCTTACTTTTTAGGCGGAGAGCGCGACAACCCAAGTCTCTGATACCGAGCCTGGGAAGTACGACCAGTTAGCCAGTACCCTAAAAAAGAGCATCGGCCAAGGCATGCCCATCGAGGCGAAGCAGTCTTTTGCGCGGCCGTATGCTACGATGCGGATGCCTCACCGGCCGATGACGGTAGCCACATCAAGCAACTATGGGCTTATTTAATTGCCTGTTTCTTTTATAATTATTCTCTTCCCCTCCTTGTCTTTACTTTCTCTTTTGCTTTCTTTTGCTTTCTTTTGCTTCCTTGTTCATTGTTTGAAGCATAGCATTGCAGGAAAAGGGAGTTTCTCTGCTTTCTCTGCCTTTTCGTCATCTTTTGTTTCTATGTTTATTGCTAGTATTGTCCCGCACTTTATCTCGTCTGCTATTTTATATTCCTTCTTCAATGCTATTTTGTATTGCGTCTTCTCAGAAGCCACGCGTTTACCCATTTGTTTCATGTAGATGGCCTCTGGCTGTTCAAACTGTGCACTTTGTTTCTGTTTTCTGCAAGGTACGACCCAAAAGCAATTCAACGATAATCGTTTAATAAATTAAATGCAACTACTTTTAGTATGCAATTTGCGCTATATGATGGTGCTATCTGTTAATACAAGATGAAGAATATTCAAAAAAAGTTACAAAGAAATGAAAAAGAAATTAAGGGAGTCCCATGAACAGGTCCAGCAGCTTAGGGAACTTGGGCGAGCCCAGGCCTGTCACCGGGTCCCAGCCCTCGGCAGCAGTAAAGCCTGTGCTGCCGCAGCCCGGGTTGCTGCCGACGGTGATGTCGGTGAACACCTCGGGGTGCTGGTAGAGCACGGGGTTGACAAAGCCAATCGACTTCTTGCCCGCGCGCAGACGCTCCTCGTTGATCAGCGTCAGCAGCGCGCCCCAGATGGGCGTCGACACCGACGTGCCGGCCACCGAGTTTCCGTAGCCGTTGTAGACGACCATGACGTCGTCGCCGATTGCCGACACGTCGGGGTATGCGCGGCCGCTGCGGTTGAAGAGGCCCTCGGGCTGCGGCGAGCCCGTGCTCAGGTTCCAGCCGGTGCCGGCGTAGCTCGTGAAGCTCAGGTTGGCCGTGTCCAGGTACGTGTTGACGGCATCCTGCTGCCACGGGGGCTGGCCAAACACGTTGGAGAAACCGCCGCCCGTGGCGAACGTGACGGGTGCGATCTCGTCAAAGCCGGTCTCGGACGACGTCGTCGAGTTGATCAGCACGGTGGCGCCGACAGACAGCACGTACGGGCAGTCGGACAGCGAGCGGGGGCTGAAGATGGTGCGGTTGGCGCCGAGGCAGCCCAGGTACGGGTTGCCGCTGATGCCGCGGCCGCCGCCGACACCGACATCGCCCGCGGACTCGACAATGGTGGTGCCCTGGAGGCCGAGCTTCATGACCTCGAGGCACTGGCGCTGAATGTAGGAGGCGGGCAGGGCGTTCTCCTCGTTGGAGTACGAAATGGAGATGACGTTGGTGGGCTTGTAGGTGCCGCACATGAGAGGGCCCTTGTAGGCGGTAGAGGCATTGCTGTTGGGGTTGGGGTACTCGGGGTCGCGGCACTCGTCGCGCTCGCAGTTGCCGGTCTCGCCAAACGCACTAAAGGTGCAGTAGGAGCCGTCGATGGCGTCGAAGAAGGTGTTGAGGAAGCCGGGGTACTTGGTGGCGCTTGCGGTCTCGTACCACTCGTCGTCGACCTGGAAGAGGACGGCCTTTTGCGGGTAGACGAGAGGCATGGCGATCTGCAGATCAAGGTCGGCCTCGAGGCCGGCGGACAGCGGGCGCGTAGTGACGGGGGTGGCTGCGCCGTTGGTGGCAGTGGCAGTAGCCGAAGCGGTCGAAGACGCAACGGGAATGGGGCCAAAGGCGCCGTCAACGCCGCGCAGCTCCGGGGACGTGCCGACGGGGATGCCGGACGACTCGTAGGAGAAGTACAGGTCCAGGTCGGCCTGGGAGTAGTGCTGGCTCTGGGTCTGGAAGATGCCGATCTCGTTGCCGTCGACGGGAGTCTGGCCGGCCTTGGGCAGTGGAATACCGTACTGGGTGCGAATGCAGTCGAGGGTCGTCGAGCGCTCGCAGCCGCCGCGGAGCCAGGGGGGCGTGGCCTTGGTGGTGTTGGTAGAGGTGGTGCCGTTGGTAGCGTCGGCATCCGGGCCCAGAGACTCAAAGGCGTGGGCAATGTCATCGATGATGTCGTCGAAAATCTCCTTGATAAAGGCATCGGCGTGGGGGCCGGCCGAGGTATCATCCTCGTCGTTGACGATGGTGCTGCGCTTGGCATTGGCGCGTCTGACGCTGAGGGGCTCGCGCGGCTGGCCGGGCTGTCTGGGCTGTCTGGTGGCATGTCTCTTGGAGGCGCGCTTGGCCTTGACGTGCTCGCCGAAGCCGTACGAGGCCAGCTTGACACCGGGGGTGACGTAGTCGATGTGCTTGTGGACTTCCTCGGGCAGGTGGTACTCGGGACAGGCGGTCAGATGGATGCCACTGTCGAGGTGCTCGTAGTGGTAGTAGACGGTGTTGAGGAGGGCCTCGGCCTCTTCGACCTCGGCCTCGAACTGCAGCCATTGCTTGTTGGCAGAGACGGAGATGCGGTCGGCGGGGATGCCCGAGTGGACGACCCAGGCGGTGACCTCATCAACAGCATCGGGCGACGGCGCAAACATGTCAGTGACCTCCTCGACAGACATGTGCTTGCCGTACTGCATGGAGAGCGGGTTGGACTTGTCCATGAGCATGTCGTGGGCCTTGGCAACGGTGTCGGGGTCATGTGCAAACCCAATGCGCATGGGAAGGCGGGCATGCGAGTCCAGACGGTCACGCTGGTGCCAGCCCTGGAGCTGATGGGGCTCGTGCCATTCGTGGCGGACGAGGTCGGCGTTGACGGGGGAGAAGAGGGCGAGGACGGCGACGGCGGCCGTGGCCGTGCGGGATGAGAAGCCGGCCATGATGTGTGGTTTAGAGATGCTGGTGGAGGAGATACCAGCAAGATGAAGAAGAACAGAGAAGAAGAAGAAGAAAAAGAAGCAGAGGTGAGTGAATCAAACCAAAAATAAAAAATCGTGAAGAGTAAAAGAGGAAATAAGACTTATAAGTCGTGGATTACCTAATCCATCACTACGTCAGTGGTACCCAACGTAACTGAAATAAGGGGAACAGGGGAAGAATGGGCCTGTAGATCACTATTTCTTAGCAGGTGTTGACCAAGGAAATAGTTGGAGCAGCCAGTCACGAGCAGCATGGAGAGACAAGGAGCGGCCAGGGTCCAGTCCTAGTCAGGGCTTAAATGTAATAAGAAACAAGAGTCGAGTTAAAAGTGTAAAATTCTTAATCTGAATCTAATCTGAAAAGCATAAACATGAAACGGCTGTTGTGCGCTGTTGTGATTCGGTCGGGTTGTACTTTTTAAATTTTAAAGCATTTTAGCATTTATTTCTGGTATTTATACATTTAAATATTGATTAAATTAAACAGATGGACTAGGAGATGCAGTGACGGGTTAAAGACGGGGGCAACAGCAAGACAAAGGCAAGACAGAGGCAAGACAGAGGCGAAGATGATAGGCCGAGGACGTCGGGAATACATTGTTGAGTCGAGGAATACTGAGTGGAAAAGGAGAGCCAAGAAACAAGATCAAGGAAGAGAGAACAGGAGACCTACGAGCAAGGGAAGAGGAATGAGGAGGTGAAAGACAGCGGCAAAGCTGCGGAGCATGGCGGAGACATGCTGGATAAATACTGGTAGATGAGTAGATCAACGAGAGCAAAGAGTTGGCTAATGCAAGGCTGATCAACGGCGTTGACGGTCAAGATGAGACGAGGCCAAGAGACGAGAGATGATGAGATGCGGTCCAAGATCACATGACTGTAATGCTTAGGTAAGATAAAATGATTTAATTAAATGCGAAATTAAAGATGGATTAATGCGAGATGCAAGCTATGAACGTAAACGTCGAACGGGGAATAGAGAACAAAATGACATGAGAGGAAGATGAGAAACGCGAAAAGGAAAATAAGAAATAAGAGACGAGGTGAGATGAGGAGCAAACCGCCTACGCCAGCTCGGCCATCTCGCCGCGGTGGTTCGCGTTGTAGTCGGGCGTGCCCACGGCGTTGCCCGCGGCCTCGTGGATTGTCGCCGGAACCTGTGGCGAGCCGGGCGTGCCAGCGGCGCCGATGGTTGGGCTACTGACAGCCGTCGTGCCCGTGTTCTGCGGGCTGAGGGCACCGGCCTGGCCGCCATAGTTGGAGTTGGTGACGGCGCTGACGCTGCTCATGCGGTAGTCGTGGCCGAGCTGGGGCGAGCCGGAGCCGGTGTGGTCGGGCTTGAGCGGGCTGGTGGAGTCGGCACGGTCGGGCGAGCCGACAACAGGGACGGCAGCAGCGGCGATGCCGGGGCCGGGGTAGTACTGCTGCTGGGGCATACCGGGCTGGGGATGCTGGTAGTAGGTGGGCTGGTTGGGGGCGGGGGGCTGCTGGTTGTAGTAGACACCAGGCGGCGGCGGGGTGTTCATCTGGTTCACCTGGGACATGTCATAGCCAGTGCCGGGAGCGCCAGGAGCGCCCGGGGCAGGCTGGCCACTACCGCCAACCTGGGGAGGCTGCTGCTGGGCCTTTTTGCGCTGGCTGCGCATGACAAAGAAGATGATGGCGGCAATGAGTGCGATACCACCAACGCCGCCGACGACACCGCCGACAATGGCGCCCGTGTTGGACTTCTTGCCGCTGCCACCGCCGCTGCCGCCGCCGGTCGAGGCGGGCGACGTGGTGGTCGGGGAGCCGCTGGTGGTAGGGCTGCCCGAGGTGGTGTCGGGGGCGACAAAGGATGCCTCCGAGGCCGTGCCGACATCGGTGACAACGGATGCAGTGAAAGAGCGGCCGTCAGTCTCGCCGTTGAAGGTGGTGTACAGGGCCTGCATGGTGGAGATGGCCTCGTTGTTGCAGTAGTAGCCGTAGACCTTGAGGTTGCCGCCGTTGATGCTGACCGAGTTGCAGTAGGGCACGTCAGACTGTGTGCACTTGAGGGTCAGGGTGTCTGCGCGGCAGCTGGCGCCACAGGCGCTGCTGGAGCTGTAGGCCTCGCTGTCGACACAATCGACGTGGTAGCCGGCACAGCTGTCATTTTCGCAGCAGCCGATGTAGCCCGTGTTTGCAGAGGGGGTAGAGATGGCGCACTGGGCGTCTGCGTTGTTGCAGGTGTAGGCGATATCGGAGGCACCGGTGAGGTAGCCGCAGGTGTTGTCCGGGGCGAAGAAGAGGGTGGTGCCGGCGCGGCGGACGAGCTCAGCGTTGAGCTGGGGCGGCGAGGTGGGTGCTGCGGCGGGCACGGCCAAAAAGTCAGCGACGCCGTCTTCGACAAAGGCGAGGGGCGTGGCGCGGGGGCCGTTGAACTTGACGGCCTCGACGCCGGCGCCCAGCAGGACAGCCGTGAGCAGAAGCATTGCGAAGTGAGAGAAGGAGTCTTGAGTCTTGGGGGGGGATCGTGATACTAGATCCCAGTAGCTTCAAGCTCGACTTGTTTCAAGCTGCACTCTGAGGAAACAAATAGGAGCAAATAGGAAACAAACTAGAAGGTCAGTGAGCGAGGATGAAGAAACAAATGGAAACGAAACAACAGACAAGAGACAAAAGACAGAAAGGAGTCTCCAACAGAGCAGCGGTGACGGCGCGGGTAGGGGTCATTAGATTATTACGAGGAATACGGACAAGCTCTCTCACTCTTCTCTCGTTTGGTATTCCTTTTTCTTCCCACTTGTACAAGTCATTACCACGATGCTAGCTGCAACAGGATAGACAGACCCGTCGACTAACAGCTCTTAGACTGCAAGACAATTGTTCCTCTTCTTGGCGCTGACGGCACGACCATTCCGTCACCGTTTACAAAAACGCCTTGTCAGGGTTGATAGCTTGTCATGGGTGGCAGGATTCAGTCCATCGAGTAGAGAGTACTGTAGAAACTCGAATGAATACTTGTAGAGTCACAGGTGGATTGTATTGAAAAAGTAAATAAAGTAAAATAAATCAAAAGATAAATTCAAGTTGGTGGCCGAGCTGACCTCCGTTTCCCCAGCTTGCTCCACCAGCCAGCCACCCGTCCGTTGTAATACATCAGACTAAAGTAGCTCGCTCAGCTATCCCTTTGTGTCACCATGGTGTATTGCCGTTGGTCTGTTTTGGCGACCGACTGTCTGACTCTGATATGGTGGCATCGGTAGGATGCAGAGCAATCATCGTCATCAAAGACAGGAGAGACGTCTTTGATCCAGGATCATTAATTAGCTATTGTTGCATTATTGCAGTACCTCGACAGTATACGGCAGACAGATGCGGCTCAAGTGAACAACATACAGCGTTGTCCTCAAAGTCCGTCTGCTCACCTTCACCTCCACATCTACTTTTGATTTTTGTTTGATCAACACCCGTCTCAAGAATCCCAAACAACCAGTATTGTTTCTTGTCCTCTTGTTTATCATGTCTAAATGTCCACGGACGGGCTTAGTCTCTTGTTCGTGGCCATGTCTCGTCTCTGTTCGTGGTCACCTCGATGCCGTGTCCAGTTTGCATCTCTCGTCTGTTGGCTCGCATCGCAGCATCCATAGAGTATCTAGCATCGTGAACACACCATCATCCCGTACAATATCGTGAACACAGCATCGTGGACTATGAACAGACACATTATCATCGACTCTATAAAAAGTCGCGATGCTTCATGTTATTCTCCCATCCGTCTCATCATCATCATCATCATCTCCATCAGCACAACCACAACAGCTACATTTCCACGTTCTGCAATCCATCCTACTCTTACACTACTTTCTACTTTCTTTCTACTCTTTACCAAACCACCTCCTCACATAACAATGTGTGGCTTTACTTTCTACTTCTGCCTCAAGTGCAACTGCACCATCAAGGCGGAGTACGCCAACAAGCGATGCACCCAGTCCATCAACAACGACACGGGAGTCTGCCCGTGGGAAGATGTGTACCGGAGTTGGGTCGTTACGGCGTATTTCTGCTATTGTAGAGAGTGTTTCCTCGCAACTTGCGGCCAGTAGTGGAGAGGTCAACGGTAAGGTAGGCGCTGACAACCAGTAGAATGACAATAGACGGTGGCTTGGACGGTAGAGGCTACCTCCATAGGTATCTGTAGGCTCTCGGCTGTAGAATTGTAGCTGCCCTGCTGCGATGTTGACGGTCCCTTTTTGGTGAGTGTTTTGATTTTCTGATTTTCTGATTTCCTGCTCTGTTCTGTTTCGCGAGATATCTGATATCTACTTCTCTGCTTCTGCTTCTCTGCTTACTTTTCTGATTCTGTTCTGCTGCGTTCCAGAAAACTCACAAAAACACAAAAAAAGGTAAAAAAGAAAACCCCCAAAAACGGTTGCCCTGATCTTGGATTCTTGACCCTCGTCTGTTGACTTGGGGTTGTTCCTGATCTTTTATGTTTATTTTTATTTAACTTTGAATCTAACATTTAACTTTAATAGACCATTACCGTGACTAGACATAACAGTTTCTTGGGATCTCCAGACGGTGCTACTTTGAGTGATATCTTTCTTTCAGCCTCACCGCAACCCTGAACTTTTGAATCTGACATCGAATGAGGGATCAGGAGAAATACTAACCTGTCAGCACAGCCCCCCAATATTGCTACCCACACCACCATGTTGTTTATTTCATCTTACTTGTCTCTTGAGGAGTGTCTCTGTCTGCCTTTCGAACATGCTGGCTCACTTTTTTGTATTCAAAATGTTCAAAGTACAATCAATGCACATCTGCATCACCTCGAACCAACAGCTATCCGTCTTCTTCATCTTCTTCTCTATCAACTACCTTCTACTCAGTGCCTACCCCTCAGCCACCCGTCCTTCTCATCCTTTTTCCTCTTTTCGCTTCTTGTCTTGGCTGCAAGGGCCCCCTGTCCGCCAGCACACGCCCAAGTGGAGTTTGGATGGAGAGACATCAGACCAAACGAAACGGTATTGCTGAAAAGGACCGTTTCGACTTGAGTCTGAGTTAGCCAAGAGACGGCGTATTTAAGCATACTCTGTAGCGTTAGTATGAGGAGTAGCGTAGAACGTGGTGGGACAGTGTCAAGCTGCTGTTGACTCTTTGGATTTCTCCATCTCACTTCATCACCAATCGCCATCAATCACTATCAGACACAACCACAGTGATTCACTCTCGGCAGACTCACAGCAGATTCGCAAAATAGATCGGATGAACGAGTAGAGAGCGGACGGCGTGATGCCCGGACTGCCATGCTGCAATATTGGTGATATCGTGTTCGTTTAGATCTGGATATTGATCGAGTATTGGCAATGAGTACTGTATTGAGTGCTGTTGTGCTGAATATATTGCGAAACTGAATACTTGGTATCAACCCCGAGCATCCGGCAGCCTCGCAAGCCAATAACAATATCTCTGACTGTCGAGGCTGAACTTCCCCGATGGCTTGCAGATGGCAAGGTAGACGGCTGTAAAGGAACAGAGCCAGCCTCTGCCAATCTTCCGTCTTGGTCGACTATGACGCACTCTAACTCACTCAATACGTCGTATTTAGTCAACACTGCCAACGGGACCGCCCGCCAAGTGCTCACTTTCACTCGTAGCATTGCGACGTCATAGCCTTGTGCATGTTGCATAGTGTCGGTAGTGAATAGAACAATGGTGTAGTAATTTGCATTACTGTACTTCGTAGAGCATTTTGTATCGTGTCGATGCTCCTTGAAATGTTAAAGCATTTGCCATTCCATGGCCTTTAGACCCATTTCCATACCATATCAAAACCCCTTCCCATCCCATCCCATTCCCAGTCCATCCTTTGTCCTGTCATGTCCGTATGTCCCTTGCCCGTGGTATTCGTAATGGCAGTGTTGAAGAAGCGATAACGCCAGACCAGTGCCAGTGCCAGGCCAGCCGGGCCAGCACCAGCGACCAATAACTCCTCTGCAGTAAATGATAATAACAAAATGAAAATAAAAATGACTATGAAACAAAACAAATCCTCATCAATCGTCCGAGACACGTCTAGAAGCCTAAAAGACGGCCAGCGACGACGATAGAGACCTAGTCTGACGCCGCTTCGTCCGTGGTGACATGGGCGACGTGGCCGGCGACGTTGATGCACTCCTAGTGTTGCCGCTGCCATCGTCCGGGGCGCCCTTGGCACCGCCAAGAACATCAGCATACGACTTGCGCTCGCTGCGCTTGCGTTTGAGTGTGTCTACGCGTGTGCCGCGGTCTGGAAGCAGATCGACTCTTGCCTTTTCCGCCGCCGGTGTCTCGGTCTTTTCTGTCTTTTCCATCTTTTCTGTCCTTTCTGTCTTGCCGGCCTCGACATCGTCATTGTTCTCAGTCTTGTCGTCGCCGTCGTCCTCGACATCCGTGTCGCCCACAAGGTCCTTGCCCAAAGCCTTGCCCAGACGCGCGCGCAGGCCAAGAATCGGCCACACAGGCACGCGTGTATACTCAATCTTCATGCCCGCCGCCATCTCGCCCTCGGCAGACGCCACGGGGTTCTTGGTCGGCTCCGCAAACTTCTTGAGCAGCTCCGCCGTCACCGTCGTCGTGTACACCATAAAGTCGCTCGTGTCGTCGTCGTGCGTCACAATCCTCAGCTTCACGTCCCGAAACTCCGCCACCGGCTGCATCCGGGAGTTGCGCTGCGCGCTGTTCCACCACATCACCTGCGACGCCACGCGCGACGGCGACGGCGCCGCCTCGTAAAAGTGCGCCTGGGCCATGCCCAGAAACACGCCCATCAGGTACGGGTCGCGGTCGCGCTCCGTCGGCATCAGCTGCTTCGACCGCAGGCACTGCAGGTTCGACACCGGCCTGTTGCCCACGTCGCCGCCCTCGGGGCCCGGGATAATGCGGAACAGGTTCTGGCGGATCATCTTAAGATGCGACCGGTTCACATATGCGACAGTCGGGCCGTCCAGCGGCGTGCTCTGGCTGCCGGGGACGCTGTCGCTGCTGTTGTGTGTGAATGAAGGGCCGCAAAAGTCATTGTTCTCGCGCGCGCTGCTGGCAGCATGTCCAAAGGACGACGCGATGCGCGTCACCGCAGAGTCAAACGACGTGCTGGCACCGCCCGGGTTGGACCACACCACCGGGATGCGCACGGCTTTGCGATGCACACGGTCGCCAAAGTGGATATCGAGATCGCAGTTGCTCTTGGGCCGCGAAAACGGTGTCTGGTACAGTGCCGAGAGCACATTCTTAATGGCGCGCGACTTGCCAAACGGCCGCGTGTCGTGCGGCGAAAGCAGCGACGTCAGGTCCATGCTGAGGGCCTCGTCGGCGCTCGACCTAGACGCCTGCGACCGCGCGCTTTCTGTCGGGCCGCTCGATGCCAGAGGAGCCAAGTGGATCGCGTCGAGGATGGGTTCGTTGGTAATGAACTCGGAGCACAGCAGACGCGTATGAATGTCGGTCCAGAGAATCGGCAGCACGAACAGCGACCGGCCGCAGTTTTCGCGTAGAATGTCGTAGAGGGAGCCAGGGTCGGGGCACACTGCGCGCCTCCGCGGCTTCTTCTGGCGCGTGCGCACTGTCGGCACTGGGCGCGCTTCTGTCGGTGTCGGGCTGGGTGGCGTCGTCATTGTCGCAGACGTCGCGTGTGTCTTGTCGTTGGAAGCCGTAGCGGCTGATGAATTTGCCGCGTCGGCTCTGTCTGCCATTTCGTGTTGTGTATCTGGTTGATCAAAAGATTGTTGTCGTTGCTGGCCGTGTTAGTCGGAGAATTGTTGATGGGGCGTTTAATGTTTGATGGATCGCGACAAGACCGCAAAGCACGTCTCGACTCTATTTGCCTAAACTAGCAAATAGAGAAATCAAACAAATGAGCGCGCTCAGGCGTTCAATCAATCTCAATCTCGCTGTCGACGTCTCAGTCTTTTGTCACGCGACGTTGCAGGGATCGAGACGCGATGGGTGGTTATGTGGGAGTTGAGAGAAGTGCAGGGATGCAAATCGTACCTGGGCAGCGTCTGGCTTTTGTTCTTTTGTCGTCGTTTTCGACTTTTCGCTCGTTCTTGTCCCTCGTCCAAACCGTTTGGTGCCTTGATCTGCCCTTGCGACGCGAAAGAGACCTAAAATCTAGCCAGGGCGCTAATGAGCACTAACGTGCCTAAATATCGCCCCAGGGCTAAAGTGCACTTTGACTTGAAAGAAAGTACACTGTCAAAGTTGGGGTGATGTAAGAGCGATCAGATAGCGATCAGAGAGTAATCGAGTGCAGTCAAAGAAAAATCAGTGTCAAAGAAACTCAAGACCGCCTTTTTGGGTGCACACAAAATGTTGGGAGCCCGCTTTATATGTTAGGCGGCAGCGGGTCGATGAAACGGCTCAAGTGGCAGGCACGCATGCAGGCATGGCCAAACGCGCACGGCATTGGCACACAGACTGAACCACGCAGGGAAGGGGCGGACAACAGCAACGGCGCGTGCTGGGGCCTCCTTGCGCTGCAGGGAAAGAGGGGCGGGAACAAGCAAGCTCACGAATACACGTGACTGCGTGTCAATATTTTCATGCAGGATTTGTGGAGCGCATGACAAGGAAAGATGACTCATCAGTAGGCAGCCGCGTTTAATTTGCGGCCTTGTATTTCAGGCATTCATTTTGAAATTGATGACATAATCCGAGCTCTGACGCCAGTGCTCCGTAGTGGGGCATGTACGGGCACTGCCCACTGCTGGGGAGTAGCTTGCTTGCCTGGAGGGTCGTCGTCACGAGCGAGCCAGGAGACGGACGACGACGACGAATTGAATTGACAGCCCATTCGCACTTGGAGCTGAATTGTCACCTTGCAGAATCGTCGGTTTATTCTGTATAACTTCACAATGCCGGTATGTTGGGAATGGCATCAACGACTGACATCGCCGGCGACGGTTCGATCAGGAGGACGGCGTAGTCGGAGGACGATGGCGACGGCGACGGCGACGGCCATCTGAAGCACATAACTAACAACCAGGCATACAACTCCATCTTCAACAATGACCCGTCCGTGGCGCAGGGCCGCCTGGTCGGCAACTTCCCGCTGCTGCCGCTGCGCACAAAGACCCGCGGCCCGGCATACACCCTGCCCCCCAACAACCCGCCGCTGCCAGCCAGCGAGTCGCCCGACCCCGATAGCGAGAGCTACGACATCCTGGACGAGGTCATCGCCCTGTTCCGCGCAAACTCCTTTTTCCGCAACTTTGAGATTCAGGGCCCTGCCGACCGCCTGCTCATGTACGGCATCTGGTTCGTCAGCGACTGTCTGACCAAGATCAAGCCTACCGCCAACGTGCGCGAGGCCACCAAGGACGTCACCAACCTGGCGCTCGACACCAACTTTGCCATTCCCGGTGACCCGGCGTGGCCGCTCAACCAGATGTACGAGCCGCCGCGGGACCGGCAAGATTCGGAGCTGCTGCGGCAGTACATGGCGCAGGTGCGCCAGGAGCTGGCCCAGCGGCTGCTGGCACGTGTGTACGAGGACGGCGGCGACGGCAAGCCAAGCAAGTGGTGGCTCAGCTTCACCAAGAGGAAGTTTATGGGCAAGGGCCTGTAGGTCTAGGGGGTTGTTAGATAGTTGCGCGAGGTGTGTATTTGATTAAAAGCTTAATATCAGCATTATTTCTCACTGCTTTGACTAGTTTGACTTGATTATGACATTTCCGATTTTGACTGTCGTAGTCAATGTGTACAGTCGTCTATATGCCTATGATATCCTATCACCGGATGCCGAACACAAATACAATGCACAAGACCCAAAACAATACAAAATGGACGAATACAATTAAACAGGACCCTCGCCGGGGTTGAGCTTGCGCTTCTTGAACTTGCCGCGCGCAGTCACACGGCCCTCCGCCGGCTTGGCCTTCCAGCCAGTAAAGATATAGCCCTCGGAGCCGCCGCGCTGCGTCATCAGCGGGTGCGTGCGGCCCGGCAGCACCTGCCACTTGCGCACACGGCTCGTCTGCACAGTCACGCCCAGCAGCAGCATCGGGTTCACAGGGAACTCGTCGCTACCTGCCCACTGCTCAAGCTCCTCCACCGACTTGCCGACAATCTCCGCCGGCGGGTCGGGGCCCGACCACGCGGTGCGCCGCGCAATGCTGAAGCAGTCGGCCAGCTGCGTCAGCGGCTCCAGGTTGGGCGAGTAGATGGCCACGGGCGCGCCGCTGGCAAGCAGGGGCAGTGCGTGGCGCAGCGTCGATGCGAGGTCCATGGATGTGGCCATGACGAGGCCCTCGAAGCCGCCGGCGCGAGTCGAGTCAACAATGTGGCGGGTGCGGGCCCACCGCCGGCGCTTGCGGTGGTAGTTGCCGCGGCGTGCGGGCTTCCACGAGGCCACGACCTCGTCGGACTGGATGGGCGGTGCCTGGGCATAGACGGTATCGCTCTCGGGCTCGAGCAGCTGCAGCCACGAGAGGCACAGCAGGTGGTCGTTGAGGGGGTGAGGCGGGTGGTTGGGGTCTGCGTAGTCGAAGCCAAAGTACTTGAGGTAAGTGAGATTGGCCTGGGTGTTGGCGTGCAGCATCGTCATTGTGTTGTTAAGCGAGAACGAGACGTGGAAATCGTCGCGGGCCTGCTTTCTGTATGCGCGCAGCTTCTTGGCTGGGGGTTCGGCGTCGGCAGGTGCTTCTGCTACTTGTGTCTCCCGGGTATCCTTGGCCTCTGCCTGTGTCTCTGCTGGTGCCTTAGCCTCCTTCTCCTCCTCATCTTCATCCTCCTCCTGTTGCTGCTCCTTTGTAGCCTTTGCCACTGCCTCATCGTCACGGCTGTTGTACAGCACACCCATACGCTCGGCCATGGCAGCAATTAGCAGGCCGCCAGTATCGTCCACAACCAGCCAGCGACCGCCGCTCAGCTGAGCAGCAAGATCCGCCGGCTGCACAGGCGTTGGTACTGTCTCGCCCTCTGCTGTTGCCGGTGTTGTGGTTGATGCTGTCTCTGGTTGTGTTGCCTCGGTGGCCTCGGTCATCGTGGCCTCGCCGTTCTCGTCAATTGTTCCTTGTGTCGTGTCTTTTGCTGCTTCTGCGTCGACCTCGGCAATAGACAGAGGCGGCCTTGGTGCCTCGAGGAACCGGTCCTCGCCGCCGTAGTGCACGTTCGCCCAGCAGCCCAGCAGCGCCACCATCTCGTCGCGAAGCTCCATGATCTTGGAGCCGACGTCCTTGTCGTCCAGCAGCCAGTTGCCCAACGTGTACACATCCAGCGGCAGCACCGTGAAGCGGCGGATGTACTTCTTGGTCTTAAGCAGCTTGTACTTGGCCAGCGAGAATTGTGTCTTCTGGTCGAGCGCCGCGTGCGACAGAAGCAGCTTGGCAATCAGATCGCGGCCGGCGCCCGTGCCCTCCTTCTTCAGTGCCTCAATCTCTTCGTTGGACAGCGCCTGGCGCGCGTCAGAGTCGATGCTGACCTGGTTCGAGCGCGCAATGACAGCCTGACTCTCCATGTCGACAAGAGTGTACTCAATGCCACCGGGGCCGCTGTCGCCAGCGTCTGCACCCTCGAGCGACAGGCCGCCGTCGATACCGTCAGCGGACACATCGCCCTCACCCGTCTCGCCCTTGGAAGCAGCCACAGCGGCGGCGGCAGCCTGCGTCTCGTCGTTGAACACATCGGCGTACAGCTCGTCCGAGGGGATGACGCGAAGGCGGCTAAAGTTCTCGTTTTCTTGCTTGTCGAGGAGCTCGTAGGTGAGATGGAAGGGACGGTGGATGATCAGGTTGCTGGGGAATGAGCCGTATTTTCCGAGCGAGATTGTGCTATACTGTTAGCACCACACATGGCTTGCGACAGAGGAGGTATACTAACGTGTTGGGCGCAACCTGGAGGAAGCGGACGTTCTCCGAGGGCAGCTTGAGGCCGACCCAGGCGTTGGGCTCAATGACAGACGCCATGGCTGTACAGTTTCCAATGTGCCGAGGGTTTCTTTGGAAAATGAAAAACCGACCGTTTCGCGTTCCTGGGGGTCGAGGAAGCGCGGTGTCGCAGTTGTGAATGCAGAGGCAGAGTGGTGGACGTCGAGGGGAGCTGAACTTTTTTCTTAGTCTGAAATGGATGCGAGGCGCGATAAGGCTTATCGGTGAGCGGTGCTTATAGTCTAGTTTTTGATAAGGCTTATCTTTGCGCACAAACTCTGGCATTGATCAAACTACTACTATATCCACTATAAGAATTCTACAGCTCATCGTGAGACGGCGCCGGTGACGACCACGGTTTCACAACACCCTGTGTTATATCGATCAAGAACTTCTCGACAGCTGCCGCAGATAGATCTTCTTGTCTGTTGTACGGAAACACATCGCCGTTGGATGGGTTCTGCACTGCCAGCGCGCGACCAGAGTGGCCACCTGCAAGCCCAAGCGACTTCATCATGTCGTCGCCGTACTCGTCGGCATCGACTGTAGTAAAAGTCAGATACTCACGGTATATCTTGGCTAGTGGCCGGATCATATCAGTGTATGAGCGCCGCTCATCGTCACCGCGGTAAAAGAAGTGCACGAGACTCCTGCCGGTGCCAAAAACCGTGAGCTCGCTGCGGCGCGTCAGCTCGACGACAATAGGTGTTGTGCACAATCGCACAAGGTTGTCGAGGGCAGCTGTCATTGCAAGATCTGTGGCAGTCGACTGTTCTCCATCGATCGTGTTGTAGCAGGTCACAGACGGTGTGGGTGAAGAGTCGAGGCCAACGGCGAAGCTGTAGCGGTCGCTGTACGCGCGCGCAAGACTGGCGAAACGGTCGGGCAGAGCGAGTGTATCTCTATTTTTGCTATAGCTAGCAATAAATACAACATCGTCAATGGCCGAGAAAGCAGTGGCATTGCTGTTGTCCACAAAAGACAATGCCGGCCTTTGAGACCTGCGCAGAAAGGAAGCAATGCTTCGATGTCAGTACAATGGCAATAAATTCGATGGCATTACTTAAACTGTGAGAAGACCTACTCGTGAGACCGCCGTGGGCCTCGGTACCGGCGTACTTGGCCACCACTGTGGAAGAATCGGATGGCCGGGTATGAGGCAACGTCCAGCTCATCGCAGAGGTTGGCCTCCTTGGAGCAGTCAACGCTGGCGACGCTGAAGCCCTGCTTCTCGACGACGGCCCATTCGGACTCTAGGTTTCTAGTTGATGTGCTGGTTTGTTAGATATGTTCTGCAGATCTTCGGTGCCTCAACTCACAGAGATGGCTGCACTGTTAGCTGTCGACGACGAGGTCAATGAAGCCAACAAGGTCAACAAGATCAATAAAGAGTCATACCTCGACAACTACTATAGTTAGTCACTGGCCTGCACTGCAGATTGAATTACTTACATGCGACAAGAGTGTCCTCTTTCCCGATGACCTCTCGAAATTCGGATGTCGACAGATGATGCCAGGCCGTCGATGCTGACGCCAGGGACAGCAATGCTGCCGCCACGGATAGATGCATGATGTTACTGAGTAATAGGCTCTAGACTGTGTCAGTCAAAGATTCATTTGCAATGAGAGCTGTGGTGATAGTTTGCCACTTTGTGGATTTAGATCAAGTATAGTCGACTCGACCTAATATCAACTCGAGCAGCTCGACGACGACCTTGGAAACCGACTGCAACAAGCTTTACTGGTTGTCGTCTGATCGCCATGCATGCTACCTTCAAACCCCTAATTGTCACAGCATAGCGTTGACCGAAGGATCTGAGCGCACCCTTGTTTCATACTTCGACGTCATAGCTATATCATCCCATCGCGAGCTTTCATTTTTTGATAAATTTTCAATTGAAAGACAAACAAAATGAAAAGTCTACAGCCAATTGCTGCCCTCTTCGCGGCATCTGCGAGCGCCGAGTATGTCTGCCAACACCCACCCTACGAGAGCAGACTCATATCATCATCACCGCTGGTCGTCTATCTCGATGGCTTCATCACTCCAGAAGAGCGCGCGCATCTGAAAGAAGCTACAGCCGGTCTCTTTATGCAATCGGCTGTCGCGGGCCATGAAAGCGCCGACGATCGCACCATTCACAGCGTGCGGAAATCGCAGTCGACCAACATCCCGCGCGACGATGTTGTCAGCTGCATCGAAGAGCGGGCATTGCGCTTCCAAGGCCTGCCCAACTCGCACCAAGGTCGTCTGGAACCCCTACAGCTGGTGAAGTACGGCAACGGCGAGCACTACCACTACCACACAGACTGGTTTACCGACCCGGTGCACGCCACAGCCGCCTTGGGTGGCAACCGAGCCTCCAGTTTCTTTGCCTATGTGCACGTCTCCGGCACCGAGACATCACAGTCTGTAAAGAACACTCAAAAGCTACGTGGCGGTGGCACCAATTTTCCTCTAATAAACGCACCGCTCGATGAGAGTTGGTGCGAGTTTATCGACTGTGATGAGCCGTGGGAAAACGGCGTCACGTTTCGGCCGATTGAGGGCAGCGCTGTCTACTGGGACAATCTGCTGCCGGGTGGCCAGGGCGAGGGCGATCCGCGGACACTGCACGCTGGTCTTGCGGTGGTGCGCGGCGAGAAGATTGGCATGAACATTTGGACACGGCAAAGAGAGCTGCCATAGGATATAGTAATCAATGTAAATTCACTCTGGCGAACATTGCCCAGTTACAACCTGTGCGTCTCCGTACTCCTGTCCGACCGTCACGACACCATCACCGCAGCTGTAGTATGTGGCCATCCAGACACACTCGATTCCAGATTCAAAAACCACTATTATTAGTATTTGTAGACTTCAAGTTTGAATCGTGCAACTCACAGTAGGCCGACCGGAGAAAGGTCGCTCCAAGAATATAACTCGAGTTATGTGCTGACGCCGGCTGCATGCCCAGGTAGCAGTGCGATTCGTTCTTGTGTGGAAAGAAGTCGCGCACGCCCAGGTCCAGGATCAGCGTCGAGTTGTTGAAGAAAAAGTGCACCGTGCTGTTGGCCTTACGCAGCTCACAGCTCACAAGAATCTCATTGTCCGGCACTGTCCGGATCGCCCAGAACGCGTTGCCCAGTGCCGTCACGATCCCATCCGTGCCAAACGACAGCGGCGAGCCCGTGTCGATGATGTAGTCGCCCTCGGCCGACACAAACTTGTAGCCCGTCGTGTTGCCGTCCAGCCGGATGCCCATGGCGCTCAGGCGCACACTCCACAGGAACCATAGCTGGTTTGCGGCCTTTTGCGCCCCAAAACTTGGGCTCATTGGCACCGGCACCAGGTCGCCCGCATACTTCCAACGATTGACACCGCCAATTACAATTTCGCCCAAATTTTGGCCATGGCCGCCGATGCCGACGCTGAACACGGCCGCAAATATCTGACCCGTAGCCCACAGGCCGGTAACGAGCGACATGGCCGTCTCAGAGAAGGCCGTGCCTAATACGCCCGCCCACATGTCGCCCGACGATGTCGCGACGGCCATGGGAAACCGCGGAATGGTGTATTTGTTGTCAAACAGCAGCGTGTCTGTGTACCACTCGCCTTGCACGTCACCGGCGCCGTACGTGGTATGGAACACTTTTGCAGACGACTTTGATGTGTTGGACGTCGCCGGCGAGTAGCGTCCGTTTGATCGGCAAAAGTCGTCGTCGATGGTGCCGACACATAAGGGATTCGCCCAGGCCCAGACTGTCGCGGTATCGAGCAAGAGGTAGTTTCGCTGCGGCGGAGTGCCGATGTCAACATTTATCAGAAAGCACACGCCCTCGCCCATTTCCTTGAGCCGGGCGGCTGCCCACTTTCGCGGTCCTCCAGCCTGCTCCGTCGTAGCAACATCGATGCTCTCGATTGTCTTGGTACTTTCAACGCCCTCCGCAGTTTTTGTCCCAGCATCGCCGCGTTGGTGTTTCTTGCTTTCCTCGGGAATGGGCCCATATGTCATCCCTTCTCGAACCATGGCATACCCCGGCCCATCCTCTGTCGGCCAGTTGACATCGGCCAGTATTTTCTCCCACGATTTGGTATTGTCGTAGGAATAGTCGTCGTCTTTGGCCTTGAACTGTCTTTGCGAATGGTTCTCCTTTAAGGGCACACGCACAAACGCTTGGTCTGCATGCTCCTCTTTGACAGTTGCGTATTGGCGAAACGGTGGCGGTCGTGGTGGCGGCAAGCCATACTTTTTGCGCCATTCCGGGTTGTTGGCGAACCGGGCTGTCGTTGAGTCGTACCGCTCAGCTACGCGGTGGGCATCATGACGCTCGACAGGACCAAAGACGGGGTTAAAGTCTTCATTCGGGCGTGGCTGTGCCGTTGCTGTCTGTGTAGGTGGCGTTGGCACTGTCGAAGGCGAGTCAATCTCAATCCATGATAGTACCGGCTGCGGCCTTGGTCGTTTTGGTCCATAACAAAGGCTGCTGGTCGGGAAGCAAAGCACTATCAACGGCATTATCTTGTAATGCATTGTCGATGATGTCGATGAAGTCGTTCATGACGACAAATTGATCTTTGGTTAGGTGGCAGCATTGGTATTGGGTGGTTCAACAAGAGCTCATGGTGATGCATGGATAAATACAATCTAGTCAGAGATATATTGATATCGGTCAAGATATAGCCATTTGCCAAGGTAGCGATCACGGACAGCGCGGTGATCAATATAAATATAGTGAATGCTGAAGACAATTCAGAGTTGTTCTATGTTCTATGCGATTAAAATAAAATATGTACGTGATCCGTAGACCGTCTAACGCAATGATGATGCCAAATATCCTCCCAAGAAATGAATAAAACAGAACAAGCAAATGAACGGAAACTCAAATCGATGCAGACGAGATGTCTACAGCAGAGCAGCGCCGACGGCGATTGCGACGGCAAGGTTGCTGGCGGCACGCACGACACCACCGGCATTGGGTGTTGCCGTAGATGTGGCCGAAGCCGACGCAAACGCACCTGTCGATGCGGCCGCGCCGTTGGCATTGCTCACGCTCACGGTCGACTTGGTCGACGACGAGGCTGTGGATGACGCCGAAGACGAGGCCGACACCGACAAAGATTCAGAGCTGCTGGCGGCGGTCTTGGCGGTCGATGTCTTCTTGGCGGTCGTCGATGACTTGGTGGTAGTCGAACCACCAGCTGCGTTGTACGGGCCCAGCACACACTCCGTCATCAGCTTGGTGTCGACGTAGTTGCCGTTGCTGTCAACGGTCGGGGTCAGCGTCAGCACGTAGTCGGTGCCAAACGCGCCGGCAGCCCAGGTCACAAGACCGATGAAGACGTCCGAGTTCTTGTTGATGGCGGTGTTCTGCGCGCAGAAGTCGGTGAAGCACTCCTGGGCCTGCGGCGACGCGCCGGTCTCGCTGATCAGACCCAGGCGGCCCTGCTCGCGCAGGTACGAGGCAAGCGCGGTGAAGTTGCCGACGTTGTCAGTGTTGCACGACGCGAGGGTGCCCGAGTTGTTGACATCGAGGTACTTGTGGATGTCGAGGATGAGACCGTCCGTAGAGCCGTCGGGGTTGGTGATAGCCAGCAGAGCATCGGCGCTACCGCTAGAGACGAGGGTGGCAGCGCTGTCAAAGTTGTCGCCGGGCAGCAGGATCATCTGGGAGGTGGCGCCGGCCTTGCGGATGGCGGTAACGACCTTTTGGCAGGTCTTGGCCCAGAGGCCGATGTCGAGGTCGTGGGGCTCGTTGGTGACCTCGAAGATGATCTTCTCCTCCTTGGCGTACTTGGTGGCAAGCGCAGCCCAGAGGCCGGCGAAGAGCTCATCCGAAGGGCCGCCCTGGCCGATGACGCCGCCGTTGAAGCGGGCAAAGTTGTGAACATCGATCATGCAGTAGGCGCCAGTGCTGAGGCAGCCCTGGACGAGCTGGTCGTAGTTGGCGGCGTTGCCTGCGTCAAGCGTGCTAGACGCAGTCTCTTCGTTGTTGATCAGGTACTGCCATGATGTGGCTTTTTAGTCAGTGTTTGTGTTCCTTTAGTCGTTCGCAATGGAAGGCCACTCACGCAGGCGGAACAGGTTCATGCCGTCGTCGTTGACAAAGTGCTTCATCTGGCCGAGGCCGTCGACGCCACCGAGGGTCGATAGTGGCATCTCTACCTGGTCAAGGCCACAGGAGCCCTGTAGTGGTTGTTAGCATCATGTCGTATATCGTCGTTGGTCGACAATCGGAGAGCCCGGATTTGGTGGCAAAGGGTTAAATGTTGTATTTTGGTGCAATTGATATTTGTAGTGTATGGTTGATAGTCCTGAGAGTGCTGTTGATTGGATTCGGAGAACTTACATCGATGATGCAGCCGAGGTCGCCGCCAGCAATAGCGATGCCCTGAGTGGTTGTTAGCAGTGGTACTTTTGCGCGGTAAGGCTCTAACAGCCCCTAACGACCCCTAGTCTGGGGCGTTAAGTTGACGTCGGGGGCGTTAAGCTTTAGATGTCGTGTGACGAGAGGTGCATACCAGGAACTGAACCCTTGCCTGGGCCACGGCACTGAGACCGAGGACCAATAGTGAAGGGAGAGAAAACATGATGACGATGTGTGAGGATGAAGGGGGGGAGGGAAGGGAGAAGAAAGGGAGAAAGAAAAGAAAAGAGAAAGGAGATTCCAGCCGGTGTATATAAAGCGAGCGACGTAAGGCTGAGATTGGAGATGACAGGGAATGAGATAAAAAAGAGAAAGGAAAAGGAAATAGAAGAAGCAGAGTCGCAACAACGCAACGAAAGGTCGGAAGGGTAGGAATTAAGAATAAGAAATAAGGTTCAAGAATAAGAAAAGAGAGTGCAAGCTTATTGCGACGTACAAGTATGATGCAGCATGGGGGCAGTGAGATTATATGGAGCGGTAGATCCAAATAATCCAGGAATCCCAAATAAAAGCCAAATAAACCAAATAATTCAAAATAAAACGGAGCAAACGTTGAAAATCAAACCATAAATAGATAAAGTTGGCGGGCGTGTGGACTCTTGACAAGCGAGTAGTCTGGATAGTCTCTTGTAGCGGCGAACAGACGGGGATGGAGTAGTTGGAATACGGGGGAAAATACGGAGACATGTACCATGTAGGCGCCAGGCAGACGGTGGCGATGCGATGTATATCGAATACTGTGTTGAATGCAAGATATAAGCAAGATGTTGTAAGAACTCTGCTTGGACTCTGCAGGATTCACTCCGAAACGATGAGACAAGATCAAGCTGAGGCCAGCAAGGCTCTCTGCCGCTTGGCTGCAGAAAGATCAGCAATAAACACGAAAGAGGAAAGCAATACACCAGAAGAGGATTAGAGTAAAACAAGGGTCAACAGGGCAAAGGAAGAGACGTGGGAGACAGCCTCGGACTGCTCGAGTCTATTTCAGCAGGCTAACTCTAAACGTCAAGAGTTCAGTAAAACAAAATTAAAACGACTTGCCAAGCAAGCCCGCTTATACGAGACGAGAGAGTGTGGCAGGCAGTTGCAGCATGAGTGAGACCGGACATGCTCTCAGTGTATTTCAAAAGAAACGACGCGACTCGCATGGCTCTCAATGATAAGGCATGACGAAGATGGTAGGTGCAGGAAAATAGGAGAATAACAAGTTACATCGTATCTGCGGGTGACATATCTTCAGGGTAGGTCCAAGTACTGAGATAGGCCAGCTAGCCGGGAGGGTCCAGTTGGCGTAGCATCCAATGTCAGATCAATACGAGGACCAAGACTGTTAGACACCAAGACACCAAGACACTACAGATAGAACGCAAGCAGGCAAGACAGCAATAAACACCAATACCCACCCGAATAGGAGCAAATGAGGCGCTAACTTGGAGTACGAAGTAGCGAGCTATGATTATTCTAGTTCAGTGAGGAAGAACTTTGGAGTGAGCGAGGTTGCCGCCTTGTTGCTGCTGCCTCGTAGCCACCTCCACGTCCATTCTCCCTCACATGAGCTAGACTGAGCCTCAGCGCCGATCAGCGGAATACGAAGTACGAAGCAGGATGTAATAATAGATAAGCTAGAGAATACGACTTGATAAGGTGGTGAGCGAACTGGTTGAAGGTTCAGAGGAAGAATCAGGAGGGAATCACGAAGCTACTTTTTTGTTCTCTTAGTTTGTGAATTTTAGTTTATTCTTCGTTTACGGAATCGTTTAGAAAAATGAATAGAAAAGAAGCACAACGGTTAAAAATAACAACGACTATCCAAAATTAGCATGCTCTAGAAACATTCAAAATATTAATGAATAAAAAAAGAAATTGCCGAGTAAATTCTGTATTTTAACACAATTTTGAGAAAGAAATCCAGCCAAAGAAGCATCATCAAATAAGTATTGATTCTCATGCTCCCATAGTCGACGCACAGCCAACAAATCCAAAACATACATTACGCCCTTGTCGGGCATCAAAGGGCTGAATCGCTGAACATCACCAACAGGTCATCATGGCGTGCATCTCGCCTGAAAACTAGGACCAAAATAGGGGTGCATTGCGAGCCAAGAGTCTTAAGACAGGAGCTGTTCAATGTTTCTTATTCTTTTATGAACTTGCTCTATTGAACTCTGCGATCCTTGTCTCACGCTCTGAAACTGGGGGACACTCAGGGTTCACTTGCGCTTCTACTTGGTACACCGACCTACTCCACACTACTTACAAAACAACTACTCAGTGTCATCCCGGAATATGCGCACCTGCACCTGCCCGGCATCGTCAACCCAACCCCGGAACATTCCACCGCAGTTGCAGTCCGCCAGAATCGAGTTGCGCACTTCGGTGACAGCGCCCGTCTCCTTGTCGCGCACAACGACGCTCTCAATACCGATGATGCCACCCTCACCCTCGCCTGTCAGTCCGAACCGATCTTCGGCGCTCTGCTGCAGAATGCCGCCAGGGCCAGTCACCGCACTCAGTGCCGCTGCCGCCGATATTGGCTTGTACTGTGCCATGGCCGCGACAGCATGTCCGGCTGCCACACGCAGGAATGAGTCGCCGTTGCCCGTTCCGGAGACGGCCACCGAGCGGGTTGTCTCGGCCGATAAAGTAGATGGGATAGGAGAGTAAGCAAACGACTTGGGGATAGGCAGACAATCGGCCAGCAGGTTGCAGAGCGCACGCGAGAACTCGACTGCTGGGCGCTCTTTTGGCTTAGACTGCATAAGAAGACTCGTCGGGTCGCCCTCTTCCGTCCATGCCTCTGCCCAGGATCCCGCTCCGACAACAGGCGTATCGCCGATGCGGCCGGTCAACTTGTTCGTAAGACCACCCGTGCTTGTAGCACAGCAGACCGTACCGTCAGAGTCCAGAGCCACAGCACCACATGTTCCCTGTGGCAAGTACTCATCGGCCGACCAGGTGGCCGATGCATACTTTAGAGACTCGTCATCTGCAGTCAAAGCAGCCTCGCGCTGGAGACCGCGAACATGCTCGTCCCACCGCTTCTGCGTAAAAAAGTATGACGGGTGTACAAGCGGTAGGCCGTACCTTGCTGCTAGTGCTTCCGCCGTCGGGCCATGGATCTGCGTATGGCCTTGTGCACCGCGGTCGATATTGACACTGTCGCTTGTCGTAGACGAATTCGAATCGGATGAGTTGGGAGTCGCTGTCTTGGGTGCCAGGTCGTAGTCGCCTTCTTCGAGCATGCGGCGTGCCAGCAGAATGGGATTGCGCACATGCTTCAGTCCCATGACGCCGACACCACGCTTCGCCCGACCGCGCGACACCATGACGCTGGCCTCGAGCTCGTTGATGCCGTCGCGCGTAAACACGGAGCCGTAGCCGCTGTTGAAGAGCGGGTTGTCTTCCAGCAGCGACACGGCATACGTGGCAATCTCGAGCGCCGACTTGTCAGCTGCAAGCAAGACACTTGTCCGGGTGACAATGTCGGTGAGCGCCGCGCGGAAGGCAATGCGCTTTTCCGGCGTGATCGTCGCGCGCGAAATGTTGCCGGCGCCGCCATGGATAATCAGCCGCGGCTTGATGTGTGGGGTGCTCTGCTTGTAGTCCATATTGCCTGAAAAGATTGTACCGAGCAGTGTACTGAGCAGAGAACAAGCGAACAAGATAAGCCAGACGCAAGAAGATCAAGCAGACGGAAATCGGAACGAGAGGTTGCATCAAGGCATTCCCCGCCAGGGTGATTGCATATCGCGTTACACGCCGATCGCTATCGCCATCCGATAACACGATTGCAGATACCCGATAAGCAGCCAGCCGGTGTACCGGCATCACATCCGGCGATTCCCATCTTGGTGATTCTTGGCAAAGCCGGTAACAGGCTTTGATATGGAGATGATGGCTTGTTTCAGTTACTGGAGTTTGTTTTCCTGGATTGAAAAACCACACCGCAATCTCAAAGCATTATCTTGCGTGAGACCCGAAGCACAATGTGAAGCGAATAAAGCACTCACCATGCTGGCAATGCACTTGGACGACCGTAGCGATGTGTCTACTAGAACAACGAATGCAACTCCAACTGCACTTCAAAACTTACTCCAAAAATCGCATCTTGAGTCTCGTGTCTTCTTCACTGGCCACCCTCGTTACCTTACCCTGTGACTGCTTGGCATGCTTGGCGATTGGCGATGCCCAGCCTTGGAAAAGCTTGAGAGCTTACATGGCGACTGGCATGTAGGTTGAACCATCAATTTATATTCTATGTCGTTCGAGTAAGTAGAAAGAGAGGTTTCGGTAAACTCCGCGACTGCCCGATAGCCTCGTGGTTACCTCGTGGCATCGCAGTCGTGCCTTCCCTATCTCTTTCACTTCCTTCCTTTCTTTAAGACTCACGTGATAAACGACGTCGGTCTCGTTACCCTCTCTGAATCTCACGAGACACTCGTGCTCGTTCTAAAGCCAAAATGAGTTCAACGCACAACCGTCGCTTGGTATTGGATGTGGTCCGAGCACCAATTTGTAGAACGTGGTCGCGTTGACAAAGTTGCAATGATGTATGGCCCGACGCAGCCGATTCGCCTCGGGTTTCTTCCGGTGCGTTACTCTACTAAACTAAGGGAATTAAATAATAAAGACTTAAAACTCTGCAGCCAGGCAATAGACATACATCGAGACGAAGACGAGAGAAGCTCTCGCAGAAGACGCATGGAACAGACACACGTGGTCGTCGAGAGTTCCACGCACGCGCAATCCTAGGATGGAGACGGGACCGGAAATGGGCCGTCCTCTTGCTCTTGTTGATATCAAGTAGCACACATTATTTACATTTGCTTGATAATTAAAGGCTACAGAATACTTGCAGGATAAATATGACTTTACATGTCGTCTTATTGGACGTTTTGCCCCGGCAAGGTCGTACTTGTACCTGGCTGCCATCAAAGGCCGCATCACACTAACACGGGACAAGGACAATTTTGGAAGCTGGGATCCATTGCAGTTCCATTGTGGGGAAAGGCTAGCTGCTAGAGACCGCTAGAGAGTGCTTGAACTAATCAGACGAAAGCGAGAAAGAAGAAAAAGCAATGCTTGGACCAATACGGAGCCAGCATCGACTACACGTGTAAGTGATCTCAAGCACTGGATCGACAAATGGACTACTCTGTGCAGCATTGTTCGACGTACTTTAAAATGAGCGTGAGGCGAGTTGCATCGGTTTGATGAGTTGGAAAGTATCATTACACTCTTTTTGAGGCGAGAGATACCTTGGTCGAGTACTTCTTGCTGCCTCGATGCTCTTACGCAACTATCCTTTCTCTTCTACTCTTTCCTGTGTACGATATGAAGCCCTTGATGCCCCCAAATTGGACTCCCAGTTTGGTTACCGACGGAAAACTATTTGCGTCGTATTGTCATGCAGGTAGTGGTTGTTCTTTTATGATGCTAAATCTGCAAGGACAATAGGAATCAGGAAGGATAAACCCGAGCCAAGAAACCAAGAGCCTACAAGAGGCCAAGCAACGGGAGCGCTGCGCAAGACAAGAAAATGAAATAGAACAAGAGAAAACGAAAAAGAAGACATGCTGCATACTAGTAGAAGAAAAAGCAGATGAACGAATGGCTAGGCTAGGATTTTTGATTGCAAAGCTGGCGTTTTATTACTGCCCATTGTTGCTTGCGACGGGACTTACCTAGACAGGTACATGCATTTTGTAGGTCCTTATTACACTCTCTGCTTCGGACTACGTCGTAAATCGGGTTGCAGTGAAGCACATATTCGGCACTGTAATGCTGCTATCAAGGCGCGGGCGAGAAGTCGAGGAACGTGCGTGCTCAATTGAGTATCAGACGAATTTAGGAGTCGACAAGCAACAATGGAACTTCAGCTTGACAGTGTTACTCTGTATTTAATCACAAGGACTTTGACGAATAGAAGAAGGTCGAATTCAAATACTGACAAACTGATGCCACAAACAGCTGAGCGAGTCTCGAGCTAAAGAGTCGAACATGGCGTTATGCAGACGAAATGGTATGCGGGTGTCGGGGAGCTTAGCTGCACGAGGTGGTCCCGAAGGATGCGAAGAATAATCATAGAATAAACTCGCCGAAAAAACATAAAAAGAATACAAGTAAAGACCAGAAGCATCGAGCCAATGAGCCGCGTGCTTATTCCACATGCTCCCATCAACCAGGGTCAAGCTTTGGTCACTACTTTCCATCGAAGCTAGACTTGCGTCTAGCTTGGGTTCGGTGTCACTCTTGATTTTGTTCTGGTCTTATTATTTTATTTTCCTGCTATTATTATTCTACTTTTCACCCTATCATCCAGGTCTCTGGGTCTACAAAGTACTGCGGACTCACACGACGGACTCGCACGTCCTGCCTCATGGCCAACCGGCGATCGGCACGCTGGGGTTTCTCTGCTGCACCCTTTCTCTACCACCCTTGCCTGCCTGGCCGCCCGACTACATAAGCCCGTCCTCCCGCTGTTGATCTCTTTCTCTTTTCCTACTTGCTCTCCAGTCGAAAGAAGATCGCCGCAGCCTCAGCCAAGCTCGCTTCTCTCCTCCAGTCACTCTTTTAGCTTCTTTACTGAAGACCACCGCCAGAATGCGTGCCTCTACCGCTCTGCTCTCGGCCTCGGCCGCCACTGCCGTCGTTGCCCAGTCCGCCTCGACCTTTTACACTGCCACCAACACTGCTGATGTTGCCGCCGCCGCTGCCACTGCTCTGACCCTGAGCCCCACCAGCGACGTCAAGGGCAAGGCCTTTGACCGCATTGCCATCATCTGGCTCGAGAACACTGACTACACCCTCGCTTCGGGTGACCGTAAGTTTTTTTTCTTTGAATAACTTATTTACAAAACACAAAACTAACTCGACAGCCAACCTGGCATGGCTTGCCGAGAAGGGCATCAAGCTGACGAACAACTTTGCCGTTACTCACCCCTCCGAGCCCAACTATGCTGCCGCCATCGGTGGTGACTACTTTGGCATGAACAACGACAACTTCAACTTCATTGACAAGAACGTCTCCAACGTCATTGACCTGCTCGAGGAGAAGGGCATCAGCTGGGGCGAGTACCAGGAGGACCAGCCCTACAGCGGTTTCGAGGGCTTCGCCTGGGTCAACCAAAAGACCGGCGCCAACGACTACGTCCGCAAGCACAACCCGGCCATCCTGTACGATGACAACACTATCAACTACGAGCGTCTTGCCAAGATCAAGAACCTCACCATGTTCGAGCAGGATCTTGAGAACGAGACCCTTCCCCAGTGGATGTTCATCACCCCCAACATGACCTCGGACGGCCACGACTCCTCCGTCACCGTCGCCGGTGCCTGGACCCGCAACTTCCTTGAGCCCCTGCTGAACGACAAGCGCTTCATGAAGAACACCATGGTCCTGATCACCTTTGATGAGAACTCGACCTACTCCCTGAAGAACCAGATTGTCGGCATCCTGCTGGGCGACGCTGTCCCCTCGAAGCTCGTCAACACCACCGACGGCAACTTCTACAACCACTACTCCTCGATTGCCACCGTCGAGGCCAACTGGGGCCTGTCGACCCTGGGCCGCTGGGACGTTGGTGCCAACGTCTACGAGTGGGTGTCCAAGTACACCGGCGATGAGCTGCGCGAGTACGATGCGAGCGCCATGGCCAAGCACTGGTACAACCAGTCGTACGACGGTGTGTTCAACTCGGCCCCTGTCTACCCCGTGTACCCCAAGCCCAACCTGTGCCTGGAGCGCCACGGCCGCAAGGTCCAGGAGAACATCAAGAAGACGTGGCGCGGCAGCAAGAGCCCCACGTACTACTCGGACACCATCGAGGTCAACGATTACTCCAACCCCCCCTACCACTACGGCTTCAACTAAGCCAGCGGACTTTTGGCTGCTGTCTTTTTTGACTGCGTGTAGAGGTGCCTCGCTGTCCCCTGTATATAATAAACTGCCAGTCATGGTATAATCATATAATCACTATCAAAATAAAGCTGGATATTTCCACCCAAAGCTAATAGTAACTTTTCTATTGAAATGTAAAGTGTTTGTGTCGTAATCAAAATGTCTGTAATTTGGTTGTCTTTATCAAGTGTATAAGTCGTCGAAAACCGCGTATCTAGTAATTTTGTGTGCGTAATGACTAACTGGACAGTATATGCACAAATAGTGAGACCCACGTGATTTCGCCCCACCACTCAACGCGTAGCTCGACGCGTCGCGATTTTAGCTACCTCAGCTTCCAGCTTCAACACCACTTATCACTGTACAGTCACCACAATCATTCACCTTGAGCAACCATCACATATATACACAATGTCCGACTACGAAGACTCCATGGAGGTTGACCCGCCGGCCAGCGATGTCAAGTTCAGCGGCGACAGCTCCAAGGGCAAGCGCCTGACTGCGGCCAACCTCCCCGTCGAGGCCGAGGACTCGCTGCCGTGGGTGGAAAAGTACCGGCCCGTATCGCTCGCCGACGTGTCCGGCCACCAAGATATTCTTGCCACAATTAACAAGTTTGTCGACTCGAATCGCTTGCCACACTTGCTGCTGTACGGCCCGCCCGGCACAGGCAAGACCTCGACGATCTTGGCACTGGCGCGGCGCATCTACGGCACGGCCAACATGCGGCAGATGGTGCTCGAGCTCAACGCCTCGGACGACCGTGGCATTGACGTTGTGCGCGCACAGATCAAGACGTTTGCATCGACCAAGCAGATTTTCGCACCCAGCACAAAAGACGCCGCCGCCGCCGCCGCCGCCGCTTCAGGGTCAGGGCAGCGCACCAACAGCCTTGCGACCTTTAAGCTCATCATTCTTGACGAGGCCGACGCCATGACCAACACAGCCCAGATGGCGCTGCGCCGCATCATGGAAAAGTACACGTCCAACACGCGCTTCTGCGTGATTGCCAACTACGCCCACAAGCTGTCGCCGGCACTGCTGTCGCGCTGCACGCGCTTCCGCTTCAGCCCGCTCAAGGAGGCTGACATCCGCGTGCTCGTGGACAAGGTCATTGTTGAGGAAGATGTCACTATTATGCCCGAGGCCACAGACGCGCTGGTCACGCTGAGCCGCGGCGACATGCGGCGCGCTCTCAATGTGCTACAGGCGTGCCACGCATCGAGCACGCCGCTGCGGCCCAAGGGTGTCGAGGCCAAGGACTTTGTGGCGGACCGTGAGATGATCACGACAGAGACGATCTACAACTGCATTGCGGCGCCGCCGCCAGACGCGATCAAGGAGATTCTGAACACGCTGCTGACGACGACGGACGTGACGTCGTGCCTCAACACGATCAACGCGCTCAAGGTGTCACGAGGCCTGGCGTTGGCGGACATGATCACGGCGCTGTCTGAGGAGATTGTCAAGGTGGAGGTGAGCCCCAAGGTGATGATCACCTGGCTGACGGGCCTGGCAGACATTGAGCACCGGGTGGCCAGCGGGTCGGGCGAGGTGGTGCAGACGGGCGCGCTGGTGGGCGTGATCCGGAGCGGCTGCGAGCTGATGGGATGATTTTGGGTTACATTTATAGAAGGAGTTGGCATTGGAATTAGCGAATATATGATGATTTCTCTTTCAATGTTCCGACCTTGATGGCCTGCGCTTTGGCGTAGCTTGACATGTTGCCTATTTACATCCACCCAACGTTGTCGCCATTGCTGCAGTGGCGCAATGCATTGGGAGGTACCCGAGGTCAGGATGATTCTCTTACACTTCTTTATCAACAGGGTGTTTGGCTGATTGTGGGGTATCGCACCGTCTTTCGCGAAGCTGTTCATATCCGTGATATCTGGATGGTTTGATGTCAGTGGCATCCCAACCATGGCCATCGTTGTTCAAGCTAGAAGCAGCATGTCTTTTCGTCTCTATTCTGTCAAAACAGATCATGACATCCTTTGATTTTTTTATTTGAAAAAGGCCTCATCGCCATATGTTCAATTTACCGAAATGTTCTATAATTCACCATTATTCGTGATTGTTGTCTCGTACAATAGTCGTTTCTATCCAACATGACGGCCGGCTGAACGTGCTGTGGCTAGTAAATGGCGACAGTCTTGGCCGTCTCAAAATCCTCCAGTGGATCGACCGGAATAAAGTCCGACTACACTTAGCCTGTCCTTTCAACGGTTCTTTGACATCTTCACCAACTCTACACACTTTACATCATTCACATCACCACAATCGCCATCATGCCTATCCTCGCACCGTTTGAGCTGCCCGCTTCGGCCGCCGGCCTGCCCGCACAGAACCTGCCCATCTTCCTGGCTTTCATCGCCTCCAACGACCCGGCCACCGGCAAGTCCTGGTGCCCCGATGTGCGCGCTGCTCTGCCGCGCCTACAGGCCGCCTTTGCCGCAAAGACCAGCCCGGATGCCGCCTTTGTTGAGGTCGGCCTGCCTCCTGCGTAAGTCTGCCAGAAGGACCGACGAAAATGGCTAAGCATGCTAACAAAGCAGCTGGAGACGCGCCGACAACGTCTTCCGCAAGAAGTGGAACGTAAGCAACGTGCCTACGCTTGTACGGTACGAGCAGATTGGCGGCGAGATCCGTGAGACCGGCCGGCTTGTAGAGAGCCAGATCCTGAACCCGGGTCTGCTCAACGCCCTCATCGGACGTTCCGAGTAGAAATGAGTAGACAGATGAGCTCGGATGGACTGGGGCGGTGGGCAGCGGCAGTATGTGGCAGTAAGCGCTAGAAGATAGGCTAGAAGTTGTAAAGTTCCAGTGGTTTTCCTCGACCATCATTCCAGCACCTGCAAATCGAGCTCCGATGATATTTCCCACTGTATATTCATTGATCGAAGATACGTTTTCAATAACAAAATAGCACGGCCTCTCTGCCTTGAGACACAAAAGAGATGTCGGTGTCTTTGTTTTGCTGGAAAAAAGGCGAGCGTAGCATATCTTCTGCACTTACATTGAAGATTTCCGCTATGCGATGTATGCCCCGAATTGATCACAGAACGTCCCACGACATTGTGAAGCTAAAAACAAGCAAACAATGTTGTCCATAGGCCGCTATGCCGTGTACAAAAAATCGGCATCAGATGCATCTCGGACTGGGTGGATTGGGTCAAGTTGAAAAGCCAAGCCGGAGTTCAGAAAGTGTTTATCAGTTTCTTCTGGATGCGAAAACGCTCGGACATCAACATAACAAGATAAACCTTGTAGACAGCCAGTTGCGGGATAGTGTAGCACTGATTACGTCGCCGTGTAAATCATACAGATCGAGGAATAAAATACGAGATAGGAGATTTTAAGAGGGATGGCAAGGTGAGAAGCAAAGTACATAGTATGGCGAGAACGACAAGACTTGAATTCCTACTGTACTATGGACAACTCCCACATGCGGTGAAGCGGAAGAGTTGCCGGGCCAAGACGAACAGCACTAAGGAAAATGGGCCAGCCAAGCCACAACAAGCTCCCACTAACAATGCCCCGGCTTGGCTCTTTTCGCCCAGACGGCAGTTCCCTTGATCCTTCTCCGTCTCGAATTAGTTCATGTCATCGAGGCTTTTACTCCTCGAACCAACAGAGAAAGACACCGGCCAATGGCTGATGTGCCACTTCCACGTGTGACAGCTGTGCCGTAAGCCGGCCTTGTCTTTGTCCTCCGTTGAAGCATGGCTGATCTTGACCGAAGGTTTTCTGGACTGGGCCGGGCCAACTTGCATTTTTGCTCGCAATCTGCACTTGATCAGGCCTTGCAAACGCCTCGTCTAACCTTGTCCTCCTCTCACCGGAGCTGTCGGCCTATCCGAGGACGTGCCGCTTCACCCGTGGGGGCTTACGTCCGATTCTATGACTACGATAGAAAAATACTACAGAGTACAGCCCTGCACCCCGGCGTATCCCAGTGCATCTGAGAGCCTAACTCCATGTTGCAGACGACGGCCTTCCAGTGATATGGAACCGTCTGCTTGCAGGACCCATACACGTGGGTCTGGTGCATTGGCATGCGGGATGAAGATCTCACGATAAAGCTCAGACGACTTAAGCATACAAGACAGCATCAAACTATCTGTGACCCTCGTTGCCTCGATAGAGTGCGAGCCTGTAAAATGCATTAAACAGTGGAAATGCTTGCTAAGCAATTCACATGTCAATCGATGATGATGAGGCGTCAAAGATAACAATCGCAGAGATAAAATCTATCGAGAGACGAGAACAAAAGTAAGAAAGAAAAAGGATAACCCCGGCATTATCACGTCTATTACGTCGTATTGCTCCATCAACATGTAGACAAAGAAACAAGTAGAATAAGATAGAGATAAGATGAAGAAACAGAAAGAAAACAGAAAGAAGAAACAAAAAGAAGAAGCATCAAAGAAGAAACAGGATGGTACTTGCAGACGGGAAAAAACCCTCAACGCTACGACTCTTTGATGGCGATCGGCACGAATAGTGGCGTTCTGTAGAGCTCCATAGGCAAGCTACGCAGGTACAGAGCATGCTGCCATTGTATTACAGTGCAGTACGAACTCGGTACCTTTGATTGATAAATATAAGCCGGGGATCATCGCAATTCTTTCTTCTTGCCTTCGATGCTTTTTCTTCTCTCACCTCCATTTGTCACGACGTTGTGCCATCCCTCACCATGAAGACACAGACTCTCCTCCTGGCCATGACCGGCCAGGCCATGTGCACTACACTGGCCACCGACCTCAACGTCATCTCGCGCCACTGGGGCCAGCTGTCGCCCTACGCCGACAACGATGAGAGCGTCTTTGGCGTCAATGACGTCGGTGTCCCTCAGGGCTGCGGTCTCGAGCAGGCCCACGTGCTGCAGCGCCATGCCCAGCGTTTCGGTACCAGCGAGTTCGACGATGCCCCCAACGACCAGGCGTTTGCCGAAAAGGTCGCCGCCGCCGTCGCCAATGCCTCGTGCAAGGCCGGCTTCACCGGCCCGCTGTCGTTCCTGAACAAGTACGAGTACCTCCTGGGCGAGTCGTACCTCACCGGCGTCGGTGCCACCACCGAGTTCTCCAACGGTGTTGCCTTTTGGAACAAGTACGGCCGTCTGTTGTACAATGCCACTGTCGGCCAGACCTCGTACAACGCGAGCAGCCCGGCTGCGCTCGAGCAAAAGTCCAAGCCCGTGCTGCGCACCACCAGCCAGAGCCGTATCTGGAACTCGCAGATCTCGTGGGCCCTGGGCTTTTTCGGCCCCAGCTTCCAGCCCGTCACCACGCCCGACCCGACGCTGTCCAACTGGACGGCGCCCTTTGACGTCGTCGTGATTCCCGAGGGCGGCACCGAGAACAACACCCTGGCTTCCTACGACAGCTGCCACAACGAAGGCCTTGAGCCCATCCTTGACATGGGTGACTGGGACATGTGGCCGTATGTCGGTGTCTACCTCAAGGCCGCCACCGCGCGCCTGCAGCCCTACGCCCCCAAGGGCTTCACTCTGACCACCAACGACACCTATGCCATGCAGAGCCTGTGCGCCTATGAGACCGCCTACATTGGCGACTCGGCCTTCTGCAAGCTCTTCACGCTTGATGAGTGGGCTGCCTTTGAGGTGACCCTCGACGCCGAGTACTACTTTGACTACGCGTACGGCAACCCCACCGGTCGCGCCCAGGGCATCGGCTACCTCCAGGAGTTCATCGCGCGCCTCACCAACCAGTACATCACCGTCAGCAACTCGTCTGTCAACTCCACCATTACCGACAACGCCAAGGACTTCCCGCTCGGCGCCAAGTTTTATGCCGACTTCTCGCACGACGACATCATTATCAGTGTGCTGACCGCCATGTCGCTTGACTACTTCAAGGACCCCCCGAACGTCAAGCAGTACCCCCCGAGCCCCGACCGCCGCTTCGTGCTGTCGCAGATGACGCCCTTTGGCGCCCACCTCGTTGCCGAGGTTTACGGCTGTGCGTCTGCCACCCCCGAGGCCGTGACTGAGCACACCGTGCTCTACTCCAACACTGCCACCACTGGCTACAGCGCCGCCAACGCCACGCACAAGTTCCTGCGTCTGCGCCTCAACAATGGCATCCTGCCTCTGCACACCATCCGCGGCGGTGCCTGTGCCGGCCGCACAGACGGCCTCTGCAGCGTCGACGACTTCCTCAAGAGCCAGACCAACTCCACGGCCCTGGCCAACTATGCGTATGCGTGCACGGGCAACTACACCTTGACGAGCCCCTACGACGGCAAGGACTATGACGGCACTATCTTTGCTTAAGCGCAGAACAACGTCTATCCATACATAATCAGTAATAAATAATACGATTAATGACCAATGCACACCGGAATTGTACCCACTCACACTGTAACTTGGTGATCAGCAATGGCAAGCACTTATCCGGGTATCTGTCTATTAGCTGCAGTGATTGAGAGATATCAGTATGGGCCAGCTATCTGATATCAAATCCATGTCAGATACTGGTCTTTCAACATGGTATGTTACATGCCTGATAGTGACGAACTTGAATTTACTTGAGCTGCTGCCACGCGACATTCTTCTGCTTTTGCAACAGTTTTAATAAAAAGAGAAATAAGAGGCACAGACTAGGAGGAGACTGGGAGACTGATCTCACGGATATAAGTTGCGAATCACCTTCCTAATCTGGCTATAAAGATGTCCATCGTTGCGGAGAGGGTCACACTGGGCCTTTGGACACATTGGTGGACGACTCTCTTCATGGCGAGCCGACGAGGTTGCTATCCCATCCGACTAAACGTTTTCGTTTCTTCATAAGAGATCGTAGTAGTTTAAGATCTAGGAGTTGCTTGCATACTCTCCGACGGGATCTCATAAATGAACTGATTCGGTATCTAATGACGACGACACGACGACTGATAGGAATAGCGACAATCTAAAACAGTGCTTTGATAAGTGCTTGATCTGTTAGGTTTCTGAAATGCTGCTATGCTGCTATCTGAGCTGGTTATCTCTGGTGACGTCTGTTATCACTGGATATCGAACAGAGTGAGCACCACAATCTATCAATGTCAATTATTTAGGCCGATAGCTTCCAGCAAACATGCTTCAAGGACGCAACGCGTGTGGTTGTATGCAGAATTTTAGCTGCGAGCTTGTATAGATATCATATTAAGAACGGCTGATCGTGGCCGAACTTGTTGCCGATAGCCTCCCCTCAGTACTTTATCACCCCAGCATTTCAGTACTGCCGTCTCAATTATCCGACTTACCAGCAGATACTGCCGCCGACAACCCTCCTCTCCTTGGACTAATGCGAACCACGTTCTCTCCTCCTTTGCCCGCTAATCGTCTTTGTGAATGATCATCCCTTTTGAGTTGCTGCATGTGAGGATGCGAGGTCCTTCTGGGGCTGGATTATTGGATGATTATAACCGTCTGGATTGTGATAGAATATGCCGGTCTTTCAAATATATATATATCTGCATATACCCGGACGAATGACGGGAGATGAAGTTGGGAAGACAGTACTGCAGGTCTCGCCTGTCGTGATACCTTCTATTTTTTGCGCGTTCTCTTGATTACTCATTTATGCAAAGTATTGCTAGCAAGGAAGGAACAGGCTCAATTGTTAATCTCGAGGAAGGAGCAGTAACCTCACCTTCATTTATCAGCCATAAAACAATTATATCAGCCCCGCAATGTCTGACCGGGACGGCCCTCGGCCGGCATCCGGCGACGAGCCTCACCCGCAAGAAAAGTCCGACATCGGTGTTTCTACTGCTGTGATGCCCGACCCCGAAAAGACCTTTTCATCCGAAGAGCGCTATGGTGACCAGATCCCGGCCGAGCTGCTCGCCGAGCTTGCCCCCAACGGCGAGGCTGACTACATCCGCGACTGTGTCAACAACATGTCCGACGAAGAAGCTTATGCGATTGTCCAAGAGGGCCTGCGCTTCCACTCCGACGACTGGAATTTCCCCTCGGATATGCGTGACCGCATGTCTCGCCTTGTGAGCCAGGGCCCGAAACAGTACGGCCCCTTTTACGGCCGCGACCTGCGCATCGATGCCGTCATGCTACGCTACTCGTCGCCATACCCAGGTGTAAGAGCTGTTGCTGATCCGCTGGACGACGAGGACGTACCTGTCGAGACGATTCGTGCCTACTTTCTCGGCGTCAGCTGGGCTGTTGTAGGCACGTTCATCGCGACGTTCTTCAACAGTCGCTTCCCGTCCATCAGCCTGTCGGGCTCCGTCATCCAGATCCTGCTGTACCCGTGCGCCAAGTTTCTTGTCTACGTGCTGCCCGACTGGGGTGTTACCGTTTGGGGAACACGGCACTCGCTCAACCCTGGTCCCTGGACGTTCAAGGAGCAGATGTTTGCCACCATCACGTACAACGTCGCTATCTACACCACCAATGCCTACACGATGATCCTCGTGCAGCGCATGCCGGTCTACTACGGCGAGACATTTGTCAATTTTGGCTACCAGCTGATGCTCACCTTCTTTGTGCAGCTGATGGGCATGGGCTTTGCCGGCTACCTGCGCCGCTTCAGTGTGTACCCGGTCAAGGCGCTGTGGCCGACGGTGCTGCCCATCCTGGCCATGAACCGCGCTCTGACGCGGCCCGATGCAGCCCACGGAGGTCACCAGGAGTCGGCCAACGGCTGGACCATTTCGCGCTATCGTTTCTTCTTCTACTGTGCCGTGGGCATGTTCTTTTACTACTGGCTTCCAGGCTATCTCTTTACGGCCCTGTCGACGTTCAACTGGATGACTTGGATCGCCCCGGAGAACATCACTCTGGCCATTCTCACTGGTTCGTCGCTCGGTCTTGGCCTGTTTAACCCACTCACCACCTTTGACTGGAACGTCGCGACATCCTCGTATGCGGCACTCGCCCAGCCGTTCTTCAGCACGGCCACCATGTACGCCGGAAGTCTTCTGGGCGGCCTGATCATCCTTGGAATCTACTACAGCAATATGTACAATACAGCATACCTGCCGATCAACTCGTCGTCGGCGTTTGCCAATAACGGAACCTCTTTTGTTGTTCAGAATGTCATTGTCAACAACACGTTCGACGAGGCCCTGTACCAAGAATACTCGCCTCCCTTTTACACCGCTGGCTACATCCTCACCGTCGGCGGCAATTTCGCCTTCTACCCCGTATACTTTCTGTACATTATGGTCAATCAGTGGAAGACGGTGTCGAATGCGTATATTGACTTTTACAAGGGCCTGCGCTACGGCAAGGGCAATTATGAGAATGCCACCGACGTCCACAGCCGTCTCATGGCCCGCTACAAGGAGGTACCTGACTGGTGGTTCCTCGCGATCCTACTCGGTGCCCTGATCGTGTCCATTGTTTTTCTTAAAATCTATCCCCTGGATACCCCTGTGTGGCTCGTCTTTTTGCTACTCGGCATCAACCTTATTTTTGCCGTGCCACTTTCCTTCTTGTCGGCCACAACTGGCACCAACCTTGGTCTCGGTTCGCTCATCGAAGTCATCACCGGCTACCTGCTGCCCGGAAAGCCCAATGCATTTCTCTTTGCCCAGACGCTCGGATCGTGGGCGCTTGCTGGCTACGGCGATAACTATGTGCAGGACAACAAGATGGCGCATTATGTCAAGATTGCCCCGCGTGCCGTATTTCGCGGCCAGATTGGCACCATTATCATCACCTGCTTCGTCGCCGTCGCGACGCAAAACTTTATTATCGAGCACGTTCAGGGCCTGTGCACAGCTGACCAGCCGAGCCGGTTCACCTGCGCAAACGACGGAAACCCGCTGTATGCCAGCTCGCTGATGTGGGGTTTACTGGGATCGAACCGTATGTTTGGCTCGCTCTATCCTCTGCTCAAGTGGTGTTTCCTGATCGGGTTCGGTGTTGCTCTTCTGTTCCTCATCGGTCAGGGATACGGGCCTATCTACCTGCCACGCGTGCGGCTGTGGCTCCAGAAAAAAGTGTCTGCGCGCAGCTTTGGCCTGATGGAGAAGACCCTGTTCCCGTTCGTGGCTTCCCTTCTGTGGCTGAACCCGGTGCTCGTGCTCCAGGGTATCCAGCACTGGGCCCCGTCCAACATGTCATACAAGACACCCGGGTTTATTCTGTCGTTTATCTTCATGTATTGGATGCCGCGGCACCGCCTGGCGTGGTGGGAGCGGTACAACTACACACTGTCGGCGGCGCTGACGGCAGGTGTTGCTGTCAGTGCACTTGTCATGTTCTTTGCTATCGGATACAACCCGGTTAGCCTTAAGTGGTGGGGAAACACAGTGAGCTCGGCCGGTGTCGACGGCAGCAGTGTCGGTATCCTGCCCCTTCCAGAGCGAGGCTACTTTGGACCAGAGAAAGGCACGTTTCCGTAAGAGACTTGAGTAATACGACTCGATAAATAATATGAAATAAATAAAAGCTCAGTCAGGTTTTATTTTGAGTCTTGGGTTAGAGAATGAGTAGATGAGGACAATGGTAGCAATACCAGCCGTAGCGGTCTTGCTGGTAAAGCAGGGTAGAGTGTCCATCTCGACTATGATACGCGAATAGTAATATGAGATGGCGACGGTGATGATGGTTGGAGCATCGTGTAGAGAGGAATCACGGCCGAATAAAGAATCGGTTATATACGTCTACTGAATGAACATTTGTATAATCCGGCATCAGTGCCCGGAAGTCAATGTTGATTCCTTAGGAGCTACTTGTAAGTCCATTTAAGAAGACATATATCTGCCTCTTTAGGTTAAGATTGAAGATCTCATATTTGGAGGCTGCAAGAGTCTGACATATCAGGCCAAAGATGTGCAACCAAGATGGCAGCTACATGGTTTTGGACTGGTTATGAATGGAGACAGTGTCAAAGTCTGCGCTATAAACCATAGATATCTTCATTATACCGCTGGAAGACAGGTGGAAATGGGAGTTGAAGGGGACTTGGAGGGGCACCATGGAGTTTTGTCTGTCTCAACAATGAGGCATAAAGTCCGTCACGAACCACATTTTTGATAATAAGAGAATGTTTGATTATTGAGTATTAAAAGGATAAAAGGATAAAAGGATAAATAAAATAGTTTAAAGCCAGTGAAATCGGATATCGTTACACATTATCGTACACATCAGAGGTGAAGAACAAAAGAAACTAAAGAAACGTAAGTCCAAGAAGACGTTTTGAAATAAGACACCCCGACGAAACAGATACAGAAATAAGAAAATAAAACGGCACAGAAGAATCAACCGTAGAGACACGATTAATACTTCTTGCGGCTGCCGTTGACGATCCGGTCTGTCAACAGACCGGCCATGGTCGCCTCGACGACATGGCGGCGCGAGTGCTTGCCGCGTGGGTTGTTGGATTCAACCGCCGTGTCAGCAACTGCTGCTCCAATAGCAGCCGTCGCAACACGACCGGCCTTGTCATGGGCCCAGGTGCCGGGCGACTTGCGGAGGCGGAAGGCTTCGACGGCACCCGCTGTCAGGGCAGAGGTCATAACGTGCTTCAGCTCGCGGTCGCGGTCGTCACCAAAGACATTGAAGGAGCTGCTGCTGCGGCGGGACGAAGACGACGATGTGGACGAGTGTCTGTCATAGTGTCTGTCTTTGTGGCGCGAGTCGAGGTAGTCGTCGTTGAAAGTGCGGGACTGGCGCACGACAGGGGCGGGATAGCGGCCCTGGCTCTTAGTACGACGAGCATAGTCGTCGCGGCTCAAGTCTCTGTCATATGCGCGACGACCGGTGCCGGTGCTGTTGTAGCGATAGCTGGTGGTTGGCTTGTCATAGACATGATAGCCGTTGTCATAGGTATCGTGGCGGCGCGACGAGCGGCCACGCTGTACAGGGTAGTAAGACATTGTGAGTGTGGACGTGAGTTTGGATGTATATGCAGAGGGATTATCGAGTGTCGATGGGCTGGGATATCAAAGAATATCAAAATTCTATATCGATTTCAGCCGTCCGTGCTCGCCCTTATATATCCAAAGTCAGAGCCTCGTTAGATGATATGCATATCCAAATCAGGATATGGAGCATATATGACAGACACACCATCAGCGCCGCATCAGAACAACACCAGGCAGGCCGGCACACAATTTCATTGGCACATTGTATGGAAGAGATCCGGTCTGTGGTGGCAAAAGACTGAGGTCATACAGATGGCTGGCTACCCAATACGAGCGAGACGAGTCGTGGGTAGTGCAAGAAGATGGTGGTCGGGAGGTAGGCAACGCGAGCTCGGTCAGCCGCTCACCTGCCTCTCTGGTGCCTTTTTGTCTTGATTGTGCATCTTGATGTCTGTTTGTCTGTGCATTTCCACCCATTTGCATCCAGCGCTGCTACCCTGCATATAGAAACAGAGTAGATGCGATGCCATTCAGCACGCCGACAAACCTGATCTGACAAATCCCTTCACCTGTACCGAAGCCACCGTAGCATCCGCCCTCCACAAACAACTAGCAGCGCGCTGAAATCGAAAACCCTGCTTTGCCGATCCGTTAGAAATATCCTTTTCTCGAATATCAAGAATCGGAACATCAGAAATAGATTGCCATAACCATAACCCGTACGGGATGCGACCTACGACATGCGGTGTCTGACGTCGCTGCGTCTGCATTATTCCCCGTCTCGTTTATTTGTTCAGGGTTCTACGGGGATGAGCCTATTTACCGAACAAGCGCGACATCTACGAGAGCCAGACAGTTTCAGCCGTCAATTTTTAGACCTGTTTAAGGTATATTCAGTGCAAATCAAGACGTCAACCTCGCCTGTCGGAATGCACATCACCCCCTTCAAGTGAGACGTATGACGAAGCAAGCTTACCTCTCTCTGCCTTTGCCTCCCCGCCTTTCTGCCTCTGTCGCTCATGTATCTCATCTGCTCACAAACCAGGAGACTGCCACCGTGCAATATTGCACAACGACCTCACGGGTACCAAAAAAACGTCAGGGCGGTCGCGCGATGAGACACCGGGGAGTCGGACTCGCGGTGTCTTGATTGAAACAAGATGATTTGTTGCATTTTGGTTGCTGTTTGTTAATTCGTTACATTCGTGGAGAATAAATAAATCAAAAGTCAATGAAGAAAATTCTCGGTCAGGTCGCTCGGATGCCATGCTATCAAGCCGATGTGCTATCAGGGCCAGGGCGTCGAGCTCGGCATGTACGAAAACCGGTATATCGAGGCTTAAGATGCAGCTAAATTGGTGTTGTGCACTGACAAAGTGGTGTTGTAGTGCTATAGTGTTGGTTGAGATATTCACCGCGCACATTCGCAGTGTATTTAGTTAGCATGAACCACACATCCATTAAAGCGGCTCGTGTCTACGGTAAATATAGTCTATAGAACCCCGGATATAGCGCTATAGTAATAGCACACCCGCTATCACGAGGCCTACCCTGTTTCCCGCATCGTCTCGTTACATCGTATTCAGAAGCATCGCCTCACCTGGAGATATAAATAAGCAAACAAGAAAACTGCGATACCAACAAACTTAGATACACTGACGTCAAGAACTGCCTCACTTCTCATCCCACGCTGGGTTTCTTCCCTTCGTCGAGCCATGCAATATGCTATGCAGCGTCGCCGTCGCAAGCAGCTATACGACAACCGTCGGTGCCGCCCATCCGGCCCCATGGTCAATGACCGATATGACGCAGGCCCTCGGAGGAACTATGCATTTGCGTGCCATCATATTTCTACGATGTAGTAACTGACGATATTTTAGTCAAGCTTCACAGTCCACCGTAACGGCAAACTTCTTGAGGGGGCGCAGAGCTGGTCCTGAGCAGAGATACGAGTTTATAACTGTATTTTTGAGACTGGCGAGAGTGACCCACCCACAAGGCTCCAAGGCACGACAGAGGGAATTACAGGATGCAGTGCGTCCCTCTGGTCTTTACCAATGGCCACCAATGGGACGATATGCCGTTGCCGGCAACAGAATCCGCCAAGCCCGTGAGAAATATTGTACGCCAAATGATGTTGGTGTTGGGACCCCCAATAGTAATCTCTATAAAAACAATAGGTGCTTGGGGCAAGTAAAGAGCCCCGAGTGTAGACCGCCATGGTAACGTGCTTCTTCGATAGTACAAGAGGCTTGATAAAGATAATCGACGATGATGACAGACAGCCATGCCCATTTGGAGATGGGACAATGTCAAGTCTGTCAAATTTGGGTTTATAAATGACAGTAAATCTACAAAAACTATAGAGCTGATCTCGATGCCGACTCTCCAACCGGTCTATCAGTACACCACTGCGGTGCTGACGGCCGAGATTCCCATGAGGCTGATGTCATTTGTGCCAGACAACACCTGTTTTGGCTATTGCCACCGTCTGAGTGGATCAACGTCATCATTGCCCTTTTAGGCAATCACGCTGTAAGCCGTTGCATCGATGTAAACTATCACCACTCTAACAAATTGGTAAAATAGTTGCTTCATGTCTCATTTGTATCATTTTCTTATCATAACAACGGAAGAACTAAGTAGTCAAACTAAATCTCATCTTCGAAAAACTTGATGAGCGTGCGCGCGCCCGATACGCCCAAACCCAGGTGCGGGTAGCAAATGTACACCGGGTCCTCAACCGCGCCAAACTTCTCCCTGAACTCAGTCTTCTGATGCAGTCGTAGCTGCTCGGCTACGGTGCGGTATGTCCGTGACAGAATCTTGGCCCGCAGAGTACCCTGCAGATTGGGACCAAACTCCATGTCCTGCGTGGCGCCTGCGCCGAATGTCACCGTCTTGATGCCCGCCGAGGCCAGGTGCGCAATGGCCTTGGAGATGGCCAACTCAATTGTACCGTGGGGTGCGCCCGGGAAGTTGAGGGCAAACTTGATCTGGCAGCCATTTGCAGGTGCGAGGTCGTGTAGGACGACTAGTGCACTGACAGTGCCATTCGCATCCTCGGCCCACACGAATCGCCGGTGTGGAAGATCCAACCAGGGACGGACTTCTGTGATGTGCACCTGCCGGCCGCGGCGGTTGGCCTTCCATTCGACTATGCGCTTGTCACATTTCAGTCGCAAGTCTTCGGGCACAGGCTCGCCCTTGTCCAGTACATGTACCGTGACGCCCGCTTCTTCGGCTTGTCGCTCTTTCTTTTTGACCCGCTTCGCCTCGTCGACGGCGACACGCTCTTCGGCGACACATGACATACTGTTCCAGCCCAGCTTAGAACTCAATATCTGCTCCACGTTGGCAGATACAAGAAGCCACAGAGGCCTCAGATCTTTCTCACTCCGCAGAAACTCGAGGAAGTCGGCGATCACAGGCGGATACTGCCGTGGGTCGCACAGCGGATTGCCCATCACGAGGGCATAACCGCTGTCCTCGGCATAACCGATTGCGGCGCCTGTTTTGCTGTGCCGCCAAACTTCGTACCGGTCATCAAGCCAGCTCGTGTTCGTCGCGTCACCGTAGTTGGCAATCAGCTCTTCCACGCTCGGCATATACGTAATGTCGCCATGCTTCTCGTAGTCGATGGCACACTGAATGGTGTCGGCTTCAGGGTGTGTGAGTTTTGGTTGTTTGCTTGGGGACTTTGCTGGAAGCGATTTGGGGTCGCGCGGGAACAGTGTCGCGTTGCGTACATCTTTGAGATTGAGCATCAGGAAGAGCAGCCGCTCCAGACCAATACCACACCCGGCATGGGGCATGACCCCCCATTCAAACCCCTGAATATACTCTTGCATCTCTGCAGCATCGATGTTCGCGTCTGCCATGCGCTTCTTGAGTGCATCAACGTCGTGAATCCGCTGACCCCCGGTGGTGATTTCTTGGCCGCGCAAGAAGATATCGAATGAGTTGGTGTAGTTGGGATCTTTATTGTCAAGGTGAGTGTAGAATGGCCGAGCCGAGCGCGGGAATTTGTCCAGGATGTAAAAGTCGGTATTGTATTTTTCCTTGACGAGCTGGCCCAGGCGTACCTCTGCGGGTGTGCTGAGATCCTCCAGCGGGGATGCCTTTTGGCCTTGTGCATCAGTCCACCCCGAGGAATTAAGCAGCTCGACTGCCTCTTGGAACGGCAGCACGACTGTCTTGTCTGGGATTACCAGATCGTCGTGGGGAAAGTGCGTCTTGATAATGTCAATTTCCTTGCGGTGCTTCTCGTAGACACCGCGAATCATTGTCTTGATCAGATTGTCAATGACATTCATGGCGTCGTAGTAGTCTTTGGTGATGACCATTTCAAGGTCCAGACTGACATACTCGGTCAAGTGCCGGTGTGTGTTGCTGTTCTCAGCCCGGAACACGCTGCCAACCTCAAAGACACGATCAAAGTCTGCAGACATGCACAGCTGCTTGGCCAACTGCGGACTCTGTGCCAGAAATGCCGTGCGGTCAAAGTATTTGACCTTGAACACTTCAGCACCTGACTCGGTGGCGGCAGGCTGCAGCTTGGGTGTTTGGACTTCAATAAATCCTTGGTCGATCAACGTGTTGCGGTAGATTTGACACAGCGTCGATTTGATACGCATTACAGCCTGCATTGTTGGTGTTCGAAGAAAACTCATACGATTTCCGAGGCGAGCGTGCATTGGGTGAACATACGCAACCGTGTCGGTCTCGTCGTCTTTTTCTACACGATCCACGGTGTAGACATCGATTGGGGGACTTTCGTTGATCGAGACCAACACATGTACTTTGTCGATTAGAAGCTCAACATTGTGGATGGAGCAGCCGGTAATTGGTTCAAGGGGCTCCTGGAGGACGCCTTCAACGTAGACTAGACTCTCGGCGGATAGATGCTCTGCCCACCTCACAAAGTTCTCGGATACCTCGTGCTCGCGGCACTGCAGCACGCCCTGCAAGGTATCAACTTGCTGCCGGAACACCAAAAAGGCAAGCTTTTTGCTGATCGACCGGACATGGTGTAGCCGTGCAACAAATTTGATTGACGTTCCGGCTTCAAGGCCAGGCACTTGCGCGAGAACAGTCTCGTTGTGTTTGTCCCGCCCTAGGACAGCATCTTCCTCAGTGGTGGTGCCGTACCGCGCGCGAATATCTGGGGGATCTTCTGCGCGAGCAGCCTCTTCACTTGACCGACGGCGGTGCAGGATCGAGTCTTTTGCCTGTTTCTTCTCCAGAGAAGCGAGGTACTCTTTGACTGCCTTCTCGGCGTCTTTATGCTCCTTTGACTGCTGAAGTGCCGCTGTGTTGCCGAGCCGGATCTTGGAAATGTGGTTCTTGGCTGTGGAATGGCCGACTAGCCGATTCAGCTTAAGCAAAGGCTCCTTGAGTGTCCGAGGTGTGATGCGAAATGCGTGGCTAGAGCCCGATCTTGAGCGAGTGTGGGTGTGACTTGGAAGTCGCCCGCCGTTGCTCGAGTTCAGAGACGGTGTCTCTGTAGATGAAGAGTCGATAGATGCCGGCGTGGGATACATTGTGGCGGCAAGCAGAGCCGTCATGGGGCGTCCGTGTAGGCTAGGCTTAGGTTGTATTATGTAGAGACTTGAAGAAAGCTGTTAAAAAGAAGAACAAGGCATATCGCCAGGAACTGAGAAGGCGATCACGGCGTAATATTTTTTATATTCATCGGTCTCTGTATCAATGCATGACGACATTATTAAGCTCAAGGACGTAGGGCCCGAATAAGAAGGAGCATTGGGCCCGGCCAGATCGGTACATCGAATCTTTTTAGTAAATGCAGTACTACCTATATGCAGCCCGACGTTTGCCACAACGTTTTGCTGGTTCGTGTCCGCGTGATCCATTCATTTCCTAATTATTTTCGATCGATATTGCTATGCTTCTGCTCGATAATTTGTCCAAACCCACGCAGGAACCAATCATATTCTTCTCCTGTTGCCATTCACTCCAGAGCCCTTCTACCCAGTACAGATACTCATGCGACTGCACGCCGGAGCAAACGCCTCGGTTTCTTCGGAATCCAATCACTTATAGTTAATAAGTACTATGGCATGACTGTCGCCACGAATTCCACGGAGATCGCTTCGTCTAGAAAAGCCAAGGGATATAAATGGTAAGAGCTCGGGCCAAGTGACGGTTCGCTCCTTCTCCGTGGCCTTTATCTCCGCGTTTATCATTTTGCTGCCCGTTTTGACTATTCGCACCGCTCCAACCACGAGGCCATGCCGTCTTTATTATGGTATTTTGGCACTTTTCCACAGATCTCATGACACTTCTTTGTTGTGATTATTTCTTTATTTTCGGTCCATTTGCGAACACGATTAAGTTTGTTTGCCCGGCATGTTTTCGCATACGTTGAGTCAATTGGGCGTTGTGATTGTGGCCACCCTGTGACGTCACAATTCCGAGACAGCCGTTGTAGTCTAGAGATCAGAGATTTGGGCAGTTCTTCCAAAACAGAACACTCGTTTATTCAACCCAAAGAGACATATAAGCAGCACTTCTCTTAAATTTTCAATGTCATGCGGCGTATCCTAGAATTCCAAAAGTTTAAATTTCGTCGACAGATTATGCAGCCTGTTGAAGAAAGAGTTAGTGAGCAATTGCCTAATTCGGTAATTTAAGGTGGGACCCTCATCACTAACGGCAAGGCAGCACAGCTTACCATGTTGCATTGTCTTGATTCGAGGAAGGCATGGGCAATGCTCCTTCCGTTTTCAAGTTCAACTCGTTCTAAATGCCCCGAGAAGTGAGTTCTGACCATAACAGCAGTAAATAAGTATTCGTCAAGAGATTGACAGGTGAAAACTTGGGAATTCTAGGAAGACCGTGGCGACTTCCCAGAGTGCTGTTTCGGTTGCCTGAGCCTGCGTCACCAAGTGTCGTCCAATCAACTGATTGGCCAACAAGCTGCAAATAGCAATGTGCCTACTGCTGTCGTCATGTTGTAGTAAACCAGCCAGCCTTCCATGGTTGGCTAACAGATTGATAGGAACACTGTAATCTCTCAAAATATCAACACTCTAGTATACAATTGATACTCCTCGTCAACCCCCAAGGTAGAAGGCGTCTGAGCAAATACCACCATCAATCTTCATGATGAAGTCCGAATCAAAGAAGAGCGCTGCCAAGAGTAACGCGAGCACATCCACCCCCCCTGATACGAACACCATAACTACGTCATTCTCTGCTGCTGCAACACTACTCTCCCTAGCCGACCCCGAAAACAATACCGGCCCCGAGGCCCGGGTAGCTCCGGGCGGCCGCAGCCACACGGCTGCCGACAAGACCACACTGTCACCGCCATCGCGCTTCTCCTTGCGCATGTATGCTGGTCTGTGGCGCTCCTTGCAGTACGTCGGAATGACTCTGCATTTGATGGCAGCCCCGCGACCTCCTTCACCCAGCTTTACAAGATCGATTCCGACGACACTGTACAAGACTAAAGGGTCAATTGACCTACTGTTCTACACGCCAGATGACTATGACGACGCCGACTCCAAAAAGAACGGCACGACATACCCAATTGTTGTCAACTTTCATGGCGGCGGCTTTGTTCTAGGGGCAGCGTCGGACGATGCGCGGTTTGGACGCCATGTGGTCGAGACAACCGGGGCTATATTTGTGTCGGTAGACTACCGGCTCGCCCCGGAGCACCCGTTCCCGGCGGCGGTGGAAGATGGAGCTGACGCTCTTTTATACCTGATCCGCAATACGACAGAACTACGCATAGACCCCATGAAGATTGCCACATCGGGATTTTCGGCTGGCGGAAACATCTGCTTGGCGTCACTTCTACGGCTAGAAAACTACAAACGGGAAGAGAAGAAAAAGGGAAGCGCCCCGCTACCAGATCACAAAATTGTGGCCGCGGCAGCTTGGTATCCTATTCTGGACTACAACCGAACTCGTGCTGAACGCCGAGCGACCTGCAAACGTCCTGACCAGGCTCTGCCGTCAAATCTCACCGACCTTTTTGACGCATCGTACCTCTACCCTGTCGATCTCGACCTGTTGGATCCTTATCTATCGCCATTCCATGCATCCGATGACCAGATCCGTTGCGATTTGCCTCCTAATTTAATAATCTACACGTGCGAATGGGACATGTTGCAAGAGGAGGGCCACGACTTTGTGAACCGCCTAATTGGGGCACCTTTTCACAAGACTGTCAAGTTCCACATGATAAAAGGCGTGCCTCACGGTTGGGACAAGAGTCCGAATCCGCTCAAGGCCGCAGAGCAGTCGGAACAGCTGTACGAGGAGTGCTGTCAGGAGCTTAAATTATTCATGTACCCTATATAAATTCAGTAACGAAAGAAGCTACCAGCACCCAATACCAGACAGAAGATTCATTTTTCTCATGTTTTCCCTTTTTAACAACTCATGGTAAAGTACGCAGCCAAACTATCACTCAAAGCATGAAAAGGAAAGCAATAGACACGACAGTGAACATAATCCAGGCGGTTTTGGCGTGAACCCAGTTGGAAACGCTGCTCGAGATGCTGATGCTAAAGGCCATGTCGCGCTCCATGGTAGATCTAGTCTCGTTTCCATCGGCTGCCACGCATGAGATGTAAGTGTTGGCCGAAAACACCTTGCCGCTGGGACTGAACTGAACCCATGTTAGAAGAACCGGCCAGACGTGAGTCAATGCTTCGGTCAGAGTAGCAGTATTGTCCTCGGTGGTAGGAACACTGCCCCAGGCATAAAAACGATCATCGTCCAACGTCTTTCCGTCAAGATCTATATTTGTTAGACTAATACTCTTTACATATTTTGGGAAAATAGATGAAATATACTTACGGATAGTTGTGCCATTCCCTTTGCCTTGTTCAAAGTATGGAAGACACGACGGGGGGGCAGTGATGTTATAGCAATCTCCGTCTTCCGAGATGCCAAAAACCACACCAACCTTATTGAGAGCTGCCGCGCACTGGTCCGTCACCCACGGGCCACAGTCGCCGCTGTTTGCGGTTCTGGGGCTGGCGGATTGCGGGATCGAGTCGACGGCAGACATGTTCACAAACGGAAACACTGTAGCACAGACCTTCCACGCCGTTGAGTTGATGTAGTTGACGCCCTTGGGCGCCTGCAACCAAAGTGTCGTGGCATCGATAACACCGGCCTTGTCGACTCCAGGTCCCATCGCCTGTCTAAGAGGCACATTCTCGGAAACAGCAACACCGAGCTGCCAACCAGTAACGGCCGATCCATTGCCGCTAGGGCCAGAGCCCTCGGGGGCAGACAAGTTGTATCCGGGGATGTAGACAGACGACTGCTTGACCGTGCGCGAGATTGACTCGTTGAACAAATCAGGGGGGATGCCATATGGTGCGGCAAACGTGAGGACGCCGGCCACTTCCGATTGGGAAAGCACTGGACTTGCTAGTAAAAGCAGGCCAATAAGATAGAAGGAGTTGTACACGAGCGTCTTTGCCATTGTGGTTGTGGTCGTGTTTGCTTGGTGGTTTTCTGGTAAAAGTCAAGTAGGTTGGATATCAAAGTGAGCTGGTAGTCTGGTAGAGATTCCGAGAGTCTAAAGATAAGTCATTTTCTCCCGGATTTCTGGGACAAGCTGTCAACTTCGTTCTTATATCAGCAATCCCGGGTTCTTTTTCTGAAATATAGCAATAAGAGGAAGGAGCTCATCATGAGGTGCCTCATCGATATTGCCGATAATGAGCCCACTTGTGGTCTCAAGGCCACAGCTACAGTCGCGACTTCCCAGGCGATACAACTCAGGAGGAAGGAGCGACTGCCTTGTCGTCCAACCCGCCTCTCAATATCGAGGTAGTTTTGCAACCCAATAGATCAAGGAACTCAGAGTCGGAAGGAGCTGACGGCAATATCAGGGTGCCTGCCGTGTTAAAAACATCTCACGAACAGTGTAGCACCTGCCTTAATGATCAATAATATAGTCATATGACAAGACATGTCTCGATACAGTAACACTTGAATAATATATGGGAAGTCATGACCGACTTTCTCACTTGTGGATAGGCATAGGGATATTTTAAACCTCAGCCGTTTTAATTTTGGGTGCACTTTATTGTTGAGTACTCTTCAACATATAAATTACAAAAAAAGCTGGAATTTATACAAAAGATATGATCAGAAAAGAAGAAACAAAAGTTTAAATAAGCAGTTCAGACGAGTATCCATTAACCGTCATGCCATTGAGCGAGAGCGAGTTCCCAAAGGAGACATTCGACACGACTAAGACCAGCCGCTCGCGAATCCACTTAAAGTTTAGCCGAACGCAACGGCCAACCATAGTAACTTTTGGGCCCGGCTTCAAAAAGTCTCCGGCATTATTCCGGGCCGATCGTGAACTTCACATCAAGCTTCAACGGAAGGGACAACCGTGTCTTCTATGCACTGTTGCCGAATCGAGTCAAACGGCCATTGTAATGCACCGGCGGCACCTACTCAAAGGGATCATATTCCGGAAATCGAATGACTTTTTACCTTGAATGGGTGTCACCTATGTTCAGACACGGAAGGCGCGACAAGCTTTTGCCTACCAGTAAAGAAAGTGCGACGTGCAGTTATAAAGCCAAGAATTATAAAGCCAAGAAATAAAGTCTCCTTTCAAGTTTGAGAACCCAATGTCTGTACTAGTATAAATCAGATGGATTTCCTCAATACCGTCTAAGCTGCTGCCTTTATTGTCCTCCCCACCAACTCCTTCTTCCTTGCTCGACACATATCACAGGATACAGATTGCATACGAACAGCCCTTTACAGCCCATTGTGTCTCCTTGCCTCTCCGTAGCTGAGGGACCTCACCCATACAAAAATTAAAATGGCAGCTGAAGGTTCAATCCTCGTGACAGGCACCAACGGTACTCTTGGCTTCAACATTGTCTCCCAGCTTGTGGGGGACGCGGCCAGGGCCACCAAGTACCACGGACTATATACTGTGCGCAACGTTGAAAGTGCCACTTACCTCAAGAATGTGCTACAAAAGGCTCCCAAGACACACAAGCACGATGTGATTGCTCTGCATCTTGACAAGCTTCAGAGTGTGCGGGAGGTCGCCGCAGACATCAACGAGCGTGTGGCCGCGGGCGAGATCCCTCCAATCCGGGCCCTGATCTGGAATGCGGGTTATCAAGAGCCGCAGACGCAAACTTTTACAGAGGATGGCTACGACATGACCTTTCAGTCCAACTACCTAGGGCACTGGCTTTTGACTGTGCTCCTCCTTCAGAGCATGGACAAGGAGCATGGGCGCATTGTGGTCGTGGGAAGCTGGGCTCACAAGTAAGTTGCAAAATTCTCTAAAGCAACCGATCTTTTCACTTTCCTCTAACGAATTAGTACCGACGATGAGCGCAATAAGAAGGGAGGCCCAGACTACTACTCGGATGAAAAGTGGAAAACGCTGTTTACAACCACCCAGGCCCTCGCAGACGGGTCTTACAGCCCGCCAGAGAGTGACCCCAAAGGCAGGGCAGGCATGAGGCGATACGGAGCCGCCAAGCTGTGCGAAGTGATGATGATGTGAGTATATCTTGTATATTGATGATACATTAACAAAGAGACACTAACAGCCGACCAAGAAATGAGCTACAGCAGCGCCTGGATAAGGACCCCGTCTTGTCCAACATCTCTGTGACTGGTGTCGACCCACGCGGAATGCTAACACAGTTGATGCGCCATGGAGACTCTTGGCTAGCCAGTTCTTCTATTGTAGCTTGGGTCTTGGCACCGTTGGCCTATATCTGGTCTCTGCTTGACTCGAACGCTCTTTTGCGTCTGCCGTCATGGTCAGCAAACGACGTGATATGTGCTGCCCTCAATTCATCGCCGCCATTTGGAGAAAAGCCAAAACGCCTGTATTTTGACGGCGGCAAGTCTGTATCGCTGGGCGCCGAGGCTCTCGATACTGTCAAGACCAAGGCCCTCTGGCAGGACAGTGTCAAGCTGACCAAATTGAAAGATGGCGAGACCATTCTCAAGCTGTGGAACTGATATTTTCACTTTTTGTCCTAGTCTGATTTTGCCATGCTTGGATGTTGTCTTGTATATTTTGTCTATTACTCTAATACCTTTTGATTTCAATAAAACTCCCTTTTGGTTTCCAGTTCCTGATACACTTTTACCTCCCTTTCGAGCAAAACGAATGAAAGAAGTTCACTGCTCCTCCTCTGAAAGCTGCTCCTCCTCGGACTCGTGCTTTCCAAGAGACTTCTCGCCGATGAAGAAAGAAGCAAACAGAGCTGTTGATGAAAATGCGAGAGATACGGCTGGGAGTGTGTTAGCAGAAGGTCACGAGATGAAAGAATGGCACGAAACTTACTGTGAGCCCACCATAGACTGTCGACATAGGCAGTGACGACAGCATCCTTGACGTCACCCGTCAAAGTTGCAATATACCCAATGTTGGACAGGGCGTTTGAAAAGATCTATCAAAGTGGTTAGCACAACATCAGAAAAATATAGATTGGTCTGTATTACCTCTGCTCGTTGGGCAGGGTCGAGTGCCAGCTGTCCCAGATTTGTCTCGAGCCCAGACTTCAAGAACTCCTGCATAACCGTGCTAACACAAGCCAGGCCAAGGATCATTGCACAGGTGCCCGAGAGGTACAGGATCGAGATGGCCGGTGCCATATGGTGCGGCTTGACAACAACCTGCAGGGAGACAAAGACGGCACTCTGGACGAGACCCGCACCGAAGCCACTACATATCTTAGTATCAAGATGTTTTAAAAGTGTGGACAGAAAATAACGTACCCTGGGGCAATGTACAGCGACTGGAACCAGTTGGTGTGTCCATGCCAGCTGACAAGCAACGAAAAGTAGGACACGCTGGCCGAGAATGCTGCAAGAATGATAAGGTTTCTGTATCTCCCGGTTCTCTTGATGTAGATACCGGCAATGATGCCACCGATGGCATTGCCTGCAACGGCAGGGAAAAGGTGAGCACCGGCCTCTGTGTTGGAGACGGAAGCAGAGGCCTTGAAGTAGAGTGGAACCGAAAACATGAGCTGACAATTGTTAGCAACGAACTGATTTGTTTGGATTCCGTGCATGGGGTACATACACCAAGCTGAGCTGCGAGCTGGGTCATCTGCACGAAGATGGAGAGGTTGGCATCACGGATGCTGAAAATCTCCAGCGGCACGACCGGCTCGACTGCGCGTCTCTCGACCTGAATAAAAAAGTAGAAGAGAACAGCGCCCGTGCCAAAGAGTGTTGGGATGATGGGTGACGACCACGGGACTTTGTTTCCGCCAATCTCCATAGGCATCAGGAATGTCAGCAGGGTGAGGGCCAGCAGTATGGATCCCATAAAGTCGACACTCTTGAGGCGGTCCCACTGTGAGAGGCTGTTGTCTGGGCCGATGTACTTGCCGCCCTTGAAGTTCTTTGCGTTTGAGGGCAGATAAATTTGGCATAGGACGACAGCGATGAGCATCAAGGGGACCTGGCCGATGAATGACCATCTCCAACCGATGACGTCGGCCAGCCAGCCGCCGACAGGACCACCCAGACTGCGGCCCGTTGTGGCAGCAATGTTGATATACGCTCTCCAGGTGGCAACATCGCGTATTGGAAGCAGATCCGAAATAAGAATTGAGACAAGTGCAGTCATACCGGAGCCGCCAGCACCGGAGATGACACGACCGAGGATGACCTGGAACATCGACTGGCCGACACCAACCAAGGCGCTGAAAAATATTAGTATCACTGCAATCGCGTCTCAGAATTCGGACAAGTGTTTACTTACCAACCAGCAGAAAAGATAATGTACGAGATCAAAATAAGGTTCTTGCGGCCATAGATGTCGCTCAGCTTGCCGTACATGGTCTGCGTTGCGGCCGATGCGAGGACGAAACCGGCAAACAGCCAACTGGAGCTCTCAAGGTCGTTGAACTCCGATGCAATAACGGGGTGTGTCGCAAGCATCAGCGAGCCATCTGCGTTTGATACAAAGACGCCGATCATGAGCACAAGCACGACACGTGCTAGAGTGCCGAAGCTGGCGTCGCCTTTTGGCAGACCGGCAGCTTCTGACTCAATGTCCCGAAGCAAAGACGTGTCTGTTGATGCCGAATCAGCGAAGCTGGACGCAGTACTGCTAGACTCCTGGGCGTTAATGAGAACGCCATTTTTCGTTACTATTGATGTAGCGGACGTGCTGGGTGTGTTAGAGTCTTGTTGTGAGTGCAGGTTTGCGAGAAGCGGCGACCGCTCATCAGGCTCAACCGACAGGGTCGTTTGGCCTGCCATGTCGAATGGGTGGGATAAATTCAACGTCTGCTGAAGAGATTCGAAGTATTGGAAAAGAAGAGTTTGACTTCGAATTTGTTATCTACACGGCTAACAGGGCATTAGAAAAGACTTGAATTAAAGTCGTGAGGATGAGAAGAGGTATGTATAAGAATACAAGGAATAAGGCTGTGAAGGGTGAGATTCGATTCCCGATGCATGTCACATCGGAGCGATTGGGGCAAATGCTGACATATGCACAGGGCATGTCAACAAGCATACCGAGTCGAGACTCTGCGTCGAGACTCTGCGTCGAGACCTACGGGCCCGGCAGTCGCAACGATATCCAGGCACGGGATGAAAGACGACTCACATTTGTTTTCTAGCTTGAGGATGTCGGTGTAGAGCTAATGCATGCGAAGAGGGTGTTGAGTCAGACAAGTGTGACTGTTATTGGCCAAGGTGCAGTCATGACCGAAGATGAAGAGAAGAGTTGGAAGCTGGATAAGATATCAGTTATCAACGGTTAAGAAAAAGAAAAGAAAAGAACTAACAGCGCATAGGACTGGAATAGGACTGAGCAAGACTGAACAGGACTAGCGTCCGGCTCGTATAGCTTGAGCTAAGCTTTCATTTCACCTTAGGGGAACGTTCAGGCTGCCAATATTCCGGTGCAAGACGCAAAGCACGGCATTACGAGACTACTCTCGCTGGTCTTAAAAGGCTATCTGCACTTGTCATGTCTGGCGGGTGTGGTCCGCACTCATTCCATGCCGTGAAAGTGGACAAAGTCGGGAGGGGCCAAAGTTGAGCAGCCCAACCAAAAGTCAGCCTGTGAATATGGCCTTTACATTGATGTGACTGTGCTCGGGCGAGTCGAGTCATTGCAGATGATCTGCGTCTTGGTTTTGGTTATATTTCTTTTCTATTTGAAAATTTGTGTTTCTTCCAATATGACTTCGGCTCTGCTTTCGTGCTGGCTTGCTCAGATATCTACACCGTCTTCGGCTTACTTTTCATCCCGGCCGTTGCTACATTAGCTTGTTCAGCCTCACCCTTGATATTGCTCTTGTTTTTTTTTTTTCCAAGACGGCCGTCTCTCCATCTATCCCGCCATATCATGTCTTTTTCTGTCTCCCAAATCTGCTTCAAGTCAAATAAGAGCTCGATCTCATGTCAAACCGAATATCAACCAACTCGACCCAGCACCCTTACAAACTAACTATGGCTGCCCCACAGGTACACTTTTATCGAAGACGTTAACAACACCAAAAATGGCGACATCGTCGCTTAGTCCCTAATTGGACGATCTGGGGCAGCTAGTTTAATTTTCTTGTATATTTCTTATTTCCTTCGTCTGCTTTACATACTGCAAAATGCTGCACCCACATTGGTCATGACCCCGGGGTTTCAGACGCCGTTCTCGATACTGCCCAGGAACATGGACGTTCGAGACAAGCAAAACTCGAGTGCGATGAGCTTTTGATACCATGATTATATCTAATCTCCTGGTTAGAACATCGTCATGCACTTCTTAATCAAAACCGTGAGGTTTCAACGATCGACTCTGGAGCTCGATCGACTCTGTTGAGAGGATGACATGATTTACATGTGTCATGTTGATCACGACGTCGGTGGTCGGAGCACAAACCGCCGTGCTTGGCCACGTCTTCGACTCAACGGACTTGATGGACTCGATTGGCTAAAGTTGGAGGATGTCACTCCGTTCCTAGAAATTGGCACATGCGTCATGCAGAAGTCTGTCAACATGGCAGTGCAGAGAGCTCACCAATTCAGTCGCTTCTAGATATATAGTCATTGTTTGTCAAGTGACGGGCATATCTACCATAAGGCGTTGCTGTTATCTGCCGCTGTTTTTTTCTTCTTTTTTTTCCACGGATTATCATTGGCATTGACGATGAAGTTTTCTATGACTTGTGTTTTGGCTGTGGCCTCGACGGTCTCTGCATCTGCTAGCCGCCCTCATATGCAGCAAACAAAAGCCGATGCTCTTGGCCAGCAGCCTCTCGGGCTGTTCCGCCCCGACGAGCTCGACAAACTGTCAGCAGAGCACGGCGGCCGCCGGCCAAACATTGTATTCATCATCACAGACGACCAGGACCTGCATATGAACTCGCTTGACTACTTACCGTACGTCAAAAAGCACCTGCGTGACCAGGGCACACTGTACCGACGTCACTTTTGCACAACAGCCGTGTGCTGCCCATCTCGCGTATCGCTCTGGACGGGCAAGCAGGCACACAACACCAATGTGACCGACGTGAACCCGCCACACGGCGGCTACCCCAAGTTCGTCAGCCAAGGCCTGAACTCAAATTACCTGCCTGTCTGGCTGCAAAATGCGGGTTATGACACGTATTACACCGGAAAGCTGTTCAATGCGCACACGGTTGAAAACTACAACAGCCCCAAGGCCAATGGCTGGACGCACAGTGACTTCTTATTGGACCCCTTCACGTACCAGTATTTGAATGCGAGCTACCAGCGCGACGACGAGCCGCCTGTGAGCTACGAGGGGCAGTACAGCGTCGACGTCCTAGCCAACAAGGCGTTTGGATTCCTCGAGGACGCCGCATCCATCCTGAAGAATGACGGCACGCCGTTCTTCTTGGGCATCGCACCTGTTGCTCCCCACAGCAATGTTAAACTTGGCGCGGTGCGCGGCATTGACGGCATTCATGAGGCTACCTTTACACCGCCGATTGCAGCCAAACGCCACGAGCACTTGTTTGAAGACCTGAAAGTACCACGCACCCCTCACTTCAACCCAGAGAAGACATCCGGTGCCAGCTGGGTCAAGGGCCTGAAGCGCCAGTCGCAGGAGAACATCGACTTCAACGACTATTTTTACCGCCAGCGGCTGCGTGCTCTGCAGTCGGTTGACGAACTTGTCGACGGTCTCTTTACGCGCCCCGAGCGCCTTGGTCTCGCCGACAACACGTATGTATTCTACACGACAGACAACGGCTTCCATATTGGCCAGCACCGCTTGCAGCCTGGCAAAGAATGCGGCTTTGAGGAGGACACTAACATCCCGCTGGTGGTGCGCGGTCCCGGCATCCCTGCCGGTCGTGTCTCGCAGGCCGTGACGACGCACATCGATGTTGCGCCCACCCTTCTCAAGCTGGCACGCGCCCCGGCTCGCGCAGACTTTGACGGTGAACCGATCCCGCTGACGGAGGCTGAGCTAGATGCAGCCGCCGCGGACGACGGCTCTGGCCGCCACGAGCATGTCACGGTCGAATACTGGGGCTTTGCTGCGTCCGAGGGCGACTTTTTGTTCAATGACGAGACGCGCGTCGTCACCAACAATACCTACAAGGCCGTGCGGATCGTCGGCCGGTCATACAACCTGTACTACTCGGTGTGGTGCAGCAACGAGCACGAGCTGTACAACCTGGACACCGACCCGTATCAGCTGCAGAACCTCTTGTCTTTTACGGGGGGATCATCGCCCGCGACTCTCCTCGGCGTCTCCATCGGCAAGGTCGTTGCCCGTCTGGATTCGCTATTGTTTGTCCTTAAGTCGTGCAAGGGGCGGGCATGCGTCCGGCCGTGGGAGGTGCTGCACCCCGACGGCGATGTGCGTAATCTGCGGGAGGCACTGTCGAGCGAGTTTGATGCATTCTATGAGCAAGAGCAGCAGCGTGTTGCATACTCTCGGTGCGAGCTGGGATACATTGTAGACGCGGAAGGACCTCAGTTTGAGACGGACGGTGTAGTCTATCGGCACGGTGCCAAGTGGCACGAGTGGGTGTAGACTAGTTGGCGGTTGACGCGGGAGGTAAATGAATTGAGTATTGAGTGTCGGGTCTATGTTTTTTGCCAGAACCAAATAGCCAAACCGTTAGCGGAGAAGACAAGACGGTTAATAAGAGTGCCCAGAGCATTATTGACGTTGTTAGTTGCTCCTCAAACTTGATAAAAAGAAGCGCAAATGTCTTGATATCTTGGGTTTCTTCTTTGCCCAGATCATGCCACGATGAAGACTACCACTGCGCTCATTTTGATCCAGGCACTGCCTCTAGTGATGGCCGTGCCGTCGCCGGTATGGCCGACGCCGTACAAGTCCGTCGGGAGAGACACACCGGGTGTCATTAGCATGCCCATTAGCAAGCATGATGGTGCTGTTAGAAGCGGCGCTCGTCATCTCCAGAGATTTGACTCTAATGGCAATGCTTTGTTTGCTCTTCGAAGCCGGAAAGAAGACCAACCCCCGCACCAGACGCTGCTCGACCAGACTGAGTACTACATGGCCGAAATCGGTATCGGGACACCGCCGCAGCCGCAAAGGCTGCTGGTCGACACGGGCGGGTGGGTGACGTGGGTCAACCCTGATTGTGCACAGGCACCGCGCATGGCCGAGTGTCTCGGACTTCCGGCCGCTTACAACCCGGCATTGTCGACACCTGGGCCACAAAAGGTGCCAGACATGGACCAGATCATCTACTACGGAGCAGCCAACGGCGCTGCCCTGGAAGGATACTCTGATGTGTTTAGCTGGAACGACAATGCGACCAGGGTGCCGGGCCAGGCGTTTGGCGTCGCCAATGAGACGATCGGCCTCAGCGTGGGCATTTTAGGCCTGGCGCCGGACGGCGCGCAGGGGTTCAACTCAAAGGCGAGCAACTACAGTGTCGTCGCAACCATGGCCAGGCAGAAGCTGATTGCGTCCCGCACGTTCAGCCTGACGTACGGCAGCGAAGGCGCTCTCGTGTTTGGCGGCGTCGACAAAGCTCGCTTCAAGGGCCCTCTACGACGCACGCCGATCATCCCGCGCGATCCGATCGTCGACGGGTGGCGGTACTGGGCGTCAGTGACGCGCGTGCAGCACATGTGGCCCAACAGCACTGCAGGCGCGTCGCTTGATACGCCGGGCGGCGTCGATAACCATATTTTCAACGGCACGTACATGGTTGACAGCGGCACGACGGGTGTCTACGTGCCGCGCGCGGTGTACGACGACATTATGCGCGAGATGAATCTGACGCAGGATGGACTGCGCGCCGAGGGCTTTCCCATTGTTGACTGCAACATGGCCAAACTCAACGGCTCGCTCTCCTTTTCGTTTGCGTCCAGCTCCACGCAAAACGCCTCGTCGTTTGACATCCACGTGCCGTACTCGGCGCTGATGCACCCGCAACGCAACCGGCAGACCAACGAGACAAGCTGCTTCTTCGCGCTGAGCTCGGGCGGGCCGGGCTACGACGACGGCGACACATTCCCCATTCTCGGCGTTGAGTTTTTCAAGGCGGCGCATGTGACGTTTGACTGGGACAATATGGACATGGGCATTGCACAAGGTGCGAGCTGCGGCGAGCCCGATCTGGTCGCGTTGGACAAGGGATCGCTGCCAAGCCTTGTCGGGAATTGCAAATAGCCTCTCTTCCTGCACAGGTATTTGGGCGGTTCGCGAGTCCGGATAGTGGTCTACGCTACGATGGAAGTCCGGGGTGGAAGTGGGAGTCCGTCCGTCGGGCAGTTTGTTGGACAAGCCATCTTACAGAGTACAGAGTAGATGGCGTCTCTGTGCCCCTGCAGCTTAACCGTAGACCCTTGTCTTTTTGACAGTAAAGTCCTTCTGCTTTACTTGGTATTCAAAGGATTTTTCCAATTTCGCTCTGCAGTCAGCTCTGACCTCTGCCGTCACACCCTTGTCGAAGATACGAAACAAATACAAATACTGCGTACGAAGTAGAGGCAGACAAGACTCTGTAGAGATACAAAACAAACTAGGTCAGTTGCACAGATGAAGTGACATTGACAACTCGGCAAACCCTGGACGCTGGGAGCTCTCGCAGGGGTCGTCACGGCTTGGCTTTAATCTGACAGACAGATGAAACAAGCGACAAGGACAAAGGGCTTCCAAGACGTGACTTTGTTGATGTCTTTGACCTTGATCGTCGTGATGCGAGTCTAATCCTGACCTGATCCTCATCCTCATCCAGGATGGTCCCAAGGACGACCCAAGATGATCTTAGACCGGCTTTGAAATGATCCTGATCCATGATCACTGATCATCGCGTCCCTGATCTGCTGTAGCGCGAAATGTGAAGAGGAAGTCAAATAGAAGAAGTACACACTGCACGAGGGGAAGTTGAGAAGCATGAGGACGGAGGACAGACGCACCAAACGAGACCGAAGGAGTATTGCCCTTTGCGGAGAGATGTCCCGCCGATCAGAGGAGTCGCGCCTACTTGTAGATGCAGCTATTAGTACACGGGTAGGCAGTTCGGAACAAATACAGTGCAAGTTGGAGACTGATTCTAGCGTCGGTCGGCACGATCACCAATGCTGGTGTGAACAGATGTCACGATGAGCGCAACGCTGTCAGATTCTATAGCTTAGTAATCAATCAAAATCATGCTGAAATTCTTACTATCCATCACGTATCGTCATCAAACTACATCGTCCGTAGTCTCCCCCTTGTGCGGTATGTCTCCGTCGTCATCATCTGGTCTCCGTGCTCGATAAACTTAGCTTGGCTGACAGCGGCAGTGAGTGCCAGCCATTTCGGAAACAATTCAGCCGGCACAATGTATATTTACAGTTGATGGGGAGGCCACAGCCCTCAAGACCCTCCGGGCCACAAGTGCTCCGTTGTAGAGGGTCCAAGTAGATGATGTATGTAATACTTATGCGAGTAGTAAATGCGCGAAATGCGTAGTTTTGTAAAGGTACTCGGGACATTCAGCTGTGAAGATTGTCACCAACCTTGCAAAGTTAAAACTATCTCGATGGATAAGAGAAACGTCCAAGTATCTGTACTATTGTCTGACAGCCAGGTACGACGCACGCACAGTCCCTCGTCGGTCTGTAGTACGTCGTAGTGTGTCTGTCTAGTGCGGTTCTACTCCGTTTCTCGCCTAGATACGACGCGTGATACCAGCAGTAGTCGACGGAGTAATAATGGCTTGAAATGCTTGTTTTCGGCTCTGCTGCAGCTCTGATGCAGCTAACAGGACGGTCATCACATGTAAGATCAACGGAAAAGCTGTGGACCAGAGAAATAGAAGCACGGTTGGCGAGAACGAATGGCGAAACAACAAGTATCCGTGTAGCCCTGTGACACATCACAAGCAAATCGGAAAGCCACCTCTCTTTTCTCGTTCCTCTTGTCTCGTTCCTCTTGTCTCTTTTGTTTCGCTGTGTCCATGTTGTGTCTTGGTCTGTCGTCTACCTCAAACTCCCGAGACATGGTTCTGCAGCGATAGACTCTGTCCTATTTTCTGCGGTACTTTTGTAATTGCATTTCACGATCCAATATAACCGAGCCTTAATACACCGACTATTAATTCTAGTAAATCTAGCATCTAGTATCTAATCTAGAGAATTTCTAGTACATCAAAGCCAGTCTAGAAAGCTTAGAATGCTCCTCTATCAAGTCTAAATCTACCGTGCGCTCTGCTCCGCTCGTACAGCTCGCTTGAGGTGTGTTGTATTGCCATTTTCCGTAATTAATTGATTAACGGCTCCATTCTGGAGGCAAAGCTTGATATCAGAGGTCAAGGAGAAGGGGAATTGTAAGCATAGATAGTGAGTAGAAATATCTCAAGATGTACTAAGACAGAGACGCAACAGTGAAAGGTAAGTCAAGGATAACTGAAGAGTATTGTGTTGTCACAGATAATGGTTAGTAGTGGCAAAGGTCCAGAATAAATCACAAATGGCACGAGACGAAACAAACAAGAGAAACAGAGAGAGGAATGAGGCAAAGATCGACATCCGAGCTACGTCGATCCAGGGTCCGTGAGAGTGCGTGAGAAGTGCTTTGATTATTGAAATAACGTGTGCATTGTGAGGTGTCATGATCATGAACATACTTTGGAAGGACAGATGGAAACCCTTAGAAAAAGAAAAACGAGAAAAGAAAGAAAAAAACTCACCACGAAAAAGAAACAAAAAAGAAAACGAAAGCTGACTTCAGCTCAGCTCGTCGACGCGTAAACCGCCTCGTTCTCCATTTAATCAAAACTAGTCGAGCTTGACATCATCCAGTTCGTCTGCTCTGTTCTCTGCTGCTGTCGTTTCATTAATCCCTGTTTCGCCGTACCTTGTCGTCTATCCGTTCTGTTTTCGGCTGCTTCTTTTTATTCATACTTTATACTACCCATCATCATCGGTCCCTGTCCTCTCATCTCTCCTCCTCTTCTCCCCCTCAGCCTTTTGATCCTTCCGTCTTGACTGCATGCATATTAGCTGCTACCCCGTATTCATATCCAACAGCAACATGCAACCCACCCTCTGATCCTTCTCCTCATTCCGAATCTCATTGATGACTGTGATTATTGCATCCATCACACTCACTCCGACTCGTCCTGCTCCTTTTTGTTTCTATCCATGTTCCTTTTCCTCCTGATCTCCTTTGCCTCGCTTCCCCTCGAGCATCACTTTTCAGTCCTTCTTCCCTTTGTCTCGGGCCCTGTCCATGTTGCAGTGGGTGTGGGACAGACCGTTGGCTCTGCTATTAATTGATTTTTGATATTTCAAAACAACTGAATGCTTGCATAGTATTGTTGGATCCTCAACTTGAAGCCCTGCACGGCAATCTTTTATCTGTTTATTATTCGGTTATTAATTAAAAACTTAGCTGTCGTATGTGTTGTTGACTGCAACTCTCAGCAGCATCGACAGGCATCAACCCTCCACCGTTCATTTTATACTTTCCCATACTTCATATCGTTTTTGTTTCCTTCTTCTTCTTTGCCTCTTTCCTTTTTGACTTTCCTTTCTCCGTCGTCGTTCTGTTGCACTCCAGCCCGAGCGCTACAGTGTTGTTGTTTGTCCTCGCTTCTCTCGCCTATTCCTATTTCCATTTCCATTTCTACTTCTATTCCCATTCCTATTCATAATTCCATTTACCTTGCCGACTACTCTTCATCTTGTTGTCGCCTCCTCACTCATCCCGTTCTCATCTTCTGCATCGCCCTTGCATGTGCATACTGCACGCTGACACCAACTCTCAAGATACTCAGGCGCCACACAGCACCACACACGATACACACTCAGACTCGCGGAACACAACCACACAGCAAATACAAGACAAATGGATCCAAAGTAAGACACGACAGCACAGAAGATTCAGCCATTGCCGGTCCGTGGTTAGAAGAAGGCGAAGTTCGGAAACCTGCTCCCCAGAAAGAACAGCATCATAGATGAGCCTGTACTCTGCAATCGAAAGCACATTCTACAACTACATCAACTACAACAATAGCATCAGCAACATCAACTTCAAGCACATATTCTCTAGATAGAATCACCACCATCTTTTGCCGGATATTGCCTTACCTAATGCCAATGGACTGGATGTAAGTCGTCCCTTCCCTTTTCACTTGCATTCTCACGCTTGCCTGATCTGACAACAATAAGATCTACTACCACCGGCTGCTTTGCCGTTAGCAATGCCGTTGCCAAGACCGCCCTTGACCTTGGCCGTTTTGTGCGCGACGTGCGCGAGTCCCGCGCTGAACTGACCGCCCTCTCTGCCGAACTTCATGCCCTCGATGGCGTCCTCGACCTCCTCAAAGATGATGCCGCCTCCGCCTCTTTTCCCGCTGACATGGCCATTCAGACACCGACCGTCATTGCAGGCAGCGGTGTCGTCGTCGCTCGCCTCGATCAGTTCTTTGCCGACTGCGAACAGCCCGGCGTCGACAAGCGCGAAAAGTGGCTGGCCATGAGCCAGACCATGGAGAACTCGCGCGCCGCTCTTGAGGTCTACCGTCTCACCCTCGGTCTTGCGCTTGATCTCGTTGCAAGCACCTCCGACGGGTCCCGCTCAAAGTCAAAAGATGTTGCTCGCATTCTCGCAGAAATCGGGCATCTACGCGGCCGCATGCGCCAGGACGTCGTCAGCGGCGATGCTTCATCCACACTGCAAAACTACCTAGATGTCCTGCACAAACATGCCAAGGCGGTGCGTGAAGAGCCGGGTCTCTCGTCATCGTCCTCCGCCACCAAGAGCCAAGACGTCGACTTCCCCGTCAGCAAAACCCCCGACAGTGCTGTCGATATCAAAGGCGACGACAGCGACGATGAGAGACTCGCGGACAAGGGCTTTGCGCACGACCTTCATCTCAAACTCAAACTCGATCTCGATCTCGACTTGGACAGCATCCCCAGCCGTGCGCCGACACCGCCCCCGAAAGCAGCAGCCAGGGGAAGCAGCGCCCTCGGTTTCCACGACCGCTCGAGCAGCAACGGCTCGGCCAATGTCCGCGTCAGCGATGTGCCCACACTCAAGCCTACTGACGGCTTCCGTGCACTGCAAGAAGGCGAGGCCTTGAGCATCTCATCCTCTTCAGCGCCCGTCATCACTACTTTAGCTTCAGCAAGAATGGTGAATGGCCCGGCCTCACCAAAGTCGCCTACATCGCCTACGTACCTCTCACACTCGGGCAGCATCTCCATCCGCAGCGGCGGTGGTCGGAGCAGCTACCTGAGCGGCGGTGATGGCGCCAGTGGAAGTGGCAGCGCAGCGAGTGCAAGCTCCAACAGCAGCCGCTTCAGCCGTTTCCTTCGCACGATGCGCAGCACCACCAGCGGCTTTACCGAGGCACAGACAGACGATCCTGTGCGCCGGCCGGCCACATCCTCGAGCAACTACGGCAGCGACCCCGTCACCGGCGCATCCGGCTACAGCACCTATGGAGCTACGGGCATTACAACGACTACCATCACTAGCGACGCACAACCAAACAAGGGCAACGGTCAAGGCGGCTTCCTATCACTTCCGACTGCCGCTGCTGCTGAAAAGAAGCCACAGCATGCGCGCCGCTTCTCGACATCCCTGCGCACACCCTGGGCTGCACCGGTGATCAACCCCTCGACTATCACCACCGTTACATCCGCCACAGCCGTGCCTAAAAAGCCGTCCGCCGTCGCCAGCTTCTTCTCGTCATCCAAGAAACGGGATGACGCTAACAATGCCGCTGGCAAAGAGCCCAACGCCGTCTTTGGCGTGTCGCTGCGCACAAGCATCAGCATCGCTGCATCCTCGGCGCGCACCCATCACTCCGGCGGCAGCAAGACCAGCGACACCAAAGGCGGCTCGTCGCGCCGTGAGTTCCCCCTTTGCATCTTCAAGTGCTACACCTATATTCGCCAGGACGACGGTCTTTTTACCCCTGACATCTTTGGCGGCGGCATCCCCAACGTCGTCGACGACAACGCCACCGATATTGTCAACTGGGGCCGCGTGGGTGCACTGCGCGCGGCTTTTTCGCGTGGGCCCGACTACGGTGAGAGCCTCGATCTCGCCGCTGCTGGGTACAGCCGCCACGATGCCGCTGCCATCATCCTGCAGTACCTCGAGGCCCTGCCGCGGCCGCTTGTGCCCGACGCCGTCGTGCGCCGCTGGATCACGCTGTCGCGCCAGGCTACTGTCTCTGGGTCGTACGCGAAGCGCCTTGACCAGTGCATCGACTTCTGGGAGGAGGCACTCGGCGGCGTGCGCGGGCCGGCACGGTCGCTGCTCAAGCTGCTGCTCAATTTGTGGGGCGATGTGGCCGATGCGGCGGACCTCAACGACATGACGGCAGAGCGGCTAGCGAGCCGCGTGATGAACCCTCTGTTACACTTTGACAAGGCCAATGCGTCAGACAAGAACAGCTGGTGCCAGACAGACTACATGCTGAGCCTTGCTTTCATTATTCGCAAACGGTCCGAGTACTCGCTGCTGCTGCGCGGTGGCGGCCGCAAGAGCAATGCCGCGTTTCTTGCATAAACTTTCTTTTTCTTTCCTTTCGTCACATCTACGCCTTGTTTGTTTACAGGTCATTTGATCTTGTAAGTTGCACTAATCATATTGATACCCCTTTGTATATATACAGCTCTTTCAACTTGTAATGCTATAATCAGAATAATCAAACCAAACAAATACAAAAGAAAGTGATAGTGAAGCCAATGGTCAAATAAACGAACAAAAAACGCCGGCAATGCTTCTACATCCTTCTAATATGCAACAGCCCGTAGTACGGTATGGACAGTGTCTGTACGGCACTCTGCGCGTCGTCCGTCATTCGTCCGTCACCCCGTCCGAGCGTGCCCTCTTCTGTCCACACATCAAAGTTGGCCCCGAGCGCTGCCTCCGCTTCAATAGCCATCAGCCGCCGCAGAACAGACACCCGTGATGTGCACCCATCTTTGTCCGTTATCTCGGCGCCCACCTGATCCATGATCTCAAGTGACTGCTCGACAGTGTTCATGTCGGTAGGCCGCTGGTAGTGTGTCGAGTTGTCGTTGCGGTAGCGTCCACGGGTGTGCGTGTCCAAGTGCGCCATTAGGACGGCCGTACATGCGACAAATGCCTCGAAATTAAACGCGTGACAGCGTGCTACAATCTTGGCGCAGTGCCTGAACACCAAGAACCGACACAGAACCTCGCGCGCTGCGCCAAGAGCACCCAGTCGACTAAATGTCATATCGGGCGGCTGGGTGTTTAGAGGCAGTGGTCTGAATAGGGGGGATGCAGTCGGTAGCGCTAGTGGCGGTGCCATTATGCAAAGTGCATTCCGCAGTGGAAGTGGCTCCATCTCTGGAGTCAGCTTTGTGATAGACTCTTCAGGACGAATACCAAAAGCGGCCGCAAGATCCTCTAAAACGGGAGGGCGTGAATAATTCAGGTGAATGGCGGCATAAAACTCGCGGAAATTGGTGCTATTGCTGCGCCGGCGCTGCTCGCCTTGTTCTGGCTGTTCTGGCGGGATGACATATTCGTGCGGATAGTAGCCAAAAGAAGCCTCCTTGTCATGGTCTTGAATCGCAGGCCTAGCCGGCAAAGCCCCAGGCCGGCGCTCTGTCAAGTATGGCAAGTGCAGCAAGACTAGCAGGTTGTAGTGTTTGGCCTGCGTCATCAGCCGCGTTGTCTCTTCGACCTCTTGAGCCCACTTCAGCCCGCCGCCGACAATATTGGGCATTGCCCACCACTTGGTCGGTAGCGTTTGGGACACACGCTGGAATGAGTAGTCGATGTCGCGCGTCTCCTGGTAGTCCTGTTGAATGGCGAGGTGGTGCTGCTCAGTGCCGCAGAGTCCTGGGTGGGCAAACTGATTAAGGCGCTCGTTGCGGGCCGAGATGCGCGGGATGATGAGCGCCTGCAGCCGCTTGAGGTCGATGCTCGCCGTTGCCAGAGGGTCTGTTATGCCCGCAGCCGCGACATATGGCACAAGTGATGAACGGTGCGGGTCTTCAATGATATACGGAGGAACGCCCAGCATCACAGACAGAAACCTCTCGGCAAACAGGATGCTTGTCCATGCCGAGTGCAGCGATACTGGGTGTCCTTGCCACGATGGCGGTGGCAGGCCCATTTGCTGTGCGGTGTAGATGCCGCGACGGGCCGCCATCCACGAGCCACGCACGTTACCCTTGTTGGCCTGGTAGTACGCCTCAAGGAACATGCATTCGAGTCCTTCCTGTGACCGAATCATGGCATCGTGTGATGTGACGAGGCTGTGGGCAATATCAAAATACCGATCAGCCATTTCCAGCGGCGTTACGCCCGACAGGCCCATGTTCGATTTGCCGTTCTCAGAAACCATGAGCTGCAGACAGACGGCTAGCTGGATAAGTTCGCGAGCTAGAAAGATAGGATGGCTTGTGCTGCTTTTCTGAAGAGCCATGGAATGCTCAAATAAAGCGTTGGATGACATTATATACGACCGGTACCGGCCAAGGGTGTAGAGGGCTCCACGGTTCAGGATGCGCAGCGAGCCGTGGATGGTGGGCAGGACCGACTGCAGTTGCTTGTTGAGGGCATGGTACTGAAGCGGACCAGTACGCAGCGATGTTCGACGCGGACGTACTGCCTTTGATGCAAGATCATCTTCCAACTTTTTTAGTTGTGTCTGGATTTGTGCTGTTGTTGTAGGCGATGTTGGTCTTTCATACTCGACCACGGCTGCAACTGTAGCAGAATCACCGTCGTCATCGGGTTGTGGAGTTGGTGGTCGAGTCTGGGGAATTTGGCGAGAGGTGCGTGGTGTCATGAAGCCGGTCTGCATCCAGAGTGCGAAGCATCTAGGATCTTCCTGCAAGACAGAATCAAGTTCCTGATAAAGATTATTGCCAATAGCATGTTCTGTATCTGTATTGTCGCTTCCGTCGTCTTCGTCCTCGGCACTGTCTTGGGTTTCATCCATGTCGTCGACTTCCCCAAAGTCGTAGTCACAGTCATCACTATCGCACTCGTCACTCCTTTGGCTGATCGGAAAGCCCCTAGCGATCTGCCGACACATTAGCTCGTTGACCAGGGCTTCGACTTCCCGGATGCGGCGGCCGACATCGCTGTACTTGCGCTGCCGGCTTGCATCATCGGAAGCAGATCCAAGCGGTGGAGGCGAAGGTGCCGCATATTCCTGGCCAATACACGGTGTCGAGTGTCTCTTGCACGATGCACACGCTCCTTGCCCGGCTTTTGTCCCGTCGGCAAAGAAACACTTCACTTTTCGGCGCTTGCATTCGATGCAGCTAAACGTTCCCTTGCGCAGCTTGCGTTTCTTTATGGGAGAATCTGCGACGCTTTGCGAGGTTGACGTGGATGTTGATGATGCGCTGCCGATAGATGCATGGCGAAGCGTTGAGGTTGGTGGTATTGATGTGTGCTGTTGTAGTTGTGGCTGTTGTTGTGGCTGTACAAATGTCGCCGGTAATGCCCCTTCTACCCGAGAGCCCCTGCAATGTCTGGGGCGCTTCATTCTTGGTGATGCAGCCTTGTTCGTAGTCTCTTTGGTCCAGTCCTTCTTCGTCCTCCTAGCCTTGCTGATCGACTCTTGAAAGGACGTGTTCAGATTTCAAAATTTAGAATCAAAACTGCCGAATCTCGGATAATGAGACGCGCATATTGGTTTCCCGGCCTCGAGCTGTGCTAGACAAGGTTGGCCATGTCGACAGGTCGGCATCTATAAAGAACAGACGTGTCGCCTCCTTTTTGACGACTCTGACCTGGCCATTCTTAATCTTATTCTTGCCTTTGCTTAAAGCCCGCGCATTTCAGATGTCCGACTTCAGCCCGATTCGTTTCGTCATCAGCCAAACGCCGGCACGGCCGTCGGACTTCTAACAGCTAAAATCCACCGCTATGTCCGGCGTCACTTGTTAGAGTAGAGTCTCCACTTTATAAGGTTTGCCGGGTAGGCCCAGGCCTCTGCAGTGCAGGGTGGAAGACTGGTGACTGTGTTGATGGCTGAGCAGAATATCAGAATAGCAACAAGATGGGATGATTCTGTGCGGTGCATTCAAAACAAGCAGAAATCATAAATGGAAACTGAAGTCGACAAATTAGTCATCAAACTCAACATGGTCTTTCCGTTTGAGTTTTGGAAAGTGCATGGAATCTGAAAGGAAAGCGCGTTGGTGCGCTTCCTTCGTAGCGCCTTCCTAATGACCATGAATGTGGTTGTATTAAAAGAGGGGAAGAATTATGTGTCCCCTGATGCCAAGTGGCATCCTACTTAGTGCTAATCTAAGACCCACCGGATGAGTCATCAGGCCCATCCGCATTTTTTTTTTTTTTTTTTTACTAATTGCCAGGGTATATGAAACAGCATAAGGATGCCAACAGATGTGACTTCAAGTCAGGAAGGATAGGTCAAGAGAGTCGCTCTCGTCGTCGCTCTCATCTACGAGAGTCTCATACACTGCGTTCACGGCCTCGGTCAGGCGGTCTAGTGACTTTGCTAGTATTTTGTTAATCTCGGATAGAACGTTAGTAGTTACGTAACGGTTCATATGAATAGTTTACTCGAGCTTAAAGATCGCGTCGGCGATAAACGTATCGTTTAGTAGTGCGTTTTCTATAATAGTAGGCTTAGCCGGGTTAGGAAAAGCGGTAGGAGCCGTTTTTAAAGCTGTTATTTTAGCCGGGCTTAAGTTAGTAGGCTTTATAAGCTTAAAGGTAATAGGCTTGTTAGGCTTAGGGGCAATAGTATCCGCCGGGTATTATTAAAGTAGATGTTTTATCTTAATGTCTTTAAGTAAGGCTAAGGTATCGTTACGATATTTGTAGTTAGTGTCTAAGATTTTAACAGCTAGGATGTCTATATAAGTTAGTAGTAGAAAAACCTAATCTTCGCTATTCGTTTTAAGTTCGGTATAACGGCGGATTTTCTTAATAAACGTCTTACCGAATGTAGACTAAGTAAAAGACTTCTTCTTATCGGCGGCTATAATAACTTTGGCCGCTTCGTTAGTAAGCTACGACCGTAGATCGGTAATAAGGAAACGGTTAGAAAATATAACGTCTATACGTTTAGTAATGTCGTCTTTCGTAGGTCGGTAGGAACGGTTATAAGTAGATTTAGGTTTTATAATATCGAACGAATAAGTTGTCGAGGAATATAAGTTATGTAATTGTTATTATAGAATATAAGTATAATATAAGGAAGACGGAATGTAAAGTCGATTAAGTATGAGATGTAAGTTATATATAAGTAGGGCCTCGTCTTATTTGTGTTGTATGAATTGTAAGTTGAGTGTATGTTAAGTTCGAGGTAAAGTAAAAGGTAATGCGATACCGATAAGATTTCGAAAATATATATACGAAGGTCTTCTTAAAGCTTTAGTAAAACCGTTAGCGACGTTATTAGTTGACTTAATATAAGTAATATTAACGCGTTTTTCGGTATAGTACTATCGTAGCTAGTAGTTGTATATATTAACGTGTTTAAGTTTTAACTTAGGAAGCCGGTTAGGTTGTGTAATAATAAGGATAGTAGCTTCGTTGTTATAGAAGAGGTTGAAAGGTTTAGATAGTAGTAGACTAAGTTCGATAAAATATCGTAAGATATAAAAACTTTTTTTTATAGTATATACTAACGTTATAAGTTCCGCCTTAGTAGTTAACGTAGTTACGGTTTGTTATTTACTTACGTACTAAGCAATTAGCGTACTATAAAGTATAGTATAAAAACTTTAAAATATTATATAGTCGTCGTTATCGGCATATAACGTATCAGCGTATATCTAAAGCCCGAGAGAAGTATTAGCCGTAACGTGTAAGATATTATCTCGTGTAGCTCGTAGGTAGCGGAGAACTTAATATAGCTTATCGATATGATTTAGTGAAAGATTGCTTGTAATTTGTACGAGTTACGATACGGTAAATACGATGTTAGGTTTTATTACGAGTAATACCTATAGGCATCTTTTAAGTTTACGTTAGAAAGCTTTGACTTGTTATAGTAATACTTTACTTGTGAAAAAAACGACGTAGTAGTCGGTAGGTAGTGGGGTTTTTGGTTTGGGACTATCCGGTATATCTCGGGTAAGCTGTTCGATATAAACGGCTTGTTTTATAGTAGTACGGTCTTAGTAGTAGAATACTTCTAGCCTTAAGAACTAGTAAGTTTGTTTACCGTTTGACAGTTTGTAGTATTTACGTAGACTAGCCACTAAGTCGATGGTAGCTTATTCGAAGCTAGGTTTATAAATAATATTAATATCATTAACGTATATAATAAAAGATATACTAGTCTTAGTATATATATAAGGATCGTATTTCATTCGGGTTAAGCTAAAGTTAGTCAAAGTATTGTTTAAGGTGTCGGCCTAAAGACGCCCGGACGACGGGAGACTATATAAAGCTTTATGTAGTTCGAAGACTTGTCTATCTCGATATTTAGGTAGTTGTTATATGTATATAGGTTTGTTTAGTTTGGTATGTACGTATGTATTAATAACGTCGAGTTGAATTAAGATAGTAACGCGTGCTAAGTTATTGACGAGGTAAATACGTAAAAAACGTAGTGTTAAAGTAACGGCATATATTTCCGTATCGGAATTTATATACTAGTCACCGCGTACTACCAAACGGGCTTTATATTTTATAAGGAAACCGTCCGCGTCAAGTTTATATACGAATACCTACTTATAGTTAATTACTTGTTCTTCTAAAAAGGGTTTTAATACTATTACTTAAGTAGCCGAGTTTTTATATATATCGAAGTAATCTTAAATAGCTTATTTTTAGTCGTCGGAGAGTTAGCTTCCGAGCGTTTATTTAATAGTTATAGGCGACGATAGTAGTATAACTTTATATATTCTCCCGGATTATCGCGTTAGTTAGAAGTTTTTTTATATTACTATTTTACTAGCGATATATTAACGTTTAAGGATACGTTTATCTTTACGTTAGTTACTTACGGCTAAAAATACGAATTATTAAGACGGGGTATAGTCTTATCTTTTGTAGTCCGTTATTGTTAGTAAACCGAAAGACAAAAAGTACGCTATAGCTTGTTCGTTATATTCTACGTCTAGGGCTATATTAGCAAGGTATACTTCTAACTGCTATTAGTATTCTAGTAGTAGTAGATCTTACGTTAAGTCTTTTTATAAAATACGGGAAGGTAGATTATAAATCTACTAGATATAGTTAGGTACGTGTAAGTTTAGTCTATCTTTAAGGTGGTAAATAGTTGTTGTTATAGTTAAGTCAAATAAAGCCGTTTCGTTAAATTAAATATCTTTGTAAATTAAAACACGGCTTAATACCGGGTCTTAGATACGGTAGACGTTATTAACATTATATCCTACTAGGTATTTTTACTAAGCTTTCGGTTATAAGCGGTATAAACGATTCGACTTCTTTATTACGTCTCGAGTCAAAAGGTAAGCTTTATATCTAATAACACGTAGGCCGAATAGATCTAGTTTGTGTTTGAAAATAGCCTTAAAAGGTATAACCTAGTTAAATACGGTAAAAGGTATACGATTATATAGAAATATAGTAGTATAGATAATCTCGGGCTATAAAGCTTTAAGTAGACGTAATACGATAACGAGGTATCTAGTTTTTGTTTTAATAGTCTAGCCGTATTTTTTTACGGTACTATTAACGGTTAAAGTATAAGGTAACGAAGTTACTAGCCGAATACTTTACGCGACGAGAAAATCGCGTATTTGCGGCTTTTAATTATAGAATTCTTAATCTATCTTAATCGTCTTCGGGAAAGTGTTGAGTTAGACCGCGACGAAAGAAAATAATTACTTAAAAGTAATATTAATAACGTCGGCCGATCTTAAGTTAAAATAAAAATCCTATATAAAACTAGAAGCGCGATCTACTACGAGAAGTATAAAAGAAAAAGAATCTAACCGCGGAAAGTCGTAGAAATCGACTACTAGTTGTTCGCCGACTTAATAAAGGAGTTTCCGACGTTTAAAGCTATTGTGACGATGTACTTTAGATAAGATATATGTTTCGTAGTTAAGAAACGTCGTTAAAGACGAAAACTATAAACCCGTAACGCGGTTTAAAAAACGTCGTAGTACTTTATTACTCGGATATTTTAGTCGTTTGTATTAGGTTTAACTATTAAACTTCGTTACGCGTTAAAATGTCGTAGATAAAAAAGCAGTAAGTCTTTAAGAAAAAGGTATTAACTTAACGTAATAAATATTATTATAGGTATATACTTCCGTAATAAGTATACTATAGGAATAAAAGGTTTATTCGTCTATATTAAGTATAATACCGATAGTTGTTAAACGTCCGGTAGACAATAAGTTATAAAGAAAAAAAAAAGAGTAATACACGTCTTATAAAATAGTATAGCTATAATACAAGTCGTAAAAGACGAATATAACAACCGATTTAATACTTATGAAAGGTATAAAACCCGCGTCGGTAAAAACTAATTTTTTAAACGACGGATATATATATAACTTTATAAACGATAAAGCCGAGTTAAAGATGTAGTCAAAAGTACCGGTGTCGTAAACAATTAAACGCGCGGAAATAGTAGTATTTTTAGGAGTTTTTAGTATAAAGTAAAGAGATACTTTAATAATATTATTAGTAAGTACGTTTTTTAGTAAAGATATTACGACTTACTAGTCGTTAGCTTAAAGTTATCGAACGATATCGGCGGCGTCGTCCGTATTACTCGTAGTTAAGTCTAACGACGGCGAAGGTTTACGTTTTTTGATGTTTGCGATGCGTTTTAAAAGGTTATTATTTAAGTCTTTTAGTTTTTTAATAATAGCGGCTATACGAGTTTTATTCGGCTTAAACTATATAGGCTTATTAGTACGTTAGTACTAATATAATACTAGCTTATATACTTCTACACCGTACGCGAAACATTTTTTAGACGCGCTGCGTTTCTTTTATTTCTTGTTTTTCTTATTACGTTTTCCCGCATTACTTTTTTCTATATAGTTAGCAACTAACTCGACTTTAAAGTTAAGTATAGCACCCGACGTAAGTCTATATTTAGGCAAGAACTCGTAACGTAGTCGGAGATTATTAACGACGTCGTTGAAAGCTAAAGTAGCGGCTCGTATCTTATTACGGTTCGTAGAAAAGAAGTTCGAAAGCTAGCTAAGAAGAATAACTTTAATAACGTTAGTAAAATTAAAGAACTACTCTCCGTAGTCTAGTATTTCGGTAAGGTTCTTAGCTTTATAGTTCCGTATTATTTAGTTCTAAGATTCGACTTAATTGATATAGTCTACGGGTACTTAGGACATTAATTTTATAGCATCTTAGTATTTACGTTTAATATCGAAGCGTAGTCTATCGTTTATAACTTATAAGATATGCTTAATCTAGTCGAGCCAAATAGTCGGGTTATTAGTCATCAGTTCCTTAACTAACGCTCCGAGTACGTCTAACATATATTCGAGTATCTAAATTCGAACCCCCTTTTTACCTTTTATTTATACTTTAAAAGCATCGTAAGCACGGGTACTAATATTTAAGGCGGGTAAGTTAAGGTATAGCATACGATTACCGTCGTCTTTAATTTAGTCTCAAATGTTATTATCAATTATAGTATTAACTAAATCGGTATACTATAGACTATATTCGGCAATAGATTACAAGGTAGGGGTCGGCATAGTGACGGTTACGTTAGGGAAGGCAGGTTTTTCCGGTTATAGTTGCCGATTAACAAGAAGTAAATAAGTCTCGTACTTAGGAGCTTAACTTAAGAGCTTCGTAGTTCGTAGTCGTAGGTAAGATTATATAAGCGCGTATAAATACGCGTAGGTAAAATTTAGTTAGCTTAGAAGCCCTGATTGTGTTGGAATTAAATTTGAAGAAAAATCGATGAATCGGGTTGAGATCATCGGTAGAGTAAGGCTCTTAATTGATGACCATAAATGTGGTTGTATTAAAAGAGGGGAAGAATTATGTGTCCCCTGATGCCAAGTGGCATCCTACTTAGTGCTAATCTAAGACCCACCGGATGAGTCATCAGGCCCATCCGCACTTCCGGAATTAGGGATTTGGTCTGGTGCGGCACACTAGCCTGGCCAATCGAAATCCACCCTATTACAGGCATTCCAAAACTCATTACAGGTGCTGCAGCGCACAATACACAGCGTGCTACAGCGCTTGTTACCAAAAAGGAAATTCGCATAGAGATGAGTCCGGTACGGAGGATTTGATGATATCGCCGGGAAATCTAACGCGAGCAATGTGTATTTACTTTTGTACTTTTGTACGGCAATCGAGTATCCGGTCTCTCTACAAGTCTACGACAGTATTCAGCCGAGGGCCAATGTCTCGGCTGAAAGATGAAGTGAACTCAAAACTGAAATCGAAGGAATATTTGAAGAATAAACGAAAATGACAAGAAAAGAATAAAAAATGAATGAATTCAAAATATATAAAATAAAGGAAACCACAACAAAAACACCACAAGGCTATGAACAATTATTCAAAAGAATATAAAAACTGCAATTCCAAACCCAACCCAAATCTATATCGTAAAATATGCCAGGCTACAATGTATAATCTCAAAAATACAGTAAATCAAACAAAGACTCAAACTCAGTGACGACCCGTCTTGGAATCGCCGGCACCAGCAGGAGCATGCTCGGAGTGGTCGTATGCAGGCGGCAGGTCGCTGTGGCTGGCTGAATCGCCAGCGATAGAGTCGCCCTCGGTGTACTCGGGTGGCGGCGGACCACCAGCGGCCTCCTCAGCAGCGGCAGCCCGTGCAGCGGCAGACTCGGCCGCAGCCTCTTGCGCCTTGCTGTAGACGGGCGACACAATGGAAGCGTTGCCCGCAGTTGGTGTCGACGCCGCTGTGGACACGCCGTCGGTGTTGGCGCGCGACGCATACAGCTCGTTCTTGACATAGGTGGAGTGGACGTCGGCCTCGGTGACGGAGTGGTCGCCCGCGACTGTCAAGGGCGGTGCCTGGGGGTAGGCGCTGCTGTCAGGGTGGAAGACGGTGGCGGGCGCGGCATTGGCCCAGGTCTCAGGCTGCTGGTATTGGCTCTGGTAGGAGCTCTGGGTGAGCGGGTTGGCCGCGGAGGGCGCGGCGCCCGGTGCAGGGACACCCAAAGCCTCGGCGGCACGGACAGTGTCCAGCAGAGCCTGCACAGACGACTGCCAGGCTGCGCTGCCGGTGCGGGGAATCTCGCCGCGCAGGATGCTGGCGACGGGTACGGCACTGCCGTAAAAGGCGGTGTTGGCAGAGCGGCGCTCGTTGACGACAGAGCCGTCGACCTTGACGCCGACGTAGATGCCGCGCGACTTGATGTACGAGTACGAGGCCATGTTGATTGTCGAGCGCAGTGCTGACTGTTTGGGCGTCTTGGTGGGCGGCAGGTCGTAGGAGGGGGTTTGCGAGTCTGCAGAAGCGGCAGAGGTGGCGGACGGGAGAGGATGAGTGCCGGCCGACTCAGGCTCGACCATGGGCTGCTTGCCCTTTCTGCGCTCGGCAGCGGCGCCGATATCGACACTGCCGCCGGCACCGTAGGGGCCGGCGACGAGGCTGACGTCCGAACCGAGCGACAGGCGCGTGCTGAGGAAGGCGTCGAGCGCCTTTTGCGAGTTGAGGACGAGCACGCAGTCGTAAATGTCGGCGCCCAGGATAAAGCCGGCACCGACAGAGTGGATCTGGATGCCCGAGGGGGGCGACCACGAGCCGTCAGGCAGACGGGCGATCAGTACGCCAGAGCCGGTGGCGCCCGACACGTGGATGCCGAAGCGGCCAGTGGTAAAGATGGCAAGGCCGACCGCCTTTTGGATGACCTTGGCGGGGATTGTGACGAGGGTGCGGGCGGGCTTCTTGGAGGCGACGGGGCCCGACAGGAGAGCAGGCTCGCCCGACTCGGTAGCGGGTGGCGTTGCTGGTGTAGTATCGGCATAGATACCGTGCTTGCAGAAGCCCTTGAGGACGCGGGCAGCCTTTTCGCACTCCTTGTCCATGGTGTCGGGCAGGAAGCCCTCTGAGCCGAGCTTGTTTGCGAGCTGGTTGATGGGCGATGCAGCACGGGCGCCGAGTGCTGAGAGCTTATCCGCAAAGCCGAAGCGGCGGGCTGTGGAGGAGGAGGCATGTGCGTTTGTAGAAGAAGAAGCAGCAGCTGCTGGCGGGACCGAGTGAGTAGAAGCATGCTCCGAGGGAGCATAGTGTGACTGTGGTGGTGTCTGAGCAGAGGCCGAAGCAGAAGCAGACGCAGCATAGCCCTGGTGGTGGGCATATTCAGGGGCGCCGGGGTTGTATGTCGGGGCCTGAGTGTAGTACGACTCGGGAGCCGTCTCGGCGTCGGCCTTGAACTTGTTGTCACTCATTGTGGTATGTGCGTGTTGTAGGTATGCTGTAGATGTGTAGGCGTATTTGTTGTTTACTAGTAGACGGAGCAAGTGATGTAAGTGTGAGTAGTGTGATGCTGGAGTGATGGATGTGGTGATGGTGAAGATGAAGATGAATACGGAAAAGCCAAGATGAGTGTGAAGCGAAGAACAAGATATATAAACGTGAATTCAAAACGCGGCTGCCTTTGTCTGATCACTTACACGTGTTTACGCTATTAATATCCTGCTAGATCGTCGGCTTCTGACAGCCGTTAACGGGCGAGCTTGACGTTTGAGGGGTCCTTGTGAGGGCTAGCGTGATGTCATTGTGCGGTTGTAGCGGGTGGGTGGCTGTGCGTACGTAGCCGGATGTATTTCCCCTAAGAATTTATTAGTGGAGATACATAGGAGAAGAGGCGGGTTCCCGCACAGCCTCTCCCCTGCAAAGAAATGCTGCTGGCTAGAGTGGACTGCGTACGTGGACCTGGAGGCAGCATCTTTAACCCCGGTGTGGCGCGTGCAAATCCATTTATTCATTGTTCACTGTAGAGCCGGCGATCTTCCGAGACCGAGCTGCGATACCATCTACACGCCGGAGCTTGTTGTGTCGTTTAGCGGCTAGGCAGCTCTTCGAGCCTCATTCGTGATGACTAAGCATTCGGTGTCGGAAGGAAGACACTATGATACATACAGTCCCCTGTAACTGGACGGGTCAGCCCCTGTAACCTGGCGGTTACAGGGGACGTTATAGGGGGTAAATCTCTGCACATGTCACGTGACTGCTGCCTAATGCCCCTATACCTACTCTCATAGGATTAAACACTCTGGCTAGGTTTTTACCTCTACACACACACAATACACACACGCGTTTTACTTCACCTTTTGTACCGTGATACTATTACGTCGATAGTTATGAGCCTGGATCTTCTAACGTACTAAAAATATTACTGAAATCATTAAATTCATCGAAAACCTTATCGAAAAGCCCCGAAACCATGTTTTCCGACACCGATAACGCTTCGACCGCCCCTAAGCTTATTGCCGTGACGCGCACTTTCCTTACTTCGTCCGCTACTTAGTATGAGTAGCTAAAAGAAGTAAAAACCTAAAGAGACAAGTACTAGGACTACTAAAACCTTACTACGACGTACAATAAAAGGGGTGCTAAAAAACCTCGCCTAAAGCCTATCACGAAGCTTAAAGCTCCCGAGGTATACACCCCGATACTTCTAGTCGAAATTATCACTAACGAAAAGTATAACGTACTCTTTACTACGGTACGTAACGCGAAGGATAGTAAAATACGGGAGGCCGCGTTCTTTATAAACGAAAGACAAAAAGTATACTAATCTAAGCTCGAGGTGAAAAAGTCTAAAGAGACCGCATACTAAAAGTATAAAAAAGCTAACGATACGGTATATAAGTATATCAAAGAAACAATACCTACGCACGTCGCAACAAGCCTCAATACCATAAACGAACGGGACGCGGTAATATACTTAAAATACCTAGCGACTTTTTATTAAAAAGACACCCGCTACCTTAAGCTAATAGCTACTAACAAGTACGACGCTCTATATAAGAAAAAACCGACGAAAGCTACTATCGCTAAATAGCTCATTAACTAAAACTCTACGATAGTACTAATAATACGTACAAAGAGCCTTATAGCCTCGCTTAATATCTAGCTTAATAACTTAAAAAGCCTAGTAGACTACTTAAGCCTTAAAGAAGTATATTATAACATCGTATAAGCCTTCTATAAGAAAAATAAAAAGAAGATAACGTTTAATTATAGTAACAAAACACACTAGGTAAAAGTCTTTACTATAAATATCGTTTCTACGTTTAATAATAATAAGCCGTACTCACGTACCGTAAGAAAAAATGCCTTTACGGCTATTTTAAATATCGGAGGAAAAAACGCCAAAAGAAAACGAGTAAATACGACTACCGATAAATAAAGTACTACCCGCTTACGTACTTACGTTAGTTATAAAGCCTATAATTTAACGGGCTATAAATAGAAATAATACTAAGTAGCCTTTCTTAACCTTAAGCCTACCGACATAAGCCTCTTATATAATATAACAAACCTAAAAGAGAAAATAAAAATAAACCTTAACTACTAGCCTAAGCTTAAAAAGAAAATCGAGAAAAAAAAAACTAAGCACAAGTAAAAATAACTCCCCGAAAAATCCCTCGACGAAACCCTACTTACGGTATATACTAGCCTCACAAAAAACACCTAAACCGCCGAAAAATATATAGCTCTCGACTCCGAGGCTACGGAGTATATATTCTACGAGAGTATACGATTTCTAGACATAAAAAAGATTTCCGTTAATATCGTAATAAAAAAAAAGCTAGTACAAGTAAATAAGAAAAGATATATAAGGCTAAACCTTAGTCTTTTAATAAGTCGCTAAATACATAAAATTATACGGTCGGTACTATACTACCTAACTTTTCCACTTAACCTAATGTCGATACGCCTATTGAAGAAATAAAGGATCAACTAAAACACGAAGCCGAATATACTATACAAACGCACGAAAAACGTCGTATGTCAGTTATACGAGTATTCCTTTAGCCTCACTTTAATCGAACGCCCGGTAAAACTCCCCACCTTTTTAGTACCTCCCGTTTTAAAAGTCTACCTTTTTAGTAGACAACTACTTTAGTTAAAAGCAACAAAATACTTATAACACCTACGTATAAGTTATTTAGGCTAAAAGGCGCTAAAACACTTAACTAAGTAAGCTTTAAGAGCTCGACTTTTAAGGCCGACTACCGTAAAGTATAACACATATAAGTAAGTAAAAATAATAAGGTAAGTGTCGAGACGAAACCTAAAGAGACGAGAAACGCTAAAGCCGATAAATAAACTACACGTTAATTAAACTAACTATACAAAAGACGACTAAAACTATAGTCGTACTATATACGTTACCGATATATATACCGGCTACGTATTCGTTTACTACTAACGGGGTAAAACCTATAGCGAAGATTTAGCCTATCTCTTAAATAATTTAAAGACGTAGAACGAAGCGAGAAGCCACCGTATCTTATACATTAAGGCTAACTATAAGCTATATACTATACCGGTAAAACGATAAACGACGCGGTATAATATTAATTTTAAGCCTTCGGTACCTCGTACCGTAACGTAAAACGAGTTAGCCGAGCGTTTAAAAAGTATAGTCACTACTATAACGCGCGTACTTAAAATTTTTACATACTTACTACTTAACCTATAGCGCTAGTATACGTCGACGGTAGTCTACTTACTTAACCGTTTACTAAAACGCCGCCTCGAGTAACGTACGCCTTACGAACTCATACACGGTAAGCTACCGAAACTACACTACTTCAAAATATATAGCTATAAGGCTTTTACTTTTACTAACGACGTACAAAAAGGAGTTAATAAGAAGAAAAAACTAAAGCTTAAGGCTTATATAAGCTACCTAATAAGCTACTAATCAACTAATATCTACAACATCTAGGTACCGTCGACAAACAAAATACTAGTAACGAAAAACGTCGTCTTCAACGAGGCAAACTACTACAAAAAAAAAATACTTAAAGAGACACCCGTTGTAGTAGAAGAAGTATCGACAAAAGTATTAATATAAAAGATTTATAAGCTTAAACTAAAAGAAAAAGAAACGTCACTAGTATACGACACCGAATAGCGACTAGTTAGCGCCAGCTTCTTTTTCGGCTTAAAAAGTGTCTAAGAAGACACTTATACTATAGTAAATAAGCCTTATACGGTAAGAGATATACCTAAAGAAAAGTACGACGGAACTAAAGTTAATCCTTCTATTAATACTAAGTACTTTTTACAAATACTACAAAAAGTCGGTAACCCCTATAAAAGTAAGCACGTCCGCTTACTAATACCCCTAAAGTCCTTACACGCTTTAGCTATACTAGTACTACCCGTATCTAAACACTCAAATAAATATCCTAACCGGCAGTTAGGAGCTCAAAGTAAACTCCCTACCCATACCTATAGGCTTATCTCTAGCGTACGTACGGTATACAGCCATAAAAATATTCGTGTCGACTCCTTAAGAAGGTATAAAGACGCTTATACACCTTCTAAGTATTCCGCTACTAGTACAGCTATACCGCCTATATTCCTCAAAAATCTAACGGCGCTACCTAATAACTAAAGGCAACTAACAAATCACCCACTACGGTCAACGTTTAAGAAGGCCTAGATTAATCACCTAGAATCTCATAAGTCGAACGATAATTAAAAGGAAGTATCCCGAAATAAAACAGCCGGTCACCAAGTACTTAAGAACCAATAGGTACACTTTTATAAAACGATAAGTAAAAGCATTTTTACTACATACAAAATACGTCTCGTAGTATATAGTAATCAATAGTAAAAGTCTACCCTCGCTACACGTACAAACACACTCACGGGACTAACATTTCGTATCGTAATAAGCCTCGTAGCTTAATTTAACTTTAAAACTATATAGCTCGACGCCGTTAACGCGTTTATAAATACTACACTTAATAAAACGGTATTTATAAAAATACCGCTAAGCCATAAAATAAAAAGTAGAGTCTTAAGGCTTAAAAAAACGCTTTATAGCTTAAAAAAGTCGCCTCTCCTTTAGTAATATTTTCTTACTAACTTTTTCACAAACCTTATATTTACTTACGTCTTTAATAAACTATATATTATAATCGCTTTAAACATCGTTACTTTCTTTTATATAAATAATATTATACTTATATTTCACAAAAATTCTACTATAAAGACGGAAAAAGTAGTAAAAACTCTCGAGTAACGTATTAAGCTAAAAAAACTAGGCGAAATTAAGTAATTCTTAGGTATTCACGTCGTAAAAGACAAAGTAAAAAAAACCTTATATCTCTTACAAAAAAAATACTACAAAAAAGTTACACGCACCTTTTTTACGCCTAAATAATTACGTAGTAAGACCCCTATCGTCTTTCTTATTACTAACCCTAAGCCATACACCGACGGCGTAGCAGCTTTAAAAACGGTCACGTCTTACCTACGTAAAGTAGGCTTATACCTATTTATAAGTATCACTACCCGCCTAAACGTAGCGTTTAGTATAAACAAACTAGCCGCGTACAACAAAAACCTAAAGCTTAAGTACTATAAGGCCGTCGACAAACTTATACTATACCTATACGGGACACGCAATTACGGCCTTACTTTTAAAAGACAGTCGTTAGAAGAAAAGCCCCTCACTATCTACAGCGACGTTTCTTATAGTAACAACTAAATCGACCGCAAAAGCTTTAACGGCTACATTATAAGGTTATTCGGGGGACCCATTATATAAAAAGCGAAGAAACAACCTACGGTTACTACCTCTACTACTAAGGCTAAACTTCTTATACTATCACGAGTCTCTAAAGAAACGATTTTCTTTAGTAAAGTAATATACTTTATAAGACTCGACTTAAAGACTAAATTAACGGTAAGATACGATAATAGGAGTACTTTATACCTAATTATAAATAACTCGCTTAAGCTATAAACTATACTCCGACACGTCGATATATATAACTACTAGCTACGACAAAAGTACCGCGCGTAACGCCTTAATTTTAAGTAGCTACTTACTACTTTTATAGAAACGGACTATCTCACTAAATACCTTACTAAGGCTAAATACAAAAAAGCTTAGCGCCTCATTAAAGTACTAAATTTAACGGTACACTTACCTATAAAAGTAAGAAGAAAAGTAAAAGCCTAAAACGAAACCGGCCTATAAACACCTTTAAACAACGACCTCCCTAAAGGCTTCAAGAGGATGGAAATTGCCTAAGAAAGAAATATAGATAGTCTCGATAAAGTATTCCACCGCATAAAACTTTAAGTCACCTACGTCTAGTACATTTAGATTCTAAATAAAAGATGTTTTCACCTAGTTAGATAGCTCGTCCTTCCATTATAGCAAGTCACTCATTCTAAACGACCTAAAAAGGTATGTCGGAAGGAAGACACTATGATACATACAGTCCCCTATAACTAGACGGGTCAGCCCCTGTAACCTAGCGGTTACAGGGGACGTTATAAGGGGTAAATCTCTGCACATATCACGTGACTGCTGCCTAATGCCCCTATACCTACTCTCATAGGATTAAACACTCTAGCTAGGTTTTTACCTCTACACACACACAATACACACACGCGTTTTACTTCACCTTTTGTACCGTGATACTATTACGTCGACATTCGGCGTGTAAGCGGCATTCTGCGTATTCATACAAACATCAATACGAATTCACGGGAGTTACTGACAAGTGTAAATTGTGACATGTGATTTAAATTCAATCTATATACAAAAACCGGTGCGCCATATAGTACAAAAAAGGATATCAACCAAAAGAGACGCGATGCTTTTTTTTGTGTCTTTGTTCTTTTTTTCTGTTTTATGATCAAGCGATCAATACACCTCCTTAGTTGACCATGGTCTTGCCAATCTCGCTCTGCCAGCCCTCGGCCCGCTCGAAGCCGTTGCTGTGCGTCTGGTAGTCCATCAGCGCCTTGTAGACGTCCTCCTTGGAGTTGACCACAAAGGGGCCGTACTGCACAATCGGCTGGTCGAGAGGGGTGCCGGCCACCAGAACGAAGCGGGCAGGGCCAGCGGCGTCGGCATCGACAGAGACAGTCACGCCGTCGCCCTCGGGGCCAAAGACAACATTGTGGAACTGGTCGACGACGGTGGGCTTGTCCTCGCCGTTGCTGAAGTTGGCCTTGCCCTCGAGCACGTACGAGAAGGCGTTCCACTTGGTGGGCAGCGTCTGCGTCACCGTGCCGCCGGGCTGCACGGTGATGTCGAGGATCCAGACGGGCGTGTAGGCCAGGTCCTGCACACTGTCGATGCCGTGGCTCTTGCCCGAGATGACCTTGATGACGACCTTGTCGTCGTCGGTCTTGACGGTGGGGATCTCGCCGGCGCGCAGGTCGCGGTAGCGCGGCTCGCAGTCCTTGAGCTCACGCGGCAGGTCGACCCAGAGCTGCAGGCCAACGTTGGCAGAGCCGTCGGGGTTCTGGCGCGGCATCTCGGCGTGCATGATGCCCTTGCCAGCGGTCATGAACTGCAGGTCGCCGGCCTCAATGGTGCCGCGGTTGCCGGCAAAATCCTCGTGGTCGACGCCGCCAGACAACAAGTAGGTAATGGTCTCCTGACCGCGGTGGGGGTGGTCGGGGAAACCTGCACCGGGCTTGATGGAGAAGTGGTCGAGCATCAGGAAGGGCGAGAAGTTGCGCAGGTTGGGCGTGCCAATGGAGCGGCGCACACGGGCACCAGCGCCTTCGGCCTGCTCAACAGCGAGAAAGACCTTGCGGATGACACGAGGGAACGACATTGTCTTGGGAATGACGAGTGCGGGAAGACTGGGGATGGTGGTCGTCGTAATTGTAGAGTTTGTTTGCGTCGTAGTGTTGGCGGATGGAACCAATGTGTCGATCAAGCTGTGAAGCTGTGGTGGGAGAATGCTGTGGATGTTGGTGAGGTTATTGTTCGCAAAGTATAAGAGAACAGATGCTAATCCTATGATGATGGAGATAATAATCGAAAGAGACCGCATCGGAACAAGGTGCGCCGAAACCGAGTCTTTTATAGACGGAAAAGTGAGGGCGGGGAAAGGGACGGAAGTCGGCCGAAGAACTTTGGAAAGTGGTGATGTATTACACGGATTGCGCCAGAGCTAAGTCAGCATTAATCAGATTCCGGGGGGGACGAGCAGTACAAGTAGTCGGGGAAGGAGCGAACAGTCGCGAATATTCTCGATTTAGGCTCTATCTGACCCTGCTTCTTTCCGCTTTGGGAGCGTTATTCAGGCCGCATAATACGTGTGTAAGCGGCTTCTAAGCACACTGTCATTTCTGTTACTCTTTCCTTGTAGCTTCCTACGCAGGCTGACCATATGCAGTCATCCATTTGTCAAAGACAGTAGTGTGGATTGATTTCTGTAATGCAACGATATGGTTGTATTTTCTAAGATAAAGAGGAAGTGGAAAAACAGAGGTGTACAACATAGTCCCGCATTAAGTGGGGCACCATGAGGGGCACCTGACACACCCCCCTAGAGGACAATTGTACTCTGAAAAACAGAAGGAAAATAACAAGGAAAATAACAGTAAAGTAAACAACATAATACAAATAACTTTTAACACTATTTCTCTAGTTCTCGGATCTCAAATCATTGGAATAAACGACAGGAACTTCTTATGCTTTTGGATCGCTAGTGCTTTAGTGAAACTATCCGCCTCTTGGTCGTCTGTAGAGACTTTCTAGAAAGTTAGGGTCTTGTCTCGTTCTTGTCGTAGCTAGTGGTTGGCAACGTCGACGTGTTTTAGTATTGTGGTAGCCGATTTGTTGTCGTTGTTTAGAAGGCTTAGTATTTGAGCGTTGTCGTATAGGTATGGTATGAGATTATGTTTGATTCCGAGATTTTTAAGTAGTTTCGTCTAGTAGAGGGTTTTTTTTACTGCGTGTAATAAAACGAGAAGTTTTATTTCGGTCGTTAATATTAAAATAGATTTTTATTTAGTAGCTCTTTAGTAGATAAAGGCGCTTTTATACTTAAATATTAGTTTTTTAAAAAACTTACGATCCTCGATATTGTCTGTATAAGATATATTAAAGAAAACTATTAGCCCATTAAGTCCGGTTACGGCGATAAAAAGCTGTAGGTTTATTATATTACGAAAGTAAACGAAAAAGTGATGTAAGCTATCGATATACTTTACGGAAAGATTTGATAAGTATTTAGAAAGAATATATACTATATAAGAAATATCCGGTCTAGTTGTAAAAACTAACTATAAAGCTACTCCGATGTTTATTTAGTACTAGTAAATAGTCTTTACTAAAGCCTACTTTATATTTTTAGTATATTAAACGTTATACTTCAGTAGTATTTTTACTATAAGCTGAAAAATACTATTTATAAGTTTATTAATATATATTGTTTGTAATAATACGAAGCCGCCGTTCTTATTTTACACTTTTATTCTTAAGTACTAATCGAGTTATTCGCCGCCGGTTATTTCGAAATTTTTTTTAAGCTCGTCGATAATTTTATTAACGTCGGCCTCATATTTCTTTTAGTAAGTAACCGCGAAGTCATCGATATAAAAAAAAACGATTATTCTATCTAATATAAAAACATATAAATCGTTCGTTAATTATATTAGTAGAACAAATAAAACTCGGATTTTAGACACGAAAAAATCCTACTAGCGTCGGCCGAACTCTAGTAGTCCGTAGAATACTTTATAGACGAACAAGTTATATCTAGTTTTATAGCCAGATAGTTCTTTTATACGAACTAGCTTAGATAGCGTAGCATTTATATAAACGTTACTAATGTCGTATTACCGTATAATTATTTTTTTTTCCGATATTACTACTAGAATAGACCTAAAAGAACGTATAACTAAAGTTATAACGTAGGTGTCTTAAAAAACATTTAAAATCTAGTCGCTTCTAGCTACTAGCCTTACTTTAAGCCGGATTAAAAATCCTTTTAGATCGAGCTTATAGACAAACACCCACTTTGCATTTATAAGTCTTTTTTATTTTAAGGTAGGAATAACCTCTTAAGACTTAACTTAAGTATATATTACTAGGTATTTATCGTATACTACTATCTATTCTTTAGCTAGCTATAACCGTATAACTTCGGCGTATATTCTTAAGTTAAATTATAAATACCTAATATATAAACGTTTTATAGCTTTAGCTTCTTAAAACTTTACTTAGTCGAGCCTTTTTAGTACGACATATTATCGTCGTAGTCGAGTACGTTTTATTCCCGCTACAAACAATACCCGGTGCTATATTTATACTTCTAGTGTTTAAAAAAATAAAGTATTAGCGGTTAGGGAGGCGAAAAACGAGAAACTAAAACTAGCGTTAGGGGCGTATAGGAGTTTAGATGTAGAGTTGCGTAAAGCTTAATATAAGCTAAAATTATAGGTAGTAAGGAAAGTAAAATAGATACTTATAGGATTTTAGTTTATTAGAAAAAGATTAACTTCTATTTAAATAAGATCTAAAGCTAGTAGAATATATTAGTCTAAAACGAAGTCGGCATAAAATATAAACTTTAAGGAATCTAGTTAATACGTTAGAAATAGTCCGACGAGGTTTTTAAAATTAACTTATTCGTCGAAAGTAACATTACGAAGAAGTAATACTCGTTTATTTGTTAGATTCCAAATACGAAAAATATTAAAACTATTATACCCTACTAAAAAACCGATATATACCCGTAGTTGTAATCTATAAAAACGTTGTTCTTTTTTAAATATTATAGTAGTTATCGCGTATACTTTGCAACCGAAAACTTTAAAGAAAAAGACATCTAAAAGTTCGTTAAAGATAAGCTTATAAGGTATATACTAGTATCGTATTTTACTCGGTATTTTATTATATAAGAAAATTACAGTACGAATAATTTCCGGCCAAAGCTATTTTAAAAGTCCGGAGTCGACGGCGAGTATTCTTACTTTTGTTTTAATTATTTGCTTAATCCTTTCTACGAAACTATTTTATTTAAAAACGTATAACGCCGAGTTATTTACTAGTATACCTTACTCGAAAAGCTACTAGTAGACTGCTAGTTTTTATTAGACAAGTTTTTAATCCGTTTCAACTAGTTTATAAGTAACGGACAATTAGTTATAAAGAAGTCGGAATAAGTTAGTCAATACGCTTATAATAGTTGTAGCGGTTCTATCAAAAAAAAAATACGGCTATATATAGCCACTATATTTGTCGGAGACTAGCATAACGTTAGAAAAGTAGCCTAACTTAATGAAATTATAAAAGTCAATTACGATAATATACCTTACTATGTCTAAAAGTTTTCTAATAAAACTAGAAAGCTGTTTCTTTATTTTTACTAGCTAGTAAACATCGCAGACGTGTGGCAGTTTAGGTAAAGTTCTTACTCGAAGTCTAACAATATAGTTAAGAAACCTATTTTATACCGCATCGTTTAGGTGCTTTAGGCGGGCGTACTAAGTTACGAGAAAAGCTGTAACGTTCCTTTTTAATACTGTTATTATATAAGCCGTAGATATGTAAGCGCGGTTAGCATCGCGTTTTAAGATATACAATCCTTAAACTTTTTTACGTTTAACCAATAGTTACTCCATAATAAAAGAAGTACTAAAACTTTATATCCCACAAAATAGAAAGCGTTTCTAGTCGACTAACCGATATAACGTTATAAAGAAACGATAGGTAGTATAAGGTATTGTATAGCTTAATTGTAGTGTATTTCCCGCTATCATTTACTACTGTAATCGTAGCGGTACCGACACCTTTCATAAACATATTATTACTTCTAGTTATAACGGGGATTTAATCATCAAAGTCGAACAACCGTAGTTTAAAAAACTTCGTTCTATCGTTAAAGATATAAACAAACGTTCCTAAATCGTAAAGTATAAGATTATTAATGCTAGAATTTAATGCCGCGAAAACATAAGCGGCCGGCGTATCGAAAAACTTAATATTTGCTAGTAAAACGCGGGCTACATAAAGTACTATATAGCGCCGGTTTTTACTACGGACATACTTAAAGTTTTGACGTGTTTTTTAATAATATTGTTTATTTTCAAGTATTTTTATTGTTTTATTATTTTTATACTTTAAAATCGTATCTTTTTAAACTAGTTATAAGTTAGTAACGATATCCGTAAAGTCTTTAACCGTAACGTTAATATTTTCTTTATTATTTTTACGTTATTTAACCTTTTTAATAAGCCGGTTAAGGTTTAAGGCAAAGTTATATAGCCTGTTATTAACGAAGCTCGCGGTACTATCGTTTAATTTCTAGCCGTTCGGGCGTTTTAAACGTTAGAGATACTAATAACGGCGCGCGTCGTAACCGACTTTATCGTAAGCATTATATTTAATAGTTAACTTTTTAGTCTAGTTCGGTCTACCGTAAGAAACGGTAACGGCATTTTAATTCTCGTTATCGGTTACGAAAATAACGCCTCGGATAAAACGAAGGGTTTAAAAAATCTGTTGCTATAAACGGAGATTTATTACGACAATCTCGAACGTAATAGTAGCCTACTAGATAGCTTAAACGTTAGCAGACAGAAAAACTACTGCCCAATTTAGCAGGACCTAGGAAATATTAGTGCTAAGGTTATACTACTAAGTTACTAGTGTAATAGCTTAAGTTAAGTTTTACGTACGGCACTTAATTATAGTAATAGACTATATTTCTACCCAAGTATTAAAGTCTTTTAGCCGCTTAGACATTTCTACTATAGCTACATTATACTTAATTTGTATGTCAAGCAGCAGTTTCGCGGGCGTAACATTAAGGTAGGTGACGATCGTATCGTATAATATAGCCGGGTCCGGGGTTTAAAGATCGCCGAGTATAACATTAAGCGTGATACTAACGTTCTCTATAATTTACTAGCGGATCTTTTTCTTTCTATCTTCCTAGCGTTTATACCGGCGCTAAGCCGTAGTTGTAACATTAATAGCCGGCATTAGATGCTAAGGCACTCGCCCGATAAGGTTAATGTTCGCCTATATACCTTCGTTTATAGTTGTATTAATTAGCTTAGTTTGCTAGGCTAACTAGCTTTTAATAAAGCTAAGCTTGTTCGTAGAAGCCGTAGCGTTAGATATATTATCGTTGTAGACGAGTAGTAGCAGTTTACTTTTAAGTAATAGGTAGGTAGGGGTAAAGTAGAATTTAGTGTAAAATTTAAGATTACTAGGGGACTTTTATAAAGTGACAAAAAACGACGAAAAAGAAGTAAAGTAAAATAAATAACGGAAATACCTATAAGTAATTCGTACTAGAGCTCGAAAAGTAGTCGAGCTACACGACGGGTACTAGCGGAAACGTATGAAGCAAATGTAAAGCAAAATAAAACGGGAGAATAAGCAAAGTAAAACGGGAAAATAAAGAGAAAATAAAAAAAAAAATTTGCTAAGGCCCGAAAAAAATACGCGCGGAACGCCTATAGTAATGAAAGTAACACCGTTGGAATTGTCACGATGCGTAGAAGATAGTGAGTGTAATGGATTTGTGATGAAGGTGTTGCTGCTTGGTAGTAGAGACTCTTAATTGTAATGCAACGATATGGTTGTATTTTCTAAGATAAAGAGGAAGTGGAAAAACAGAGGTGCACAACATAGTCCCGCATTAAGTGGGGCACCATGAGGGGCACCTGACAATTTCCATGGCACGGTAAGCTATTACAAACCAGACCCTGCTGATGCAATACTTTGTCAGAATCTACAAATAGAGTGGGTCTAGTGTGGCTGTGGTGGCTGATCAATTGATAAGATCTGGTATCGATAAGATACAGTCTCTTTACAGTGTTTACCATTGTACACACAGTACATATCTATGCCGCCTTATCTACCTGTCAATCTGAGGAGCTTCCCCTCCGTGCGAGATGGAGGGTGGCCGGATGAAGGCAGCGCAATGCAGCTGTTTGGCTGTCAGTACGCGTGTTACGTATGAGATATAGATAGTCTATCCAAGATACTACCAGTAGATACTAGGTGCATGGTTGATGCATGGTACTTTCGATGCGGTATTGCTCGCCAATACTCGCTGTATCACACTGATAGATGGACGGCGAGTATGAAAATACCAGTCGAGACAAGAAAGATACGAGGTGCGTCTTGACCTATTGCCTACCTTGGCACAAGGCGACGACCGTTATCTTGCATCTCGACACCATCACGTTATGTGAGAGGGGTAAGTCTCATCGAGCCATGCTCTTTATGCTTGTGTGCTGTATAGTGCCATTGTTGTTGCCTCGAGACCGTGAGCATATTACTGATCACCAAGATATTCACAGTTTGGTATGATTCGTTTTGGGTCTATTTTGTATTCTTTGTATTCTTTGTATTCTTTTATATTCTTTTGTGTCCGTATCCAAACAGAAACTAATAACCAACCGTCTTGCCCAATAAAAGATAGATAAAGATAAAAAGTGAATGACAAGCAAGGAACGAGATAAAAGCAGATTGAAGAAAATGAAAAGCGTAAGAAAAAGGTGGGAATCAAGAAAGAAGAGGTGCAATAAGAAAACAAGAAAACCAGAAGACAAGAAAGAACAATAGGTTCAGGAGACAAGGATCAAGCTGGTCAAAGTGGCGACGCGAAAACTTGCGTCATGAGGACAGCTTGAGTATGCAGACTGGGGTTGAGAGCCGGCAGATATAAGAGTACAGCACACTAGATTAACTAGTTACCGTTGATCTTCTCGCTCACAACAGGCGTGGGAGCAGCAGCCTTGGCCGAGGCCAGGTACTGGCGGGCATAGGTGACAGTCTCGGTGGCGACAATGATGGCAGTGGCAGCCAGGGCCTTGCCCAGGGGCAGGACACCCTCACCGCCGGCCTGCTTGCGCTCGCCGGCGTAGACCTCATAGACGTGGTCGCGGCCCTCGATTCCCTTGCGGACGGGGTAGAAGACAATGTCCTTGGTCTCCTGGTAGACCTCGGCGGTGGGCTTGAGGACGACGGGGAAGCGCTGGTCGAGGGTGTTGAGAGTCTTGTCGCCGATGCTGTCGGCCTTTTGGACGTAGGGCGAGACGAAGCCGTAGGGCTTGGACAGGTAGGGAAGGACGGGCTTGGCCAGCTTCTCGTAAGCGGACGAGCTGAGGGCGATGGTCTGCTGGCCGTACTTGTTATCTTTGACCGTGGAGACGCCGTCGGAGACGAGTGGGTACTGGAGGAGATGCTGCAGGCAAGGTGTTAGTGATCGGGCGAGGTAGAGATTGCATAGCATGAATCAGATTGAGCGATAATTCGTATAACAAGAAACTGGCAACAAAGCAAAGTGTCGACAGTGTGAATTGAGCAATTGAGAGATAGAAAGAAGGCGTGAATGCCGTAGATTGGCGGATTGCCGGGTTGCACTTTGCAGACAAAGTAGACGGAAGCAAGTAAAGGGCGCAATGCAGGCGGCAAGACAGAAGCAGATTCAACACGCGATCAAAAGTTTCTTACCTCAATGAAAGCAGACGACGGGGTGACGCCGTTAACCTGAGGAGAGGCCATTGTGATGTGTGTGGTTTGGGTAGGTGAAGAGGGTAAAGGTCGAATGTTAGGCGAGATGTAGAGAAGATGAAGTCGTTGTCGTGTGGTAGATGATGCGATAGAAATGGTCGTGATGGCGATGTCAAAAGAAGAGAGAGAAAGAGAGTAAGAGTGAAAGAAGTGTAAAGAAAAGAAGGAGGGAAGGCAGAGATAAAGAAGGACAAGAGAATAAGAGTCAAGTAGAGAAGGAGCGACCGCGTAGAGAAATACAAGATACGCAAGCGCAAGCACAAGCTTTGTTCAGTGTTTCAATTGTAGCTGCCTCGCTAGAAAAGGTACAAGCACACCACCTTTCTTGAGCAGTCCACACCTAGCGGATAGAGGCCTCGTTTGCCTCTGACGCACTCGTTTGTCTATTTGCCTGGTGCTTGTTGACTTGCTATTCGCTGCTATTCCCAGCGACTGTACGAAAAAGTTTATTTACTACCAGTGCTAGAATCTTCGTGACGCGGTTTTCCATATATCCAGATTTCTAGATTTTTAAATTTCCAGTTTTTGGCATGTGCTTTTGCCTCTTGCCAAGTGGAGTCGATTCCTTCCTGTTCCATATTCTGAGAGCAGGAGCGACCGTTGACATGCTCATTTGCACTTTCCTATTTCTATTCCTATTTCTATTTCTATTTCTAATTTTTATTTGATTTGATTCTATTTTACCTCTTTCCCAACTCAGTACATCATTAGGCAGATTGCCTACTCGATTGGGTGCATCGACATTATTACTCTGTAAAGCCTGTTCTCGACGGACAAAACACAAAAGTCCGCTCTGCAATGCAGGCTCCAACTGCAGCTGCAGGCATCACTCTATCTGTCGAGAGTGGTGTGTTGGGCGCGTGTTGGGTGCATTGGCGTGTGTCTGGCATCTTCCATTATTGGGTAGATTTATTGGATTTTTCTCTGCAAAATAAGGAAATGCATGCTTACGAAACACCAACAGCTTGCATGAGACAGTCTTGCCCTTTCTCTTTTCATAGCAGAGAGAAAGGGAGCTAGAGTGACATGTGAAAGAACTGGCCCGTGCGTCGCTCGCAGTATTCCCCGTACAAATGCGCTAGCGATTATCAGTACTGGGCGGGCGCGCCTTCCTTGTACTCTCCGTCCTTTGAGCGAGTGCGAGTCTCTGAACGAGTCTCCCTTGCAAGCTGGATTAGTAAACTTGCCTTTCCGAGTATCAGTGAGAATGAGGCAGCACTCAATCCAAATCCAAGCCCAGGCCAAAGGGAGACGTCTATCCAAGGCGAGACAAGTTTGAAAGAAACAGAAGACTCATTCCACAGCCAGCATCACCCCAGTACCGCCCCAAATATCGTTTCGCGCTGTTGGCCAACCTGGGCCTGGCCTGTCTTTGCTTTTGTTGTCTCTCTCTCTGGTCGGATCTGACCTTACTTTGTGACTGCTTGGGCGCCAACTGGATCCGACCTTGCCGTAATTGCTATCAAAGCCTGCGAAACAGAGTACAGAGTATTAAAGTACTTCACCTGTCACACATCATGCACATATCGAACATGGGGTATGGGGTGCGATAAGACGGCGACAACGGTACTGTAGACAGGCACCTGGTTGGCTCTGCGTCATGCACCTCGACACCGTTGTGGCTCTCGTCTGCAGTCTGCTTTCTACTCTGTACAAGCACTTGGCCATCTTGCTTCCATCTACATCTACACCGATGAAATATGTGCAGCTGTGTGTGTGGTAGTGCAGATGTCGCTACAGCACAAGACCCAGTACGTGCATTTCTTATCTTGTTGATGCCAGTATGATGTATTCTGTATTCAAGTTGATCCTCAGGACTTGGTCAAGGTGGTGTGCTTTGCGAGTGGATGACGCATAGTCTCAGACATGCACGACATTCCTGCGGGCAGATTGCAAGACTCCGTCCATGTCTGCTTTCTGAGTTCTGATTTGATTACTTGTTCGTGTCGACCATGTCTCGATTGCTGTCAATTATTGGCCGTTAACCGCGGCCATACTTTGTACAAGAAAGACGGCCGTTATCGTCTGTAGAATACACTGATGTCCGACTATTGAAGATAAAAAAGGAAATACAACAAAGAAAAGACCCAAACAAGCGAGACATGCGCAAGGGAGGCTCCAGCGCACTGGACTGGTCTTGAAGTTATTACTAGATAGGACGAAACAGTTTAAAAAGTAATAAAAAGACAAGAATGCCGGGGTAATATTTTCGTTGTCGCAATGTCTACGATCTCGTATTCCTGTTCGGATCCCATCCCGCATCGTTCCGCGTATTGATTCAAGTAAGTTGCCACTCGTCAACAGCCTACTGAGTACAGCGTGCCGGTCGTTTACCTAAAGAGGCAATGCAACACTTGGTTGGTTTGAGTCTGATTAGCATCTGATTGCATATGATACTCTTGCCGAAACTCGTGATAATTCGACTCCTATTACTCGCCTTGATCCTGTCCACAGATCTATCGAGAGATCCTTTAAAGCAACATGCTAACCACGCCACTCAGCCTTTACAAGTCGAGACATGTGAGTGCACAGCGTAGCATGCGGCTATATGTTATTACTGCAGCCCAACCAGGGCCAAGATCAAGGCGAGCTCGGCTTACCACTATATGCTCCGCAGAGCCTCCCGAAATAGGCACACATCCGTCACAGCAAAAGGGCAGTCCGATGCGAGGCCGGCGGCTGAACCTCTCACAGTACCCCGAGTAAATCTACATTCACTGCGAGACACGTTCCTGGCGTTGACAGACAGAGCAGGCGCCTTCGGTTGCGGCTTCGCCAATGTACTCAGTAGCGCGCATCCGCCCAAAGCCAGAGGCAACGATCTTGTTTTTACTCTTCAACTCAGTCTAGCAGTGGCATAGTGGCCATTAGCGACGGAAGAAGCGACTCCCGCGACGTAGCGCGACTTGCACACGGGATTGACGTTCTCAGTACTGAGTATATCCAGTTCAATGTCCATGGAGTGTCCATTGAGTGTCCAGTTCAATGAAGAGGTCCACGGTCAGGATCCACTGAGGGACCCTTTTCACATGTCAGGTCTGCATGTGACTGAACGTTGAAAGCATGATTTCATGCGTCTCTTTCGAAACGTTGTACTTTGTAGCAATTTTCACATGATCGCCCATGGTGTACTTGCTCTTGAATTGAATGGAAAATCACAAGTACAAATATAAACACTGGCCTCGCTCGTAAATGCACCGACCGCTCGATGCACTCTTGCAGCGTGTTCCATTTCCCTCCTGGGTCGGCAAGCACATGAAAAGAGCAAAGATGAGATGACAGGCAAAACGACAGGAGAGGACAAGGGAGCGATGAGAGAAGAGAAAAGAGAAAAGAGCGAAAAGAGAAAAGACGACACAATACCAACACTCAAGCCGCAATGCTAATATTGCCAAGTGAGAGCTGGAAGGGGCATGTATTCAGCAGTCCACTCTTCACCTTCATTATCAACATGTGACAGTCACGATCTCTTGTAGAGTGTGTACAGCGTATACAGGGCATAATAGAATGTGCTCTGTGAACTAGAGTGCACTCGCTCATGAGGCATCTCGTCAACTAGTGCAGATCATCCGGAGATGAACTCCGGACAGCCAATTCGAGATCAACAAACTCAATTAGAGTCGTCGGCACGAGCCATTCTTAGTGCAGCCGTCGCTAGCCGTGCGAAAGGCTGTGCCGGCTCTTTAGTCCCGTAGCTATCGTGTGTTCATCTGCCGTAGCTTTCATAGCTCACTTTCGGTATATCGTTTGACGCTTGTCTCGTCCGGCTGACGGTTTTGGCGGTTTGGGGGAGACAATCACGGGTATGAACGATTCTACTCGTGGGCTGCAGTGCCGGTACACGGTTGGCGTCCTACTGATGATGAAGCCACGAGACGTACGGTGTGCAGTATCGGATTACATGTGCGAGTGTCTGTAGTAGAGAACACCCCATGTCAGCCTCAGAGTTGGGTTATCGGAGACCATTATATCTTTGAGTAGGCTTGAGAGTCTGATTTTAAGTTAGCATCAAACCAGCTATAATAGCGCTTGGGGCCAGTGTTCAGACCGTGGGCAGACCGTTGCGTTCGTCTAGAGCATCACGCCCGGTATCCCATAGTGCCGGTCGAGGTATGGTCTAGACTTTGGTGGAAACCGGGAACGTTTTGTACACCAGACGTCTATAGGGTGCAATTTTTCTTCTTTGCTGGTATCTTCTCTTTCGTGGCGAGAGGGCGTGATATCATGCACGTGTGGACAAGATAACCCTGATCACTTCAAATCACGATATTGGACATCTCCACGTATCGAACTCATACCAGCAGCGCTGTTGGCTCCGGTATGTCTATACTGCCATTGAAATTTAATCCACGCGCGCCGTTATCGGCATCGCCTGGTCATAAATACCAATATAGTCTTACATCGAGCTCCCATGTGTGGGTTTGTCCTTGGTATTGTTCTGCAAGCAGAGTAAGTTACACGTCGGTCTTTGGAAATGCTGAAACTTGCTATTGACAACAGATTTCTGTAAAGAAGTACTGCAAGAGAATAAGAGAATGCCCAACAGGGAACAAGCAATTGGTTACTGGTCTAGCAATAAAGAAAATAAAGAGTGTGAATGTTGGCAGTGATACTTGATCATTAGGCAAAGGGCCAAGTAAACAGTACATCGTCTGCCGCCGTAACCGCTGCTTATGTTCGGCGTAGGACAGCCTCGTTTCTCTTCTTACTTGACTATCTCCCTCCAATTTCTCGTATACTCGTGGCTTCGCTGCGTAACCACTCTCGGCAGAAACATATTACTTTTGTGTTCTCCAAGTTTCCAACGCATCAAGCTTTGGTCACCTGGTCCCTACGAGTAGTGATGCAGTACTTGGCCAGCTGGTCGAGGTGATCAACTGGTCAGGCTGGCTCATCCGAACATTGGCAAGACGCTCAGCTCACGCTGTCTATAGAACCAATAGACTCTCTCGGCCAGCAAATCTTTTGGGCGCGCATACTGCGGTCCGCGTAAAATGTTTCGTATTCTCACAGGCATCGGATAGACGCATGCGGGAAGCGACTTTGGCGGAAGGCCAAGGATCAGCAGCAACAACTTCACCGGTCAATTTGTGGCGTTTTTTGTCTTTCAATATACTCTGCAGTCATACCCTATTGCCACAGATGCCAGTCTACCGCCCAGGCTGGAAGCCGACAGCCGATATCAAGTGACACAGACATGCATTGAACAAGTTGAACAACGAGCGAGGGAACAAGCCATCCAAAGTACTGAAAGGAAAGCATCAGTGAGTTGTCATGAGCAAGGACAAACAACAAGTTCATGATCTCGCATATGTAACACAACGGCAGCCAAGTATGAGACAACAGCAAACAAAAGACAACGCGATTCTGAGACAGTAGAGAGGCAGACACCAGTTGGGATTGTTGCCATCAGGCCAGGCCAACAATACAGAAAGTCAACGGCAACTCAACACGAGCGCGTACTGCGCATTGCAGCTGTGTAACACTCGCTGAGGATGCATCCTCGCCAGCTGTAGCCATGATCCATGGTATGGGTCCATGCATATAATGAGAAGAATACAAAAGTATATGCAAAACTCATGGGCAACAATCGGTGAGGTAGTCAACAAGGTTCCCCTGCCGTTGAAACGCGCTCATCATGCCGTTGTGTCGTCGTCGTTGTCTTGTCGTGCCGTTGTCTTTAGTTGTCTGTGTCACTATTCCTTCAGCACATTCTCAACGTTCTGTTTCTTTTTGACTCAGTCTCCTGTGGTACAGGATCGGTGTGCGCCGTCGGAATCCACGGCTGCATAGCTTCGTGTCGATGAGCCACACCGTGGCATAAGAATAATAGCCAAAACTTGACAACTTTGCCTCTGAGTCGGTGTGTGTAACACTGGTTATAACTTCCCGGCTGAGTAAACGCTAGAATAAAAGAATAAATCAAGCAACCGACAACATCTGTGGCGATGCATCCTCCAACTCATCTCATCCCACTCGCCTACTCAAACGAGTCTACAATGGAGACACCAAGCGGTGCTGCCCAAGCGTGCATGGATATTTGGTATGCGTTGCAAGTGTGAATGCACTTATTGCCATACCATCTAAGCTGACGGGATACGAAAAGGCGGCGTTTGAGAGAAATTGCGAGTCACAAAAAGGTGAACATGCGGTGATGCGGCCGACTGACTGCAGGCAGGCCAGATGCGGATGCAGGTGCGAATTCATGCAAGGCAAAAAAAAATGCAGGGCGAAAGCAGATAAAACGCCAATCGAATGCAAAAGCCAGAGAAAGATGAGGCATACATTGCAGATGCAGATGCCAACCCAATGTGCAATTTGAAGGCTGCGTCAGTCAGTAGCCAGTCAGAGACGGCGGACAGAAAGAATTTTCATTTCCTGAACCTTTTTAAAACAAAAATACACAAAAGCTCGCTTGAGTCAAATTCTTGCGACAGTTTGACAGTTTGAAATCTGAAAACAAAATTTGGCGAGTAGAAACCTGCCAATGCCAGGGGTTGGGAGGCAAATTGCAGTGAAAACGTGGCATGCAATGCAGATGCAGGAGAAGATTGGGAGAAAGAAATTAGGTCGATAGGATATCGGTAGAAGGAATTAAGAAGAAATTTTACAGAAAATAAAAGAAAACACTTCGGACTCTGTCCGGTCTGTCGAGATTGCCCGGGTCTCGTGAGCAGCAGCGGGAGTGGGCGTTTGTTTCGTCTTGTCAGGTATCGTACAGTTACTCAATCTCACCGGAACGTGAGATGAGGCTGTGAGGCTTATTTTTGTTTCAACAATTAAAAAAGAAAAGTGCAATGCCGACCCGAAGAAAATCAGACATGGACATACGGTGTGCAAGGATGGTGAGAATAGGGAGGCCGACGTGCAAAAAAAGAGTAAAGGACAAAAAAAGAAATACCCGAGTGCATGCATAAGGCGTCAATGGCGTTCCACTTTGCATGGACCGACGGACTCGATACGGATTCGCTGTGCTGATGTGCTAAGGTTATCGTGACATTTCTGTGAAATCTTTGATTATGTCAATAGATGCAGGGCCGTAACATGCCTGGTCAATAGTATACCAATTAGGAAAGAGACAAAGCGTAAGCGAGGAAAGTGCTATTTGCATACTTTGTATTATCACAAGTATCAGAATCAAAGCAAGAACGACCGACAACGGAGATTTTGCCGTGACTGCCAGAAGAGTGAGTCAGGGCGTTCTCGTGTCTAACTGGCAGGCACACCCTGGCCCGTCACATCAACAATCATCGATCACAACGAGCACAAACGATCACAAGACCGAATGCAAAGGAGTGAGTGGGAGTGAGTGGAAGTGAGATGGAACAAAAGAAGACAAAGAACAATTTGTCGGGCTCGTCTACTGCGGCTTATCTTGCACAGGGTTGTCGACGACGAAAGAGAAAAGAGCGGGAAACATAGCTGACGACTGCCTAATGCGGCAATTGTGTATTTGTGTGAACTTGTCACTTGTCCACTCCGTTCGTCTATTGGCTCTTTCCTTTTTTGTTATTTTTTTGTGTTCTCTTTTGTCTGTCCTGTCTGCACCTATTATTACCTCCAGATGCCTACATATGCTGTGATGTGCAGCAAGGGAGCCCCTCCCACACCGCCCCTCTGGGTCAACCCCTCTTCTTTATTTTGTTTCTTCCTTGCTCTTTGCTTTTTCTCTCAGAACTCTAGTCCTCTCCCGTAGTATGATGTAACCATCTTCCTATCGTCCAATTTAATCTACTTGCGCGTGACCATCGCGACCCAACGAGGAGGCGCGGAGGTTTGCGGAAACAGCTGAATCCAGTCAAGTAGATGAGATGGCCAGTCAATGAGCCGTATGACCAGATGTCTTGACGATAGACAAGGACGGCCCGTTCGGGCTTCCTATGAGGCATCGTGACTATAAGTGCATTTGTCAGAGATGAAAGTAAAAGAGGATGAAAAGGCGGGCGGCAAGCAACATGACAACTACCACAAGCATGTGCGACGGCGACCAATACCGGCCCTACTTTTGCACTGTACGAAATAATTGTCGTATCTGTGTATCTATGTATCTACAATGTACTCGTGCATCAAGATCCCACGTGTGCGGTAGCTAGCGGGTAGCTCTGCATTGAAATACTCGTACATTCGGTGTTTGGCATTGAGCTTACTCGGTCTGTACATTGTCCTCTGTATGCATCATACGCCGCTATGCAATGCGGTCATCAGACCAGGACGGCGGGCGGGTAAACAGCGACAGTGACGATAGAGTCGGTCATCTCCTTGATTGAAAATGGACCAGTCGGACGTCGGTGGCATTGCAATGGTATGGATGGAATCGGGCATGATTGCGCCAAGCTTTATGAGTAGGATCGGGATGAGTACTTACTTTGTATATACGAAACGCACGTTCTATATAATCCGTAGTAAGTTACATGTCGATATGTCTGCATCTATAGAGCATATATATCTGAATACCAAAGATATCTCTGATATAGCCCTCCAAAGGGAACATGCACAGGAAAGGAATGATCAAACAGTGTCGGTGCGGGCCAGTGCAGAGTGGAAGAAGGGGAGTAACGAGAAGGGAAAAGGAAAAAGGAAAGAAAGAACGAAGAAGAAATGGAAGAAAGATGGAAGAAAGGAAGACAGTAGACAAGTAGAATAACAAAGAACCGTTGCACCTCAACTGCTCACACTAGGCTGGTGGCTTGCGGTTGTTATCAAATTGAGGGGTCAGCGTAGGCAAACATGTTTCAGGTTGGAAGTGGACGAGTAGGAACGAGTGCATCGTAGGAGGAAGAACACGATGAAGGCGAATGACGGAAGCAGACAGACAAGAACAGGCAGCTTATGACACAATTGTGCCAGGTCTACAAGCCAGCTCGCCCTCACCGAGAAAACAAGGTATATCTGTTTTTTATATACTTAAATTCGGACAAATCAAAGACGGCCATCAATGTAATATGCAGGCAACGCCAACTGCCAGTCTGCGCCTCGTCGCACAACAAACAAGGCATGTTCGCCTACAGAGTATAAACGTCAGCTTTGCTTGTGCATGTGTGATGGCTACTCTGTACTTTGTATGTTCCGTCTTCGGATAGATTGGAAAGAATAAGGAAGCAGGACTGCCAGGAACTGACCTCCTAGTTCCTGCTTGCTTCCCTGCCTCTCTGCCTCCCTGCTTCCATCCCGTCATCTCATCCCATCCAACCATTCATTTGTTTCACCTAGCTTGGAGTCTTGGTCTATGTAGTCATCCAGTCATCTAGTCATCTAGTCATCCTCTGTGCCTCTGCGCCCACAACAGCCCTGTCGTCGTCATCCTCATTCTATTTTGTTTCTTTGTTTCTTCCCGTCTTATTCTGCCCTCTCCGAATGCGTTTCAACTTGGACTTGGGCGTGCCGGCTTGGCAGACAGAACCCGTGACCTTTCTTTCTCACTTTCCATTCTTGTTCGTGTGATTCTTGCCATTCTCCAACTGGAGAGTTCACACCGTATCCGTACTACTGCCCGTGTCCCCGAAATACCGTGGATGCCAACCATGTAAGGTCCCATATGCTCAGCCGAGTCGGGCACTTGTGCCATTATCAGCCAGTTGAGCAACATATTAAAATAAATTAATTATCGAGATGGCCCTCGGTGTTATTTGATACGAACAGGTCCTTGATCGGTGTTTCTCGTTTCTTCTTCTTTTTATTTTATTCTTTTTGATTTTAATTTTCTTTCTTTTTCTTCCATTCTTCTTCCTATCCACTACATAGCAGTTGTTCTATTTTCAGGGACGATCGGAGCAGGGTTGAATGACGTTGTTACGATAAAGTGGTAATTATATATGCTTTTTTTTATATATCTCTATAGCAGTAACAGCACAGAGTTATTTCTGTCATCAATAATACCTGCATATTTACTAGAGAAATGTGATTTGTAAGTCTGCCCACAGTCACCACACAATTCAAAGCTGGTGTGTTTTCTTTGCTCTTTCCTCTCTCGGCTGTTGGATTCCAACGTTGCTTCCAATACACATGTGGCTACTAATTTGCAGTCGATCGGCGCAAGCAACACATACTGATCAGGAAGGAACAAGCTGTTGAAGAAGTAAAACTACAAAAAGAAAAGGAAAGAACAAAAGAAAAGAATAGTAAAAAGGGAAAGCGCCCAACTTGCCTGATTTGGCGGTGACCGGTCGCTCTTGCTGCAAGTCTTGGCTCGCCCGCATTCTAATTTTATTATTTTCTATTTATTTTCCAACTCTCTAATGACACTATTGCCGCTATTATCTGCTGTCCTAATATTTGACCATCGTGACGCTCCCGCACGGAGTACCGCTTCGGCTTGTACACAGTTCCCCCCCTTTTTTTTTTTTTTTTTTTTGTCTCTGCTCACTTTATCTACTGTACCCCCATCATACCGACTCAAACATGTTAAATAATAGATAATGACGATAATAAAACAATCTAAAAGTAAAACTGCTCTCCAAAATAAAAGACACTGTCGGCGTTTATTGAATTTATATCTGCTTTGTTTTAATTACACATCACTCTGTTCCTGCCCTACGAACCCATTCGCACGATAATTGTCGTCACAGCCTCCCTGGTCGCTCCTTCCCTTTCTATTTTTCTTTTCCTTCCTTTCTGTTCTTCCCCTCGTCCCTTGCTCTTTCCTTTTTGGTTCTATTTCTATTCTTCTTTATCTTCCTCACGCCTTCTCCCATCGATCTATATAAACCCTCCCATCCCCTATTCGGTCTCTTTTTCTACTCTCAACATCATCAACACTTGACTTCACCTCACTTGACTTACACTCATACTCATTATACTCATTCACACCCCTCAACTTATTCATACTCAATTCATATCAACTCGTTGATCTACTCAACTCATTCATATAATCTACTTCTACTCTCCTCTATTTCTACTTCTTCAGCCTTCTCAACCTCATCCGGCGTTGCCTCCTTACAACAACCAACTACATCAACACAATGGATCTTCAGGAGATCAAGGCTCTCGTCAACTCGTGCTGTAGCTACTGCTGCCGTGCCTGCGACTTTGGCACCCACGACTACTGCGGCGCCAGTGAAGACTGCCACCACTGCGGCGACTATGCCCGGTAGGCGAGGCGTTGAAAAGGGACAATAGGAGCATTCGGAGGAACCAGCAAACTACATGCGAACAAAGCATATCTCATCGACTCCTCATCTCGCTTCTACTGGCGGCGCACAACGCCTGCACACGCACAACACACGCACAACCTTTTGCGAGGAAAACATCCATCAAGGATTCATGCCGGGTGGCACCGTGTTGTCCAACTCTCTTCAACCCATTTTCGGTTATTTTTCCTCTCGTTTTCTCTTTATTTTTGTCATTTCCCCTGCATCAGCCTTCATACATTGTACTCGTTATGTGACTTATATCCCTGCTTCCTCACCGTTTTTTCACACCATTCATACCCCATCGCCGCTTTTGTGTTTTTATTTTGGATTTCTTTTCTTCGAAATTTGCATTCGCTTCGAACCCGCATGCATCTTCATTTGCGGCCACTGCTTCGGCCAACATTTTTTTGTTTCGCGCCTGCATGTTCTGCATGACAGTGGTGCGCTGACAAGAGACAAAAATACACTGCATGGGATCCGTCCTTTGTTTATTTTGTCTCTCTTGTTGTCCACTGCTGGCCTGCTTGTCTAATTGCGGACAGACTGCAGCATCGCTCGATGACAGCCTCAACAATCGCCCTATTTTCCGTCCCCTGTCGTCTTTCCAACACGGACGTGATTTTCGGACACCTCTATCTATTACTCCGTCCAGAGTAATCGACACGTCACGGCTTTGGTCAACTCTTTTTTTCTCTATTTGATTTTTTTCTCTTCATCTTTTCCCCTTTTGTTACCATGTTACCCTGTCACACTATCACATTTGCTTTCATATTGCATTGCTTTGCATGCCTTTCATATATGGTGTCGAGGTATTGGGAGTTTTGGAACACTCGTTTGGGTATTGCTTAGTCGTCCTCATTGGATGGGCATTGGACTTTTTTGGATTTGTTTCTTCTTGATTATTTCTTTGGATGAACTGGACACTTGTATTATTTTCTGTATCGAGAAGTATTGGCTTCTTGAGATATCTACGATTCACATTTACACTCACATTCACAATTATACACATTCACATCACTTCTACTACTGTTGCCATTGATCTGCCTGCCTACCGCTCCATAATCAGCTGCCACAATACAGGCACCGATGTCACCTTTGACAACCTTCCTATCTCCATACGGACACAGAACAAGGGTATCTCCTCGGCATCTGACTATCAATCGAATCGAATAATTCTCAATACCTCTCAGTGCTGCTCTGAAATGAGAAAGATTACGCCCCAAAATGGCTATGTGCATTACGCGTGCATATCTAGAGTACCAATACTTTCGCAATTTTCAGACTGTCAACACATGGGCATGGATACCTGTTCACCTTGGCAGCCCCCAACGCCCATCAACCGCAGCAGAAGCTTGCCATTCTATCTTGAGCAAGTGCTTACCTTCCAAGATTCCAAGATGCGTCTTTGGCGGTGAAGTCAGTCAGAGACTTGGTGGTCCTATTTTCGTCGCCAGTCTTTAGGTTCAGTCAGTTGAATCCCCAGTTGTGGTCCCGATTTCCAGCTGCCAGTTGGGAGTCTGCGGTCTGCAGACTCCAACACCATGTGGTCGGCTGCCTTTTCCCATCCGCAGCGGGCCATGCGGCACGTCCCTTGGCCTCTAGCTCTAGCTCTGATCCATTGCTTTTGGGGCTTTGAACCCTTTGTTACATTCTTTGCATCTTTAACAAAAGGGCACAGGCCGGAGATACTCATTTACGCAGACAGTTCATGACATTCAGGTTTCAGGTATGCTCTGATATCTGGATATCATCTTCCTTTGCCTCTTCTACTTTCACAGCTGCAGGCAAAAACAACTTCATGACAGCTGCATATTTACAAACCAGAAGGATACAAGCCAAGTCTACAGACATTATGGTTTGGTCATACCGAGAATAAGACGGGCGGAGTATATTTTCATCCATTGTATTAGAGATATCAGCACTTATGCTGCAGATGTCCATACAAGGTACAGATGCACGCACAGCCTTCTCTGATCCTCTCCACCCCTCTCTGTCCACCGGTGACTGTCCTCTCTTATTTGGAGGACAGAATACCTAGAGTTGCCTCTGCCTGCTCACCTGCAGATGCATGCACGGTGAAGGTGAGCAGTCACAATACGAGGTGAGCAGGCAGCACAGACAGTAGACAGAAGACGTAGAGATTGCCCCGTCTTCGGTCCTACTGTGGGATCCTCAATATCAAACACATTGCACTTTACGGTTCGCAGTTCGCACACTCTCGCACAAGGTAGTGTATTATGATATGCTAGCAAAAGGGTATGAAATAGTGAGTAGAAGCAACAAATACAGAAACTAACAAAATGAGAGATCGACGGCTCCTCTTCCAGCCGTTGGTGCACTGTCGATCACCGTTTATCCTTTCCTCTCTCTCCATTGCGACGCCTTGTCGCCCTGTCGTTTTTCTGTCTGCTGCGTGCTGCATACGACGTCTTGCCTCATCTTCTCCAAGTGTTAAGAGGCGGACCAAAATTGGCACTGATACGCAGACACTGATAGGCAACTCCGAGCACATGCTGCCCGCCTCATTCTCACCTCGTCTCATACGCAGTCTCATTTTCGGTCTCAGTCTCAATTTCTACACGCAGCCATGCCCATTTGGGTTAAAACCAGCCCCCTCTGACTCCATGCGTGGGGGTAGAAGATGTGAAGGCGAGGAGAAGAATAGAAGAGAAAGGAAAAAGAGAACGACGAAATCCAAAGACAAAGGACGGAAGATGAGAGAAGACTGACCCGAACGGCCAGCCTCAGTTTTTAGTCGGTGCAAGCCTTGTCAGCTTTGCATTCATAGCCACCCCGGTTCAAAGGGCCAGAGTGGATGATGGCCAGTAAGAGCCGAAAAGTGAATAATGAATAATGAGGATGAGGACTGGATAAAGCCAGCACGCCACATTCCCCTCACTCATAATGCAACGGTCGGTACCGGCTAGTACTGTCGGTGCCGCACTGCCGTGGCTATAGCAGAGCAGAGACAAACGCTCCTTAAAGTGAAACTCAACACCCAAAATATATCAGGTGCGGAGGCCGTGTGCAGCATATTGGTGCATCAGAGACTCCAGCGCGCAGATGCATACGCCCCTCCATGACTGTGTCAGAGTCTTGTCTGCTCTTGTCGGATGTACCAGAGAACAACAAGTAAACAACAAGCACTGTGTACATGTCTGCCTACTCAGCACGACAGGAGCTCACTCGCCCAATCATGCACGATGTGAGAAGGGGCGCAGAGGGCGAGGGCGAGGGCGAGGGCGAAGGCGAGGGTGCAGACAACCTGAGTGATATATGATAAAACAATATACACAGCTAGTACAAGCTGGCAAACACGGCTGCAATCGCAGACTTGTCGTACTTGACATACTTGCCCTTGCCCTTGTCCACGTCGTGGTAGCGGTCCCAGAACCGGTTGTACAGCGGCTCAAGCATCTGCTGCAGGTCCCGCGCAAACGCCTTGCGCACCTCCCGCTCCATCGCAAACTGCCGGTGCTTCGAGACCATGTCGTCAAACGACAAATTGAACGCCGTAAACTTGCCCTTGATGCTCTCGCGGTCCTTGGACGACAGGCCCTTCATAATGTGCGCCGAGTCCACACCACCCTGTCCCGACGACGGCCGCCCGCCGCCGCCGCCACCGCCCGTCGCTCCGCGGTTCGTGTGGATCACGTCCAGCAGGTGCATCGACACGTCCTTGCATGTCTCCGTGTACAGCGCCTTGGCCTTTTTGCGCCACGGGTCCAGCACGGCGGCCTGCCGCGGCTCGAGCAGTGGCGCCAAGTCCGAGTCGCGGATCGAGCGCTCGATAATGGCAATGCTGTTGGCAATCATGACGCCGACAATGGGCTTGCGACCTATGCTGGCGCGCGCGCGCGCATCGAGGGCGTTGAGCAGCGTGTCGATGGTGTCCGTGCAGTAGTGCGCAAAAATCTCGCGGCCGTCGGCGCCGACGTCAAACGATGCGAGGCTCGGCACCGTGTCGGATGCGCCGGGGCCGCTGCGCTGCGATATGTTCCCGCCTGTGCCACCGCCCGCGCGCCAGCCGCCGTCGCCGACTGACACCATGATGGCAGAGATGGGCCGCAAAAAGTTGGCCATGGTCTGCAGCCGCTGCATCGTCTCGGTGACAATGGGCAACGTGGCGCCGGTGAGCGGCAGTGTCTGCATCTCGTTGATGGTGCGCTTGGCGCCCTCGAGCAGCTCGCCGAGCGACAGCTTGGCGGTCTCGCGCACGGGCTTGAGGGATGCATTGAGCGGGATCTTGAGCTCGCCGGTGCGCGTCTCGACCTGGCTGGCCAGTTTGTTGATGATCTCGACGACCTCGTAGGCCAGGTAGCAGTCGGTGTGCAGGTGGCCCTTGATGTGGCTGTTGAGCTCGCGCAGGGTGCGGGCGAGCTCGTTGAGGGCGCTCATGCAGGTGTTCTGGAAGGCCGGGCCCCAGTCTTCGCGCGTAAAGATGCTGCAAATGTTCTCGTACTCGGCCAAGAACATGCCCTCCATGGACTGAGCGTACATGCCGATGCCACTGGTTCCGGCGCGGTAGATTGCGTCGGCGTTCTTCTTCTTGGTGGTGTTGACGGATGCGGCCGCGAGGTTCTTGAGTGTGTTGGCAATGTAGGGCCCGCGCACGTCGGCGTAGATGCGGGCAATGGGCGGCAGGTCCTGGGAATTGCCGCCGGAGCCAGTCGACAGCATGGATGCCGCTGTAGACGCGTTGCCACCCTGGTTCTGGCGGTAGTTGGCGCTGATGTGTGCATTGATGAGGCCCAGCCGCGACGTGGTGTCCTGTGACAGCAATGGGAATGGCTTGTTCTTGGTGATGTAGTGCAAAGGCTCGATCTCGCGTGGCGTCTCGGTGCGCAGCAGCTGGTCAAAGTAGGTCTCGAGCTGCGAGTTGCCCGACTTGGTGAGGCGCTGCAGCTCGCCAATGGTCTGCTGCGTCGAGCGGATGTTGGACGCCTTCATTTCGCCGAGCGAGCGGTCGAGGCGCTGGACGGACGTCAGGTACTTTGACAGGCCCACCTTTTCAGGTCCGGTGCGGATGATCTGTTCTTCTTCGTTTTTGCTGTCGGCAGGCTGGCGCAGTCGCTCAATGGCGGCGATGATGCTCTCGATGTTGTTGCCAAGCGTCTGGAGCCGTTTTGTCTCGCCCGACAGGGGGCCGGCGACCTCGCGCACGCTCTTTCCGGTGGCATCGAGGCGGTTGAGGCAGGCCTCAATCTTCTTTGTCAGCTGCGACGTCTTTTCGAGGCGCGAGCTGAGCACGTCGACCTCGGCGCGGGCTTCTTCCTCCGCCGCGTGACGCTGGCCCAAGCTGGCCATGGTGCCGCTGGCGGTCAAGCCGGCGGCCATGTTGTAGTTGATGTGGTGTTGGGTTGCTTGTGATTGTGTCGGTGGGTTCGTTCGGAGAGATCGGGTCGGGTATGTCGTATCGCGTATCGTGAGTCGTCAATCGTGTGTTGTGTTAGTTGCCTTGGAGGGGGTTGGAGCTAGAAAGCGAGGCTGCGATGATGTGTAGATAGCTGGTGTTGAAGGACCCACCAGAGGTAGCCATAGACCCATAGGGCCACATTACAGGTGCAACGGGCCTGGAGAGACGGAACTACAGTGGTCCGGTCTCATTTCGAGGGTGGGGCGTACGTATGTGTATGTATTGGGGATTTAACGCTTAGTCGGACTAGATACACTATTTTGGCCTCTGATGCATCGTCTCATCTCAGTATGCTTCAAATTACGCTTAATAACGCTTAATACATCGGATCAAGGTCAAGAAAAGCTCCAGATTTGTGAATGATGATTTCTATTGATTCATGCTTGCTTTTGATCAGAAACGCTATTCATCATGCGCTCAATAACATGCTCTCCTTTGACGATTAGTCATCATTGAGTATGACAACCTTGACTTGAACCTCTTTATCATAGCCGGGAAGCAGCGGACGTCTTCTTCTTGTTGGTAAAGTAGTCGTTGATGAGACGTACTGTGCGTTCTACAATAGTCTGGATCTCGTCGGGCGTGGTGTTGTAGGGAGGTGCCAGGATGATATGGTCACCAGCGATGCCGTCGACGGTGCCAGAGCCTGGGTAGACGGCGATGGAGTAGGGCTGCGAGACACCGAGCTCGGCAATTTCCATGGCGACGTGGTCGGCAGCAGGGAACGACTGTGCCGAATCCTTGTGCTCGACAAGCTCGATGCCCCAGAAGAAGCCGCGGCCACGGATGTCGCCGACGTGGGGATGCGCGCCAAGGCGCTCACGCAGCAGGGTCTCTAGGACGGGGGCAAGTTTGCGCACGTTGGCCAGCAGCTGCTCCTCGGCAACAATCTTTTGCACGGCGAGCGCGGCCGCACAGGCGACGGGGTGGGCCTGGTAGGTGTGGCCGTGAACAAAGGCGCCGGTGCCCTTGCTGATGACGTCGATGACCTGGTGGCTGGCGAGGACGCCGGCAATGGGCTGGTAGCCGCCGCCGAGACACTTGCCAATGGTCTGGATGTCGGGCACGACGCCTTCTTGCTGCCAGGCGTGCAGCGTGCCGGTGCGGCCCATGCCGCACATGACCTCGTCGAGGATCAGCAGGGCGCCGTACTTTTTACAGACGGCGTGCATGGCCTTGAAGTAGCCGGCGACCGACGGCACAGCACCGAGTGCCGCACCAACAACGGGCTCAGCGACAAAGGCACACACGGTGTCGGGTCCGAGCCGTTGGAACTCGGCATCCAGCTCGGCGGCCAGACGGGCCACGTACGCCTCGTCCGACTCGACGACACCGTTGCTGCGCTGCTTCCCGCGGTAGGCAAAGCACGGCGACACGTGCGACACGTTCTTGGCCATCAGCGGCTCAAACATTTTCCGGCGCGCCTTGTGGCCGCCGACGCCGAGCGCACCCAGGGTAATGCCGTGGTACGACTGGCTGCGCGCAATGTAACGCGTGCGTTGCGGTTCGGGCGTGTCCTTCTCCAGAAAGTACTGGCGCGCGAGCTTGACGGCGGCCTCGATGGCCTCGGAGCCAGAGCTCACAATGTAGGCGCGCGCCATGTGACCGTCGGTGGAGTCGACGAGCAGGCGGCACAGCTGCTCGCAGACCTGGCTTGTGTAGAAGATGGTGGCGCAGTAGGACACGGCGGTCATCTGGGCCATGGCGGCGACGACGACGCGGCGATCGCTGTGTCCGATGCAGGCGACGGCAGCACCTCCTGAGGCGTCAAGGATGCGGCGGCCGTCGTCGAGCACGAGATAGCTGCCCTCGCCGTGGTTTATGGACGGAAAGTCCGTGCGGAGCTGGCGGTGCAGCACGGCAGATGACGACGCGGCCAGCGGCAGGGCCGGAGCCGAGGCCGGGTCCTGGGCAGGTTCCTGCATGTTATATCTGTGGAATAAGTTGCAGTTGTAGAATAAGAAATACAAGACTAAGATTTGGAAAAAGCAAGAGAATCAATATGATAACTGTGAGTCTAAAGTAACACGGAGAATAATAGCAAGGGGACGGACTCTATATAAAGACAAAGGTCTTTATCTCTGATCCAATGCGGCGGTCGGTGGTACCTTGGCCATTTAGTGTGTAGTAGTGCCACGGGAGGTACCGGCCAACAAACGAGAAGCGCCATGTCAGGCAGCATCCGGTCTAAGGAAGCGAGTGCAGACCCGCTTCGGAGTGTCTGTACGTGCGTGTTCCGATGCAGTATCCGAGCGTCGGTCAGAGTCAACCCGTAGCGATAAAGAAAGACAGATACGAGTAGATCAGAGGATCCTTTTTCTATTTCTATTCCATCAGTTTGCACTTGTACTGTGACTCCTTTGACTTCTTGGCTCACTTATATTAATTAACTGATTATTGTCATAATTGTGTAGTGTCATCCGTATCACGAGATAAGACGTGAGAACAAGGGATGACAGAGGGGGTGGTTTGCTGTTAAAATCAAATAAAGAGCCAGCAACCGCCAGAAAATCCAACTGAAAAATGCGTTAAATCCAGAATAAATCAAAGTACAAGCTCATGTGGCAGTTAATTCAAACACCCGCTTCTAAACCTCTACATTAATATTCTTGTTCTGTTTGCTGTCATGTATGCACCTGGCACGGTTTGCATCCGACTTCCTAATTCGGCCGCTTACATGGTTGCTGCGTGTTCAGCCTATTATTCCTCACTGATTTGGTGGTAATTCTGCAACATATGCATATCACATGAGGTCTCGCCTACGTTGCCCCTTTGATGTGCCTTACCTCCGCTTGCTATCACACAGCATCAAGACCATAGGATGAGGATGGAGGTGGCATGATAGCCAGAGGAGCAAGTAGAAAAATAAAAAAAAGAAGATGACAACCAACGAACAGCCAAAGATGAGCAAGAGAATGCGGTCGAGAACAGATATGGAGATGTCGTGGAGCAGGCTAGAGAGCTAGAGAGGCTGCTAGCGACTGCAGCAAATGGCAGCTGGGCCGTCCGCCGGCTGCTGCATTCTCGGCAAGCCATCTGATTGGTTTGTTGGTCCTGGCTTGAGGTCTGCTTGGTTTTGGCTCGTTTCTCTTGTTTTTGATTTTGATTTTCTCGCTTCATTCTCCTCGGTTCTGTTTGCTTCCGTGACTATTCTTCGGTAATTCTTCTCTGTAGGTTTAATCACTTCCCTCAACGCCAACGCTGTCACGATGATCCTCTGCACAGCTGCCAACAGACAACAGCGTGAACAGTCGGTCTTGGGGGCCACAGCCACCAGCCTCACCCCAATCCGGTGTGCTTGCCTCACATCATCCGCCCACTCGGCAGAAGAACGTTATGATTCTTACATTTGCCATATCAGTGCCACTGCGTCTGCTGTGCCACGTGAACATGGCCGTCTGCAGAAGTCAGACTCAATGGACATGCAACCCAACAACACCCTCGGCTGCCAGCTTGCATGCAATGTGAGAGCAAGCTTAGAGTAGCATGTGTGGACATGATATCTTTGGGATAGCAGCTCGGCGTGAAAAGAAAGAAGAACAGACAACAGGGAGGGTGGTTTTGTCTCGCATAAATGTAGTTGCATTGTCCAGCCACTTCCGTCCACACATCCGTCTTGCATATCCTTCTTGGCCGGTCAGCAGATGTGCACTCCTGATTCCTATATTGTCTTATATTGCTCTCTATGTGTCACACACTATGGTGATGTAAACAGGCATCGAGTCCATGACACGTCGTGCCTGCGACGACAATGCACAGACTCGGCCCGAGGGTGAATACGAAAAGGCTCGCCGTGGCCCAACCGAGGATAATATCAAGCAAATGCTGCACTGCATGTTCGTACATACTCTTTGCTACTCCCTCTTCGTCACTCGGATCCCATCATGCCATACTTGTTCGATAACAGCCGTCCTCATCCAGCCATATCCCAGCTGCCACGTCGTCGTCTGAGCTATGGCCATTACACATATTTCCATGGGATGCATCTTCTTGGATCCATAGCCACCATCTATCATTGACCTGCCGCTCTTGCCGCTTTCTCAGCCTCGAGCCATTTCTTGTTTGCTCCTCGTAGTCTCTTCCTCCTCCTCCGTTGCATGTGCTGGCACTTTGCACTTTTGCGCCTTTTTCATATTCTGGTTGAGTCTGCTGCTGTTGGCCACACGGACCACGTATGATTCTTCTGGACACTCTACTTTGTAGTCGCTTCACAGCCCATCGCCATCCTCACCGGTTCCCTCGCCATAGCCTTCTTCCGCCCTCAATGCATCCTTGCTGCACGAACGAGCGAGTGCGTTATCGTATCCGAAGTCGATGGACCAGACTTTTGAGCGGTTTGCTTGCCATTGGGGGCTGCCAATGGCTCGGATTTGTGAGTTGTCACTTTGTGTTGCGTGTGCAAAGCATGTTGGGATGTCGGCTCTCGGGTGTGCCGTTCATATTCGTTGCATAAATTATACAAATGACGATATTATGTAAGAAATAAAATGCATAACTTGTATAAAAGTCTCCACTCTTTATAATTCATTTCTATAATACTATTGGCTCAACGCGAAAATGGATAGTGGATCAACCACTTTACGCGTAAACGCGCTCAAACGCGTCGTGCCTGCCCCCTCAGCTCAGGGACGGGTCGCTCCTGCAGCTCATTAAACTTTTCCCCTCTGTTGCTATTTTCACCTTCCGCCCTGTCCACAACGTCAACCTCCCCATACCACGCTCCGCCTTCATCTGCATTCACGATATCACAACAGCGTATACATTGCATTGCAACTTTGGTTTTTCTCTCATCCAACTCAATACACCAATTGCCCCTCACCGCCACCTCACACCGCCGCTACAATGGAGGGGATACATATCCCCGATGAAGCTCAGAGAAGCAGAGTGCGCCAGGCCCAGGAGTTTCTCGATCCCAGTAAGTTGAGCTTCACGAGCTTCATAACGACATTTGATACGGCCTACTAACTGCCCAGGCGATCAAAATGTCCGCAGCTACCGCCCCAGCATCATCACGATGCTCCAGAAGAACCAGCGCCGCCTCGTCGTCAACATCGACCACGTCCGCGACCACAACCCGGAAATGGCAGACAGCCTGCTCAACGAGCCCTTTGACCACATCGCAGCCTTCAACATTGCGCTCAAGGAGATTGTCAAGACCATTAACATTGCCCGGCCTGACCAGAAGGACGAGGCTGTGCCCTTTTACTGTGCCTGGGCCGGCAGCTTCGGTTTGCACTCGTGCAACCCGCGCACCCTGTCCTCGCAGCACCTGAACCAAATGGTCTCCATCGAGGGCATCGTCACCCGCTGCTCGCTCATCCACCCCAAGGTCGTCACCAGTGTCCACCACAGTGCCGCCAGCAACAAGTTTTACTATCGCCAGTACCTCGACCAGACAATGACCAACGGCGCCACCACCAGCAGCGCCTACCCCCAGCAGGACGAAGACGGCAACCCCCTCGTCACCGAGTACGGCTACTCGACCTACCGGGACAACCAGACCATCTCCATCCAGGAGATGCCAGAGCGCGCCCCCGCCGGTCAGCTGCCGCGCGGTGTCGATGTCATGCTCGACGACGACCTCGTTGACCGTGTCAAGCCCGGTGACCGCGTACAGATTGTCGGCACCTTCCGCACCATGGGCAACCGCAACACCAACCACAACAGCGCGCTCTTCAAGACCCTGCTGCTTGCCAACAACGTCGTCCTGCTGTCGTCCAAGGCCGGCGGCGGCATCGCCACTGTCGATATCACCGACACCGACCTGCGCAACATCAACAAGATTGCCAAGAAGAAGAACCTGTTTGAGCTGCTGTCGCAGTCGCTCGCGCCCAGCATCTTTGGCCACGATCACATCAAAAAGGCCGTGCTGCTCATGCTGCTTGGTGGTATGGAGAAGAACCTTGAGAACGGTACCCATTTGCGTGGTGACATCAACATCCTGATGGTCGGTGACCCCTCGACCGCCAAGTCCCAGCTGCTGCGCTTTGTCCTCAACACGGCTCCCCTGGCCATTGCCACGACCGGTCGCGGTTCGTCCGGTGTTGGTCTGACGGCCGCCGTCACGACGGACAAGGAGACAGGCGAGCGCCGTCTCGAGGCCGGTGCCATGGTCATGGCTGATCGCGGTGTGGTGTGTATCGATGAGTTTGACAAGATGTCCGACATTGACCGTGTGGCCATCCACGAAGTCATGGAGCAGCAGACCGTCACCATTGCCAAGGCTGGCATCCACACCTCGCTCAACGCCCGCTGCAGTGTCGTCGCTGCCGCCAACCCCATCTTTGGCCAGTACGATCCGCACAAGGACCCCCATAAGAACATTGCGCTGCCCGACTCGCTGCTGTCGCGTTTTGATTTGCTGTTTGTCGTCACCGACGATATCGAGGATGCCCGCGATCGTCACATTTCCGAGCACGTCCTGCGCATGCACCGCTACCGCCAGCCGGGCACCGAGGAGGGCGCGCCCGTGCGCGAGACCGGCCAGCAGGCGCTCGGCGTCGGCATGCAGAGCCAGGCCAACGGCCCCCAGCGCCCTGTCGACGTCTTTGAGAAGCACAACGACATGCTGCATGCCGGTGCCAACGCCGGTGCTGCCCGCAGCCGCGCTGCTGCGGCCAAGAAGCGCGAGCTGCTCAGCATCCCCTTCCTCAAGAAGTACATTCACTACGCCAAGACGCGTGTGCGCCCTGTTCTGACGCAGGAGGCTTCGGACCGTATCTCTGACATTTACGTCGCCCTGCGCAACGACGAGATGGAGGGCAACCAGCGCCGCACCAGTCCCATGACCGTGCGTACGCTTGAGACCATTATCCGTCTCGCCACCGCCCACGCCAAGTCGCGCCTGTCGAGCCGCGTCGACGAGCGCGACGCCCTGGCCGCCGAGGCCATTCTGCGGTTCGCACTGTTCAAGGAGGTTGTCGAGGACCAGTCGCGCCGCAAGAAGAGAAAGATGCGCCCGATCGAGGCTGACAACGAGGAGGCTGACAGCAGCGACGACAGCGACGAGGATGACGAGGACGAAGAAGGCGGTGACAATGATGCCGCCGACGGCAACTACCGCAAGACTGGTGCTGCCGGCCGGGCCAGTGGCACGCGCTCCACACGCGCAACGCGCGGCGCGGCAAGAAGTACACAGCCTGACGAGGACGACGATGAGGAAGACGAGTCCACCCAGGATGCGTCGCAGTCCAATGTCTCGTTTGCGTCGTCGCTGCCCGCGTCCCGGCTGGTGTCCTCGCAGGCCCGGTCTTGGGGCAGACGGCGCGGTGCTGCGTCGAGCTCGGCAGCCGTGTCTTCGGGCACTACTGCTGTTGAGGCCGATGCTGATGCCGACGCTGATGCCGACGCTGATGCTGATGCCGATGCTGACGAGCTGGCCGACGACACCGCCGGTCTGAGCATGGAGCCCACGCTGCCCACGCTGTCGGCGCCCCGCCTCAACACCTTCCGCCGCCTGCTCGGCCAGCTGCGCAGCACGCTGTTTGTCGACGATATGGCCGAAGTGGACGCGATCATTGCAGCAGTCAACGAGAAGGTGCCCGAGGCGTACACGCGCGAGGAGGTGATTGCTGGTCTGGTCAAGATGAACGACGAGAACAAGCTGATGTACACTGGCGGCAACCTGGTCTATGGTGTTTAGAGTGTTGCATAATGGGCGACGGATGCGAATGGCGTTTCTGGTTAGGGTTCCGCATGTTGATTGATGTCATGTTGTCATGTTTGTCATGCCCATGTTAAATGGTTAAATGTTTGCTATGTCTGTTAGAATTAAACGATTATGCTGTCTTGCACTTGATCCAGATGCCACAGTGATGCCTTTGTCAAAGGTGCGAGTTCCCGTCTGTCATCCAATTTGTCTATATAAGATTCATTTGTATCGTTCCTGGCAGTTTGCATATGCCCGCTAAGTATAGTGTAGATGTTGTCCAAAAGAAAGAGTGGTTTAGATAGTCCAAAACCAGTTATTCAAAAAGAGTGTTTTATCCAAAAAAGTGAAAAGAAGATCCAAGATAGCCACAAAGGCAGCGCCTACTCCTGAAGAAGACCCTTGCTCTTCAGCAGTGCTTCGTACGCTGAATACCGGTCCTCGACACGGACACCGTTCCACGTCTCGTTGCCGTCGTCGTCTTGGCCCAGCACAGGTACGCCCACCTGCTCAATGGCAAAACTGGCTGAGATGTTACCCCAGGCTGCAGCCTCATCAAGTGTCTTACCGCGCGCAAGTCCGGTTGCAAAGCCGCCCAGGAACGAGTTGCCGCCGCCGGTTGGGTCAACCACCTTGAGGTTGCTGTTGGGATTGCCGCCCTCACTGCCCTCGGCCACTTCTTCACCCGACACGGCCGGAATCCAGACCTCGAACGACGACGACAGCTCGACCTCTCCGCGCGCAATAGATCCTTCTTCGTCCTGCACAAGCCCGGCAAACAGCGCCTCCATATCAATGTCGTGCCGCAATCCACCGTGCAAGTCTTGCTTAGGAGCCGCTTTTTTCTGTACCTTTTCCTCTTTGGGCGCGTCGCCCTGATCTGCACGCAGCCGCCGCCGGCCGCCATTCTTTGCCACAAAACAGCCGTGCTCTGCAGCACGTACCACCAGCGCGTATGACTGCAGGGGCATGGCCGACAGCAGCTGTTCACAGGCCCGCTCAACTGCAGCCTTATTGAGCTTTCCGGTCTCGGGGTCCAGGCCACCATGCGGGTCACCCATGTACGCGGCGAGCTCGCTATGGTTTGGGCTGCAGACGTCGACCAAGGGAAGCGTGTTGGTGCAGTTGAGGAGCTCGTCGGGTGTACACAAGTCGGGCACGGGCTCCCAGATGAAAAATGGCCGAGCAATGATATCCGGGTGGTGTGCAGCGTCCGGTCCCAGTGCCTCGATGGCCTTCTTGCGCTTCGACTTGATCTCGGTCACGAGCTCGCGGCACCGACTCGCCGAGCTGCAAATGTGAAATGAGCGTGCCGTCAGCAATTGTGGTGGCAGATCCTCTGCTGTAATGCGCTTCTTGGGTGTCATGTAGCGAAATGCCCGGGTTTCGTTCTGGTCGTAGCCGTTCCAGCCGCGTGTTGTTGCCCGATTTGAGTCGTAGCGCATGATGGCCGCCGTCTGCCAGCTCTCAATCAGTTCGCCCATAGGTTCTGGGAAGTCGTGTCCCTTGTCGACAATCCAGCCGACGGACCGTGATAGTTGTGGTGCTGGCGAGAAGAGACGTGCGCCTAGGGCAGCATACGCACCGGCGCCGCCCAGAATGTCCCGGACAGGCGGTTTTGGTGGTAGGTATTCGATTTCATCTAATGTGTAAGTATTGCCCTCTTTCATCTGATTCTCTTCATCCTTCATAAGATGTGTAAGTGTCCTGACTCACCGACGATAAACATGCCCATCGTGACAAAATCAGCATGGCCGTATGGCAGCCCAACGGTGTTGTCTTTGTTCTCGTCTTCCATTGCAGAGTCCTCCATCACAGCTTCTGTCTTTTCACTCTCGGGGACAACATTCTCGGTCACTTCTGTCGTCATGGCCGCTTTGTTGTCCTGCTTGATATCAAGGCTGTGAAAGGACGATTCCAGGTTGGCGACCGCCATCGGAGAGAATGAAAATATCAGGCCGGGAACTGGGGAACGTGGTACAAATGTGCGGCGCACAATGAAACTAGGATTCCTCGAGTCGAGTCGTATGGTAATGATGGGTACTAGAGAATACTGAAGCTCGAAGAACACTGAAGAATGTCGAGTTAACGGGTCGTCGACAACTATCAGTCACGACTAGAGTGGGCTTATCGATCACGGATGGATTGATGAAATGGGGCCGTTAAAGGACGCTAATGAAAAAATAGCACCGAATTACACGTGGTGGTCGGGCTAATAGAATAGATATGGGTAATGTGCTGGGCAACGCCGGCCTCTTTTCCGCGAGCAAAGATAGGGGCCTCATCCGCCAGATGTGAGGCAGATATGTGGCAGCTTTAGGAGGGGGAAGAAGACGGTGAGAGGATGCAAAAGGAACAAGAGGGAGCAAGAGGGGGCAAGAGGGGGCATTGGTTGCGGCTGGACTACAGGAGGGGAAAGAGCAAGAGAGAGCAAGTACACAAAAGGAAAGAGTCACTCATGGCGGAAGGCGCGATGGTGCATACCTGCTACAAGCTACTACGACCCAATAGCTGGCCAACACGCAAGCCTCGTATTTTACAATGGGTGAGAAGCAAAGTGTGAGAGTCTGGCTCTGCATACAGGGCTGATTGGCCTATACTGTTAAAGCTCCATTTCAGGCAGGAGCGACCCAGGCCATCCCGAGAAGCAAAAGGGTCGATCAGGGCGCCTTCCTATCATGGGCCGAGTACAAGATGCATGAGTGGCCCGGCTAGTGAAGGAAAGAGCACAAATCTGCGAATTACAGGAACGGAAAGAGCGATGCAGACACAAGTACACCTGCAAGTATGCACGCAACTACGCGACCTGCGTGTGTCTGCAAGCTACCCCTCCTGCATGCTAGACTGTGTCAATTGTAAATTTGCAGATATATTCAAATATCAATGTAAAACACTCGATGCCGGTGAAGACGGCACACCTGCAGGTGTCGGTGCGGTGAAACACTGTCCTGGCGCAGGCCATACGGTGTAGCGAGCTAGTGCCTGTAGTGAGTCCCTGCGTGAGCCACTACTCCACTATAATAGCACCTAGCATGCTGTAAGTTGTATCCCAGTGCGGTAGGAACGCCTACAGGTATAGCGCGCGCTTTCCCGGCGAAGAACGAAAGAGGAAAGAGGAAAGAGCGGCATCAGGGCCATGACACAAGGCGCGCCCTTTCCGTTCAATTACTCCGGCTTACTTTAGCCAGATCTAGTAATTTCTTTCTGCATCCAATTACAAAAGATCGTGATCAGGCAACGACTTATATCGATTGATTCAAACATTTAATTCCCAACAAGTGATTGCCTGGAGCCTTGTAGTGTTCGGCCGACATCATACAGCAAGACCTCGCCACTAGTACCAGCCACTTGCAGCCTTTCTACCCACCCCCTGAACCCCATAGCAGCTCCCCTGCTCCAATTGCTTCTGCCTTACGTTTCCACTTCAATCGGCTTCATCCTCTCCTCCGACGACCGCCTCACGACCTCCTCTTATAGCACGACTTTCGCATTGCCATTGCATCGTCGAGCTTGATCCTGTGTTCCGGCACATCTCTCTCGTCATCCCTATCATCCTACACCAATTGCCCACCATGGCGACAAACAACATGCATAACTTGACGACGCTCATCAAGAGGTAATTACACAGCTCCATCACCGCCTCGTCTGATGTCATGCGCATGGCCTCGACGGGTGCATGCAAACAGGCGCACCTCTCAAACCCGATCCTAACCGTGCTTTCCATTCAGACTCGAAGCTGCTACTGCCCGCCTCGAGGACATTGCGTCGTCCACCATCGAGCTCCCCCAGGCTGTCCCCGGCCTCCAACAATCCGTCGCACCATCAAACACTGCCTCCCCTTCCGCTGCTGCGCCGCCTTCCGCACCGAAAGCAGCCCCTGCCGAGCCTCTCCCCGAGTCCATCGAGGAGTTCGACGTCTTCCTCAACGGCGCCGTCGCCAAATATGTTGAGCTGAGTAACAAGCGTGGCGGTGTCGTCGCCACACAGGCCGCCAAGGTCCAGGAGGGCTTCAAGGCCCAGCGCACTTTTCTGCTGATCACGACCAAGGCCAAGAAGCCCGACATGGCCGGTGCTGAGATGTCCGTGTACCAGGAACTGCTGAAGCCCATTAACGAGCCGCTCATGGCCGTCTCGGAGATCAAGGATGCCAACCGCGGCTCGCCCGACTTCAACCATCTCAGCGCTGTGTCAGAAGGTATTATGGTCCTGGCCTGGGTCACCGCGGCCACCCGCCCCTTCAAACAGGTTGAGGAGTGCCTGGGTTCTGCCCAGTTCTTTGGCAACCGCGTCCTCAAGGAGTACAAGGAGAAGTACGTTTGGATTCCATTCTTTTTTCTAAGCCCATTACTAATATTGGCAGGGACCCCCAGCAGGTCGAGTGGGTGCAGGCATTCTACCAGGTTTTCCGCGACCTTGCCGACTACACAAAGGAATACTTTAACGGTGGCATTCCCTGGAACCCCAAGGGCAAGTCCGCCAAGGAGGCTGCACAGGAGGTGACTGCTGCCTCGAGCACCGCACCAGCTGCACCCCCAGCACCACCAGCCCCTGCCGCTGGTGGCCCTCCTCCCCCGCCGCCCCCGCCGCCCCCTGGCCCGCCGCCTGTTCTGCAGATCAAGGAGGAGGCTTCTGCCGATAGCAAGCCCGGTGCCGGCACATCACACGGTGCTGTGTTCTCTGAGATTAACAAGGGCGCGGACGTGACCAAGGGCCTGCGCAAGGTCGACAAGTCGGAGATGACACACAAGAACCCGACGCTGCGGGCAAGCTCGACAGTTCCTGGTGCGGCCAGTGCGCGCGGCAAGAGTCCGGTTCCGGGTAAGAAGCCGAAGCCGGAGAGCATGCGCGTCAAGAAGCCGGCCAAGAAGGAGCTGGACGGCAACAAGTGGACGATTGAGAACTACGACAAGGAGACGGTGGCGTCTGCGCTGGGCGGCGCGCCAATTGAGATTGAGGCGACCATCAACCAGTCGATCCTGATCAGCAAGTGCTCGAACCTGACGGTGATTGTGCGCGGCAAGGGCAACGCAGTGACGCTGGAGAACACGGACCGGCTGTCGCTGGTTGTCGAGACGCTGGTGTCGTCGGTGGACGTGGTCAAGTCCAAGAATTTTGCGCTGCAGGTGATGGGCACGATCCCGACGGTGATGCTGGACCAGGTAGACGGCGCGCAGGTGTACCTGAGCAAGGAGAGCACGTCGACGCAGGTCTTTATGAGCAAGACGGAGGGCGTCAACCTCAACATCCTGGGCCCTGCCGAGGACGGCGACGAGGAGGGCGAGTACAAGGAGGTTGCGCTGCCGTCGCAGATCTGCTCGTACTTTGACCCCGTCAAGGGCCAGCTCGTCAGCGAGATTGTGTCGCACGCCGGTTAAGCTTGTTTCCTATCATCATGCTGTCGAGTATGTTTAGTCAGCAAGCATACCACGTCGATGAGTAGTGTGCAGTGTTGTGTCATTCGTGTTGGTATGTATATACAGTTGCAGTAGCGTTCAAAATTTACATGTGATTGTGTACATCAGTATTCACATATATATATTCCAAAAAGTGTACAGACATCAGTATATTCCAAAATATGCACAAATCAGAAACAACAGAAACACTCCCAACAAATCTATCACTTTTAACTCTGTCGCTCTCTAGAGGTAAAGCAGCGCAACGTTGGGGCCTGGAAATAATAACCAAAAAAAGAGAATCAAATATCAAACAAAATCAGTCATAATTTACAGCTTGGCCTTGGTCTCGACCGAAGGCAGCAGCAGGTCGCGGATGTCGCTGGCGGCCTCGTTAAGGTAGAAGCTCATCCGGTGGCTACCAAGACCCTTGGACACAATGTTGAAGTTGAGGCTGGAATGTTAGCAGAGCTCAAGTTATAGTAGAATCGCATCAAACATACCTGTTCTCGTTGATCATGTAGGCAATACCGAAGCCCTCATCAACGACCTGGCTCCATCCGTAGCCGTTAAAGTACTCTGAACTCAGCTGGCTGGTAGACAGGAACCACTTGTTCGAGTAGGAGTAAGCGGGGTCGGCGTAGATGGCGGGCAGAGCCTCGCCCGGCTCGAGCAGCTGCTTCAGACCAAACAGGTGACGGTCGACACCCTTACCGTCCGAAGCAGCAGTAATGTACTCGACGTGTGCGTTGATGGCGGAGCGGAGCAGCTTCTCGCGGGTGGCGGCATCGACGCTGTCGTCGTTCATGGCCTTGCAGAAAGCAACCGAGTCCTCGGAGACAGACCGGCAGGTTTCAGTGCGGCCCTGCTGGAAGCGACGGACAGCGGCAGACTCGTAGGTGGGGCGGTTCTTGCCGTACATCTTGAAGTAGGCCAGCTGGATAACCATCTGGACGTATGCGTCAGGCGAGCAGCGGAACTTCTTGATCAGGCCCTTGCCGTAGCCCTGGTAGGATTGAACAGCCAGCTCGTGGCGGCCCATAATGTCCTTGAAGTGCTCGCCGGCAGCAGCAACAGTCTTGGTCAGGTCCTCAGTGAGCTTAAACTCAATCGGCGAGGGCTCGGGAAGGTCGGCGCGGACAGTCGGGTTGTCAAAGTCGAGCTTGTTCTTGAAGATGGCCTCGTTGACCCAGTCGTTCAGGCGATGTGTAGGGGTGCCGTCCATCATGCTGTGCTCGCCCATGAAACCAGCAGTGCCGTTGTCGCAGACAATGAACTGCAGGGGCTTGTCGAACCAGCGGTTGGAGCCGTTGCCACCCCAGTACTGGCGGGCACGCTCCTCAAAGGTGACGGGAGCAGCCTCGTCAAGGCAGACAACAAAGGCAGATGAGCCAATGGCCTCCAGCGACTCGGCGTTGATGGGCGAGGCCTCAATCAGGGCCTTGCGGGCGTCGGTCCAGACATCACGGTTCTCGGTGGTCAGGAAACCTACAGGGGCCGAAGGAGCAGCAGCGGCGCTCGAGGCGGATGCGGCCAGCTCGTAGACGCGACGGAACTGGGCCTCAAGCTCGCTGGTGTTGAGTGTGCGGCCACCGACCTCGTGTGCGATCTTGTAGAAGCGGTTGTTGCGAATGGCGACAATGTGCTTGTAGACGTTCGCGTCGTACTTTTGTGGGTAGTCCTTGGGGGCGGCGGGGATGCGGTCGCAGTTGAACATGTACTTCAAGCTGTCCATGCAGATGGGCAGGCTCTTCATGTAGTCGGGCTCCAGGGTGCCCTCATCGACCATCTTCTTGAAGGCGAGGGTGGCGGTGGTGATGGCAGCAGCGCGCTTGGCGGGGTCGCGGCGGCGGCGGTCATCGCGGTGGGAGTAAAAGTACGAGACGTAGGGGATGACAGGGTCGCGGTATGCCAGGTATGCGGCGTCGTTCCACCACTCGTAGATCCAGTTCTTGACAGCAGGGTCAGCACGACGGGCAAGCAGCTTCTCCTGAAGCTTCTGGCCAACACCGCCAGGGCGGATAAAGTCCTTGACGGCAGCCTCGCTCTTGGCAACATCCTCGGCAGGGTAGAGGGCCTTGAGAGACTTGACGTAGCGCGCAGCGGTCTCCTCGAGTGTGGGAACAGGCAGACGCGGCAGGGACTCCTGGAAGCGCAGCATAGGGCCCTTGGAGTTGTCCTCGACGTAGCCTATGAAATGGGGTCAGCGGTGTGTTCATCGGGTATGCAAGATGCGACAGAGCTCGGCAGCGGAGAGACGGGATGAAAAATGGGTGTTTGTGTAACTCACCCTTGGGCAGCGCCTTGGAGCTGTTGTTTCTCTTTGCAACGGGGGCCATTGTGAGTTTGGTCTGGCACTGTTAGCAGTCTGATTTCTGTTGTGAGCTGCACTGGCGTCTGCGGCTGGAGGTTGGCATCTGGCGCGGTGTGCCGTCGGTCTGCCGGTCGATGAGCCTCGAGGCCAGAATACTCACAAACTGCGTTCTCAGCAGACTGTTGGAGCTGGTACTACAAGTTCTGAGCACAGAAGACCTTGCCTCAGCTCGCGCAACTGCTGCAAACATACCGGGGTGGCGGAGGGTGAGAAGGGAGAGTGTTTGAGAGGGGATGATGGAAGAGAGGAGGAGATGGAAAGAAAGAAGCGAGGTAGTAGCTATTAGAGGATAAGTATGGAAAGTCGGAAAGAGCCAGTCCTTCTAATTTCGGGGTATTTCGTCAGTGCTCGGCTGTTCTGAGTAAGGGAAGGCGCGAATGGTCAATGTCAAAGAAAGAAGTAATGAGAGTCAAAGGAGAGGGACACTTTGTACCTGGGGGTGGTTTGTTCTTTGAGTGTTATTTGTCCGCCGTTCCTTCTCCTTTGAGACGGGTTTGTGCGGTTAGAATGGCAGTGTGGGTGTGTGGGCTACCACCTGTCTCTCTCTAGCAACCTCTAGGCCGATGGGACGATCGCCGAGGTGCTTTTCGGGAAAGATGGGTCCTGGCATTCAAGCTGGGGCGCGTGAAGGGGTCGGTCGCTCTTTCCCTGGTTCTACGAAATGCACAAGATTTACCATACAAGCGGCGATGCTGCGAGATACTGTGTACCCAGCTAGTTACACTGCAGTTTTCTTGCATGCCTTTTGTGTGCATTACCAGTCGTTCCTTCCCTGTTACGACAAGCATAATCGAATGAAGCCGACTGCAGCTTCGGGATTGGGGCTTGAGGCTTGAGGAGTTGGGGAATCCCCCAGAATGATGCCGAGCGGATAGGCCGCTAGTCACAGGCCAGCACTGGCAATTATTACACAGTCCGGAGCTGGGGAGCATCTAGTACGCAGTGTGAATACAGCTGGATGAATGCGGGAATCACTGGAATGCGCACAGCAAAAAGGAGCAACCACGGCCACGAGCAATTGTCAGCTGTGCCTTCCTAGTGCAGAGCTCATAGAGGTGCTCAATTCATTTTCCCGAACAAATGCTGGTCGCACCTTCCTGTTGATACTGCATCAAACATTGTTGATGAACACAGCTATTGACACTATCATGGCAGGCACTGCCCCTCCAGGCTCTGGGTCTCGCCTTCCATTGAGCCGAGGTACATTACGTCGTAGCAGTCGGGACAGCAGAGCGTGTGAGCAGAAAATTGGGGCATTTACGGGGCAAGTCAGAGAGGGCGCTCCAGCGCTATCATCCCCAAACACTCCCCACACTTGTGGATAGATGGCGGAGCAGCTCTGGAGGCACGGGGAAATCGCATTTGAAGATTATGTCATCACGAAGGTGATATCAAGAGCGTCAACTATGGCAATGCAGACACGCCAGGTTCTCCTCGGCATCATACACGCTATACAGTCCTTCTATTTTGTTCACTTAGCTCTCAATACGTTAAGCGGTCCTCTTCCACACAAGGCCATGATTCAGTCGTTCATGAACACGGCGAAGCGAGCAGACCGTTGGAGAATTCAGAGAAGACTAAAAACAGAATATTACACTAAACGACGGTTGAATATAGGTGGCCTGTCATGTGTTTTGCCGCTAATTCAGGGTGCAGTCTTGCAGATGCTCGTCTGCGGGCGAAGGGACCTTGCGGGATAAAGGCTGGCTTGGCCGGCTCAACAGGCTTTGATCTTGAAGTGAGTGTATCTGATTGTTGCTTAACCGTTCGTCAAAGGCGGCTTTAAGCTGATTTGATAAATATAGGTCTAAATGAGCATCACTGGTTTATCTTTGGTCATGTTCAAGTAGATGCATGTCAGTCACAAGCTTTTGGCATGATATCTTGCATTGGTTTTCAGTCACTTAGACAATGTCATAAGTATTCTTACTTGCGCATTCCCAGGGTGTATCTAATTTACAGATACTGGTCACTTGGTCTGTCCACGAGACTACAGACTTCCGTTTGTCCTCTTCTTTTGATATCTGACAGGACTATGTTTAAGCCGCCGCATAGATGAGGGCTTATGCCGTCAGCATGACTAGTACCATGGCAGACACTCTGGAGAAGAAAGCACATGCCTCATGATTGGAGAAATAGAATAATGGGGGAAATAGAATATAGTTACGCTTGTTCGTAGTTGGTGTACGGCAGATATCATGTGAAATTGCCGAGTGCGTTGATTAGTCATTCTGCGATTGCTTCGCAATTTTGATGTGGCCAAAAAACACATCTTTCACCACTACAGGCCGATTGTTCTCTTTTCTTCGCTGTAGTAATTAATCGCAGTATCAGATGATGTTTTGAGGTTTTCTTGCTATTTTTTTTATATTAGCTAGACATTTTTCATAGCTGTAAATCAAACAAAGTAAGCACATTGTGGCAAGTTTTCGTTTTTATTTCTGTTATGAAATATCTTACTCAAAAACCAACGAAGCACTCAAATACTATAAACGACTTGGAATAATTGCAGATAGTAAATAAATAATGAAACAGAACAAAGTGAACCCTGGCACCCTAGTAAAACACCCTGTGCGTTGTAAAGGACAAGACAAGAAAAAAAGAAGAGACGAAGAGTAAAAAAGACATGATACAAACTTGAACACCCTCTCCAAACATCCAAACATCCGTGCTTCCATTAACCCCCCACAAGCTTGGACACACTCGTTACTGAGATTACAGCTTACAGCTCAACACTCCGCACCGGTCCAGAGGCGCTGAGGGGCTGCACACCACCGGTCGGCGGTGCTGCCTGGAACGTCAGGCCGGGGCCGTCGACAAGCGCCTCGTGCGCCATGCGCAAGCCCTGGTCGCCGCCCGCTGAAGCGGCCACCTTGAGGCCCTCCTGCACCTCGCGCACGCGGCGCTTGAAGGACAGGCGGTCCAGGAACAGCTGCTGCCGCGCGCGCTCCAGCTCGCGGCGCTCGGCCGCCATGATGGCCTCCATCTCGTTGAAGTACTTGAGCTTCAGCTCCATCTTCTGCAGCGTCACGTTGACGGCAGCCGACACCAGACGCGTCATCTCGCGCTCCTCGTGCGACGCGAGGCCGCCCGACCGCGCGCCAATCGACGCCAGCGGCAGGTTGGCAATGCTCTGCTCGGCGGACGTGGTCTTGGACACGCGGGCCACGGCGTTCTCGTCAACGTCCATGGCGGCCTCCTCCTTATCCTTGTCCTTGCCGGCATCGCTTGCCGTCTCACCACCCGCCTCGAGCTTCTTCTGCAGACCGCGCTTCAGCTCGTCCAGAGACTTGTTGGCAGCAGCAGCAGTGCTGGCAGGATCGGCCAGGCTGGCCAGGAAGCCAATAACAGACATGACCGGGTTGTCGGCCTGGTTAAAGGGCAGACGGCCGCCGCTGGCGCCCAGCATGGACAGGCCGGCACCGCCCTGCTCGCTGGGCAGCTCCGAGTCGAGGTACTTGGACTCAATGTCCAGCTGCAGGAACTGCAGCACACACTCCTCGCGCGTGCGCGTGCCGACGTGGTCGGCGACCTGGCCCCAGTCGTCGTCGAAGCGCTCAATGGCCTCAAGCAGACGCACGAGCTCGGCGTCGCTCCATGATGCGTCGCGGTCCTGGGCGGAGGAGTATGTGGGGTTCTCCAGGCGCAGGTACTGCGCGCTGGTCTGGTTGCCGGCCATGCGGCCCTCGAGGTAGCAGCTGGGGCACAGGTCGTAGTGGGCGCGCGGGTTGCCCTCGGCCTGGGGGTTGTGGTAGTAGATGCGCGTGCAGTCGATGCCGCACAGGTGGCAGTTGATCTTGACACTGGGCTTCTTGGCGGCCAGGTCCTCACCCGATGCTGATGCGGTGGACGTAGAGGCAGTGCCGTTCTGAGTACCATTTGTGGCAGAGTGTGCGGCGTCGCCGTTGGTCTTGGCCTCGGGCTTGCTGCTGGCACTGGCACCGCTGCCGCCGACCTTGGCACCACGCGCCGTGGCCTCGTAGATGTTGCGGCCAACCTCGAGGTTGAGCTCCGACTTGGGCACAGCACCCGCGGCAGCGCGCGCGTCCGTGTCGCCATGCGGCTTGCCCTTGACGACGACGGGATCGGCAGCAGGCTGCCATGGCTGCAGGCCGCGCGGGGTGTCGGCAATGATCTTGAAATGGCCAGTAAAGGGGGGACCAACGTGCGACGGTCTCTGCTCATAATCGACCTGGTAGTTGATCAGACCCCACTGCTCCAAGAAGGCGTGCACGCGCATAATGGCGCACACATCACCGGCCAGGTTGCGACGGCAGGCAGTAACGGTAAGGTACTCGATGGGGTTGAGGCGGTAGGTGTTGATCATAAAGTCGCGGTAGTCTTTGTAGACGTGGGGGGTCTTGCTGCGGTTGCGGCTGTTGAAGAACTCGGGCAGAGCTTTGCGCTCAATGTCGTGGACCTTGTTCATGTCGAACCAGGTGCTGTAGCTGGGCAGAATGATGGCGTGTGTCTGCGAAACAAGGTGCTCGCGCGCGGCCAACTCGACCGACTCCTTGGTCTTGGACCCGTTAATAGTCGTCTCAGCAGCAGCGGCCTCAGCCGATGCGCCGGCCTCAGCACCCTCGGCGGGGACAGCATCGCCCGATACGTCCGGCTTGGTCTCGCCGTCGGCACCAGCAGCACCGGCAGCATCGCCCATCTCCTCGTCCTCGCCAGCCTTGCTGGAATCTGTTGCAGGCGGCGCGTCAAGCAGACTGTCGGAGGGGCCCGTCACGGCAGGTGTGCTGCTGTCCTCCTTGACGACAGGTTCTGACGCGCTGGCGGCGGGTTGTGATTCGGATGCGTCGTCGTCCATCTGGACATCTGTAGGTGTCAGTTAGTATTGTTTTGATGGTCTTCTTAGCCCGGCTGTCTGGCCGTGCGCGCATATGTACCTTCGGCATTGGTGGGCTGGGTGGCAGCAGGCGCGGCGACAGGGTCAGCAGGTGCCGAGCTGCCAAAGGGTGTCGAGCTGTCGGCCATTGTGATGATTGTGAGGTGGTCGATGTGAATGTCGATGGAAGCGCGTCGATGCGTCAGGTCAGCCTCGAACGCGACAATGCGAAGGCGAAGCTGGTGATGTAAAGAGCAGAGCTAAAGAGCAGAGCTTCCGGATAGCTTGAGCGCGACCAAGTGAAGCCCGTTGTGATGCTGTTTTGTCGAGAAGACGCGATGCTCGTTGGCGATGTCAAAAGGACCAGCTGTCAACAGTCAGCGGCGTCGTGGCGCGGCGATGTGTTGACTCAATATTGATGACTATTGATAATCGATCAATCAGGTCTCAATGTATCGTCGTTGTCGTGTCTATCGTTTCTTCGTCTTTTTTTTTGGTTTCGCGCCGGGTGGGTTGGCGAAAAGGTTCCAAGGGGGTAAAACCGTCAAAACGCCCTTTCTCTCCTGGATTGGCTGTGATTTGATGGCTGGGGCTGCGTCTGGGGCGAGCGCGTTTTGGGAGCAGTGGCCAGCTAGGGGAAAAAACGCAGCTGCAGCAGGCGCGGCGCATTCAGATTAGTGCCTGAGGCAGACGTTTGCTTCTGCTGATTATGTCATCTAAATTCGAAGTTGATGCCTGATTGAGCTGTGCAGAGTCGAACGAGAGCTAAGACGAGTGTAAAGCCCCACTTATCCCACATGCTACTGCACCCCAGCAAAAGCCTTCTCCGAAAAACGGGCGCTGTACAGAGGCCATGAACCTCGGGCCGCGTTCAGCCGGCACTGTTGCCCCTCTACTGGCTGTAGGGGAGCTCTGTACAGCACTGTTCCAGCAGTCCAACAGCAGCTACTAGCACACGACTAACACGTCTACGCCCTATAATCCCGTCTTCGGAAATTTAGAGGCGCTTTTCCGATTCCCTCACGACGACGACATCATATTTGACGACAGTTGGACCACCTCGACTCATTCCGATTCCTATCCTCTAGCAACCCTTTTGCAACCCCATCTACCACACAAAATGCTGTCTACTGTTCGGAGGGCTGTCGTCGCCCCGGCTCGCCAGCAGCTGCGCACTGCCAGCCTCGCCCGTCTTCTGTCGTCTCTTGCGATCCTCGAGCAGCGCAACGGCGAGCTGAGCACCGGCTCGCTGAGTGCCGTGACTGCCGCCAAGAAGCTGGGCGGCTCTATCCACGCCTTTGTGGCCGGTTCGGGTGTCAAGTCGGTGGCTGAGCAGGTTGCCAAGGTCGACGGTATTGAGAAGGTCGTCATTGTCGACAGCGCCGCCTACGACAAGGGCCTGCCCGAGAACTACGCACCGCTGCTGGTCGAGAACATTAAGAAGGGCGGCTACACGCATGTCCTGGCCGGCCACACTGCCTTTGGCAAGAACATCATGCCCCGCGTCGCTGCGCTGCTCGACGTCCAGCAGATCTCCGACATCACCAAGGTCGAGAACGAGAACACCTTTGTGCGCCCCGTCTACGCTGGCAACGCCATTGCCACCGTCGAGTCGTCCGACCCCATCAAGATCCTGACCCTCCGCGGCACCGCCTTCTCTGCTGCCGAGGCGACTTCGGGCAGCGGCAACGCGGCGATCGAGGAGGGCGTTGACCCCAAGGCCGAGAGCCCCGCCGAGTGGGTGTCGGAGGACCTGGCCAAGTCTGACCGGCCGGACCTGGCCACCGCCGGCAAGGTTGTGTCTGGTGGCCGCGGCCTCAAGTCCAAGGACGATTTTGACAAGATCATGCTGCCGCTGGCCGACGCGATTGGCGCGGCCGTGGGTGCGTCGCGTGCGGCCGTCGACAGCGGCTACGCCGACAACAGTCTGCAGGTCGGCCAGACCGGCAAGGTCGTTGCTCCCCAGCTGTACATGGCTGTGGGCATCTCTGGTGCCATCCAGCACCTGGCAGGCATGAAGGACAGCAAGGTCATTGCGGCAATCAACAAGGACGCCGAGGCGCCCATCTTCCAGGTTGCCGACGTCGGCCTGGTGGGCGATCTGTTCGAGAAGGTCCCCGAGCTGACGGAGAAGCTGAAGAGCGCGTAAGCAACCGGAATGGCAAAGTAAAAAATAGGGAAAGGAGCTTTTTGTTTTGAAGAGCGATGGGGGGACAAGCGGCCCAGGCTCCGGGGTCACGAATATACCGAAGCATTTGTACATTGATTGAATGATATTGAATAAATATTGCAAAACTTGTGACTATTGATGTGAGGTGATGGCATGGCAGCCACGTTGCCGAGATATGCATGAGTGGTATATTTTATTTTTTATTTCTACCAACGAGGATCACCCTAAGACGGCCAGCATGTCTGCCGTATTGGTGAGCTTGTTTCGGGGCTTGCCCAGCTGCTTGCCCTTGTCCAGCTCGGCCTTGTCGATTTGCTGCCAGTCGGCCCACGAGACAACCCGTGCACCCGTCGTGTCAACCTCGGACTTGACACCTTCCCAGCCGCCGCCTTCGCCCTCGAGGAAGGGCGCCTGAGACTGCCAGTCATTCACAATCGCATCGGCCGTAGAGAATGCGTCCTCCATGGTTGACGCAATGACGCCTGTAGGACCGCGCTTGACCCAGCCGGCACAGTAGAAGCCCGGGTATTGCTCAGTCGACATGCTCGCATCGGCTGAGCGCACATCGCGCAGCACCCGGCCGCGGCCGTCGTTGAGAATGACGCCGCGCCGGTCGTCAAAGGGAATGCCCAGGTCCTCCATGCCGTCAATGGCCTCGGACCGGTAGCCAATGGACCGGAACACAAGCTGCGCGGGAATGTCAACCAGCTCGCCCGTGTGTTCGGTCTTTGTGTTGCTGTCAAACGGTGCTGTGAGGCGAGTCTTTTCAAACGTCGCCAGACCGACACGGCTGCTGTCGCCAGTGGCCGAGAACTTGTTGGGGGCCAGACAAAAATCAAGCGACCACGACTTGTTTGCCTGGTCGGGCGAGGTGGGCGACCCCTTGGCGACCACCTCCATGAGCCGGCGCTGCGCACGAGGCAGCTCCTTCAGGCTTGCTGGCAAAAGGTTGGCCGTATCAAACGAGTGCAGGCCGACATCCTGCAGCTTCATAAGCTCGCGCACCTCCTTGATGGTAAACGCCGCCTGCATGGGGCCGCGCCGGCCGACAACGTGCACCCGTTTGACGCGGCTGCGAGATAGTGCGTCGAGAGCCGCCTCGCTCATGTCCGTCTTGCGCAGCACGTCGACATCTTCCAGAAGCATGCGCGCCACATCGAGCGCGACGTTGCCCTGGCCGATGACGACAGCAGTGTCGGAGTTGGACAGATCCGTCACGATCTGGCTGGCGTGGCTCTCTGGGCCGGGCAGGCCGTTGTACCAGCCGACAAAGTCCCGCGCCGCATAGACGCCCTCCAGGTCTTCGCCCGGCACGCCCAGCTTGCGGTCCTTGGACGCGCCATAGGCAAACACAACGGCATCGTAGTGCCGCGCCAGCACGTCGAGGGGCACATGGCCGCCGTCGGGGTTGTGCACGCCGCTGCCGTGGCCGTGTCCAACACTCATATTTCCGACAAACGTAAAGTCGGGCGACTGCGCGACCTCCTCAAACTTTTCCTGGCAGTTCTTGACCTCGGGGTGGTCTGGGGCAACGCCGAAGCGCACAAGGCCAAAGGGTACAGGCAGGGCTTCGTACATGTCGACGCGCGCGGCGGTCTTGGCCATGACGCGGTAGGCCGTGTAGAAGCCGGCCGGGCCCGAGCCGATCACGGCCATGCGCAATGGGCGGCCGGCGGGTGCATCGCTGTACTGGCGCAGCTGTGTAGATGTCTTTAGAGTCTGGAAAGTCTTGACACAAGACCTTGATGAGATTGATCGTGAGCGCAGCTGCGTACAGCAATTTATGAGAAACGGCGACATTGTGTGGTCATCTCGGGTTGTTCAAGACGAAGTGCGACTGATGCATCTACTCTGTACAGAGACGGACTCAATATCTCCGCCGTCGTGAGCCGAGAAACAGTAAAAGGTCTTTCGTCATAGGTCAATTGGTGGGTCGGCAACAGCGCTGTAAGGCTGTTGGAGCCTGTAAGACGGGTCTAGTGGTGAGCGACAACGGCGACTAGTGTCCGCCGTAACACCGAATACACGTCAAACAGCTTCATAATCAAAGATGAAGCTATTCGCAGCTTTAAATCTTGAGCCGTCGATGAGGCTCTTCAAAATAAAATATGTAAACTGTTTCCGATTGAGACAGTGTGGCCAGGTAGGCTTAAGCCGCTAATATCTACCACGCGGCCAGTGACGCCATCTCCTGGCGGCTGGCATGCATCGCGGGCTGGACAAAGGCCGTCATTTCATTGTAATTGCGATGTGATTCACGATGCGTGCCGAAATTGGCTGACATAATAAAGAACTTGCACGCAGTGGAATGTCACTGCAATTGCGACTTCCTTTTTGGATTTTTGACAGACAGCTTGGTTGCGCTTGCCTTGGTTCCTCGTAGTATCAATAGCCAAGATTATCTCGTGTTATCGCTCTTGCCCTGTTGGGCCCAAATTCCAGCCGCGTTGCCGTGGTAACAACACCACTTTGTCTCACCAAACATGGAAAGAGCACCCTGACAGCTGTCTCAACAGCAGCTGATAGAGCTAATGTAAGCGAGCTGAGCTGTGCAGCTTATTACAGACAGCAAGGAAAGAGCGATGGACTGATCACTTGTTATTCTTGGCGGTGATTCTCCTGAAGCTGTTTCTGTCCATTCCTCGCCTCTTTTCTCTCATGACCATCTTCTTCTCTCTTTGCATCTATAATTATCTTTTGACACACCAGCATTCCAGTCCATTAGTATTCCCCTGTCCAGGAGAAGAGCTGCGAAAAGATTTCAAGATTTCGAGATTGCAGACTTTACGACTTCCGCGACCGTTTAATCAATTTCGTGATCTCACGATTTCAAGATCTCACGATCCCGACGAGTTGGACGACGACCACAACACCGTTCAGACGGATCGTGACGACACTCTTTAGAATATTACGGAGGCATAGCACATCCTGACCTCAGTCGCGACAGACACGTTCCTCACCGAGACACAACGGTCCTTTGTTGAGCCTGCCCGACGGCGCTCTCAACCTCTACACTCATTTGAGCCTTCACATCTACCACACCCGTTACAATGGGTGCCAACCAGCCGTTCCTCTACGAGGCCGACCGCAGCTCGCGCTCGAGTTTCCCCGAAAAGCCTTTTGACCCCAAGTCCGTCACCCGTGCCAGCTGGGATCCCAAGCCCCCCAAACCCAAGCGTGAGGGACCGTTGGTCCAGATCAACCGGCATCCAGAGTATGTACTGTCTCGGGGATGGATTGTTGGCCAATGTCTTGGATAGAGTGCTGCTGTTGTGCTGTTGCCATTGTTGTAAAAGCCGTGCTATCTCTGTTTATCTTGACATGGCTTTTTCAATCTCCTACACTTCCACAGCTTCTTTTCACATGCTAACAAGCAGCGCCCACGAAATTATCACCGGCCGTGCACCTGTCAAGCTCATGTCAAGCACCATGAAGGCATGGATCAAGGCCATGCGTGTGGTTCAGCTCCTGCTGCGCCTGCTTCAGCTCGTCGCTTCTGCCGGCATCCTCACTCTCGCCATCCTCATCACCAAGATCCCCGACTTGACCTCATGGGTCCTGCGCATCACTGTAAGCCATCTTTCTTGTCTATACCTGGGAGTGATACTAACAATCAGGCCGGCTTCGTCATCGTGCACAGTATCTACGCCGTCTACCATCTAGCTAGACCTGCTGGCTATCGTACGCCCGCTTCGTCCAGTGCCTACCAGGTCTTTGCTGCTTTCTCGGATTTTTGCATCATGCCTCTCTACGCTTACGGTGCTCTGATCTGCCGCAAGAACAGCGATAGCTGGTCGACTCTTCTCTCGGACACCTCTGTTCTGCCGTATCTTACGACGTCGTTCTACTACACTCTGATCGGCGGCACTGGCGTCCACATCCTGACCCTGGCCAGTGCCTTTTGGCTGGCTATCAAGTTCCGTGACATTGCATCCATGCCCCCCGACCTGAACCCTCTCGAGGGCCGCTACACCAGCCGTGCTAAGAAGCGCCAGCAGAAGGACATGAAGCACCTGCGCAACAAATCGTCTGTTGCTACCGCAAGCACCTTTGAGTCTGTGGATAGCCTTGACAAGACCAAGGGCTTCGACAGCCGTCCTCCTTCTGTCCCCTTTATGCACACGCGGCAGGAATCCGATGCCAGTGTCCAGTACAGCGACCCCCGCATGTCTCTGCCCAGCCAGAACAGCCCGGTGGCTTCCCAGAAGAACTCAATGGCCAGCATGAAGCGTACATCGATTGCCTCATTCCCCAACAACGGCCGTGGTGAATATGCCGAGCTTCCTCTTAACGACGGAGGCTACTCTAATGCCCCTACCTCACGCCACACCTACCACCCCAACACCCGTCCTTCCAGCCGCCCCGGTAGCCGCCCTGCTTCTCGCCCTGATAGCCGTCCGGACAGCCGCCCTGGTAGCCGTCCCAACACTGGTTACCGCTCTGGTCCTGTTCCTCCGTCTGGTATGGGTCCCAACGCCGGCCCCATCAACGGTCCCAACGGCCCCAACAACGGTCCCAACGGACCCAACGCTCGTCAAGGAAAGTTCACCGAGACCTGGTATGCCTCTGACTCGCTTGTAAACCGGACACAGCAGCGCAACAACGCCGTCAACACCATGGTTTTAAACGCAACTGGCAAGCGCCGCAACTACGAGGTGGTCAACCAGAACTTTGATTTCCACGACTCCGACGACCAAGATTCGGACACCGATACTGTGCGCCACCACGCGACCGACCGCACCAGCGACGAGAACACCCGTTACGACAGCTACAACTACGGCGCCGACACTGAGAATATGCACCCTGACCCTCTTGCCTCGAACCCGTCGCCCAAGCTCACCAAGGGCCCTTTCCGTGCCTCTGCACCTGCTCCCGCTGCAGATATTTACCGCCAGCCTTCCGACGCTCCATCCATGTCCTCTTCTGTCCACACGAGCACCACGGTCCTTGGCGATATTCCCATCAACGACCGCCGTGTCAGCGGTGGCTACACTGCCGATATTGCTGACGCCATGCACAACGGAAACCCAGTTCCACCCAAGCACCAGTCGCAGCAGCCTCAGCAGCCTCAGCAGCAGGACGACATGTCCCGCTCTGCATCCAAGCGGTGGACCTGGGCACCACGGAACCGCAACAGCAGCATCCAGCCTGATGAGGGCTTCTCCAGCAAGCGTTACGGTGACCTGAGGTCTGCCACCCCGCCTACCGTGGTCGAGGAGCTGTCGCGCGTTGGAAAGGGCGCTCGGCAAGTCTCCAGTGGCAACGACTATGATCTAGGCAGCGACCGCTACCTCTACCATGGCGAGAACAGCACTGCTACCAACACATTCAGCCGTCGTAATGTCAGCGGTAAGATCGCTGAAGAAGGTCGGGCTTACTCGCGGTACAGCACATTGAACAACTAGGTGTAGCATTGTGTTTTTGCGTGTTTTCGCTGGGGTCTTTCAATGTTGATGAATCTATCCAAAGGTTGAATGAATCGAACAACAAGCAAGCACTTGTCACGGTAATGAATGTCGAGAGATGAACTTGTCTCCCATGTCGGATTGGCGTTATTGGATGCTTTGGTTGCTATTTTGGGTGTTATTTTGATTTGATATATCGCGCTTTACTGTTGTTATTCATAATGTCGACGGCAATGTACGTCTTAGGTAGAAATACTACATGTAATCACATTCACACAGAGCTATTCGTGGCCAATACTATCCAATTAATAAAGCTATCGTGACTACAAGTGAACTATTTCTGGGCAGCTCGCCGCCTCTTTTTGATAAACTTTGCCCACTCCGCACTCTTGATGTCGCTGCTTTTGTTGTCGTCGTCCCATGTACGCGACGACTTGTCCCATGCCGCGCCCAAGCTGCAAAGGTGCCGCATCGTCGGCCGGCCGTGCGGACAGTTCCACGGTTTGTCCATCTCGCCCATGTGCGCCAGCACCCCCGACATCTGCCGCCGCGACAGCGCCTTGCCGATCATGATGCTGCTCCGGCACGCCCGCATTGCAAACATCTTGCGCACCTTGGCCGGCCGCACCATTGCCGTCGCCGCGCGCTGGTGGTGGTCCCCCAGCAGCGCAATCAGCTCCTCCAGATCGCTTAGGTCAAATGTCGTCTCGCGGCTCAGTGGCAGCGTGCGCAGGCGGCAGCGGCTGCCGACGGGCGCCGACCCGTCCAGCTCGGCGTCGACCTCGAAGCCGTTGGCCGACAGCGCGTCCAGGTTCTCAAGCACAATCTCCTCCTCGACGGCGGTCAGCTCGAGGCGCTTGGGCTGCACGAGGCGCTGCGACTGGACGACGGTGCTTGCCTGCAGGCGTTCAAAGTTGTACTTTTCGTCGGAGGCGTGCTGGTCAATGATGAAAAGCTCGTCGTCTTTTTGGCCGCAGTCGTCGCCGCCAGCCTCGCGCACGGCCAGGATGAATCCCAGATTGAACTGGCCGACGATGCGCATCTTGGCAAAGTCGGACTTGACAATGGTGAGTGCGAGCTTGGCCTCGGCGGCGTCTTCTGTATCGTCCAGGCCGCCGGCCGTCTCTGGCGCAGCGTCGTCATCTTTTTCCTTTGTTTGTCTTGCTTGTGCAAGAGACGAGACAACCTGGGAGGCCGCCTTCTTGACCGCTTCTTGGTCGACTTTGAGGTTCTGGACCAGGCGCAGAGTCTCGTACCGCTTTTTTGAGCCGCCTGCTTTGAGAAACAGGGCGTTTCGTCTGTGTTCATCGGTCAAAGTAGGCTCGGCAGCTGTAATGCCGGCAATGTCGACTCGTTCATCTCCGTCCTCTTCAGGCGGATCGTTGTCTTCTTCCCCCTCGTCTTGATCTTCTTGGCTGTCGGCCATCTCGACATCCTCTTCCCGGACGACATCCTCCATTGGCGATGGACCACTTGAAGGAGCGTTTTCAAGCTCGGAATCGGGTGAACCTACTGGCTCTTCAACGTCTGCATCCATTGGCTCATTTCTCTCGCCATCTTTAGAGGCTGTGGCTTGTTGTTCCTCCTCCTCCTCTTCCTCTTCCTCCTCTTCCTCTTCCTCCTCTTCCTCTTCCTCCTCTTCCTCTTCCTCCTCTTCCTCTTTCTCCTCTTCCTCCTCTTTCTCCTCTTCCTCCTCCTCTTCTTCCATATCGTCGTCAACCCCCTCCTCCTCAACCTCAGCACCTTGTTTTGCCCGCGCTGCAGAGAACATCTGCGTCAGGCGACCACCAAACGACGGCAGTGGTGCTTTGGCCCGCCGTTTAGGCACTCGGGCACTGCTGTTTGCGGCACTGCTGCTCAGCGCGGCCAGCCGCTGCCGCTTTGCAGTCGGTATTGATTTTGATTTTGATTTTGATTTGGGGCTGATTTGTATGGTGACTACTTCGGGGGATGAAGATATGGGTGGTCTTGGGTAGACGCCCAATTGTGAGATTTTTGCTGGCCTTAGTCCGACGTCATTGTCGCCACCGTTGGTACCCTCCTCTTCCTCGCCATCATGCTGATCTGTGATATTATCACGGTTGTCAACAAAGAGAGACTCTTCTTCTGACTCTTCTGGTGCTGTCTCTGGTGCTGGCTCTTCTGCTGGTTCTTCTGGCAGCTCCTCTGGCTCCTCTGTTGAAATAAGGGGTGTTGGCTTTCTCTCTTCTCGAGGCTCCTCCGCCACTGGAGACTTTGCTCGGTTGGCTGAAAATCTAGAGGAAAGCAAAGACGGAACTGGAGCCGGCGACGACGATGGTGCTGGCGCGGCACGCTTGACAGCACCCAGTTTCTGCGACGAAGCCAGCTGCGAGATGGGCACGGTAATGTCCTGCTTCTCAAACAGCTCAATCAGCGACTCGCGCAGCGTGTCCAGCATGCGCCCCTGGTCGTGCAGCAGAATGGTCTGCTTGTCGGGACTGACATTGACGTCGTACAGGTGCGTGTCCAGCTGGATGTCGGCAAAGATAAAGGGCGACTGCGCGCTGTTGTACGACCGGTAGACCTCGCCAAACAGCTGCGCAAACTGCGGTAGCTTGCACGGCCGGCCGTTTACATAAAACATTTGCCGGTCCGGCGTCTGCCGCCCTTGGCCGTGTGCGGGCCGCGACACGTACCCGACGACGCGAATCTGCGTCGCGTTGGTTGCGCGGTCGCCAAACGCCACGAGCGCGCGCGGCCGCGTCGTGACCATTTCCAGCTCGAGGTCCAGCGCCAGCAGGCCGCCCATGGTCTTGGCGCCAAACACATTGATAATGTTGTCGCGCGTCGCGGCGTTGCCCTTGGTCGAGAAAAGCACGACCTTTTTGCCCTTGGTGGGCTGCTGCGTAATGGTAAACTTGACGCCCGTCTGGATGCAGGCGTACTGGTTCAGCAGAGAAATGACCTTGGTCCACTCGCGCTTAATGTTGCGCTCGAGCTCGCGCCGGCGCACCGGCAGATTCCAGAACAGGTTCTCGACGGCCACGGTGGTGCCCTTTTGCGCGGCGACGACGCTCGGCGTGCCGGCAAGCTTGCCCGATGTCTCAAACTCGAGCTTCTTGCCGCGCGGCACGTCAGCAGCCAGACAGGTTGTGACGGCGAAGCGTGACAGCGCGCACATGGACGACAGGGCCTCGCCGCGGAAGCCAAAGGTCTGCAGGGTGTCGAGGTCGTCATAGTTCTCGAGCTTGGACGTGTAGTGTTTGAGTGCGAGGCTGGCATAGTTGTGCGGCGCAATGCCGGAGCCGTTGTCCTGGACCTCGATGGCGTCGAGGCCCTGGTTCTTGAAGCGCACCTCGATGCTTGTGGCGCCAGCGTCCAGGCTGTTCTCGACGAGCTCCTTGACGACAGAGCACAGGTTGACAATGACCTGGCCGGACTGAATGCGGTGGACCTGTAGTGTTAGTCAATTTGCATATAGATCTATATCTAGATAAACTCACTGCTGTGGCTTCAATGGCCTTGATCGTCACCGCCGGGGCCGCCATGATGTGTCTGATCAGACTGGCGGTTAGACCATGTTTGTGCTATTCGGTAGCGTTATCAGAGCGCAAGACAAATCCTAGCAAATTTGAATAGATCATCAGAAAATAAACAAAGTTATGACAATGGGTGTGGTCAGAGCCTCGTCGTTGGCAACGAGTCCTGGCTCAATGGCCGTCAGCCTTGTCTCCAAGTCGCGTCGCGTCGACACCCGTTAATTGAGCCCCGCTAGTCTTACAGCGTGTAAAATGACTAATACACAACATGAGCTCTACACGTGATCTATTCTATTTTACGTGATAATCTACCAGCAATGATGGAATACATGGTAGTTTCACTATTGTCAAAGACATGTCTACTGGAGCATCGAAACAACACCTTGTTGATCATGGCGTTGGATGCATCCATTGTTGACTGCCGACAGGTTGTGTCGAAGAGCATAGACCTCTGGGTCTGACCATGCGGAAATGAGGTACTTTGGTACAAGCGGAACTGCCACAGTGAGCCAAGTACTGCCGTTGCCTCGAGAGACAGCACTGTCCTTTCTTGCGACATCATGCCCCATATTCAGAGTATCTACTCTGTACCAGTCTGTACCGATACTGTCCTGTGTGCGGGATTAAACCCCTGCACATCGCAATTCATACTCCGCAGTGGCAGAGGTCTCGGATTCTTCGGGTCAGCAGTGTTTAGTATTCGCTGGAAATTGCTGTTTCCAGTGCAGTGTACGGAGCATGTCGCCGCTGGTCGATCCTCCACTCTCCAGAGTCACCGTTGGACTTTCAATTGTCGACTGCCGTTGCTCTTGTTCTTGCTGGTGCTGCCGTGCAAGTCTCGGCCACTCGTTTCGATACCGTAGTAAAACCGTTGTCAAAGGAGCTTTCCCTCCTTGATGGGATCTCGTCCATAGCCCTTTCGGCATCATCCTTCAAACCTGCAACAGCCCACCAATAGCAGGCAATGTGTTTCTCCAGCCGCAGACAACTGCATAAGATACGCACCGGCCGGCCGTTCTTCTACCCACACCATCCATCATCCACCCACACTAACCGACGTGCAGCTCCTTGATCTTGATTCTCGTTGGCAAAGCTGTGATGGGATCGAAGACCGACTGCTATGGTTGCACTGGCGGAGAATAAGATAACAGACAGCAATACTGTGTGCTGCATGACTGATCATTGATGCCAGAAGCGGTAATCATTCTTGCTGCAATAGATGGTCTATTCGCAACATGCAGTGGAAAAAGGCTGACATGCTCAAGAGACTCTGTAGTAGAAGAAAGCCCTGACCAGCGGTGATTAACTAGCAAACTGCCAGCAAGACCTGGTCAGTGCCCCGTAGCTCGTGGTCAGCCAAAGCTTTGTTTCTGCTATTGAAACGAAACAGAAAGTGCAAAAAGTGCCAAAAGTGCAGGAATACTATTGATCTGCAGCCACATGAGCAGTAGGCGTTAATCAATATTTACAGTATTGACCATAGTTTGAGCCTAGCCTTTCTGATGACGTTGACAGTGTTGCGGCTGGAGCCCCTTGTGCATCAAGTGCATCAAAGTGCGGTTGTGGCAGTTCGCTCGTAGGGCCGCCATGACAGGGAAACAGCTCCTGTATACTATATCCGGCGAGCAGAGAGGGCAAATGCGATTATATCCCACAATGCAGCCCACGTTTCTCTTCTTTTCCTAGTTCGCCTTGCCTAGCTGACAGTCTCACGCGCTTGCGTGGACGTCAATGCCCGTCAGGCCAGCATATCTATCCCCACTAGACAGCAAAGGCTGAGATCAACAAGCTGCAGGTCTCACGACATAAGACGGGCTGACACCATGCAAAGAACAGATAGACAAACAGACAAAAAGGCGAGACGAAAAAATAGGCAAAAGAACAAATGGCCGGTTCGAAAGCTCCGGTCTAGCAAAGCGGTCTGCAGAACCAGTGTGTTTCGATGTAAAAGAAGATTGTGATTCTCAAAGATGCAATGCGGTCTCATAATCCAGTAGGATTCCATTCGCTGTCGATTGTTCCCAGACAAGCTGCCACAAAGCTTGACCAAGCACCGTGCCAAGCCAGAGAAGCTTCCTGGCTGACGGACAGCCGCGTTGGAGCTATTATGAGAGAGTGGGTGGGCGAAAGCACTGTTCCATCCCGCGCATTGGACGTACTCGTATTGCGACTTGCCAGTTCGTCTTGGGCACGGGACAGTGAATTATGGAAATGCAGGACTAGCAAAGCGAAATCAAGGCATGTCGAAACAAGGTGCGGTAGGCAGGCGGAAAGGCCTCGGCACGGGGAAACAGGAAATAGGAAATAAAACAAAGCAAAGTAAAAATAGTAGAAACAATATGGTATCAAATGAGCAGAAACAACAGACAAATGCATGTTGCAAAAAGACCTGTAAGAATCACAGGGTAGCGCCGAGTGAATAACACGAGCAGGTGTGGTGGTATGGCCATCGTAAAGTTGGTACATGGCGGCTGTTAGTCACCTGGATGCGTGCTGATCTGAGCCATCTCGGAATACTCGAAATCGTACTTGAAATAAAGTGCAGCATTCCAGTCGACGGAAACCGCAAGGCGCAAACACTAAATCCACCATTGAGCATTCCAGTCGACTTAAGCTTGTCTGCTAGAGACGTAGATTAAGCCGAGTCGATGCCAACGTTATTTCCTTTAACCTTGTTTGCTGGCTGCGTCATCGTGCAAGTTGCGAAACGTATATGTTTGCGATGGAGCCATATCTCTTGTCGTTTCTCTTTCCTGTCGTCTCTTCCCCGATCGAGATGGGGCGGGAAAGGTGCCTAATGTGTGCAGGACAGAAAATACGAGGCATGCCAGATATCAGACCGCGCAGGCCTCATAAACGGCCAAAGACAAGTATCCGCATGCACTCGACATGCACTAGATATGCATGCTGCCCATAGTGTCGTCTCAACGTTGCGTGGTCGTATTATGGCGGCGCTAGCTTTCGGTCTGCATTGGTTGCGTTGCTGGCTGCATAAGATCTTTCCTCACGTCCGCGTATCCCCCGAGCCATGTAAACAGCTCCAATTCTATACGTTCTGCTGCCTTTGGCGCTGTAAAAACCTCTCCTACCATATCAGATGCAGGCGGGAAGTCGAACTCGAGGTGTGGCTCTCCAGAGCCGCAAACATTCCAAAGTACGGCCTGTTCAAAGTGCCACTCAGGGTACGCGGTGGGCACAATGTGAGCCGCCTCGAATGGCGAGTGGTTCGTCAAAGGGCCAAGAATTGATGCAATTTTGGATATCACACAACGTTGATCTCGGTCACAGACTTGCTGCCGAAAACTGTGAAATCGAGTAACTGCCGATGACGATAACGCCCGTGTAAAAAACGGGCGTTGGTTTGGCTTACGGGGACATCCGAGACTACCAGGTAATGTCCTGGGAGATTTGTGCTTGGTCGTCGATACGCAGTAGCATCTCGCCGTCGTCGGTCTGCAGGTCGAAATCAGTTATGTCACGGTCGATGGCTATGGCGACAATGGTGTAGAAGACGAGCTTTGTGATGCTTCTGGAGCTCATCAGACCCCCCAGCACGGTCCCTGGGTCGCGCAGGTCGGAGAAGAAAACATCTCGTAATGGGTTGTTATCGGTAGCCATGGTTTGTGAAGAAAAAATGTTCACGAAAGCACAGGATGTGAAAGTTGTCAAAAATTAAGGAACTTTCAGAGAACTTTAGAGGTTAAGGGGCTCTTTTATGCCTTTTTTACGTTTTGTGTGCTTCTTCCTTGTCTTGCAACAATTGTCAGTCGTACCTTCCATTTCAGACTTTCTTCTCAACACTTCTGGATCGTGCCTTCCTCGAAATCTCGCAATAACAAGCGTAAACTGTCAAGATCGCTTCAATATTGGAAAGCACATCAACCCGGCCCACAAAGCTTACAGTTGGCTCAAAACGGGAAGGTGCACCTCTGCAATCTCCCTGGCCCTTCTACTATGTACTGCTGCTACAGGGGTCTGTCTGCACTTGTACCGCAATTACAGAGCACATGGCTTGCTGTAATTTTCCTTCTGTACTTGACCTCGGCGGTACTTCAGCCCTTGCTTGTTGCTCCAGCCCGCTAATTCCGAGTACGAGTACATTGGTACTTGCCTCTGTAGGTACCTATCCTCTGTTACTGTGCCCCATTCGCGCCTTCTCTTTTTGCCTTTTGCCTTTGATTAGCTCCTACTCTTTTTAGCTTCTCGCTTTTTCTTTTCTTTTGCGCCTGCCTCCCATTGTCACCCGGCCCCGACCTTCCGTTGTTCCTTCCTTTTTACATATTCTCCATCTTTGCTCCTTCCCTATTTCTATTTCTATTTCTTCCTCTTTCCTTTGTCATCTTCTCTATTAACTGCCTTCCGTCTCGTTTTTTATTTCCTCCCCCTCTCCTTCTCTCTCTCTTACTTCTTCCACCTCCTCTCTCGTTTCGGTTTCGGCCTCGTTCAATCGCTTCTCTGTCGTCTTTCGTTTTGTCCTTTCATCGCTGTCACTCCGTCGCCATCCACCTCCACCCACCTCATCCACCTCGCCCACCTCCCACCGGCCAGGTCCATTCCTGGAATGCACAAGCCCGCTTCTGGCTCCTCCGCTGGCGACACTCCCGCCCACAGGACTTCCGATGCTGCCGAATCGTCATCGCATACCTCTCTAAACGCTCGTCCGGTCCCGACTCTCGCTCCCAGCTCTACGTCGAGCTCTAGCATCAGCTCTGACTCTCATTCCAGCGCACCACAATCTGATTATTCGAACCCGCTATCGCCGCCGCTCGACACCCCAAGACAGCTCCGCTCCGGCACTCGCGCAAGCTTTGACTCGCATCATTCTGCGCCGAGAAGTAGACGTGCCGCAGCCTCTTCACTCGCATCCTCCAATAATCCGACCTCTCGCGACGCGCCGCCTCGGAATGGCCTTGCCCGTCTGGAGCCCATAGCATCCTTCTCTCCATCCGCCACCGTGTTGTCCGCCTCGGCAGTCCGCCGCTCGCCAACATCTCCATCGACACCCTCTTCAGTCTTTCCGCTGGCGCCCCCTACCTTATTACCGGCTGCTCCGTCCCCTGCGCCCGCCTCGTCAGGCAATGCAGCAAGGCGGAGCACCTCGAGTTTCACCGACGACGACGGAAGTGGTGCTGGTGGAAGCAGCGGCATTGCTTATCGCAGCAGCGGCAACGGCAACAGCAACACCAGCCTCGGCTCTTCTGCATCCACCTTTGCGGTATCTCAGTCGCCAATCGCACCCGACACTATGATCGAAAAGCCGACAGGGCCGGTGCGCTCCTATGTGCGCCGCGCTCGCGCCCGCAGCCCCTGGGGCCTGACGCTGCTGGCGACTGTCATCTCTCTGCTGGGCGCGCTCATGCTTGGCCTCGTCCTCAAGTCGTTTGTTACGCGCCAGTACGACCTCGACCCCAAGGGCTGTCGCATGTCTTACATGCGCCCGTCATACGCCCACCTCGCCGAGTTCGACACGGAGCACACTCGCTTCGCCAGCAAGTACTCGCTATACCTGTACCGTGAGCAGGGCATTGACGATGCGACCAAGGTTAGTATCTGGATCTGTTGCAGTCATTGACCTGCATGGGCTTGGTTTGTATGTATACTAACTATCACCAGCTCAAGGGCATTCCTGTTCTCTTCATTCCAGGCAATGCAGGCAGCTACAAGCAGGTGCGCCCCATCGCAGCCGAAGCAGCCAACTACTTTCACGAATTCGTGCAGCACAATGAAAATGCCATGCGCAATGGCGCGCGCAACCTCGACTTCTTCACCGCCGACTTCAACGAGGACATCACAGCGTTCCACGGACAGACATTGCTGGACCAGGCCGAGTACCTCAACGAGGCCATCCGCTACATTCTCTCGCTCTACCTCGACCCGCGCATGTCGGCCCGCGACTCCGACCTTCCGGACCCAACCTCTGTCATCATCCTCGGCCATTCCATGGGCGGTATCGTGGCGCGCACTCAGCTAATCATGCCCAACTACCAGTCCAACTCAATCAACACCATTGTGACTCTCTCCGCACCCCACGCTCGTGCACCCGCCACCTTTGACAGCGAGATTGTCAAGATCTACGACCGAGTCAACGAATACTGGCGCCATGCCTACTCGCAGCAATGGGCCAACAACAACCCCCTCTGGCATGTGACTCTTGTCTCTATTGCTGGCGGTGGTCTCGACACCATTGTTCCTTCGGATTATACAAGCCTCGAGTCCCTTGTGCCTGAAACCCATGGTTTCACTGTCTTCACCACAACGATCCCGAATGTGTGGACCAGCATGGATCACCAGGCTATCCTGTGGTGCGATCAGTTCCGCAAGGCAATTTCCCGCGCTTTGTACGACGTCGTTGATGTCAACCGTGCAACACAGACGAAACCGAGAGCCGAACGCATGCGCGCATTCAAGAAGCACTTTTTGACTGGCATGGAAACCATTGCCGAGCGTGAGGTGCCCTCAAAGGAACCCTCGACTCTGCTCACGCTCGAGGACAAGGCCAACACAATCATCCCCCAGGGTGACCGCTTGGTTCTGCGCAAACTTGGCAGCTCGCCACGTCTCAAGGCGCATCTGCTGCCGATTCCTCCGCCGGGATCGCCTACTGGCAAGCGTTTCACTCTTCTGACCGATCAGCAGCTGGATAAGGCTGGCGAAGCCGGCAAGGTCGAGGTACTGTTTTGCAGTGCTTTCCCTCACCAGTCGGGCGGCCAGGCGGGCATTTTCCCGATCAAGCTTGACTTGTCCGGCGAAGGCAGCGGTTCTACTCGGCTGTCGTGCAAGAACGCTGCGTCCGACCTCATTCTGCTACCTGGATCCCGCCGCTCTTCACGTTTCCCCTTCACACTGGGCGATGAGCGCGAGGCCAGCCCATTCTCGTACCTTCAATACGACATTGAGCACATTGCCGAGCACCAGTTTGTTGCTATCATCGACAAGGCCACGACGCCTACGCCCGGCTTTGTCATTGCCGAGTTTAGTGACAACTCGCAGTCGCACCGCGTCAAGGATGTCAGCTTGAACAGTCTTGCTGCCTTTGGTCTCAAGGTCCGCCTTCCGGCGCACCGCCCTATGGTCACCGAGATCAAGATCCCGGCCATTCAGTCGAGTCTCCTGGCATACCATCTAAACATTGGCAACCAAGTGTGTGGTGAGGGTGTCGAGATGTTCACACCCCTTGTTCGCCAGTACTTGTCCGAGCCTTTTGAGTCCAAGTACTACGTCAACGCGCGCCGGGCCAGCATCAGCCTGCACGGTGTCGCGCCGTTTATGCCGCCCGCCTTGAACAAGCGCAAGGCGGTTGAGGATGGCCTCAGCCTGCAGATCTGGTCTGACCCGACGTGCAACTCGAGTGTCCAGGTGACCCTTACTTTGGACATTATGGGCAGCTTGGGCAAGCTGTATATGCGTTTCCGGACAGTATTTGCAGCCTTCCCCGTCGTTGTTGTTGCCCTTGTTCTTCAGAAGCAGTTCAGCGTCTACGATGAGACGGGCATCTTCATTCCCTTCTCCGAGGGTCTTGACCTCTGCCTGCGCAAGAGCATTCCGCTCCTTGTGGCTGGTCTGACCTTTTTGTCGCTGTCAGTGGGTAACCCGCAGTATGCCCAGGCATCAACCAGCTTCTGGGACTGGCGCAACATCACCAGCGCCATTGTTGACTTTGGCCAAAACGACCTGCTCGTTGGCACACAAGACCCCTTCTACTGGTTCCTTATCCCCCTCATCAGCATTGTCTGCATCGGCACCTGCACGGCCTTCAACTACGCCGCGCTTGCCCTCACCCACCTGTTTGGCCTAATCTTGAGCCTTGCCAGCTCCCGCCCTGGGTGGGTGCGTCACGACAACAGACGCCGGGCCGTGCAGCAGTCGAGTGCCTCTTCGAGTGAGAACCAGGAGACTGAGCAGTCGTCGTCGTCGTCGTCGTCTTCCGCCTCGTCCATACCCTCGCAACAGCTCCAGGCACAGCAGTACTTCTCGCCCGCGTTTGTTCAGTCGACGCCGAGACGGCGTGTGATCACAACTGCCGTACTGCTGTTTTTGGTATCGACATTGATCCCGTACCAGTTTGCATACCTGGTAGCCTGTCTCGTGCAGCTGGCGACGACAGTTCGTGCCCTGCGCGCGGCGTCCGATCTACGGTCGACGGTCAACTACAACTTTTACAACTACGTGCACTCGATCCTGATTCTGATGCTGTGGATTTTGCCCATCAACCTGCCGATCCTAGCAGTCTGGGTACGCAACCTGGCCGTGCACTGGCTGACGCCATTCTCGTCGCACCACAATCTGCTGTCGATCATGCCCTTTATCATCCTCGTCGAGACACTGACGACGGGCAAGATGGTGCCGCGGGTCACGACACGGCTGCGGTACGTTGTGACGTGCCTTTTGCTGGGGCTGTCCATTGCGGCAGCGCTGTACGGCGTGTCGTATGCGTACATGATCCACCACCTCGTCAATGTGGTGGTGGCGTGGCTCGTGATTGTGCACTCGACGGGCGACTCGGAAGTGTGGTCGAGCGCGGCGTTTACCGAGCTGTTTGAGAACGGTCCCGACCGCAAGCAGGGCAAGACACCCTAGCCTAATGTTATTTACTGCCTCTTTTGATTTCTTTCTATTCCCTTTTTAATTCTTTAAGAGCGCATGGTGTCCCGGGGACTGTTTGCATTTACAGCCTTTAATACTCGTTCTTTCTCATTAACCATTACCCTTTACCATTACCCTTACTACCCCTTTATTTTGTTTCCACGCATTGCATATGGTCTTATATTCCCCTGCTTCATGTCCATCTTCTATTTCTCCTGTTTTTCAGCGTTTCCTTGCAGGCGTCGCTGCCTACTAATATGAGAGACGCTGTGTTCGTTTCTGTTCTGTCTTCTGTCTTTACGGATCTTGTTATTCCTCCATATGGCGGGTCGGCGTACAGGCGTTTATGTTTATAGCAAGCTCCGTCTTGTCTACTTTTGTTCTCTGTCATGTCTCTGCCCTTACTTTGTTTGTTGTATGTGTCTCTGCTTTTGTATACTCTACCCAATCGGCGTATATACACTTGGGAACGTACAAGTTTTACCATTATTGTTTACCCTTTTTGATGTTTCAAGCATGGGAGAAGGACAATGGCAGACGGAAGAGAGGACGTTTGAGTGCAGCACACACCATCATCACCAACTACATTTAGTATCTAATGTTTAGCCCTTATTAAGTTATACCAATTCACGTTAACATCTAAATTCGTAATCACGCATTCTTACAATACTGCGAGTAACAGATAGTGCATTGTGGAAACAGGACCCCTAGAGCGTGAATAACAAAGCCAACAACATTAAAGCATGGACATAAAAAACGGCTACCCATACAACGCCAGGAAAAGCAAGATATAGACATTAACAAATGTAAGCGGCTGCTGCCGCCACGGGAATGCGGAACTACAGCTCCTCGGTGAGAGACTGCATGACACGCTTGTAGAACTTGGCGGCCTGCATGCGCGGGAACGAGATCTCCTCCACCAGGTAGTCCGGCAGCATCTCGATCAGGTCGGCGTCGCGGCTCGGGTCCAGCTGAGGCGTGTAGACAAACTGTGCATCCTCGCCGTCACTGCTGGCCTCGTCGTCAATGCACAGCTTAAAGTGCAGGCTGCCGTTGCGGCCCGTCTGGATGCAGTCGTACATCTCGCGGCTGCCGTCGCGCTTGGCCGACCGCACCAGCAGACCCGTCAGGTCGCCGTACAGATCCTCCTTGAGCTGAGCCAGCGCAGTGCTGGCGTGCATGGCCTCGACAGCCGCGCGCGCGCTTGCAGCAGTCGGTGCGGCCGACGACTTGCCTGCCGCAGATGTCTTCATGGCACTACCAGGAACGCCCATAGGCAAAGCCGCTTCGGCCGACGTCCGTGCCGCAGCCAACTTGGTGGACAGAGTTTTGGACTCTGCCTTGGCGTTGGTCAGGGCCGTGTCGAGCTTAGCGAGCTGGGCCTTGAGGTCGACTGCGCGGGCCTCGCTGGCCTCAAGTTCGCGCTGTGCTTTTGCGCCGTCCTTGGCAAGACCGCGGTACGTTGCAAGCTCCTCCTTCAAGCTGGCAATAAGTTCATCAGACGCTATTTTGTTAGTTTATTTCAGGACAGATTTATAGCATCGGGAACGTGGGCACATACTCTTGGTCCGTTCTTCGTTTTGCTTCTTGAGGCGGTCAAAATTGCGTTCCGCCTCCTTGATACCAATCTCTTTGAGGTTGCGATACTGTGCCTCCAGCGCATCATATTTCTTAGTCAGCTCGCCCAGTCGCCGCCGTGTAGAGGCATCGTCGGCTGATGTTGTGCCGCGTGGCCGGGCCGGTGAAGCAGCAGCAGCAGATAGTTGTGGCTTGTTCCGACGCAGTGGTGATTGGTGTGTATTGTGTGCAGTCTTGTCGGTAGTGGCGGTAGTCTCGACGTCCATTTCATCCGCAGGCTCGACTGTCGCATCCTCTTGGGCTTCGTCCTCCTCTCCCTCCATTGTCACGTCCTCTGAAGCCTTCTCGACAGCGGCTGCGCGGCCCTTCTTGGCGGGCTTTGTGGCAACCGGAGCGTCGCTGATCTCAATGTTCTCGTCAGTGACCCTGGGCCGGCCCCGACCGCGCTTCTTTGGAACCACAGCTGCCGGTGCCTCTTCCATGGCAGAGTCGTCCGTCTCGACAGCAGCAGCAGCAGCAGGCTTCCGTCCTGGCCGGCCTCTTGGCTTGGGCTTCTCTTTCGGTTCTGGAGCTGGTTCTTGGTCGGCGTCGGCAAATTCATTTGTTCTGTCGGCGAGTGCCGGCCGACCTCGTGAGTTTTCTGAGGCTGCTGTTGTGTCGGCTTCATCGTTGTCATCGCCGTCATTGCCGTCGGCGGCCTCGGCGGCCTTGAGTGCAGCTGCGGCAGCTGCACTGGCCTTTGTTCCTGCGCGCGGCTTCGCGGCGGCCTTTTTTTGCGCCGGCTTAGTGACCTTGTTCGCAGCGGCCGTGCCAGCCGCGGGACGGCCTCTCTTGGCAGCAGGCATTGCTTTGGTTGCGGTAGCTTTTGGGGCGGGCTTTGCAGTTGGCTTTGCGGTAGTCGTCTTGCTCCTGAAGCCTCCGAGATCGTCTTCGGAATCAGAGTCGACAAGGCCCAGCAGGTTGGATGGAGCCTTGGTGCGCGCCATTGATGTGGACTGTGGACGTGTTTGCGTCGAACCGTTTGGGGTACTTCGTACTGTATACAAGCCACAGATGGAGAATAAGTGGGCTTATGGTCAGGCTGTGTTATGACAGAGGCGCGTTCAAAGAGTAGCAAGTAAGGGGTGGCAATCGAAGCAGTCGAGAAAGTAAAACGTCGAAAATCAAAGAAGAAAGCAATGAAACAGCCAAAGAGAAAATGCCAAACAAAAGCCAGCGGCGCGTGATAGTTTGTCAATCTAGAAATGCCAGAGCCTCGTCAAAGTATTGCTGTATCAGTGGGGGGCCAATATGCTGAGGAACTGGATAATATCAGACGGAGGGGGTAGAGCGAAAGTGAAGCTGTAGTGTTGATTGGCTGCGCAAGATACGCGATCGTCAACAGGGCAACGCGTCGCGTGAGATTACGTCAGCAGTCTAGCCTTGCTGCACGTGCTCCTGTCGACATCACCAGACAGCCTCAATTGAGCACAACATCTAGTAATATAAAGGCGATTAAGCCAGAATTGGCATGAATGAAAATCGATTGCAATTCGTAATAGCAGTAATACCGGCGATATCTAGCTCCTCTTATAAATGCCATGCCATTGATCATCAATGCTCGTACACTGGCGATCAAGATCTTGCAAAGTATTTTGTGTGCTGTTACGGACACTATCGTGCAGCTACTTATGATGGGCAAAGATCAGGTGCGTTGAGGCGTCTGTGTATAATCCCACTCAAAATAACAAAATATCACCACGATTGCTGCTTAAAAAACATCGTGTTCGTAAAGCTTAGTCATCATCCCGCACGTGCCGATTGATTTGACGATCACCAAGTTGCACCGCATCCAGAGCTGTCTTACTCTCAGTAGTGGTGTGGTTCCCCGCATCTTTTGCATGCTTAGGCTCCGGAAAGGCGCTGAATGGGTGTGCAGGCTGTGTGCTCCAGCAGGCATGACGCTGTACAAGTAGTCTAGTTTCTCGCAGAGGAAAGAGCGCTAGGAGCTTTCTTTCAGACGGACTCTGATTGGCTGCCTGGGCCTCGGAGTTTGCAGGTCGCTGCTGCCGTCTCGGGCGGACAAAGAAAAGGGAATCCGGAGGAAGGAACAATGGGCAGAGCGAAGGACAGTGGGCATTGGGCTTACTATTTGCCTTCCTCGACGCTGTCATTTGCCCGTCAGATCTCCCTCGCACCTCCGTAAAATGCAATATTAGGTGGGCTAACAGTGGTTCGACCGACTCTGGCTCGACTGTTTGTGGTGCGCCTTCCCGTTCGTCATCACCTGCCGTCCTGTCTCTTTCCTGTTTTGTCTCTCCCCTCTTTCCTCTTTCCTCTTTCCTCTTTCTCTCCCTTCTTTCTTTCCTCTTATACTCCCAAGCCATCGCCTTCTCATCCTTCAATTCTCTCTTCCACACACATATTCCAGCCTCACTTTCCGACGACGCCCGCCAGCCCATCTCGATTCTCAATTCGCAGCAGCGCCCGGCACATGCTATTTGTCGGTAATATCGTGCGGTTACAAGAAGGAGGATCCACTCAGCCGGCCAATTCCACTTTTTTCCTGCCGTTCTGTTTTCTCCCCCAATTATTTTTTCCGCATTTCTCTCATTCTCGACGTCTTTTCTCCTCTTATTTTCGCTTTCGCATTTCCCACGACATCAGCGACTTCGACGACATCAGCAGCGACAATTTGACGACAGCTTGACCACAGGCATTGTACGCCTGGGCTCGCACTGCTCGATCGCTTTCCTAGCACGTGTCTTGACAGGCCGTTTTCGTTTCAATCGGTCCTTTTACCTGTCTTTCCTGGTCTCATTTGTCGGGATCTAGTTGAGCCTCTGTAAATACAAGCTCCAGGATCCAGGATATTGTTGCCAGTCAATTGCTCGCATACTTTTAACTTACGTTTCTTCTTGTATTATCTTCTTTTTACATCCACCTTTACAATGGTTCTCACACACACCACCAACTACGAATACTCCCACCCGTTCCCGACGGTGACGCTGGCCTTCTTTCTCCGGTACTGCTCGCCAAAGCTCAACCCGTTTGCCCAGCATGTCCTAAGCACCGACACTATCTCCAGCCAGCTGGACCCGGAGACGGGCCGGCTTCACACCACCCGCATCCACCTCAAGAAGTCAAGGCTACCGAAAGCTGTGCTGAAGCTGCTGCCGACAAGCATGACGGGTGGCGTAGCCGACAAGGCGTCGTACATTCTGGAGACCAGTGTCGTCGACATGCGCGAGGGATGGATGCGCACCGAGAGCCGCAACCTCAACTTTACGGGCATCCTGTCTGTAATTGAGCACCAGACGTATGTGGCGTTCCACTCGGACAACACCCAGGTCGCACAGCTGCCGTCGCAGGCTGTCGCCGCGACTCAGCCGTCGAATGTGGCACAGACCACGACGGGCGTCGAGACGACGGTTGTGTTCCGGTCGCGGCTAGGCGAGCGCATCCGCGAGCGGATCCAGGAGGGCACGCAGCGGTACCAGCAGCAGATCCAGGACTACAAGCAGCAGCGCCAGCAGCAGCAGCAAGAGCAGCAGCTCCAGCTCCAGCAACAACAGCAGGACCAGGAAGCCGAGTCCAGCAGCGGGGCGGCGGGCGGCGGGTGGTTCAACTCGGGCTGGATCAGCGGCATTGGTGCCAAGGGCATTCAGCGCAGCATTGAGGCTATTGCGTCGACCAAGACGCAGGACCAGCTGGGCAAGAGCCGCGAGGGCATGCGGATGATTCTGGAGCGGCTTGGGCAGACGGGCATCATTGGTGTGCTCGAGCTGCGGCGGCGAGCGGCGGCGGGCACTCTGGAGACGATGGACATCTAGTGCTCACAGGTGGGTTGCCAGTAGCCAGGTGCCTATGCATCCGAGCTTTGGGGGTGTAAGGCGGGGTGATGTCAGCATCGCCATCGATGATCGGCGCCCGTCTGTCTTCTCTCCCTCCCTCCTCTATGCTCTTCTGCGAGTCTACCCCGCACATCGACGCAACCCGACGACACCATTGACACTCTTGTCTCATCATCACCTCATTCGCCGGTCATTTATAACGATCACGACGTACGACATTTGATTATCTCTTGTACTCTTGTACATTTTGTTCTATTTCTGATTTTATTCATATGTTGGTGCCAAGCGACGAGGGCGGCCAATCCACTGAAGGGAGTCGCCCTCTCGCGCACACAACCTGTACTACGACCATCTCCATCTGTTTTGTTTTACTATTGCTTTACCCTGTTCTTCATCTCATGTCACATTATCACTGTTCTATATTGCATAAAAACAAGCACGGCGCGAAGCCGACGCCGAAGCTTAAAGGAACCTGGAAACCCTAAAAGGCAAGCATGGCGTTATTATCTATTGGTTTAATTCATTTATTGGTATTTGTTTCCGTGTGACTATGTTGTCGACCAGATTGCTCTTTGATATAGTTTAGTAATCAAGTTGTTATTATACAGCACAACAGAGTACAACACGCATTCCAGAAACTATCGTACATGTCTTGTTTATATACTATAGAATATACTATATACTGCTCAGAGGCTTATGCCAGGAAGACGGCGGCAAACAGCGCACCGGCCAGCGAGGCCAGCGACAGCTCGACACCCTTGGAGGCAGGGCTCGACTTGACCGTCGTCGTGTTGGTCGTCTCCGACGCCGACGCCGTCCAGTTGGAGGCGTAGCCCTGCGGCGCATTGCCCTCGCCGAGGTCGTTTGTGCCCGCCTGCTGCGTAAAGTTGGCGTCCGTCGTGAAGGGCACCACGGAGTCGAGGCTGTCGATGCGGCCCAGCAGGAACTCGAGCTGGCGGTACGCGACGCCGGGGGCGTACTGCGGCACCATGTGGCCGGACAGCGCGACGCCGGCATAGGTGAGGCCACGCTCGGTGTGGAAGGTGCCCATGACACCGCTGCCGGCCAGCGAGCCCTCGACGGGGTCGTCGTGGAAGGGCACATAGAGCGGCTCGGTGGGCGGCGACTGGAAGCCCATCATGCCGCCCCAGGTCATGTTCTGGATGGTGAGGATGGTGCCGTTGGCGAGCAGGACCATGTCGAGGGCGCCGTGGGCGACGATGACGTTCTTGGTGGCGTCAATGACATGGGGCAGAGCCTTGAGGCCGGAGACGTCCGAGGTGTCGGTGTTGTTGACAAAGACCTCGATGTCGGAGCACGAGGCCCAGGTGATGTTTGCGGGTGCATTGATGGCCTTCTTGACGTCGGCACGGTCAAAGTAGATCTCGGCGCCGTCCGGGAGGTACGAAATGGTGCCGGGGAAGCCGAGCACGTCCCACAGCAGGGGGCAGGTGGTGGCGACCTGGTAGATGTCGAAGCAAGGATTAACGAGGATGGCGGCGTAGACAACGTCCATAAAGATGTTCTCGCACTCGTCGCTGGTGACGCCGTTGCTGTCCTGGCCGGGCAGGATGGTAGGCTGCTGGCCGGCCGGGGGAAAGGACAGGTACTTGTTCATGTACTCGGTGTAGCCGCACTTTGCGTCGCGCGCGTGAATGTCCTCGACGAAGCTGTCGTTGAAGGGGAACAGGCCGGACCAGTAGTCGACAAAGGCGACGGTAGGAATGGGGCCCTGGATGTCGTTGGGGCCGATCACGGGATCGTAGATGAGCATGCCGGAGACGTTAAAGTACTTTGTGTCGTCCTCGTCAATCATGGCGCTCGCAATGTAGGGGCAGTACATGCCGCTGTCGGTCAGTAGATGCTCTCGCTCTCCACAGGGGAGTTGACATACGCATAGGACTCGCCGGCAATGTAGACCTTGTAGTCGTACATGTCAAAGGTGTCGATAAAGTTCTTCCAGAAGCCGAGGAACTGCTGGGCAATGTCCTCCTCGCTGGTGGCCGTGGGCGTGCCGGTGGCAAAGCCGGTGCCGACAGGCTGCTCAATGTAGATGATGTTGGACAGCTTGTTCCACGACCAGGTGTTCTGAACGGGCTGAAAGGTTCCGTATTGCCAGAGAAAAGGGCCGTTTTCCTGCGACAGACCCTCGAGCGACGAGCAACCGGGCTACTTATTAGTTTGCGTACAAATAATAGATGGAGTTGAAACGTACACCACCGTTGAGCCAGATGACAATCTCCTTGGAGGCGGCCGGGTTTGTGGACGGGAAGAACCAGAAGAAGAGCTGGTTGGGGTCGGTAGGGTCGCTGGTGATGGGCAGGTTGCCGGCGTAGGACTCGCCGACGTCAAAGTCGACGTCGGGGATGCCGGTGCCGTTGACAGAGAACTTTTCGGTCTTGTTGGACAGGAACTGGAAGTCGGAGCGCTTGGTGAGGTGCTCCGTGGCGCGGTCGGTCAGGATGGGCAGGCCGCGCTCGACGTTGTCGTACATGGCGGCGAGACGGTCGTCAGCCATGCGGCCGACGTGCTGCAGGGTGCGGCCAGCAGCGGAGGCGACGGAGGCGAGAGCCGCCGACAAAAGGAGGGTATCACAACGCATGGTGAAGGTTGAGAGTAGAGGTGGGGGAGGGGGTAAAGGAGGAGGAGAAGAGAAGAGAAGAGAAGAGGAGAAGAAGAAAAGAAAAGAAACGAAGAAAAAAGAAGAAAAAAGAAAGAAGAAAAGATGAGAGGAGCGCGGATATATAATACCAAAACCCAAGACAGCGTCAATGGTCTAACACAAATACAAGCTACAAACCCTATATCAAGCGTCGATCCGCCAAGACTAAGGATAAGGTTACCGTTGACTTGGGCACACCCTTGTCTCGAGGATGAAGAGGAGGAGGAGGTGACTGTTGACAAAAGTGGGCGGGCGGATATCAAAAGTACCAGTGTGTGATTTGCCCAAGGACTACAGCTAGCTATTGATACGATATGATAGAATAGATTAACATGTTGGACGGTGTAGATGGCATTACAGAATACAGAATACAGAATACAGAATAAGACAAGAGCTGGGATGTTTCATGCAGCCGGCAGCCGGGACGAGTCGAGGAACGAGGGACGAGGGTAGACGGCAGAGTTGTCTGTGTGGTGAGTGTGAGTTGCATGTACTCGGTATGATCGAATTGATGAGCTAGAACGACCAGAAGCAGACGAAAAGAAATCAGACAAAAAGATGAGACGAGACGACGATCAACGGGCTGGCCGTGGCACGGACCCGCGTGAGTGGGATTCGAGAAGATAGCTAAAGGGAGCTAAAGAGAGGAGCCAGGATGAGCACGAGAGGTGGAAAGAGGTAAAAGATCAGACGGCCGAGGGTATAGAGATCAGGACGAGGGAGAGAGACGAGATGAGGTTCAAAATGAGATCAAATTGAGATCAAAAGCCAAATGAGGTTGGTGTGCACGTGGAGGTGTGCCATGATGTCGGATGCCTTCCAGCGTGGAAGGAGCCAAGCAGCAGCAAAGGAAGGAGCGAACTGTAAACTGGCACAAATACCAGCTCGTAAAAGTACCTGCATTGGAGAAGCTTCGAGGTAGAGGTACATTTTAGGTGGGATGCCTGCTGAAAGATACAGTGGTGCAAGTAAGCTTAGATACCTGCCTTTTTGGGCTGACGATCGACATGGGTACGGGATAGGTTAGCAGGCAGAAACGGAAAGCGCGAGGTATTGCAGAGTAGATGAGGAAAAGGAAAGAGCGACTTTGCTGTTTCTCTTCAATTGAGGAAGGCACGAATCTTCATTACTCTGTAGAACCAATTTGTCGACGTCTCACATCACACATCATCCCGTCCATGTGCGACGAGACTCGATCAACAGATCTCTGGTGTAAGTGATTGGGGCGCTTGCATGTGGAGACCCACTTGTCGACTGACTGAGCTGTCTCTCAAGCACAAGTACTCGTCTCGCATCGGATGAGGTGAGCACTTTATTCTTTGTTTTAGCTGATTATGTAATCAAGTTGGCAGTTCCACGCGCGTCATGCATTCGCGTCGACTCGTGATGATGCTGTATCCCCGGATTAGGAAAGAACAGCGACGATTACAACAGCCAGCGGCAGCAAGACGCAGAGAAAGGAGAGAAAGGCAGGAGTAGGCGGACTGCCTTCCTCCTAAAGTGGGAGTCATGCATTGGCAGGAAGGAGCGGTGCTTTAATGCTAAACAGCTAGGCTGCCTAGAAAAGAAGAAAATAAGCTTCTAGCATCGACTCGGAAGGTAGGCAAGGAAGGACGTCGAGATCCCTGCAAGCAGCCCGCAGATAAGGATAAGTGGATAGAAGTAAGGCGAGTGATCTGCACTACCACCTACCATTCTCGGAAGCTGGTCAGAGGAGAGGAGAACCGTGAATATGCGATGAATACGAGCAGGACGAAAACGATAAAGGTTGAAGTGTTTTGGGTGAATTGGTGGAAGATGTAATTTCAGATTCCATGGTATTTATTTGGTATTTATTTGGTATTTATTTGGACTCAATTGAAGAGCATTCGATTTGTAGATAATTCAAAATAAAATAAATATTTACTAATAAAATATGAAATTTAATTCTTATATCATTAAATGTTCAGTAAAGAAGAGACTGAGATATTTCGCTTCAACTTTGATATCATGTGTATGCAGATGAATCAAGAACAAAGAAGCAAACCTGTTGTCGACACGGACTTACACACTCGCTTACAACCAACTTACCAAAGATCGACACATCCATTACGGAATATCGATGTGAATAAGACCGGGAAGGGGACGGGATTTAGGACGGCATTGAGAAAAGAAAACGTAGTGAGGAGCAGAGAATGTCTGAAAGTCAAGGGTAAGGCAAAAAGACAAGGCAGAGTGCTACACACAAACGCCAAGGCTCCAAGGGAGAGGCACGAGTGGTTAGACCAACAGCAACAACAATAATCTGACAACAATCAGACAACAATCGGACAATCTGCTTGTGACTGTAGATGAGTCCAACAGGTTTTAGATGGGACAAGAGAGCCGGGGCTTGACCAAAGAGGGTCTGAATAGGGCGGAACAACAGATGCGGCGGCGACGAGACGCGGGACGAGGTGAAGAATTGAAACCAACAGCGATCGACACAACATGCTTAATTGGACAGCAGACAACAGACAGAACAAGAAACAGGGCAGCAAACAGGATCTGGGTAAAGAAGAGCAAGGGACAAGCAAAAGAGGTGTTGAATAGGATGGAGGTCGTAGGAGACCCGTGATGATGAGGACGCGATGACGAGGACCCTGCGGTTTGCATCTCGTTCTCCAGCCTGTTAGGCGAGTCTGCTCTGACGCCTCAATACAATGTGTCCTTGCAGTCCATCCCTCGCCGCTCTCCCATTCTTCGTTGACTCTCATCTTCATCCTCCACCATGCATGCAACTGCCGACGCGGTGCAGATCAACTCTGTATTCGGAATGTCCTTGATGCTTGATTGATTGCTTGGTTGATTGCTTGGTTGATTGCTTGGTTGATTGCTTGTTGCTTTGTCTATCCAGTCATATCGTACATGCCCATATCCAACCGGCAAACCATATCCTCGCATGCAGTCCTTCACAGCCTACTTCTTTGTCTTGGCTGCGGCCGCCGTCTCCTCTGCAAGCACCGCCTCCACATCCCGCTCGCTCTGCCAGCTCCACACTGCCTCAAAGATCCGGTCCAGCGAGTCGCCGCCACTCATCACGTCCGGCAGGTTGTGCACGTCCAGCCCGCATCGGTGGTCCGTCACCCGGTCCTGGCTGTAGTTGTACGTCCGGATCTTGTCCGTCCGCGTCACCTGCGACTTGCTCAGCACACTGTCGCGCAGCCGCCGCGCCTCTGCCTCGCGCTCCTCGCGCCGCCGCTCTGCGATCCGCGCACGCAGAATCTTCCACGCCGCGTCGCGGTTCTGGTGCTGCGACCGCGAGTCCTGCATCGACACGACCGTGTTCGATGGAATGTGCGTCAGCCGGATCGCAGACTCGGTCTTGTTCACGTGCTGTCCGCCCGCACCGCGCGCCCGCATCGTCTCCGTGCGCACGTCCGCCGGGTTGATGTAGAACAGGCTGTCCGGGTCGTCCGTGTCTGTCGGGTCTGCCGCGTCGCTAAACGACGGCAGAACCCACACTGCCGCCGCACTGGTGTGCGTGCGGCCCTTGCTCTCGGTTGCCGGTACGCGCTGCACGCGGTGGATGCCCGCCTCGCCGCGGAACCGGTCGTATGCGCCGTCCTCGGTGACCTCGAGCACGGCCTCCTGCAACGGCATCTCGCCAAGCGGGCCCGTCTCGCCCGTGTCCGACACCTCGTACTTGACAACGCGCACCTTGTGGCCGTGCCGCGTGCAGTAGTTCTGGTACATGCGCACCATTGCGTCCGTAAAGAAGCGGCCCTCCAGTCCGCCGGGGCCCGGCCGGAACTCAATGAGGCACGGCATGTGCCCAAACGGGTGCTTGGGCGTCAGTGCTACCGACAGTTTCTTGGCCAGCTCCGCCAGTGTGTCCTGTGTCGCCCTGAGCTCGTCGCGCGCCAGCTGCCGCAGCTCGGCGTCCTCGTCCTTGGCCGCCGCCATTGTGCTCAGCTCGTCGGCCGCTGCCAGCGCGTCCTCCCACTCGCTCAGCGCCTTTGCCACGTCCTGGATCTCGCCCGCGCGCTTGGCCTGCTTGACATCAAACTCGGTCTCGAGTGCCTTCTTGATCTCTGTGTGCTCGGCCGACATGCGCCGCGCGCGCTCAAGCAGGACGGGGGGCATGTCGGAGAAGGGTCGTCGGCGTGGCAGATGATTTGTCAGCAGGACGCTGGTCTGCCGTTGTGGCCATGCTTGCAGCGACGGGCGCGCTGGACGTCGGATCAGTGCTGTCCGAGCACATTGTCGGCATACCCATGGTGCAGAGAACATGGTAAATAGGAAACACAAAGCAGAATTGGGGTGCTGGTGCTCAGCCCTCGTCAAGCCGCTGTGTTGCAACTCAATTCAACTTTTTCTCCGCATTTTAATTATCAATAAAACTTGAATTTAAAATAATTGCCGTGCCCAAACGGGCAATCTTTCCTCTTCAATGCCCCAATGCCTGTAATGCTACTGGACAGCGGGTAGTTAGTGGGGTCTTAGTGAGCTTAGTGCTGTGGCGTAGCGTGTTAGGCTATTACTTTCAGAAGCGCCGTTGCGACATCCGCCGGCTCTTTGCTTGGCCTGGGGGAGGGGGATTGCACCTTCCTGTTTCCTTGACTAAAACCTCCGCTCTCGGGACCGCATGCGCATATCAGTGTGACAGTGTGAGTCGAGCTATCTCGTGCCGATCGTGCAGCTCTCTACTGCGTCGATAATGTATATATGACCGGCATCCCGCGTGTCTTGGGTGGTATCTATCAAGTTACTCCATCCAGTTGATAACAAGTCGATAAAGGCGCCGACACTCGATACTAGACCACGCTCCTCGGCGATCACCGTCGAGCTTCATCCTTTCTTCTTTGACGTCGATCTCGACGACAGAGAGCTGTTGATATTCAACCATAGACTCCTAGACACCTAGACATCTAGACACCTAGACACTGGCAAAGAAATCCCACTATCAAAATGCCCCGCGAAACAGCATCCGTCTTCCCCGGCCCGTCCGATGTCTTCCAGAAATTCGCCAGCCGCCGCAGTGTTGTCCACAGCACAAAGGGCATGGTCGCCTGCACACAGCCGCTGGCTGCAAAGTGCGGCATCGACGTGCTCCAGCGCGGCGGCAACTGTGCCGATGCAGCCGTCGCCGTCGCCGCTGGCCTCAACCTGACCGAGCCCTGCTCGACTGGCATCGGCGGTGACATGTTCTGTCTCTACTACGACGCAAAGACCGGCAAGGTGTCTGCCCTCAACGGCTCGGGCCGCTCCGGCAACAAGTACACCCTCGGGCAGGTCCGCTCAGACCTCGGCCTGGCCGAGTTCAAGCCCACCGACGAGATTCCGCTGACAAGCGTGCACGCCGTCACTGTTCCCGGTGCCGCCGCTGGCTGGGTCGACACCATTGAGCGGTTTGGCAGCGGCAAGCTCAGCATGTCCGACATCCTGGCGCCGGCTATTGCTCTTGGCGAGGACGGCTATCCCGTGTCCGAGCTCACGGCATACCACTGGCAGCGTGGCGAGAAGCTGCTGCGCGAGGCTTCGCCCAACTTTGCCGAGTGGCTCAAGAAGGACCCCAAGGCCGCCGACGGCTACCGTTCGCCACGTGCCGGCGAGATCATGAAGAATCCCACTCTGGCCCGCACGTTCCGCACCCTCGCCGAGGAGGGCAAGAAGGGCTTCTATACCGGCCGCATTGCCGAGGCCATCGTCGACGTCGTCCAGAGCCGTGGTGGGCACCTTGACCTGTCCGATCTCGAGCACCACCTACAGATGGGATCCGAGCCCGTCGAGCCCATCTCGCTCAAGTACAGCACCGGCACAGACGACGGCGTCGACGTCTGGGAGCACCCGCCCAATGGCCAGGGCATCATTGCCCTCATGGCCCTCGGCATCATCCAGGAGCTGCAGAAAAACGGCACTGTGCCCCAGTTCGGCCCTGACGACTTCAACACCGCGCCCTACCTGCACACCATCATCGAGGCCCTGCGCATCTCCTTTGCCGACGCCAACTGGTTCGTCGGCGACCCCAACGAGATCAAGGTCCCCGTGTCCGGCCTGCTGTCGCCCGAGTACCTCGCCGAGCGCGCCAAGCTGTTCCGTGCCGACGCCGTTGCCGGCCAGCTTGACCACGGCGCACCCGACGAATCGTCGCCTTTCAAGACGCCCTTCCGCTCGCCCGCGTGGCAGAGCAGCGACACCGTCTACTTTGCCGTGTCCGACGCCGACGGAAACGCCATCTCCTTTATCAACTCCAACTACGGCGGCTTCGGCACCAGCATTGTGCCCAAGGGCTGCGGCTTCACGCTGCAGAACCGCGGCGGCAACTTTAGCCTCGATGCCCGCCACCCCAACGCCATGGCCCCGCGCAAGCGCCCCTACCACACCATCATCCCTGGTCTCGTCACCAACTCGGCCGACGGTTCGCTCTTTTCCGTCTTTGGCGTCATGGGCGGCTTCATGCAGCCGCAGGGCCACGTGCAGACGCTGCTGGGTCAGCTGGTCGGCGGCCTGAACCCGCAGCAGGCCCTGGACGCGCCGCGCATCTGCATCGGCTCGGGAATGCCCGACGAGGGCGACGTGTTTGCGTCGATCGTGTCGGTTGAGGAAGGCATGCCGGCCAAGACCATCGAGGGGCTCAAGAAGCTGGGCCACAACGTGCACGTCGTCACCGACAAGGCGCGTGCGCTCTTTGGCCGCGGCCAGATCATCCGCTGGACCAAGGATCCTGTCGAGGACATTGGCCTGTGGTCTGGCGGCAGCGACCAGCGCGGCGACGGAGCCGCCTATCCTTTGTAGTGATGCCAGTGAAATCAAACACGTAGTCAAGCCAATAAAAGCAATTCAATCAAATAAAATAGCAAAGGTCCAAAGCCAAAAGTCAAGAGATGGTATTGCGTGAATCATATCTGTACATCTATCTGCTCACCAGCTTTCCAAAAGCTTACTCCTTCTTCCCAGCCTCCTCGGCCTCGCCCTCGCCGGCAGCGATCAGAACCTTCTTCTCCTCAAACAGCTTTGCAAGCTCGCCGCTCTGGTGCATCGCAATCAGAATGTCGCAGCCGCCAACAAACTCGCTGTCCACGTACAGCTGCGGGATCGTCGGCCAGTCGCTGTACTCCTTGACACCCGCCCGCAGCTCCGCATCCTCCAGCACGTTGAACGCCGCAAACTTCTCGGGGTCCACGCCCTGCAGGCCCAGCACCTGGATCGCCGCGCGCGAAAAGCCGCACTGCGGCAGCTCGGGCGTGCCCTTCATGAACAGCACAACGGGTGCCGAGTGCACGGCACGGTCGATGGCCTCGCGCGTGTGGTCGGCGATGAATCTGCGCTGGAAAACAGCTGCGGCAACGGCAGACTGCATCGGGGTGGCCTTGCGAGGCTGCAGGGCGAGTGTTGGCCGACGGGGCGCCGGGGTGGCGGTCGAAAACCGGGCCGCGATGGCGACGGACGGGGCCGCAATGGCCGATGCCGGCCGGCGAAGCAGTTGCTGAACTGTTAGAACTCGTACGATGGAAGAGGGGAAAGGTGCCAGCAATTGCCCAAAGCTTACTCTTGATGTGCGGGCGAGCATTTTGTGCATGTCTTGATTTGTCAAGATCAGGTTTTCAGTGGTGATGCGATCAGAACATAGCGAGCAGAATGCCTGCTAACAGACGAGCTGTCATTGGTTGGCGGGGTACTAGGCTAGATGACGTAATATTGCTATTTGCACTACACATCTCGACTATTTGCACTATCCTCACCAACAGCAATATCAAATCCAACCAGGATGAATTCAAAGTCCAAACACAAATCAAAATGTACAGTCCAATAACTATTGACAGGCTTTTAATATACGCTAAATAGCACTTTTACTCTACAAAATCAAACACAAAAACCAAATCTACTCCTTGCCAAACACGTCCGCGCCGACATCAACCTTGCCAACACTCCAGATCTCGCGCTCGTCCTCGACCTCGTCGTCAAACAGGCCCAGACCACCAGTGCCACCCTCGGCATCGCGTCTCTCGCGTGCCTGTGTAGCAAGACGCATCGTGACGCGCTTGAAGTAGTCGCCCATGATGCGCTTCGTGGCAGGTGGCAGCTCTGCAGCCGACGGGCCCGCCATGTACTTGTCAAACACCTTGGTCTCCTCGTCGATGACGTCGAACAGCGCCATGAACGCGGCCTCGGCCGACAGCTTGACCGGGATCACGAGATCACGCACCGACGCGAAAACGGGCGGTGCAAGCAGCGGCAGGTGAGGACGCACCATGTCGGGGTGCACGCGCGCCAGGGTGCGGATCAGCACCAGAGACAGGCGACGCGAGTCGGCAGCAGCGCCGGGCGGGATGATCTTGGCAAGCGTGTCAAAGATCTCCTTGGTCTCCTCAAACGTCTTGGGCTGCTGGCTCAGCAGGTACTTGCCCGTGCCCAGGATAAAGTTGTCCGCAATAAACGGCGTCTTGTTGACCATGCCGTGCGACAGGTAGCTAGGCAGCGTCTCGGCCAGCTCGCTCTCAAACAGGACCTCAGGCGACTCCAGGAGAACGGCGTTGAGGGCCAGGACCGAGGCGTTGCTAGGCACGGGTGCCAACACACGGTTCTTCAGCAGGCCCAGGGCGGCCTCGCTGTTGACGTTCTTGACCAGCGCACCCAGCAGCTTCGCGTTGGTAATGGCCATCTCGTCGTCGTGCACATCCAAGTCCATATCAATCAGACCCAGCACGGCCGCACGCGATGGCTCACCCATGTTGGCGCCTGCCTTGCTAATGACCTCGAACAGTGCCTTGAGCATGGCGTTCTTGACGCCGGTATCGGTCGTCTTGGAACCAGTCACCAGCTCGGCAATCAGGGGATCGATACGCGGCGTGTACTTGATCACAGCACCCAGCGCCTTGGCCGCACGCGACCGCAGCAGCTCGCTCGTGGTGTCGGCGAGCGACTTTGTGAATGTGCGCTGCAGCTGGGGCAGGAAAGGCTTGAGCGCCATCGGCATCTTCTCCAGCAGGTTGTTGAGCGTCAGCAGAATTGCGCACTTGACATCGGTCGACCGCTCCGTCACTACACGAATGAGAGGACCCGTGATCTGAGTGACAAACGGCTTGAGGGCTGCCTCGCTTGTCCGGTCGACAATGTCCGAAATAGCCAATGCAGACGTCGTCCGCTGGTCGGCCGTGCCGTTCATCAGACCCTGCAGGAAGATAGGTAGGATCGCGTTGATACCCTTGGGAAGCTCGAAACCGGGCAGGTTGGAGCCAGCAGTACCGACCATGAGCAGAGTCTGGCGCGTCGATGCGACCAGGCCCTCCATATCGTCCTTCTTGAGCTTCTTGGTGAACTCAGTCAGAGCGGCCCACGCGGACTTGACAACATCCTTGTCACGGTCGTCAAACGAGATCAACAATGCGCGGATAAGATCCTGGTAGTAGCGCGAGTAGTCGACCGAAGCCTGAGAGAAGAACGTGGCCATGTGGCGCGCAGTAGCTGCACGCTTGCGGTGGTCCTCGTGGCGCAGGAGCTGCAACAGCACGTTCATCACCGTGTTAAGGCCGTCGTGGTCGTCAATCGACAGAATAACAGTGTCAAAGGACGTGTCCAGATCCGCGCGCAGCTCGTCCTCGCTGCAGTTGATAATGTTGTCCATAAGTGAGTTAACAATGTTGGGCAGGCGGCGGTTCATCGCGCCGGCAGCGACACGGGACAGCGAGGCCAGGGCCTTGGCGTTGAATGCAGAGATGGGCGGTGCAATCAGGGTCGGGATCAGACTGGGCAGGATAATGTTGGAACGCGACGTCTCTGTGAGCAGCGTCAGCAGACCAGCCAGAGCATTGTCGGCCTCCTCCTCGTTCTGAAGCAGGTGCAGCAGGCTGGGCATGACCTGGTCAACAGCACGCTTGCCAATGACCTGCTGCAGCGAGTCGAATGCCTCGGCGGCGGCCTCGCGCACGTCCTCGTCCGAGTCGGTAAGGGCAGACTGCACAATCGAAATGAGAGTGGCCTCGTGGTCCTCCAGCGACTCGGGGGCAGCAGACGCGATAAGCTCCTTGAGAGCAAGGCAGATACCCTGCTTGGCGTCCGAGTCGGTCGACGTCTTCAGGCCCTCGGCCAGCGTTGGCAGCAGGGTCTGCAGGATGTTGTCGCCAGCCTTGCGGATCAGCTCACCCAGTGCGTTACTGGCAATAACCTTGTGCTCCATGTTGGCGCTACCCAGGCGGCGGATAATGAGCTGCGTAAGCGTAGGAACAAGCTCCTTGAGCGTTCTCGGGCTCGACACCAGGGCCTTCCAGACACTGATGGCAGCGGCGCGCACAGCCACCGAAGTATCGCAGCGGCAAATGTACAGCGCAGACAGAATCTTGTCACGCTTCTCCTCACCCAGCACCTCGCGCAGCGTAGCACCGGCCTCGCGGACGGCATCCTCTTCCATCTCACCATCGTCCATCTCTTGCTTAGAGCTAATGCCGGAAAGGTTGAACAGAAGATCGCCAACAAGCTCCACGGAACTGAGACGAATACGGTAGCTGTTGTCAGCAAGACCGCGCTCGAGCTCGGGCAGCAGCAGGTCCACGGCGCGGGTCGCAAAGTTCTTGACAAGCAGACGACCAGCGCGCAGGGCAGTCTCGCGGATCGAGTCGACGTCATCGGCCAGACCAGCAAGAATGGGAGGAATAATCTTGCCCAGGTAGGCGGCAAAGCTGTTGCCGAAGCACACGGGCAAGAAAATGAACAGCGACATGAAACCCTCGCGCACCGACGACTTGGACGACTCGACGTTCTGCAAAATAGTCGGCAGAGTCTCCTCCAGACGTGTAGTGCCCAGACCAGCAAGGACCTCGGACAGAGCCTGGGCCGAACCCAGACGATCGCCGGCACCGGTGTCCGACTTGAGAGTCTGCATAAGACCGGGGATAAGGTCGGGCAGAGAGTCCTCGCCGAGCTTCTCCACGAGCGAACCCAGAGCACGCGACGCGGTAGCACGAGTAGTGGGCACGGGGTCGACGACGGCGACCTTGAGGCCTGCCACGAGAACCGGCAGGTGGGCAACAAGGTCCTTCTTCTCAGTAAGATGGGCAAGACTGCCAATGACCTGCGAAGCCTTGCGCTTGGTGTTGGACCGATCGCCGAGACCGCGCTGCAGGATGCGGCTGACAAGGGCCAGCGAAGGAGCATCGAGGTAGTGCACAAACTTGATCTTGATGAGCGCGTCGAGCGCGTCGTCGGTGTACTTGGTAGGGTCGCTGAGGGCCTTGAGCAGGACGTCGACGAGACTGCGGACTTCGGGGTTGTTAATAACCTCACCGAAGCGCTTCAAGCTCTTGTTGGCGGCAGACCGCACCTCCTTGTGACTGTCGTTGAGCACAGCCGTCAGAGGCGGGATGATCTCGGGCAGGCTGAGGGCCAGCTGGGCAGGGTCAAGGTAGGCCATGGCACCGAGCAGGTCGCACGCACCCTTCTTGCTTCGCCACTGTGTGTCGTCAAGACCGTCCAGGAGTGTCGGCAGAATCTGCTTGACACCGTACGAGCTCAGTCTGGCGAAACAGGCCTTGGCAGCGGCGAGCGAAGCATCACGCACGTTGGGGTTGCTGTCACCGAAGCCGGCAAGGAGCTGGGGCACGATCTGGATGACATAGGGCTCAAACAGACGGCCAAGGATAGTCGACATCAGTTCGTAAGCGAGCAGGGTAGACTCTCTCTGGTTGGCCTCCTTCTTGTTCTCCATGGCGCCAGTGAGTGTGGACAGGATGCGGTAGTCCTTGAGGACGTTGATACCACGGCCCAGGATGAGACCAGCAGTGCCGTAGGCGGCACCACGCTGCCCAGCATAGCTCTTGGAGCTCAAAAGGATGTCGAGCATCTGAGTGAAGTACTTGGAAGACTTGTCGCCGCATGTCTGGATCAGAGGGGGCAGGCATTCGGCAATGGCATACTGCACAGTCTCCGAGGGCGTGCTGAGCGTGGCCAGCAGTCTCTCGATGACAACGGGGATCTTGGCATCACCGGGCTTGAGATGGCGGGCCAGGGCACCGTACATGATAATGACAGCCTCGTTGACACGATCAGCGGCGTCCGAGTTCTTGTCAGGGGCGGACAGCGTCTTCTCAAAGGTCTGCATCAGCTTGGAGACGATGGGCTTGCCGTGGACCTCGATGGCCTTGATGGCAGCCTCGAGCATTTCCTGTCTGACAGTGCCGTTCTGGTCACCCAGAGGGCCCTGCTCAATCAGGAAGTGCAGGAAAGGCTCGACCTGGTTCTTGTCGAGGTTGGGCACCAGCTCTCTGAAAGCAGCGGCAATACCGTGACGGGCCTCCCAGGGGTCGGACAGGTCCATCTTGCGGGGCATGCCGTACTCGTCCAGCTTGGCGACACGGGGCTTAGCCAGCTCGGTGTAGGATGAGCGGAGCTTCTCGGTGACGGCGTCGAAGATCTTGGACGATTTGAGCACCGAGATTGACTCGGCCAGGGCACGTGCAGCAGCGCGGCGGAGTTGGCCATCCTTGCTTTGGAGGTAGGGCAGGGTTTTCTCAGGGAGATCATCAGAAACCTTGAACTCGCTCTCCTCCCAAATCTCGTGGCCGACATCGACGTTCTCCTGAATGTCGTCGTGGCAGGCCAGCCAAATCTCTTCGGAAGTAGGCAGCTCGCTCATGTCGACTTCGGCGCTGATGGACTGCAGAACAGTGGACCGGACGCTGGCCTGGGGAACAATGACACCCTTTGCAAGGATGGCAATCTCGTCCTGGTTGGCGTTGGGGGCGACGCAACGGACCATGTCGGAGAAGCAGTCCTTGATGATCTTGTAGTGCTGGTTGTAGGTCTGCATAGACCAGATAAGAGAAGACAAGAGGTCAGAGCGGGGGATGGCTTCATCGGCGCAAACATCGGTGTGGAAAGCGATAATCTCAATGGCCAGAACCACCTGGGTATCACGGTCCTCGGCCGACTCGGCGAAACCGCCCTTGTCAAGAACCAGGAGAAGCAGGGGAAGGAAGTAGATCACGGACACAGTATCAAAGGGGCGCTGCTCGCCGGCGAAACGCAGACGGTACAGGACACGGGTGATGAGATCGGCCAGAGGCTCCTCCTGGTAGCTGTCAGGAAGAGCGATGACGTCGTGAGCGCGGAGAATAGCAGCACCGATAAACGGCCGCAGGGCACCCAGACGGCTGGACACACGGTCAGCACAGGTGATCAGCGCCAGGGGAGCTGCGTCACCAGTGACTGAGCATGCACCGGCTTCGATGGCATCCAGAAGAGCCTTGATAGCAGGGCCCATCCACTGAGTAGCGTCGGTGGGAGGGCCGGTAGCAAGACTGCGGATAACACCAAAGCCGCGCAGCAGGCGGGCCTCGAGAAGACGGATCTTCTCACGGATGCCAGCCTCCTTCTTCAACTGTGCGTTGACCTTGGCATTCTCGTCAGCAGTGAGCTTTTTCTGGGTGCCCTTCTTGGCAGCCAGCTGAGCCCGCAGCTCCTCCTCCCACTTGAGCACATCGTAGTCTTTGCTGCTCTTGCTGGGAAGGCTGTTGGCCTTCTTGGCAAGAACATCGACAAAGGTAGTGCCCTCGGGTGTGCGGAAGATGGCAGCCTCGACAGGACCGACAGTCTTCAGCTCGTCCGTATTAAGGTCGTTCTGGATGAGCTCAACAATGCGAGGGGCCATCTTCTCGGGAGCGACAAAAACAAGCTCGGCGGCAGCCTCGTACGCAGCGGTCTTGATGGCAGTCGAGGTCTGTGTCAGCTGTGTTCTCGCTGCAATCTCGTCCAGCAGAAGCTTCTCGTGGTGCTGAGCAAGGCTACCAGGGTCGACCTCGACACGCAGACACAGCTCAATCCAGCTGCTGGACGGGATGAGGACCGAGCGAGCCAGGACAACAAGGGAGCACATTTGCGCCTCAAGGGTGTTTCTCTCGGGCTCGGAGCCAGTGGCCTTTACGAACTCGCTAGACCGGCGGCAGATGGCACCCAAGAGAGGTAGAAGCTGTGCGTTTTGTGACTTGGACAGGACAGGAGCGCTCTCTTTGTCGCCGCTGTTGAAAGCCTCGAGCCAGTCCCAGAGGCCGGCCATGATAGCGGACGAGACCTGACTGGGATTCTGCAGATAGAGTTCCGTTAGTGCTGCAATAGCCTCCTTGCGCAGGTAAGCGCTGCTAGTGACAGATGTGGCGGCAAAAATGTAGGCATTGGCCCAGGCGATGCTGATGGGAGATTCAGAGTCGCTGGGCAGGCCCGAGAAGGCGGCCACCAGCGCACGGTAGAGCCACCGGACGTCGTCGTCGGAAGTAAGCTTTGTGTAGATTCTTGGGCTCAAGAGGAACGACGGCTTCGGCTCGAGGACCAGGCACTGCTTCTTCAGAGAGAACTTCTTGGACAGGTCGGCGAGAGCACCGGATGCGTCCTTGAACAGAAGCGGTGCGATGCCGGTGGCCACAAAGCCGCCCGTAACCAGGCCGCTTTGTGTGGCGGTTGAAGGGTTGGCGACAACATCGGCGTAGACAGTAAGAAGAGCAGGCAGCACGGCCTCGGCAAACTTGGCCACGGTGCTGGACAGCTCGCCCTTGGAGGCCTTGGTGGCATCGTAGAGTGCCTCACCCGCAGAGATGATCCAGATGCGGCGCGAGGGCGCCTTCTTATCGGCCAGACCCTTGACGAAGGCGTCGGAGACGGGCTTGGGCACGTCCGTCGAGCCCTGGAGCACGATCTTGACGCTCTTTGTGAGTGTTGCTGCCTCGGCTGTTAGTGCTGCCTCGTTACCCTCCTTGGCGGCGGCTGTTGCGACACCAGAGGCGACCTTGGCAGCTGATGCCTCTGATTTTGGCAGAGCATCCAGGATCTGCGAGTGCAGGATGCGGTGCTCGGGAGTGGTGAGTTTGCTGGTTTGCAGAGGCGTCAAGGTCTCGTCGACGACCTTGGCGACAATGTCCAGGTCGGTACAGCGGGCAGCAAGGGCACGGAATGCGGACAGGGTGCCGGTGCGGACAGTCTCCTTGCTGGACTTGACGTTGGATAGCAGGGGCTTTGCCAGGTGCTCATTGAGGATTGTAGACAGGTCGTAGGTCTTGGGAAGTGCGTTGACGAGAGGTGTGATGAGGTCGTCGAGCACAATCTCGGGGGCACGCAGCAGGCCCTTCTTCAGCGCGGGCACGACAATTGTGTCGAGCTCCTCGAGGGAGACAAAAGATGCAAAGAAGTCGTGCAGGCCGCCGGCAATATTGCTAGTAAGCGGTGTTTTGGAGACGGTGATTTCGCGGATATAGAATTCAAAGTATTGTGGCTTGGCGGCCTCGAAGATGGGCTTGGCCTTGACGTTACGGGCCGAGACGCCGGCGATGACGCCCAGGAAGACGGCATTGCGAGCAGTGGGTGCCGTACCCTTGGCGGCAAGCAGCTGGACGGCCTCAGTGATGGTCTTTTCGCGGGTGCTGTCGAGCTGCACCAGCTTGCGGAAACCGCGCCGGGCGATAACAAGTGCCGAGTGGGTGACGCTGGGACGCACGGAGTCGCGTGTGCACTTTTCGAGGGCGTTGGCCTGGGCGGCCAGCACGTCCTTGCTGACCTTGTCCCACAGGTCGGTGCCGGCCAGATGCTGCATGAGGATGCTGCACCACTCGACGAGCGTGAACGAGCTGGCTACGGAGGTGTTGATCTTGGCGGCATCGGTACGGATGGCGTTGACGAGCGGCGTCAGCAGGGTAGGTTCCTTCTTGTCGCAAATCGAGATCAGACACTTTTGGACGGCGCGTCTGGATGGCCGGTCTTCGTATGAGGCATGGGTCCAGAACATGATGGGGAGGAAGTTGGCAATAGCTGCTGGCTCGAGGTCTGATTTGTTAGTGTCTGGCTAGCTGCAAATGTCCGACGTCCAACATCTGTCGTCTGAAGTTGAAGCTCGTCTGATCTTGTGGATTCACCGAAACTCACTGCCAGAGGAAATCTTGTCGTCGATGGAGCGCAACTGGGCAATGCGGCTGGAGGTCGAAGAGGTGGCCAGCGCAACTCTCGTCGCGACAGGGTCGAGCATAGCGGCGCTGGGGCCGGAGCCGTTGGTCGAGGTCGAGTCAGTCATGATGTTGGTGATGTGGCGAGGGGTCTATGTTGGCATTGTAGACAGCGTCGCAGGCTGCAGAAGCTGGAGAGGCGGAATTGGCTTGGTCTGCCCCTGTTCGTGGCGGCAAACCCTCGCTTCTCGAGATTGTGCACGGAGGTGGAGTGGTACGGCAAAAGTGAGGTTTTTGGGCCTCGTGGCGATGTGCTGTTTTTGCAAGTCTCACCAGAAATCCGGCGATGTGCCTGGTTATGTAATTCACCCCAAAACGGGAATTATTTACTGGGTCGCACTCGCTGTCTGGTGTCGTTGAATTTTTACGTTTATTTCTATTTTCAATCTAGGCAAGAGGCAGATTGGCCTGTTTAATAAATAAAATAAATTTAAATTAAATCGAGAATTAAAATCAGAAATCGTGGTGGGGTGCTAACTGCCTGCAGCTACAGCGGCCAGTGAGTCAACTGGCGGTGGTCTGGGCGGAGGGTACTCAGTAAAGGCAGGTGCTAACGCCCTGACAGCCCAAGGTGGGGTGGCGCTGAACAAGGAAGGCGGTCAGTGTTGTGCCCGCCGTGTAAGTGCGGGGAGCTGTTAATTGTCAATGGTTAATGGCCTGTAGCGCATGCCAGCCAAAAAAATAGCGGGCAACAAAACAAGAACTAAACACAGAAAGAGCTATCGACGCAGCTGCTTTCTTGGGACTTTTCGAATTATAAGTTTTTTTTCTACAACTTGGGGTCCTTCCATTTTCAGAGTCTACTACACAGAACATTTATATCGTGCTCATCTCAGCCTTGTTTCTGCCAGTTTGGATATCTTGCGTCACCTGTACCTCTGCAGAATATCAACATAAATTCACAGCATCATCAGATACTTACACACTACGCACGACTTACATCAAACACCCTTGTCGACTTTTGAAATTCACCAGCCGCTCCCCGTTTCGGACGCTCATCACGAGCAGGGGAAATGGCCGGCAGCAAGAAGAAGAAGAAGCCCGCGGCCAGTGCTGCCCGAGGCTTTGCCACGACCTCGATTGCGTCCAAGCCGCGTGTCGAGCCCGTAGAGGAGGCGCCCGTGCCTGCTGCTGTCCAGCAAGCTGCCAAGAGCAAGGATGCACCCGCAAATGCCAAAGCTGCATTGACACAGGACGCAAAGGCCGGCACAGGAGCCAGCGAGGCGACATCATCCGACAGCAATGCGACGGCTGAGATCCCGTTGTCGGCCGAGGAGTACGAAAAGAAGCTGGAGGAGGAAGAGCTGCAGTTGCTTGTGGAGAAATATGCCCAGAAAGTCCGCCGTGATGCGCAGCGCCAAATCACGCGCCTCGAGACCGACCGTCGCTTATTACGAGGACAGGCAGAGTCGGTCAACTCCAGAAAATGGCTACCGCAAGATATGATGGACCAGGTGCTGGACATTATCCAGTCAGAAAGCCGATTTTCTGCATCCAATATCGCGTCCGAGTCTTCGTCCAGTGGAAAGCTGCTGCCCGAGGAGGAACTCACCGTCAAGATGTGGACGCTGGAGCTGACGCTGGAGGCCGCTGGATTCTCCGAGAGCAAGGTGCAGTCTGTTCTGAAATACGTTCTAGACATCTCTACACAGGTTGGCCCTGGCCCCAAGGACTCGATATGGGGGTTGGAAGAAGCCCTCGAGTGGCTGGCCAGGGAAAGCTCCCTGGAGGAGCTTCCGCACTACGTCAAGAGAAGCACGCCAGCAGCGCCCATCAGCGAGACCCCCGTCGGCTCGCGATCAAACACCCCCTCTCTCTTCGATGCAGAGGCCAACAGGAAGCCAAAGGGCAAGCGCGAGTCAACACCCAAGCCGTCCAAGTCTGCAGCGACAAAGCAGTCTGTCATCACCTATGACAGCGATATTGAGCCGGAAACGTTGGTCCCCATGTATCTCGCTACCAAAACTCGCCTATTCGAACTGCAGCGGCCGCACCAGCAAGACGCACCGAAGGGCAAGCCTGGCACTCACAACAAGAATGTGCCTGCGCCCGCCGCCATGTCCGACGCAGACAAGCTGGAAACCGCAAAGCTGCTCGGAAAGCTGGAGAAGATCGAGAACGACATTCTCTTTGACAAACGCGATGCGGAAGCACAATGGCGTGCCGAGAAGATCAAACTCGAGCGTACGTACTCTGAGGCAGTCAAGCAGAAGGCGGCCGAGGAGGCACGCGCCAAGGCCAATGAGGAGGCTGCACAGACTGCGGAGTCCGACTCGGATTCAGATTCGTCGTCGGATGATGACGAGGATGACGTCAACGCAGAAGCCAAGCGCATCGCAGCTGAAATTCTTGCCCAGGACTCCAGCGACGACGACAATCTTGCCGACCTCTTTGCGAGCTTGCCCGTGAGCGAGGTCGACCCCACGACGGGAAAGACCAACACTGTGGTTAACAGCACGGACGGAACCAAGTTGATCATCCGCGACTTTGGAAAGTGGACAGGCGTTAGCCCTGCGCGGGCCTTGGAGGAGGCATGTCGGTCCAGAGACTCATCTGCCAAGATCACGTACACGCTTGTGTCGGAGGCGGCCTATGCAAACCGCCACCTTGTCACGATTGCGTGGGCAAAGGCACAAGAGGTGCCGCAAGTCACAGATACGCCCGAAATAGAGTATGCACTACGGCCCGACAGATTTATCTTCAAGATGGCGGGCATCGCAACGCCCGATGCAAAGCAGTCTGAGTCGTACATTGCAACAGCGGCACTCTTCTTTATCTTTGGCGGATCGGCCAAGGACGAGAAGGTGGCCCTGAGACTTCCTCCTGCTTGGCGTGACCTATGGTCCGAGTTTGCCGAGACCAAGAAGAATCTGGCTGACTCGCAGGACCGCGAGGCCTTCAAGAAGCTGCGGGACCTTGTCCGCAAGCGGCGCGACCAAGAACTGGAGGATGGTGTTGTGCTGCAAGGCGCATTCCGCGGCCGTGGAGCAGTGAGAGGTGCAGCCGACTCGGGCGAAGACGCGGGTCTGGAGCGCAACAACCGCGCAGCGCAGGACCCCGAGTACCTGAAGCGGATCTGGCACGAGAAGAGCACAGCACCCAGGTACCAGGCCATGCTGCAGTCGCGCATGCAGCTGCCCATGTGGGGTTTCCGTGAGCAGGTGCTGGAGACGGTGGACCGCGAGCAAGTGGTGATTGTGTGTGGTGAGACGGGATGCGGCAAGAGTACACAGGTGCCTTCGTTCCTGCTAGAGCACCAGCTGGCACAGGGCAAGCCGTGCAAGATCTACTGCACGGAGCCCCGGCGTATCTCTGCCATTTCGCTGGCGCGCCGTGTGAGCGAGGAGCTGGGTGAGGGCAAGAACGATCTGGGCACGCCACGGTCACTTGTTGGTTTCTCGATCCGCCTTGAGGCCAACACGTCCAAGGAGACGAGGCTGGTATTTGCCACGACCGGTATTGTGATGCGCATGCTGGAAGGTTCCAACGACCTCCGCGAGATTACACATCTGGTTCTCGACGAGGTGCACGAGCGGTCGATTGACAGCGACTTTTTGCTGATTGTGCTCAAGAAGCTGCTTGCGCGGAGAAAGGACCTCAAGGTCGTTCTGATGTCTGCGACGGTGGATGCCGACAAGTTCTCGCGGTACCTCGGCGGCGCGCCCGTTCTGAATGTGCCTGGCCGCACGTTCCCTGTCAAGGTGCAGTACCTGGAGGATGCGATCGAGTACACGGGATACTCACCGGACAACCGCGTGCAAGAAAAGGTGGTGGACCTGGACGACGACCTGGTGGACGATGCTGTCGACACGTCGTCGAAGCCGGATCTTCTCAAGTCGGTACAGGGATACTCGCCTCGGACACGCAACACGCTCGCGAATATGGACGAGTACCAGATTCCGTTTGACCTGATTCTGCAGCTGATCTCGAGCATTGCCACGGGTCCAGAGTATTCGCAGTACAGCCAGGCGATTCTGGTGTTCTTGCCGGGTATTGCCGAGATTCGCACGCTCAACGATATGCTGCTGGGCGACAGGACATTCCAGAACAACTGGCTGGTGTACCCGCTGCACTCGACGATTGCCACGGAGGAGCAGGAAGCCGCGTTCCTCATCCCGCCTCCGGGGTACCGCAAGATTGTCTTGGCGACCAACATTGCCGAGACGGGTATCACGATTCCCGACTGCACGTGTGTCATTGACACGGGCAAGCACCGCGAGATGCGCTTCGACGAGCGCAGACAGCTGTCAAAGCTTCTCGATACGTTCATTTCGCGCGCAAACGCCAAGCAGCGGCGCGGTCGTGCTGGTCGTGTGCAAGAGGGTCTGTGTTTCCATCTGTTCACCAAGCACCGCCACGACAACATTATGAGCGACCAGCAGACACCCGAGATGCTGCGTCTGTCGCTGCAGGACCTCGCCATTCGGGTCAAGATCTGCAAGATTGGTGCCATCCAGGAGACGCTGGGCCAGGCGCTCGATCCGCCTTCGGAGAAGAACATTCGGCGCGCCATCGATGCACTAGTTGACGTGCGCGCTCTGACAGCGGCCGAGGAGCTTACGCCTCTTGGTATCCAGCTGGCACGCCTGCCGCTAGACGTGTTCCTGGGTAAGCTGGTGCTGATGGGCACGGTGTTCAAGTGTCTCGACATGGCCATTACTGTTGCGGCGATTCTGTCGTCCAAGTCGCCCTTTGTGGCACCATTTGGCCAGCGGCAGCAGGCGGACACGGTGCGGATGGGCTTCCGGCGCGGCGACTCGGACCTGCTGACAGTGTACAATGCGTACCTGGCGTGGAAGCGTGTGTGCACGTCGGCGGTGGCGGCGCAGGGCGGCGGCGAGTTCCAGTTCTGCAAGAAGAACTTTTTGAGCATCCAGACGCTGGGCAACATTGAGGACCTCAAGGGCCAGCTGATGGTGTCGCTGGTGGACTCGGGGTTCCTGCCACTGACGGAGGACGAGCGGCGCACGCTCAACAAGCTGCGGTATGCGTCGGGCGGGCGCGGCGGGCGGCGGCGGCAGGCGTTCTTTGAGCTGCCGCAGCGGGTCAACACAAACAGCGACGTGGACCTCATCTCGCAGTCGGTGATTGCGTGGAGTTTCTACCCGCGGCTGCTGGTGCGCGACAGCGGTGGCGGTGGGCACGGGCTGCGCAACATTGGCAACAACCAGACGATCCGGCTGCACCCTTCGAGCGTCAACAAGGGACACAACGAGCTGCATTGGCTGTCGTACTACAACATTATGCAGAGCAAGTCGTTGTACAATGCGCACGAGACGACGGCGGTCGAGGCGTTTCCCATTGCTCTTCTCTGTGGAGACATGCGATGTGATGTGAGTTGCTTTCTTTTTGTATTCTTTTTGTCCATGTCAGATACTAATTATAGATGTTCTCGGGCGTGATGGTACTGGACGGCAACCGCGCACGGTTCTCTGTACCGGACTGGAAGACCTTGCTAGTGATCAAGGTGCTGCGGTCCCGGCTGCGCGAGATGCTGTCGCGGTCGTTCAAGGCGCCGGGCAAGCAGCCGACAGCACAGCACCAGAAGTGGTTTGACATTTGGCAGCGCATCTTTACGCAGGACTTTGGGACCGACAGCAGCACGAGCGGTGCCATGGCGACGGTGATCAGCAACGGCAAGGGCTGCTAGGCGCACACCTTTGAGCCGGCTGGCCGTTACTGGCTGCCTTTGGAAACTTTTATCTCTAGTGTTTGATGACTTTTTTGATTGTAGCATACCAATGCATTGTATATTTACGAGTCTCTTCTTACTAAGCACGTTTTAACATGGCAACCGGAAGGAACCAATATCGTGAATTGTCTGAAGTGGCCTGATTGGCGCTCCAGCATCAACTTCATTTCATCTTTGGCATTACGATATGCCAGCAACCTAGCCGTTACATTGTACATTGAAGGACTTGCAAGGGCTGCCTGTCCACCGTCTGATATTGAGACGATCCCTGTCGAGCACAATTGAGTGTGGTCGAGCAGATACAGAGTACAACAGAGATAGCAAAGGACACAGAAGAGACGGAACGAGGACCGAACAGATAGCAGACTAGAACGAACAGCGAACAGACGAGCTAGAGACGAACTAAAAGATGAAACGGCATTGTTTCGAAACATGGTCAGCGTTGCATTGTAGAATCTAGCTCGGAGAAAAGGGGCACCGGCAATTTGCTGTTTTCTATTTGTTTTCTATTTCTATTTTCCTTTCATGTTTGACTAAGAAGCAGTCTTGATGAATTCATTTCGATCCTCTCTTTCAAAACGTGGTCGTAAGCTGTCCAAGCTGATGACAAGGTCAAAAAGTGTAAATACAGGTGAAGTTCGCCAAGATGCGACCTCTGAAGCGCGCGGCTGAAACGAGTACGAGTAAAGAACAAAAGACAAAAGACAGACGGGATGACAGTGCCGATCAAGACGTCTGGCCACAACAAAGAAACTAAAATAAGAATAAAGAGACGCGAGCTGGCCCAAGACATGGCCGTCCGATCTCGAGAATACTGAATAGGCTTTTGCCTGTCTTACGCATAACCAATGATGCTTTAAGCATGTCTACAAGGATGCGGCTCTCCTTTTAGTGCTCAATCTGTATTATTGTACAAAGTAGACATCCAATCCACTCCATTTGCGCAGTCTGTGTGACAGGGGCAAGCATAATGCCCGTGGGCCGTGCAGAGAGAAAGGAGCAGTATTTCTGAAACAGCAAATCTATTTGTACAGAGTATGAGAGCAGGCAGAACACAATAGGAGAGAACACACCAATGAGCGTCTATTGCAGCCATGCATCCGGCCAGCGCTGTCCGCGAGCCCCGTTCGGAGTGGTCCTTGGCGGAGAGGCATTAACAGGCTGCGAGCCGTCGTGGCGAAGCGCTGGTAGATTGTTGTACTCGGTTAGCTTTTGTAGTGACTACTTTGGGCAGTTGCTAGTACGTGAGGATGCTTTCTTTCCTTGTTCCTTTCCTGTTCCTTTTATTGTTCCTTAATCTCTTCTCTTTTGATGGTTTCGACAAGTTGGTTGCTTTCTTGCTGGAACAGACATGTCACCTCCCATCAGAGTGGCATTGGATGTGGCATGTAACAACGACCTGGTGCTACTCAAATAGACTTATTCACAGCTGCTCATTCTGAATCTCAATCCATAGCGAAGAATTCAAAGTCATCTGTCTTCCCGTCAAGATTCGCTCAGATGATGGGATGCCACCGACGGATCGCATGTCGACAACGTGCTCTCTGCCGATCACTTTTGAACGTGATCCTACAAAGGATGCACACAAATGATGCAGGCTATTCGTGACTGAAATCAAAAAGATACCGAGATCCATGTGTAGAATCCTTTCGGACTGCCGTAAAGGCCAGGCCTTGTCAAAGGATCCGGTTTATCAGCATGCATTTTGCCTATACCACTTGTTCTATCATGGCTACATGGCTGTAGCATCGTCTCTTTCCATCTTCTCGTGCGACCTGCCAACGTCTGTCACCTGTCACGGTCTTCCATCTTGCATCAGGTCTTCATCTGCTCGTTGGCCTCGAGGCTATTCGCCATTCAAGGGATGCAGCTCAACTAGTGCTAATGCATCGCACTCGTGCATACACCCGGTGCCACGACTCGGCCAGCTTTGCTTGCTTCATTGCAGTCTTGACATAATTAAAGCTACTTCTCAAACACTCTGTTGTGTTCGAGAGGCGTCATCCATCATATAGTCGATTATGTAATAATTTGTGCTCCTGCCGTTTACATCTCACCCAGTTCACAACCAATTTGGAATTTTGTATTTAATTATGCAATAAATTTTATTCAGTTGAATGATCAATGCTTCGACTTGTAAACCTGTTGACAACCACGGCATTGACTACAAACTTGTTTAGTCATGATTGATTCTTGCTTCAACTTTGCCTACTTGCAATGCAAATGAAACTATTCATGAAAATATAAAGGAAATGCCAACTCTAATTGTTAAAATCGGTGCAAGCAGACAGAAATCGCCCCTTCCTAGTTCGGCAACTCGTCGGTCGTGCCTGGCCATAGAGGTGGTGGTACCTGGATGGCCAAGTCTAGTTCATAACGTCGCGATTCTCTCAACACGCATCCCCTCCTTCGTCCTGTCTGCTTCTCTCCTCCTACATAGCACAATCATCGCATTCTCGTCATTCAGCCTCTATTTTACCTTTTATCCCGTCTCGTCTCAGATCAAGTATCACTGTCACCATGCAGTCTTCAAGGCTTTACTCGCACATCACCCCCGTCTTGACGTCTTGACGTCTTGACGTCTTGACCGGCCTCGGCCTCGACAAGGCCCATCGACCCCCAGAATAGATCAAAGATCAGGCAGACCGTTTGGGAATACAACGACCAGCAGCTCTGTCTTGCAAGCAAAAGAAAAAGGGAATCACGGCCAGCACAAGTGTGCTAGACGCCCCCTTTAGACCCGCTCGCCACGCCTGGACTCTGCTCCTCGAGAGCCTACGAGCCTACCACTGCAACCCCAGCAGAGCAATGCGTCCATCCGCCCATGGCCCGTGTGTCGAGGCGTGTTAGTCAAGGGGGGTGTCCACATCTGTAGGTTCCTTTCATTTTGCATTGCTGCTGTATTTGCCATGCTTGTTCGTCTGTTCTTTTTTCTTTTTTGTTTTCTGTTTGTTTTTCTTTTTCCCTGTCCGTTTCTCCCACCCTCCACTCAACCCATGGCCTCCATCTGGATGCTCGTGCAACCCCCTGGCCTCCACGGTCACGGTCAGTCAGTCATATAAGTAATGACCTCTGTCTCTTCTTTGCATCTTCTTTGCATCTTCTTTCTTTTACCACCCGTGCACTTTCGGCTGACCTTTACACTGTCACTTGTTTCTCTCGTTTTATTCTTTCGCTTTATTTGACATAACCACTTTCATTTATTCATTCATTACATTCAACAAGACCTTTACAGTCGCTTCCTTGATTTGATTCTTCCGTTTTTACCGTCTGTTGATCATTCATCTCGGTTTCACTGTGTCTGCTTCTTGCTTTGCCTCTTGATACCAGGGTATCTTTCTATTCTATTCTACCTACGCCTCTTCTTTCAGAGTATATAACTCTTTTTCACTTCAAAGTCTCTTTGAGCATATCTCAGACCCAAGCGGCCTCTATTTCTCTCTCTTTTGAAAAGACCCCATTCCTTCGCTATCATTTTCGTTTTCGTTTTCTACATCTCAATATACCACCACCGACTTCTATATCGACATCATCAACATGTTCTTCGCAAAGACTCTCGGACTCGTGGCTGCTGCCACCGCCGTCTCCGCCATTACTCCCCCCAGCTACTCGGGCTTCACCCTCTCCTGGTACGATGGCTTTGAGGGCTACGCCGGCACTTCACCCGAAAGCAGCCGCTGGGAGATCGTGACCGGTTACCTCAACATCAACTCCGAGGTCGAGACCTACTCCTCGGCGTCTGCCAACGTCCAGATCAGCGGCGGCGGCTCCATCCAGCTCGTTCCCTGGGAGGACTCCAACGGCGCCTGGACCTCGGGCCGCATCGAGACCAAGGACTCTGTCACTCCCACCACTGGCAAGATCACCCGCGTTGAGGGCAGCCTGCGCATGGGCTCCAACCCGGCCAGCGAGAAGCAGGGCATCTGGCCCGCTTTCTGGATGCTCGGCGACTCTGTGCGCTCCGGCACCCCCTGGCCCCTGTGCGGCGAGGTCGACATCCTCGAGCAGCGCAACGGCGCTCTGACCGGCTTTGGCACTGTCCACTGTGGCAACACCACCACCGGCGGCGTCTGCAACGAGTCCAACGGCCGCGGCGGCACTGTTACGATGCCCTCGGACACGGACTCTGCCTTCCACGTGTGGAGCGTGACCTGGGACCTGAGCGACTCCAACTGGGAGAACCAGGCAATCAGCTGGGCCGTCGACAGCAACACCTACTTCACCCTGACGGGTGCGCAGATTGCCGACCAGGGCACCTGGAGCACGCTCGCGCACAGCCCCTTCAACATCATCCTCAACGTCGCCGTCGGCGGTGCCTTCCCCGGCCCGATCAACTCTGCCACGACTGGCGGCTACGGGTCCATGCTGGAGGCGCAGTACGTTGCCGTCTACACCAACTAAACCTTGTTTCGAGTTTCTTGTTTTCTTTTTTCATGTTTTTTATGATGTTCTATTCCCATTCTATTCTTCTCCCACCGGTGTGGATTATTCTTCTCTTCTCTCTTCCTCTTTCTTCCCGGCAGTCTGCCGGAGGCATACCTAGGGCATGCCACTGACGTTGCACACGTCACTTCACTTCTATTGTTTATACTTTTATACCTTAATGCATTGGATGTATTTATTTTGCCGATTCTGCTTTGCTATATTCTTGCTATTTGCTATTCCATGATACCACAAGAATTAAAGTTATTCTTATCGATTCTTTTGTTTGCTGTTTGCCTTGAAATGTCTTTATTTTGCCACGGCGTTCTCGCTCCTAACAAGACAGGGCATGGACAGCCTTTACTACTCGGCTACGGCTACGGCTTCATCACGCGCAATACGGAGACAGTTGGTAATCAATAATCATTTTTGTTCTTCCACCGGGGGTATAATCCGAAAAACAAACCATCCTTTCTTCTTCGTTCCAAATAAAAAAATGGTCTCTGCGCGGGCAGTCGGGGCATTCCCCCTTGATCGACCCCGGCCGCCCGTCAGAGAGAAAGAGTACACTCCCTGTAAGTTTTGCTTATTCCTTTCCCCTTTCTTCGTTTCCTATCAACCTCCCGTCACGGCCTCGACTCGATCCAGTCTCTTTCATTCATGTGTCATTCACTCCGCAACCACAACCGCAACCGCAACGCATCTCAACTACCGCAACGCAACTACTACCCATCCTCGTCCTGTCGTCATCTTCGGTCCACCTCGCGAGTACCAGAAAATCAAACTTTTCAGAGATAAGCACCGTTGACGCCGTTTGTCGCAGCAAGATGCAGCTAGATGCAAGGCAAGAAGAGCAATGAGCAAAGGGCAACGAGCAAAGAGCAAAACAAAAGAACCCGGAAAGCGAATGCAAGAACCAAATACCGATCCATACAAAGCAAACAGCAAAGAGCACCACAAAGAGCGAACTCGAGAGAGAGAGGAGATGTCGGTCAAAGACCAAATGATAAGTCAAACATGAAAAACGAAAAACGAAAAAAAAGATGACGAAATTGGCAGAATATTCCGGCAATGTTGAGGTAATGCCAAGGTAAGATAAAAAGGAATGATGAATGGGAGGGGGAATCGCGAAGAAACGAAATTGACAAAATAAAGAACGATGGCAGGAATATGGAACATGATACGATTGCTACTGCTCAACGCTTAGACGCTGGGAGTAATAGGGGCGACCGGGGCGGCAGCGGCAGCGGGCTGGGCATCGGGGACGGGGATGTCAGCGCTGATCTCGCCGGCGGCGGGAGCAGGAGCAGAGGCAGCGGCGGTGTTGTTGTTGGCGCCGTTGTTCTTCTGGGGGCAGTCACGCGAGATGTGGCCGGCCTCGCCGCACTGGTAGCAAGTCTTGCCGGCGGTGTTGAGGGGGCCGCCGTTGGGGGCGGTGCAGTCGCGCGAGATGTGGCCGAGCTTTCCGCACGCGTAGCACTTCATGGCCTGCGCCTGGCAGTCACGGGCAAAGTGGTTGGGGCCGCCGCACTTGTAGCAAGTGGCGGTGGCAGGGCGGGGACCGCCGGGGACGAAACCGCCACGGCCGTAGCCGCCGAAGCCGCCGCGAGGGGGCATGGGGCCACCGCGGCCGAGGCCAGCAGCGTTGGGAGCAGTGCAAGCGCGCTAATGGTCAGGTTGGGATTCAAGAGAAAATGCAACGGGGAGACATACAGCAAGGTGGCCGGGCTGGCCGCAGTTGTAGCAGCGGCCGCCGGCAGCAGCGCCGGTCAGACGGAGGGTAGGGCAGTCAGCCTGGACGTGGCCGAGACCCTGGCAGTGGTAGCACTGCTTGGCATCGGTGGTGCGGGGCAGAGGGCAGCCGTTGGACTCGTGGCCAGGCTGCTTGCAGTTGTAGCAGAGACGCTCGGCGGAGGAGCAGACCTCGGCGTAGTGGCCGACGTTACCGCACTTGTAGCAGGCACGACGAGAGAGAGACGACATGATGGCTAGTAGAAAAGAACGAGTGTTCTAGATTGTTAGCAATGTTGGCCGCGCATTGACGGTGTGCAAGGTGAGGTGGAGGTGAAGAGTGTGGTAGGAGAGAAAGTGGGAGATTGGAGATCAGGAAAGTGCAACCAAAATAAGCTTGATCGCTGTGTCTTGGCGTCGTCGCATTCTCCAGCCGGCCGGGTCATCTAGCCCGGTCAACAGTCAATTAAAGGCTCAACCGCATCCAACCACCGTATCGGTCTGCCAGTGCAACAAGCGCTGCACTGACACAGGCACGTTTGGGCAATTGGAAGACTGATTAGTTGAATCAGCCTCACACATCAACCAAGCCGGGGTCAACCTAAAGGTCTGGATTGAAAATGGTCCAGAGGGACACAAGGGCCGTAAGGAGAGAAAACAGGCAAAATCAGACAGTGCCACGGAAGATGGCGCTACTGGCGTTGCACATGGCCTAGACGGCACAGACCTGCAGCACTGTAACTCAGAGTACATGGTCCAAGGTGCACATGTGCGACGTAGCCTTGTCCAATTCTCCGCGACCACGGCTAACAGCCAGTCAAGGTGACGGCATGGCAGTGTGAAGGTAGGACAGTTGGCGCATGCAATTGGCATTGACGGTCTCGTCAACATCCGGGACAGCCCAGCTTTCTCTTTTGTTGTCTGCTTTGTTTTCTGCTCTGCCGGACTATTTTTACTATTTCTCCTCGGCTCTCCATCATCTCGTCATTCGTCATCTCGTCATTGGTCATTCTCGCGCTTGTGGCCGTCTTTTCTCAAGATCGCAATGTGCTGCTGATTGACCGTTGGGATGTTGGGGTGGGTTCCGGAGTTTGGTGGGGATTGTGGGCGGCGATCTTGTGGTGGGTGGCCGTGACAAAACCCCAAAACCCAAAACCCCAAAACCCAAGCCAAAGAGAGCAAAGAGGAGGAGGGCTTGAGCTAGAGCTAGGAGCTAAACGCAGCGATTTGGTTGGCTGTCGATTGCCGGCGGTCGAGGTGTCGAGACCCAGAAACCCAGGCTAGGCTAAGCTAAGGCAAAGCCCACAAGTTCTCGTTGTGCGGCGGGACGGAACAGACGCAAACGAGAGTGAGGAGGTAGTGGCGAGGTGCCGAGTTGCGATGACATTGACGAGGCGAGTGGGTAGATGTGAGGTGACGAGGTGACGAGGCCGACGAGGGAACGAGAGCGTCAGGAGAGCGGCGAAAGTAGAGCAGAGCGGAGGTCAAGCTCAATTGAAGGCACGGTGAGTGCGCGATGCGGTTGGCGGTCGCATTGGTTGCGCGGTTGAAATGATTGGAAGACAGGCAGTGGGTAGAGACAGAGGGCAATGAGGGAATGAGGGAATGAGGGAACGTACAGTGAAAGTGAGGCTTTTGTGCGGCAGTGTGATGTGTTTTTGGCAAGTGGCGGCGGGATGTGATGAAAGTACAGAAGGTGTGAAAGTACGGACAAAGTCAAGAGGGGAAGGCGCAGAGGGTCAAGGGTTCAAGTCCCTGAGGGAAGGAACAAGGAACGGGGCAATGGATGTCGATTGGGAGATGTGCTTGTCTTGTGCGATGACATACCTGATATTGATAATTTGATATTAAAAAAGATATGATAAAAAGAATTCCTTCCAAAACTTTACTTCTCGTCGACAGCTTCCGACAACACCAACAACAACCCGAAGGATAAATGTGTGGTGAGGATCAAGAGATCAAGGTGGTTTAGATGCGGTTGTGTTTTGTAGAGAAGAAGGGAAGAAGGGAAGAAGAGAGAAAGAAGGGAAAAGAGGAGAGAGAGAGAGAGAGCGGAGAGACTCGAGAGAAGACGACAGAAAGAGGCAAACGTGGACGCGGAATGGAGGGGAAGGGCTCAGAGTGACGGTGCGAGGGATATGGAGAAAAATTGGTAAGCTGTAGGCTGTAGGGTAGGCTGTAGGCTGAAGGGTGAGTGCCTGCCTGTAACTTGGTACAGACGGTGACAATTGGGAGCGCCGCTAGCGTGGACTCGACATGGGCGGAATGCGGCAGGAGAGGGAGAGGCCTGGCCAGGTCGGGCAGCATTAACCTTTGCACTATTTAATGTCTTACTATGAGTGTACTTGAAGGTACTTACTGTTTATGGACTTTGGTGCAATATCACACCAATTATTACACTACAAATGTACTTTAATGTACTACGGCTTGTGATCATGACTCGGATTGCGTATCGTCGAGTAGATGCGAAGCATCGTCAATACCTTCGGATCTATTACCAACAAATCGTATATAACTCTCAAGCATACAGCTGAATAAGCGTATGTGACACTCGTATCCCAAGGCGAGCCGCACGACTAAAGAGGAAGAGGGCGACAAGTGGTGGTGCTGAGCAGAACGCCCGGGATGACGGGATGTAGGCAGATCCAATGGTGCCGACGATGATTCAACGGTCAATGAAGAAAGCTTGTTCTTTACTGTATCTGTATCTATTGGTCATTGACCGTTGCCTGCTGCCTGTTGACCATTGGACGTTGACCGTTGACCGTTGACCTAGCTAGCAGTACCTTGAACTCGCACTGGTATCAGTGCAGCAGAGACTCGGATGAAACAATGAACATCATCCAAGACAATTACAAAGGTAAAGAAAAACAAAGTAGCTGTGGTACGGCCATACAGGTTCAGACTGGCAAAGACGCAATCCAAGTTAGAGCGCGGCAACGCTTAATTCGGAAGGACCTGCTTAGATATCAACAGTTACCCGCATCACATGGCAGACAGTCCCACGACGTCTCATTCACATTCAATCTCCATCAAAGTTGTGTAAAATCAAAATTATCAAATGCATCGCTATCGCTAAATCCCAGTCACCGGCAACATACACAATACTTCACAGCTGTTGTACACTCTTCTCCCCAATCCAAAATCATTACCACGCCGCTGGCCGTCCGCCGCGCCCTGCTTCCGCCGGGTGTGGCAGCGGCACCTCGCTCGTCGGCGCAATCGACCGCGGCTGTGCCTCGACAACGTACTGCACGCCGTCGTCCGACATGTACGACGGCGGGCGCGGGCTCTGCGAACGGTTTGCCGGCTCCGTCGACGCCACCGACGATGTAAACGAGCGGGTAGACGTCGCAGGTGTGGCCGCTGCATCAGGAGTGGTCTGAGAGGTATTGGAGTTGGAGCGGCTAGACCGGCCAGACCGGACAGACCGGGAGAAACGACTTGATTGTGTAGGGGCAGGTGCCGGCACTGCAGGCACCTCCTCGTTTCTCTGCCAGTAGATGCGGTTCGGGTCAACGCGCACGCTCTCGCGCCACAGGCCGTATGCCGGAGGCTGTGTCTTGTTGGTGACGCTCTCGATGCCAACAGCCTCTTCGTCGCGCGCCAGCACAACCCGGATCGGCTCGTGGGGAATGGCGAAACCGCCTGGTCCATACTGGCTCGGCATGTTGCCCAGTGCACCACTACCAGCCACACCTGCAGCTGCACGCCGGCGGCGTTGGTACATTTCCTCTGCAGCCTCTTCCTCGGCGGCGGTGGGCGGGTGCATGATGAACATGACCATGCGGATGATGCTGTGAGCGAAGAAAGCGGTTGTGAGGAGGAGAATCAGAATCAAAAGAACGCCAAACTCGCTGTTGTAGACATTGTGTGTCATGACCAGGGCGAGGAAGACTGTGAGCATCAAGGCCAGCACACCTCCCGACACGAAGCCGCGCAGAATGTGGGAGCGCAGACGGCGGGACTTGATGTACGGGAAGCAGAACAAGAATTTCTTGGGCTTGTCTGGGTTCTCAGAGCGGCGGCCAATGTCACCCAGAATGTACCTCCGACGATAACGGCCGCCGCCGTTGCTGCGCCTCTCTTCGCTGCCGACACTGCTGTTGCTCTCCTGGCTGTTCTGCCGGCGCTGGCGACGCCGCCGGCCGTCGTCGGCCAAGGACGCAAGGTGCATTTCTGCAGGGTCGGCGCCGTTGAATCGCCGCCGTCTGTTGTCCGAGACGTGGTAAGCAGGCACGGCAGGAGATGGCTCGGTGATGCCGTCTTGGTTTTGGCTCTGGCTTTGTGACCGGCTGTGAGTGCGGGAATGGCTGCGACTGTGTGACCGCACAGAAGGTGCAATAGACGGCATGGGCATGCCCATGCCCGCGGCAAACTGTGGTGTTTTTGGCGACGCAATCTCGCTGCCGTCGTCGTAGCGGCTGCTGGTCGGCCGTGGGCCCGACTGGCGGGCAAATGGCCGAGGCAAGTCGGCAAACCGGCGGAGAACAGAGTTGACGGGTGAAGGGCGGACGGTTTGTGTTGTCTCTGTCTGAAGTGTCTGTGGCTGGGTGTTTGTGTCGATAGATAGCTGGCCCTGTTGCTGTTCAACATCGCCATCGATCTCGGCCTGTCGCCGCATCAGGTTCTGCCGGGCATTGCGGAAGATATCCATTGTGTAAGTGATTTTGAATTTCAAAAGGCGAAGGCCTAACAGCCGTCGAGATAAACGTCACGAGATGCAGTGTCGGTATATCCAATTTCTTCAATACCAGTCGACCCAGTCGAGTTTGATAGACAGGTGATTGAGAAAGAAATTAGAAGTCGGCTGTTTCACCGAGAAATGCTGTTGTCGAATGGATGCGGCCCTGGCGTGCGTTGACTCTCCGTATCCAACGGGAGGTAAGGGGTTGCGAAGAAAGGAGGGTGAAGGAAAAGAAGAACAAAAAACGTAAGAAAATAATAAAAAGAAAACAAAAGGGAATCAAAAGGGAATAAAATAAACAAAAATAAAACAAGACAAGAGGAGAAGCGAAGATTCCTATCCAGAGGAACGATTAAAGAAGAGAAGAGAAGAGAGAGTGATAATGGCGATGCGATGAGGTGAAGAGAGAGAGAGAGAGAGAAAAGAAGAAAAACGAAGAGAAGAAAAAAAGGAAAAAGAGAAGATCGAAAGACGGGTGAGAAACAGAAACGACGAGACGAGACGATACGATACTAGATAGCAAATGGAATCGAGAATAATCACAATAATCCAGTAATGCTACCCTCTTCTTTAGCAACGCCCTCTCTGTCTTTGTCTTTTTCTTGTTGTTTGTAGGAGTGCGACTGTAGGGTGGGATTCAGGGGACGCTTGACGCGGTGTCGTAATGCTCCGTGAGGAGAGGAGGAGAGAGGGAGGAGAGGGAGGAGAGGGAAAGAGGAAACACTGGTGACTTATTGCAGAAGGGGTAATCAAGAGTCTGTGTGTAATAGGAAAGAGGCAAAAGGTGAAAAGAGGAAAGAGGTGGTAGATGGTATCAAAAGCAAAAGGAAAGAGCGATGAGTATTCTGTAGAATCCCAAATGGAAAGAGCCAGGGTTTGTCTCGAAACGCGATGTCGGTTGGTGGTAGAGTGGTGTGTAAAGAGCGAGTTGAGAGAGGCAAAGAGGCAAAGATACAGATGCAAAGAGGCAAAGATACAGATGCAAAAGATAACTGCAATAAGAGGACAATACAGAATTAAAATGCAGACGAAACTCTGGAGATATGCGTCATTCCTTGCAGAGACACGAGACAAGACAAAAGGAAGGTGCGGTGCTACAGCTACTGTGCTGAGTATGTAAAGATCGCTCCTACCGCATGCATCGACTGTAGGGCACTGCGATGTAGCTGCGTATGCCGTTAATGCGGGCAACGCCTCAATCTATTCTTACTCTGTATGAATTGGGTTTGAGTGAGGCTGTTTTCTAGCATTCCTATTTTCAATGTACAATACTTACTCTACTACTATTAATACACCGTGCACACAGCCCTGACTCCTTGTTTTGCATGGTTTCGATCGCCGCGCAGGGGGGAGTGTCAGCGTAGTAGAGCGAGTAGATGTCGAATATTGAATGGATTTGATTGAATTTCGATTTTGAGGTATCCAAGAAGATGATAATGAAGTGTAGTGTACTCAGTATTCATGTGACAGCCCTGGAAGGAGCCTAGGGAACTTTCTACAGCACTCTACTTCAGCGCAACCAAGAATGTGAATCTTTGATACCGGGCCAGTGCAGACAACCGCCACGAGAGACAAGGATGAGACATGTCTTGTAGATAGGTCGAATTGGTGCAGAATTGAGGTTTCATTCGGAATTAATCAAGACAGCCGAAATGCAGCAATGAAGCTGGTTGTCCAGTCACGGTATCAACCAACGATGGCAAATGAACAAGAGCCATCGAAACAGCAGCGATGGATGATGGCAATGATGGCCATTGAAATGAACAGAGTTTATGATATCTTGAGATGCATCGAGTCTCCTTTTGACTGGCAGCGCAGGGTTCCTATGCTCAGGGATGCAGAACACAGCAGATTCAACACAGAATGCTGGCCAATAGTTCAAAGGCATCTCACTTGGGAACCACTTCCATGATACAGCTCTAGTTTGGGCGCGCATAACAGACAGGACAGGGGTGGGTGGAAGCGGTTTCATCTTGAACACGGAGTTGGACAACGCGGCAGGCTTTCAGTGCATTATTCTTTTTGGGCTTTTTGAGAGTATTGAGTAACAAGCTCCGTACTAAGCTTAATATAGTTGACGTAGAGTAGCATCAGGCTGTATCAATGCAGAGCTGTCAGTCTGTCAGCAGTCAGCAGTCATCAGCAGTCAGCACCAGTGAGTCCAAGCTTTGACAGAGCTTGGATTGTCAGTACCTGACAGAGCTGATGATAGATCTGAATGAAATGTGATTGAAAATAAAATAAGAAAATAAGAGAATAAGAAAATGAAGAAATGAAGAAAACGCTATCCATCGCATGACCACCCAAACTCCAATACCCAAGTCCTGTTTATGCCGCTCAGCTGAGGGCAATATGCTTGCTGGCAAGCCGTATCCTCGTGTGCAGTGCGCTTTCCTGCCGACTGCCGTCTTCCCGTATACTCTTGTGTCTAATGCCAAACGTCGTCATCGACGGCTGACAGTGCTCTCCTCTCGAGGCCCCAGCCTCGCCCATGCGTGGCTCTGCAAATCATACTCTGTACATGCATGTTAAAACGCCAGCGTGCATAGGCTAAATCCAGCTGCGTTTTCATTTGCTAGACGGCGACCGTCCACCAGAGATTGTGGTTCGCGAGGGTCTTGAGCAGCTAGAGAAGGAGACATCGGCTCGAGCTGCCTGTCCCTCTTCGTCATTGCATTCGATGATTTCCATTATGATTCGCATGACGGCCGTATGCTTGTAGGCGGACTGCTTGTAGACGAGGCTGACTGCGTTGTTGACCATCATTCTCACTTCAGCTCGCCCAGCATCAACGTCCGGTCAGATGACACAGAAAGAACTAGAGGTTAGCATGGCTTAGATGGCCGTAGTCAAGACAAAAACTCACTGATTGGCTCGTCGGATGGCGAAAAGTCAACCGCGTTGACCGCCCCCTTGTGCCCCGGCAGCTTGTACAGCAGCTTGCCGTTGTCGCTCGACCACACTACCACCGACCCGTCCGCGGACCCTGTCGCAACCCGCTTGCTCGACGGGTCCCAGCTCGCGTGCACAAGGTTCTTGCTCTCCGCGCTCGGCGCCGCCGCGCCGTCAAACGTCCGGATGTGCCGCTCCGTCGGCGCAAACGGCCGGATGTCCCACGTGCGCGCCGTGCCGTCCAGCCCATACGACAGCAGCGACTGGCTGTCCGGCGACACCTGCAACGAGGTCACCGTGTCCGTGTGGCCCCGCATTGTGTACACCACAGCCTTCTTGCGCACGTCCCACACCGTAATGTCGTTGTCGATGCCGGCCGCGTACAGCTCGTGGCCCGCCTCGGCAATCGCGACCGCCGTCACCGGGTAGTCGGTCTCAATGTAGTCGGCCGCGTTCTTGGTGCGCGGGTCCCAGATGCCAATCGTGGCGTCGTCGCTGCCACTGTACAGCACCTCCTCGCCGCGCTTGCTAATGTCCAGCGAGTTGACAATTTCTTCGTGGCCAATGTAGCGCCGGATGCGCTCGCCCGTGGTCAGGTCCCAGCTGGCGAGGTGGGTGTCGGCCGACGCCGAAAACAGCACGTCCGAGTCGCGCGACCACTGCACGTCGAGCACGGCGCTGCGGTGGCCCGAGAGCACGCCGTAGTTTTGGCAGTCGCCGTACGTGCGCCACAGCAGGATGGAGCGGTCGGCGCCGCCAGACGCAATGAGGTGGCCGGCCGGGTCAAACTTGGCGCAGAACACCTCATCGCCGTGGCCTGTCAGCTGCATCGTGGGCGCGGCGAGGGCGCTTGTGCGGGGTGCGACCTGTGTGAGGGCCGTGTTTGTATTTGCTGAGCTGGAGCTGCCGCCGAGGTTGGGCCGCTTGACCAGCTGATGGCCAGGCTGAGTCGCCGATGCGCGCCGCTTTTCCGACATTGTAGAGTATGTAGTTGATATTGCGTCGGAAGGCAAGGTCGAGGGTCGTCGTATAACTGAGAGTGTGATGCGTCGGAATGGATCGAGAACAAAAAGGTCATCACAGCTTGTTTTGAAGCTCCGCAATATCCAATTTTACAGGTCGCGACAAGCAGCGCAGCCTCCTGCCAAAAGCTTATCGTGTACAAATGTGGGTCTGTTCTTATCGCGCCATCAACCCCCTACTCTCCGTCCTACTACAGCGGGGAAGGCACCCAAGCTCACGTCCACACACCGCTGACCACTGGCTATTGGCATTGACGACACGACGGCACGACGACACGACGACACGACGACACGATACTGAGATACCAAATATATTAAAGATACCAAAGACCGGTACAAGCAGACGACGACAAACACTGCTGTCCTGCCACAGACACCACCCGACGACGCCGCTCGACGACAGCTAGCCCGACCGAGGCACAGCCGGCGACGGCACACGTCCAAGCAGAGCAGACGAGCGACACTTGGGGGCCCAAGGGACCGAGAGGATTGGAGGGAATAAAACAGCCGATAGCAGCCGGTAGACGAAGCCACACAAGATGTCGGCAGCAAAGGCGTCCCGTGTGGGCGAGGAGTGAGTGAGCGGCGTGTGTTGCCTCCCAGTTGACCCAGCTAACAGTGTAGGATCTGGAAGTAAGATGCCCCTTTGTTTGCATGCCCTCTACCAATCTAACAAACAGGACGCGCATAGACAAGGTCAACGCCGAGCTTGTGACGCTCACGTACGGCACCATTGTCGCACAGCTGTGCAAGGACTACGACAGCGACTATAAGGAGGTCAACAAGCAGCTCGACAAGATGGGCTACAACATTGGCCTGCGCCTCATCGAGGACTACCTTGCCAAGTCGTCGTCCATGAAGCGCTGCTCCAACTTTCGCGAAACGGCCGACATGGTCTCCAAGGTCGGCTTCAAGATCTTTCTGAACACGACCCCGACCATTACCAACTGGACCAGCGACGGCAAGCAGTTCTCGCTCGTGTTCGACGAGAACCCGCTCGCCGACTTTGTCGAGCTGCCCGACGACGGGCGCGCGCAGGACGAGCTGTGGTTCTCGCAGATCCTGTGCGGCGTGCTGCGCGGCGCGCTGGAGATGGTGCAGGTGCAGGTGGAGGCGCACTTTGTGAGCGACGTGCTGCGTGGCAGCGACACGACCGAGATGCGGATATCGCTGATCCGGTACATTGACGACGAGCTGCCGCCGGAGGATGACTAGGCGTGTCGTTTCTATTTTCTCTTTGTCTTTATCATCCTAATGCCATTGTTCGCTTGCAAGCATCGAGTTCAGGAGTGTGATTTGCAGTGCATCCGCGTACACTGATGTAATGAGTGTGACAGTAGGCTGCTTTGTGCGGCTTTCTTTGTAGATATGTTACAGAAGAGTCAGTCATGCCATGATGATCTGTTGGGTGGCTGTCAGTATAAGATGAGCATGGCCAGCGGGATTTGTACAGAGTGGCCGTCTGTAGCAGATGGTACTTATTTGTGCAGCTTGTGTTGTTGTCAAAATATGTGTTATATATCATTGTGTTTGAGTTTGAGAATAAAAGCGAGTATCTCAATGGCAAAACAATAAATAAAGGAAAAAAGATAAAACATTGGAAAATAAAGTTAAACTATACGTAATATAGAGCAAATAAATAATATAAATATAATAAAGACAGAAACAAAAGTAATACAGATGAATCGATATAGAGCAGTAATTTTAAACAGTTATTGATATTGATTTCAGTATCAACGCTCTGAGCCTCACCGCTAGGAACATATTGCATATATAAATGCAGTACAAGCTGATAAACACAGGTAAGCATGGACACCGACAAGATCCAATGAATACCCTATGACCAAAATAGAAACAAGATGATATGCAGGAGCAGGCTGCAGAAAGGCATGTCTGTGGGGATTGAGATGGATGGAGATGTGACGGCTTTCATCACCGTGTCTATGGGTGTCTAATCCGAATTCAACATGATTAAGAGAGCTGACGTTATTCGGTACCGTCTTTTAACCTCGCTGTTAGAGTGATAAGCTTACACAGTGACACCCTTACGGAAGACCCAGCACCTGCCCTGGGGATGCTTTTAGCTCCTAGTTCCAACTAATGCAAGGTACGCCATGTGACGATCGCAGCGGGCCACAGTGACAGGGCCAGGCCACAGGCCACCTGCAGGATTGACGGACCGGCCTGTAGAAGCTATGGGATGCTGATGCCGGTAACATGGTGTTGCTTGACAATTGAAATGTTTACATGGGAAATGGAAGATAGCATAGAATAGAAAAGTACCGGAGGCCAATGCTTACATAATCCAAATATAAGCCGCCAACCCAGCTGAACCCTACAGCTGGGTCCCCAACGCCTAAGCCAGCGCCTAAGCCTAGGCCCGATGAAGCTACGGGAGATAAGTGGCGTCGGCTGTGGTCGATCACTGCGAGGCTGCCCCTATTCCGGTCCGGTGTGCGGAGCTGTGTTTGTGTCTACTCTGTATCTGCATGCATTTATCTGCATTTGTTCTGCATTACTGTGAGCATTGCTCTTCTGTCACAATGGAATACAAGTACTTGTGCTCTTGTCTGTGCTTCCCATCAACCACCTCATCTTGGACTCAGGTTTGTGCACCCAACGATCTGCCATTAATCACGCGTCAAGCGTATCCCAATGACATGCTACAAGGAGGCTCCTTTCTCGGCCGTAATGCACACCACTGCTAGAAATGCCATAAACAATACAAAGACGGCCGCTGTCACGCCTGACAATCTGCCCACAAACTGCCAGCGCAACATGCCGCATCTCGATCTTCAGTCCCAGTCAGCCGTTTCTGCGTTGTTCCATGCTCTACTTTTATGACCGTTATGACATCGCCTCTCTTCCACTTTTCATCCTGCTTTCTCTTGCTTTCTCTGCCTCTTCTATTTTTCTATTGCTTCAGAAGCAGTATTATTAATCTGATATTTGCCTTCTGAGACCGCCCTCTGCCGGATTATCGGTTGGACCCTTACCCTGCTGCAGAAACAAAGGAATCTTTTACCGTTGAAGCAATGTCTACATTTCGTTTATTAAATTGCTGTATATCGCCATTGATATTGCTGTTGTTGTCGTTCTGCGACGTGGATTTTCGTAATTTCGCGCCTGGCCTTTCCCTTCCTAGCTACTTGCACGGCTTAAACGAGCACCTTGGCGCATAGCTCTTTCCTTAATCCAGACAGCTACGATAAGACGCGCATCGCCCGCCTGACTAACACGCCCCAGAGCTCCAGATTAAGCAGGAGCGCGCAAACCCCGACAACATCGCATCACCACAACCACCACGTCACGACTATACTTGCATATCTAAAGACAACAGAACAATTAGCAACAACTAGCAATAGTATTTACAAAATCTTGTATCCTAGCGACTTTCGCGCTCGTCCCCAAGTGTTGCCCGCCGAAACAGTCCATGACCTTCTAATATATAATAGTTCTGGCCTAAGGCATCAATGCATGTAAATCATACACACTAGGACAAATATAGTAATTAATGCCTGAGTATTCAGGCTACAGTACCGAATCTACGCATCGGTCCTCAATCTGCGCACGCGTAGTGCTTTTCGCACGCTAGTTCCATGGCACATCACCCTCCCTGTCTCCCGTGTCTCTTCGCTGTTTGTCTTTCTCGTTCTTCCATTGTCCTTCTGTAAGATCTGCTGTGCCCTGAAACCGCCTGTATTTTCAACTGACAGCCCCTGTACGCGCTCGTTTGTCGCCCGTCCGTCGCCCCTTCCCAGCTGTCCACACACCTTCCTCCCCTACAAGGCAATACGTGACGGTGCTCCTGCTCTACAGCGCACTCTGTTGCAGCGCTCTTTCCCCCCTTTCAACGCCTGTTCCCTTGTTCTTTCCTTTTTCTGTCTGTTTGCTCTTACTTTAATTTTTACCCTCACCCCCTTATCCCCTTTCCCTCCCACTGTTGTCCGCCGTCCCCCCTTCCCTCCTGCTTGCTCCTCTGGTTCCCTCTTTGGCCTCACTCTCCTGGACTCTCCTGCTCCTGGATTCCGGCATTTCGTGTCTTTCTTTTTTTTCTTGACTGTTTTGACAACTTGTGTTCTTTTTTTTATTTGAATCTTTGCCAATTATACAGCATCTCCTTAATTGATGAATGCTGCCACCTCTACCTGCGCGGTTCCCTATACTTCCAACCGATCCGCTTAGAGAGATCGAGTTGTGGGCGCGGCCCCAAGTCCCAAGTTCGAAGCAGACAAACGGCCAAAAGACATCATCTTACACCTTTCATCTTACATCCCAACGGAACAGCAACCCGACACGGTGCGGCCACCACCGACGACAACACTCCCCAATACACATTCGACTGCATTCTCGACTCAACCACGACGCCCGGTATCGCAGTTCGGCCTAACATCCGCATTCTGCCCCCGGCCTGCTCGTCGCGACAAACACGTCTCCACGTCGCCATCGTCTGCACAGCGCGCCGTCGAAGCGTCTTGTCTCTTCGTTTCTTTACGGGAGCTTCTGCCAGCGTTTGTCGCAACGACGCGCTGCCTCGCCTCCTCTTCTTTTCTCGTCCCGGCTTCCAGGCTCACGCCCCGACCACCACGTTTTGCACTGTCGCCACATCCGACCGACCATCCCATTCCTCATCCTCATTCTTCTCAGTCGCCAGACCCTTTTTGTCGCTCTCGCTCTCTCGCAATCATCGCATCGCTTCAATTCTTTTCTCAATCCCATCTCGACTTCACACGTCCCACCAGTCTTGACTGACGCGACTGCAAATCAATCGTGTGGTCTCTCTGGCTGTCTTTATTGTCTCTAGATCTCTCTCTAGCACTCTGGACACCACTCCACCCTTTCCGCCTCTCGCTTTGTTCACTCTCCCCGATTTCTTACGCTCTCATCATCTCTCATCTGTCATCTCTCACCTCACCTCTCACCTCATCTTCCATCGCCCACGGCATTTCTACATTCTCTAATCCTGACCTCCATGAAGCGCTTCTTTTACCTCCAAGTTATCCAACTTTATTCATAAGTCGCCGCCCATTGCGTTCGTCGTCTTACCATCTCCCATCTCCGTCTCTTTTCTTGGATCACCAAGATTGTGAGATTTGAGACCTAGAGATTGAAGAAGAACCCTTTGGAACCGCTTATTCGGTACCATTCATCTATAAGCACTCCTGCTTAACCCTATTCGGGTATCTGCCGCTCTACTTCTCGGGTGCAGACTTTGGTCACCCCGATTAGTTTTGCTTGTTCCGCATTGTCGGACAAACAGAGGTATCCTCGAGCATTCACACAATCAAAATGAACAACAACGTCAACATGGCCAACATGGCCGCCATGGGCGCCGGTAATCCCATGGCTATGATGGGCAATGTTGGTGGTATCCCTCCTGGCGTCGCCAACCGCCCTCCCCAGCCACAGCAGCCGCAGCAGCAACAGCAGCAGCCACCAACTCCCCAGCAGCAGCAGCAACAGTTGCAACTCCAGCAGCAACAGCAGGCCCAGCAACAACAGGCCGCCCAACAGCAGCAGGCCCAGCAGCAAGCCCAACAGCAAGCCCAGCAGCAAGCCCAACAGGCCCAGCAGCAGGCCCAGCAGCAGCAGCTACTTGCAGACAACCCGGAGCGCCGTACTCTGCTCAACACGTACATTTACGAATACTTCTTGCGCTACGACATGATTAGCTGTGCCAAGGCCATGATGGACCAGCCGCTGTTGCTCCAGAAGGACAGCTCCGGCCGCCGTGACGAGAACGGCAACATCATTGGCAACGGCGTTGGCGACGATGCCATGGACACCGACAACAAGGATGGCCAGGACAGCAAGAACGGTGACAACCTGCCCGTGCCGAACGTGCCCATGCCGTCAGACAATAGCTTCCTCTACGACTGGTTCTTCATTTTTTGGGAAATGTTCAATGCGCAAAAGGGCCAGGGCAAGTACAGCGTCGTCAACCAATATGTCAACCACATTCAGGTATGTATCTACAGCATTCTTTGACAGTCCGAGAACGGCAACACTAACTGTATCAGGCCCAGTCGCGTCTTCGCCTTTCGCACCAGCAAGAAATGCTTCGCCAAATCCGCCCCGATATCTCGCAGCAGCAGCAGTTTATGATGCGCAACATGCCTAACGGCAGCATGATGAACGCCAAGCAGCCTGGCAACAACCTGCCGCGCACTGCCATGGCTAACAGCCAGAACATGTATGTCGCAGTCATCTGTTATCGCTCTTGAATTGCACTTACTAACTATGCAACAGCCCCCCAGCTGCCATGAGCATGCTCCAGGCCAAGCAGCAAGGCCAGATGCAGCGTGACCCGTCGGAGATGGATGCCAACCGTGGCGGTCGGCCGTCTTCTCCCGGAGGCGGTGAAAATGCCCCGTCACCATCAAAGCGGCCTCGTCTCGAATTTGCCCCCAACCAGCAAGCAGGTCTGATGCACAATGGTCGTCCCGTTGGTCAGGGCATGGCTGGTCAACAGGTAGGAGCCGGTCCTATGACTCCCCAGGTGCACCAGATGCTTGTGGCACACGGCGTGAACCCGGCCTCGCTCAGTGCCGAGCAACTGTCGCAGATCTCGCACCAGTCCCCGCAAACGCAACTGAAGAACATTCAGACTTACTCACAAAACCTGCAACAGCACCACAACGCTCAATTGCCCAACAAAGCCATGCCCAACGCCTCCGGCCCGCCCGGCCAAGCCTCTCCCATGATTCCCCAAGGCCCTGACGGCGCGGCTCTGAACGCCTACTACAACGCGGGCGAGATTGGCCCTGGTGGCATGCGCGCAGGTGCTCCTGGTCCTCCCCACGCAGGCGGCGGCGGCAGTAACCACGCCCTGCAGGATTACCAGATGCAGCTTATGCTGCTTGAGCAGCAGAACAAGAAGCGTCTCATGATGGCCCGCCAGGAGCAGGACGGCATTGTCGGTATCCGCGCAGACGGCACTCCCGGCGTTGCTGGCACCCCTGGCGGCCCCGGCCAGCCTGGCGGTCCCAACGGCGCACAGCCCTTCCAGGGCGGTTCACCGCAGAACGGCCGCCCTGGCGCATCGCCTAACCCTGCTGAGCAGATGAAGCGCCAGCAGCAGATGGGCGGCGCCGGTATGGGCTCACCGCTGCCTGACAACCCGCAGTCGCGCGGCTCGCCGAACACGGTCAACTTTATGGGCCAGCACATGGACCCGAACATGGCGCCCAACTTCTACAAGGGCAACATGGAGGGCCAGATTGCCGGCCAGCAGCAGATGAACGGCATGCGGACACCAAGCGGCGTGCACCCTGGCGTGCCCTTCAACCCGCAGATGAACCCGCAGATGATGGCGGCCCGCCAGCAGCAGGTGCAGCAGCAGCAGGCGGCAGCGGCTGCTGGTGGCCAGGGTGGACCCCCCATCCAGTGGCAGTCGGGCGGACCCAACGGTCCGCCGATGAACGGACCGCAGGGTGCGCCGGGCCAGCAGGCGCAGCAGGGCGGCCCTCAGGCCAGACCCATGGCGCCACCATCGGCGCCGGGCGCCAACGCCGCGGCCACTAACCAGAGAGCGACAGAATCGCCGCAGACCAGCACTGCTGCTCCTCCCACACCGTCGACAGCTGCCAAGGCCAACCCTAAGAAGAAGGACGGCAAGGCTACCAAGAAGGTATGCTTTTTTTCTCTCTTCTCTCCTCAATGTAAATGTATACTAACAGTCTAGACGGCCGCCCAGAAGAAGTCGAGCACCAACCTCAACGCAGCGGCCACACCTGCGTCTGAAGCGCCTGCCGAGGCCGAGCCACCAACACCCGCGACCCCGATGACGCCGGTGACTACTGGCTTCAACGGCAACAAGGCAGGACCCAGCGCGACGGCACCGCCTGCAGGCCAGATTGTTCAGAACGGTCAGCCTGCTGCGATCCCCGCCCCCGCTGCCCCCGTGCAGCCGGCACACACGGACCCCAACCAGAACACCAACTTTATGGACAACGGTGGCATGGTAAGTTTTCTTGCTCTATCTAGACCAAGTTCCCGGCTAACAGTGCAGAACTTTGGTCTCGAGTTTGCCGACCCGATGGCTACAACCGACGTGCTCAACGATTTCGACTTTGATACCTTCCTGCACGAGTCAAACGAGGACGGCGCCGGCTTCGACTTCGGCTCGGCAACGTTCGGCATGGAGGGTACCGGCGAGATTGGCGCCGACTAGAATGGGCCAATGCCCGAGTTTCCTCATGATCTCAAATGTCTGTTGACGAATAATTACTTTACGGGGAACCTGTTGGATGGCTTTATTTGGTTGCGCACCTGATTTGCTGTTGTCTTTTTCTTTTGGCCCTGTCTGGCCTCTGCCGTCTGCTTCTGCCCTTTCTTTACTCTCGCCCTCGCTTCTCATTTGTTTTACTTTGATCCCCTCTACCTCCCACGCTTGGGCATCTCACATTTGGGCAGCATCATCATTTCTACCGTTTTTGACTCTATTCTCTCTGCACTTTCTGTTGTTTCCTTTCTATTTTGTTCCATCCACTGTTACTTGTCTTTTATGTTGGGGCGTTCCCTGGGCTCTTTCGATTCCACCTGTCTATTGTTTTATTCAATATCTGTTATTTCATACTGTTTGGCTGTTGATTGTTTGTGTACTGCTGCGCGTCTGTCGTTTTATGGTACAACACCCGGTCTCCAACCCTCACTGGCCATATCGTTTCTCTTATTATCTGTTGTCGTCTACCTCTTACCTCTTTATACTTTCTATATTTTCTTTACTGTCATTTCTTTATTCACCTCCGGCTTCGCGTCAAACTATTCAAAACGTTCATCTTATTATTCACAATACAGCACGGACACGGTCTTGAGTTCTACACACCTGCATGCTACTTTTAAGAATGACACCCATGCTGTGATTAGAATACCCTGTTACCGTAGATGCTTTCTGCTTCCACTAAATTCTCGTTGGCCGCCAGGTTGGATGTCTCAATCTTGCTTTGCTCTTGAAATGACCGAGTGCCTCCGCATGTACCTCACCTGTCACATCGCTACAGGCTCGCACAGCAGAGATGACAACAGACAACAGGCCAAGAACAGACCAGTTATGTGCAACGCTTTGATCATCCCGTTCAGTAAAAGCATCGAATCCAATGACCGAGACATGGTGTTCAGCGCCATCGGGAGCCTACATACGACGGACAGTTTCTCCCTATCGTATGGTGCCAGATATGCAGTGCACTGTGGCATGAGACCTTGGACGGCGACAGGTGAGAGATGAGACGGACAATCTTATACTTTAGATCAGGAATCGAGAGGAGCACAGAACACAGCTCGTACGTAGTAAGCCAGCACGCAAGAGGATCGATGCAGTTGGCAATGCACAATGGGCAGGAGACGCTGAATAGCAAGAAGGACAAGACGACTAAAGAAGAAAGAGCAGCCGAGTGCCAGAGGATCGCTCTTTCCATCTTTGCGCGGCTCTCGAGCAGCAAGAGATTTCACGTTTGCTGGGTCGTTCCTTCCTTTTCGAGTCGTTTTCGACGCAGCAGAGTCTTCTCTCAGATCCTGCCCCATCCACCCACCCTCAACCTCGCATCACGACCACGACCTTGACAACCCAGCGCGTGTTCGTCATGCAAACGCGCATGGTCTCGATTGCAGGCATCTATATTCCGTATCGACGCGGAAACAGATTTCATCATCATATCGCCATCTTCACCATCTCATCTCCTCATCTACTTTGATTTACACACATTGATCATGATGTATTCCACAGTCTCTCGGATCCTTGTCGTTGCAGCACTGCCTTTTCTGCGAGGAGCGCGTGCCGACTGCTACTGGTCGGATGGCACAGAGAACGACTCCCATCAACCGTGCTACGCTTCCCAGGGCGGCGCCGCCGGCCTCTGCTGCGCCAGCGGCGATATTTGCATGACCAGCGGCATCTGCATGGCCGCGTCCCAATCGAGCGGCCAGGGCCTATCCAACGGCCACTCGTCGACATACTACCGCGGCAGCTGCATGTACAAGGACTGGGCGCAGGGCAAGGATTGCCCGACGGTGTGCCTCAAGGGCCCCGGCACGTCGCCGCACGAGACGGTGTCCATGATTCCGTGCCCAGCATCGGATACGGACTGGTACTGCGGCGACGGCAACATGAAGAAGGCCAACTGCACGTCGGGAGAATACATTGTATCGCTAGCTAGTACGTTTTGCAAAAGGTTTGAATCATGATAGATAGCTAACGACATAGAGGCCAACATTTTCGCGACCATTGGTGTCTCACCGTCCATGGCCGCTCCCAAATCGACTGCCCCAGCGTCGGCCCTAGGAGAAGGAAACCAAGGCATCACGAAGACCGAATCTGCGGTAGCTTCTTCTGCCTCTAATTCTGATTCATCTTCTTCCTCGACTCCTGCTCCTGCCTCTGCGACCTCGGCGCCTCAATCTTCGCCACCGGTATCTGTAGGCCCGAGTGGTTCTCCTAGTATCCTACCTGCAGCATCGACGACAATCGACACCTCGGCCAGTGGCAGTGCCAGTGGCTCTACAGTCCCGCCGCCTGCGCCAGAACAGTCTACAACACCTGGCAGCAACAACGCTTCTGCAGTCCCTCTTGCAGTCGGCATTAGTCTTGGCGGAGCATGCCTGGTAGGCGCTGGCGTGCTGGGGTACTTTCTCTGGCGTCGCCGCCGGGACTCGCAAGCCTTGGCTCGTGCTGAAACGCCACCGCCGCGGGACACACCCGATATTGATTTCATGGATCCCATGGTGACAGGCCCGCTGTTCCGCGCCGGCAGCTTGAACAGGCGTCCATGCAACGACTACATGAACACAAGCATAGGCAGCCAGTGCGGACCTGGCGCCCCCGAGAACATGGCAACCACCGAGCGGGCGCACAGCATGCGGACCAACAGCATGCGCAGCAACCACCAGCCCCATACACCACACCATACGCGGTCTGTCTCTCAGGACCGCTTCGGACCGGATATTGTCGCGATGCACGACATGAGACGCACGCCGCCGGCCTGCTGGGGCTACCCGAGACCAACGCGCAGCGAGCCAGCCGAGACGATCCCCGAGATTCCCTATGACGGCCGGCGACTGCCTGCCTACCAAGAAACACCTGTCCTCCAAAACCACGGCTTCTGCAATGAGCTGCCGGGGTAGTCTGTATGGAATTTACGCACTGGGGTTGGATGAAATACGAGGGAGGCTATGATGTTTTGTGCTGCGACACAGCTGGTCATATGATGTCTGTCTGGCCTGGGAGCTAGTTTGATCTATTCTAGAGTCGCCGAACTGATTAACAAAGAGACGGCGGGCTGCCGATAATATTTATTCTGTTCATTACAATGGATGCGTGACTAGTAGTCGTCATCGTCGTTCTCTCCTGGACCCGTATACCCATCCATGTCCTCGTCTTCGTCAAGGTCCATCTTGTTGGCAGGATTGCTGCCGCACGGCTGAGCCGGTGCCTTGAAGTCGCCTATGCGGCCGTAGCCTTCACCCAGCACCTGGCCCAGCTTGACCAGTGTGTACTCGTAGACGCGCGCAACCTCCATCTGCTCCTCATCGTCTTCCCAGTCTTCGTCTTCGTCGTCTTCTTCTTCGTCGTCTTCTTCTTCTTCGTCGTCTTCTTCATCTTCGTCGTCCCCGATCCCAGGCTCGGCTGTAGTCTCTCTGGTCACCGTCCTTGCCTCGGTCTCCGTCTCGGTGTCTGACGTTTCCGCGTCCGTGTCGTCGAGTATTGTCTCTTGGAACTGCGCTACTGGGTTGGCTTTTTCTGTTTCCGGTCTTGCTGGCGCTGATGTGATATTTGCCGGTGTTCTTGACGCTCTTGACGCTCTTGACGCTCTTGACGCAGGCGCCCTTGCCGGTGTTCTCGCCTCATCCAGCGGATCCGGCGGCCCGCGCTGGAATACATCCACCACAAGCACGCGCGACTGCTCTGCAATGCTCCGGCACCGCACCATGTCTGTCTGCGTCATGCCCGCACGCCGCACGCCCTGCTCAAACCCGGGCAGCACCGCGTGCGTCTGCAGGTCCGTGCCGCCCAGCAGGCTCGCAAAACAGTAGTCGAGCTTGCGCAGCAGGGCGAGCGTCGCGCGCGGCGACGGCGCAAAGCCGTCCATCCACGTCATGAGTTCGCTGCCGATATTCAGGAGATACTGTATTTGTAGGGCGGCTGTTTTGTGAGTCAAGTTGTGTTTGCTTAAATTAAAGAGTACATACGTGTGCCTGACTTCCATAGACTGTTCAAGACGACATCCACATCGGCGCACAGCTCGCCCATGGAGCGGTAGCCGACGACGGTGTCCGCCGGATCGGTAATGGCAAACTTTTTGATAAAGCGGCGGCTGATGTTGAGGATGCGCTCGCTGGCATAGCGGCGGACGAGGTCTTCCTTTGCAGAGCCGGGCACGAGTGCGCGGGCGCGGGGGTGCGGGAGGTCTGCAGCAGTGCGGGCGAGAGCAGCGTTGGCAATGTTGGGCTGAGGGGACATCATGTCGGCGTTGTTTTCCTGGATGAAGCCGCCGGGGCCTGGCGAGCTGCTGAATGTGGACATTTTTATACAAGTCTGGCGTGAATCTTTGAGGATCTTTAAGAATCTTAAGATGAGATGAGATGTCGAGATGCTGTGTCCAGTGAGACGGCAGTTTTATTTTGACGTTTTAATAGACAGTTGGCCAGGACAGCCTCAGTACCAAGTAGGCTATTAAACAATAGATTCAACAACCATGAAACTGAAATTTGATAAATTGTTGCTCTGCGATGCGGATGTGAGATGGATGTGGTGAGGGCTGATGCCTCGATACGGCACAAGCTCTAAGAGAAAAGGTACATTCCAATTGGTGCAATTAATGAGATCAACAAAGTACACTTTCATAGCGTCATAAACCACTAATGACAGCATTTGCGCCACACCCTCAGGCTGAAGTGTGGCGTTGAATATGACTACCAGACCACCAATGACGGCAAACAGCGGGGATTGGGCAACTTTTTGGACGGTTTTTAGTGTAGCTAGAAAATTGCAACATCTGACATCACGACGCGACACATTTGAGAAATTACCTTCAACTCAACACCTCCCCCCACCCACACGCCAACATGTACCAGCCAAGACAGATTGTGCACGTCGAGAAGAGCGGCGGCCGGACCATCCAGGGCAAGGGCTTCTTCCGCTCGACCTACGACGCCCTGACGGCCGAGGAGAACTCTGCCATGGTCAAGAGCGTCGCCGCCTTTGCTGTCGGCACTGCCTTCCTGGCCAGCTCGTGGGCCGAGTTCCTCCTGCCTCCGTGAGTGCATACGAGTCAAAGATGGAGAGAAGACAAACTGACTGTATAGCCAATAAACGATCCGACAATCGACAAACGGATGCAGCTCGCTTCGGGCCCGACTCTCGACTCGATCTGGCCGTTGATGCCGACGGCCCAGATGATGGAATCGCACGACGATGCCTCTCTGCAATATCCAAATGTTGCGATTGCGATGCAGGACGACCAAAGCAAAGCAAAACCAAAAATCAAAAACTTAAAGGGACACTCCCTCTGTACATATACCACCACACTCTTCTTTACGCATCTACTTGAATGATATTTAAATCAAATCAAATGAATCAAATGACATCACGTCTTCCGAATGTTGATATTGACACTGCATTGAGAGGATACGGGCTCCAGCGCTTGAGAGGTGACAGACATTGCATGCCATGACAAGGACTACAGAGGTCGGGCGTATAGAGCTGGCGGACAGATACCGCGACCTGCAAGTCAATCTTGTGAAATACGAATCAACAAAGCATCTGCTAATGCTTGAGGCGCATTCTATGCAACCTTCTGCCTTTACCCGTTGCTCTACAATTGGAGGGCATCTCGCTCCACGGCCTCGGCCGAGATTGCACCCACTCGCTGTCTGTTGGCGTGTTGTTTAGCTTGTTGATTAAAAGATGGCAGATCTATTAAAGAGAGTGCAGCTCATGGAGTAGACGTACAGCTGCATGTAGAGGGCGCAGAGACTCGGTGTTCACACCTCACGATGCTCGGCATCCCTCTGCCGGCTGCACAACCAGCTCGTTCCTGAGCCCCAGCTGGACCGTTCGCAACATTGCCTACTCCAGAGGAGAGGCAGTGCCACCTTCCACCTTGCAAACTGCGCAACTGGCTTTGCCGTCAGTCTCGGGTGTGCCAACGCACCCGCCGATCCCGCATCGCCCGCGACGCTGTGGCAATGTTGCTGTATTATTGACGAGAACAGCGGCGACAACTGTCTGCAGACCTTTGTGCATGTTTTGAATCAGATAAAACAAGACAGCCAGTGTTCTGCCCAGCCAGATATGGCACTGCAGCGACCGGCACCTGGCACCGGCCATCTAGTTTGCGGCGGCCGGGAGTACGACGGCCGCTCGGGACGAAGCCTCTGCCGTGCCCCTGGCCGTGCAAGGCTCGCTTCTGTCGCTTGTTTCAATCACGCCGTCACAGAATAAGACGGTCAATCTTCCAGTGGCAGATGGCTGCACAGTGTTGTCGATTGTCGGGCCGGCGTGGACTGTCAGCGGCTTCGAGGCCAACACCACCACTGTCGGATTTAGTCTTGGCTTGTAGCTGAGACCAATAGCACACCTACTGCTAAAGTCTACCAGGGTGTGAAGCTGCGGCAAGAACGCCTCAAGGAAACACCTGTTGGAAATGTTGCCTGGCAGCCTTTTGAGCAAGCCTCGTGAGATGTCGTGGAACGTGAGACCACTTACACGTTGATTACATAAGCACAACAGTCGGGCATAATAGATGCAGGCGATTACTTTCTGTACTTTTCTGTTTGATCTCGACATTCAGATAAATAGCAATATTCATGACACATCCCGAACTAATATTCAAACGCCTCTCACGACCAGGCTCGGCCGCTGTCGGAGGCGTTGTTCTTCAGCCGTCTAGAACCACGCGGCTCCGCCGGAAGAGTTGCAGGCGAGTGAGAACACATGACCAAGCCGCCTTTGATTCCCGGCAACCATCATATATACGAATGTATTTGATCAATCATAAACGGGCACATATAATGGCTCTTGGTCTTGGACATTGTCAAAATGTCAATTATCACTCTCACTGTGCTTGCTGTCGAAAATGGTGTACAGGGAAAAGTGGGTCGGCGTGGGATAATGGCACCACTGAAGACAAAGCCCTGGCGTCATGAATGGATGAATTTACTCTTGTATTTTTGTGAATTTGTAAGGAGCAGCCTGAACATAAAAGCTAAATGAGATTGCATTTTGAGGCGTCTTCTGACTGTTGACTACCTCGTGAAGCCAAAATTGCCCGCCGTTTGTTCTCTGATCGGGCAATCGGAAAGAAAATCCAGAGAAACTAGAAAAGAGAAAAGAATACTAAATCCCGCTTTGATCTCCTTGTGCCCCGTAATCTGCCTCAACTATTGCACCGTGGCCGGGCACCTCGATGTCTGTCAGTCGTCACATTTCTTCCTTTTCCCTCTCCGGGGCACGGGAAGGCTGGGGAGGGGTCCAGTGGTTTAGTGGTTTAGTGGTTTAGTACAGGCGACTAATGACACTAAATCCCCTAATCATCTGATAAAGGGTTCAACATGAAGAGTTTTTAGTTCTACCGTCACGTCACGAGGAAAGAACCGCGGGCGGACGGCTTCTTTGAGAGCTCCTTCTCTTTTTGTTTGAAAGGGTTAGCGTTCTGTCGCCAAGGCAGGTGCGACTATGTAATTACTACAGAGTAGATGTCGTAATTGCCGTGTATTTGTAGCTGTTTCGGTCGAAAATCGAAAATCGAAATAGAAATGGCAAGCGCAGTTCCATTATAAATCGTCACTAGGCCCCGGTTTTCGCGCTGCCATTTTTCTTTCCTTTTTCATTTTTCTCTTCTCTCTCCTTTTTCTTTTCTTTTCTTCTTTCTTTTCTACCTCAACCACGATCGCGCGCGCATCCATCCATCTGCATTCAAGGCACAACCTCATGGTCACGCGTCCAGAGTCTCGCACGGCTGAGGAGTATCACAGAGCTACATCTGTATACTCCTTGCGTCAGGACCTCTCGGGCACTTGAACAACGAACGTCTCTACTATCAACCACTATATACTATCTACCTGCAGGATTGCATCACCGTCACGAGGACAGCACTTTCATCCGTCTTCTCACTCTTAACCTCATCGCCCATCTCACGCAGATCTCACGTAGACTATCACCTCACCAGGTCTCAACTGATCATATAAAAGTACAAAGCAAGTGACAGACAGCCCAACATAGAGAAGGCTTAACGGACAATACAAGATGCTGCCCAAGATTCCCGTCCTGGCCGACTACGGCATCTCGCCCAAGCACGGCTTCCTCCCCAACGAGCTGCCGCTGGCCCGCCTGCCCGACCCCTACTACAACAAGTGGGAGGCCGTGGCGGCCAATTTGCAGGCTCTCATTCTCAGTCGCCGTCTGCGCGGTGTCGTCGACCGTCTGCCCGTGCTGTCGACGGTCGGTCTCGAGCACGATGCGGAATGGCGCAGAGCCTACTGCATTCTCTGCTTCATGGCCCACGGCTACATCTGGGGCGGTGACAGTCCCAGTGACCGTCTGCCGCCACCCATCACAGTGCCACTGCTGGAGATCTCGGCCCATCTTGAGGTGCCGCCGGTTGCCACCTATGCTGCAGTGTGCCTGTGGAACTTTAAGCCCCTGTTCGTCGATGAGGGCGTCGACCAGCTCGAGAACCTGGCCACGCTGAACACGCTGACCGGCTCGCTCGACGAGTCGTGGTTCTACCTTGTGTCGGTCGCCATGGAGGCCCGCGGCGGGCCCATGATCGCGATCATGCTCAAGGCTATGGCCGCTGTGCGCGAAGACGACGTCGAGACTGTGACTGCGTGCCTGTGCGCGTTTGCCGAGCGCCTCGACGATCTCGGTGTGCTCCTGCAGCGCATGCACGAGCAGTGCGACCCCAACATGTTCTACCACCGCATCCGCCCCTTCCTGGCCGGCAGCAAGAACATGGCCGACGCCGGCCTGCCCCATGGCGTCATCTACGACGACGGCAAGCCCGGTGCGTCATACCGCCAGTACAGCGGCGGCAGCAATGCGCAGAGCAGTCTGATCCAGTTTTTCGACATTGTCCTGGGCGTGGAACACCGCCCGACTGGCGAAAAAGCCGGCGATGCGCCCCCGTCTGGCGGCGACGAGCCGTCGGCAGCACGCCACAACTTCATCATGGAAATGCGCAACTACATGCCCGGCTCGCATGCGCGCTTTCTGAACGATGTGTCCGCCGTCGCCAACATCCGGCAATATGTGCTCGCACACCAGTCGGCCGGCACGGACCGCCCGCTCGCCATTGCATACGACTCGTGCCTGGCCATGCTGCGTGCGCTGCGCGACAAGCACATTGCCATTGTCACGCGGTACATTGTGGTGCCGTCGCGCGATGTTGCCCGTGCGCGCAGCCGGTCGCGTAGCCCCGAGGCAGTCCGTAAGGCGGCGCCTGGTGTCAGTGCGGCTGCGCGTCCCAAGACGATGAACCTGGCCCTTGCTTCCAGAAGTGGAGGCAAAGACAACACGACGGCGCAGGCCAGCAAGCTCAAGGGCACGGGCGGCACGGCGCTCATCTCGTTCCTCAAGCAGGCGCGCGACGAGACGGGCGAGCCTGCGGTCGAGGAGTGGACACAGCGGTTCCTCAACCGGCAGGGCCGCGTGCGCGGCAAGAACGATTTCTTCTTTGGCAAGCCCGCGGAGCCGCCGACGCCCGAGGTGGCGGCTGCCACTATTGAGGAGGATGAGGTCGAGGTGGGCGGTCTTGCGGGTACATGGACGCTCGACGATGATGTGGGCGGACTGTGCTCATACTAGTTGACCTTGTTGGCATAGCTCGTATTAATGTACATAATTTGCACTTGATCAAGAGCTGTGCAAAATGAATCCTGTCACTTTAGTCCTAGCAAGCCGGCATTGCCATGAATAGAAATGTCCTTTGTCTCCAGACATAAACCTATCCGTAACGGGCAATGCCTCGTTGAGAACTTGCCATGTCCTCAAGTCTCATCTGGTATGGCTCCATCTCGTTCAATGACACGGCGGTTATGGCTATTGTCAAGAATCCGTTCTCGAAGCAGTACAATGTGACGAGTTGCGATAAGCTCCCTGCCTTTGCCCTTTAGTTGGTTCAATCAAGGCAAACGGGGAATCGCCAGAAAGGGGTATTTCAAGGGCGCATTTGTATCTAAAGATGTCGTGTAGAGGAAACTATACAGATGGCTTAGTCACTAACGCCTGTCGACGTAATAGTATCACGGTACAAAAGGTGAAGTAAAACGCGTGTATGTATTGTGTGTATGTAGAGGTAAAAACCTAGCCAGAGTGTTTAATCCTATAAGAGTAGGTATAGGGGCATTAGGCAGTAGTCACGTGACATGTGCAGAGATTTACCCCTTATAACGTCCTTTATAACCGCTAGGTTATAGGGGCTAACCCGTCTAGTTATAAGGGACTATATATATTATAGTATCTTTTTTCCGACATACTTTTTTAAGTCGCCTAGAATGAGTAACCTGCTATAATAGAAGGACGAGCTATCTAACTAGGTGAAAATATCTTTTACTTAAAATTTAAATATACTAGACGTAGGTGACTTAGAGTTTTATACGGTAGAATACTTTATCGAGACTATTTATATTTTTTTTTTAAGTAATTTCTATTTTTTTAAAGCCTTTAAGGAGGTCGTTACTTAAGGGTATTTATAGGCCGGTCTCGTTTTAAGCCTTTACTTTTTTTTTTATTTTTATAAGTAAGTATACTATTAAATTTAGTACTTTAATAAAACGTTAAGCTTTTTTATATTTAGCCTCGGTAAGGTATTTAGTAAGATAGTCCGCTTTTATAAAAACAATAGGTAGCTACTTAAAATTAAAACGCTACGCGCGGTACTTTTATCGCAGTTAGTAGTTATATATATCGACGTATCGGAGTATAGTCTATAGCTTAAACGAGTCATTTATAATTAAGTATAAAATACTCTTATTGTCGTATCTTACCGTTAATTTAGTCCTTAAGTCGAGTCTTATAAAGTATATTACTTTACTAAAAAAAATCGCTTCCTTAAAGACTCGTAATAGTATAAGAAGTTTAGCTTTAGTAGTAAAAGTAGTAACCGTAAGTTACTTCTTCGCTTTTTATATAATAAGTCCCCCGAATAACTTTATAATATAACCGTTAAAGTTCTTACGGTCGATCTAGTTATTACTATAAAAAACGTCGCTATAAATAGTAAAAAGCTTTTCTTCTAACGACTATCTTCTAAAAGTAAGGCCGTAATTACGTATCCCGTATAAGTATAATATAAGCTTATCGACGGCTTTATAATACTTAAGCTTTAAGTTTTTATTATACGCGGCTAGTTTACTTATACTAAACGCTACGTTTAGGCGGGTAGTAATACTTATAAATAAATATAAGCTTACTTTACGTAAATAAGACGTAACCGTCTTTAAAGCTACTACGCCGTCGGTATATAACTTAAAGTTAGTAGTAAAAAAAACGATAAAGGTCTTACTACGTAATTACTTAAGCGTAAAAAAAGTACGTGTAACCTTTTTATAGTATTCTTTCTATAAGAAATATAAAGTTTTTTTTACTTTATCTTTTACGACGTAAATACTTAAGAACTACTTAATTTCGCTTAGTCTTTTTAGCTTAATACGTTACTCGAAAACTTTTACTACTTTTTCCGTCTCTATAGTAAAATTTTTATAAAATATAAATATAATATTATCTACATAAAAAAAAGTAACGATACCTAAAACGATTATAATATATAACTTATCAAAGACGTAAGTAAATATAAAGTCTATAAAAAAGTCAGTAAAAAAACGTTACCAAAAGAAAAACGACCTCTTTAAGCTATAAAACGCCTTCTTAAGCCTTAAGACTCTGCCTTTCACTTTATAGCCTAGCGGCATCTCCATAAATACCGTCTCATCAAATATAATATTCATAAACGCGTTAACGGCGTCGAGCTATATAGTTTTAAAGTCAAATTAAGCCACGAGGCTTATTACGATACGAAATACTAGTCCCGTAAATATATTTATACGTATAACGAAAATAGACTCTTACTATTAATTACCGTATACTACGAAACGTACCTTACATATAGTAAAAATACCCTCATTTATCGCCTTATAAAAGTACACCCATTAGTTCCTAAGCATTTAGTAACCGGCTGCCTCATTTCGAGACACTTCCTCCCAACTATCGCTCGACTTATAAAATTCCAAATAATTAATCTAAGCCCTCTCAAACGCTAACCGCAATAAGTAATTTATTAATTGCCTCTAATTATTAAGTAACGCCGCTAAATCCTTAAAAAATATAAACGGCACAGCTATACCAGTAACGGAATACTCAAAAAGTATATAAACGTCCTCACACCCTCCTAAAAAATCGACACGAACATCCTTATAACTATATACCGCACGTACGCCAAAAACAAGCCTATAAATATAGGTAGGGAACTTACCTTAAACTCCTAACTACCGGCTAAGACACTTATTTAAGTACTTAAATACGGGTAGTACTAGTATAACTAAAGCGTATAAGGATTCTAAAGGTATTAACAAACGGACGTACTTACCTTTATAAAAGTCACCGACTTCTTATAGTATTTATAAAAAATACTTAGTACTAGTAGAAAAATTAACCTTAGTTCCGTCGTATTCTTCTCTAAGTATATCTTTTACCGTATAAAACTTATTTACTATAATATAAGTATCCTTTTAAATACCTTTTAAGCCGAAAGGGAAACTAACGCTAACTAGTCGTTATTCGGTATCGTATACTAGTAACGTTTTTTCTTCTTTTAGTTTAAACTTATAAATCTCCTACATTAATACCTTTATCGATACTTCTTCTACTACAACGGGTATCTCTTTAAGTATCTTTCTTTTATAATAGTCTACCTCGTTAAAAACGACGTCTCTCGTTACTAATACTTTATTTATCGACGGCACTTAAATGTTATAGATATTAGTTAATTAGTAGCCTACTAAATAGCCTATATAAACCTTAAGCTCTAGCTTCTTTTTTTTATTAACTCCTCTTTATACGTCGTTAGTAAAAGTAAAAGCCTTACAGCTATATACTTTAAAATAGTATAATTTCGGTAGCTTACCGTACATAAACTCGTAAAACGTACGCCACTCGAAACGGCGTTTTAGTAAACGATTAAGCAAGTAAACTACCGTCGACGTATACTAGCGCCATAAATTAAGTAGTAAGTATACAAAAATCTTAAATACGCGCGCTATAGTAATAACTACACTTTTTAAACGTTCGGCTAACCCGTTTTACGCTACGGTACGAAGTACCGAAAATTCGAAATTAATACCATACCGCGTCGCCCATCGCTTCACCGGTATAATATACAGCTTATAGTTAGCCTTAATACATAAAATATAGTAGCTTCTCGCTTCGTTTTACGTCTTTAAATTATTTAAAAAATAAACTAAATCTTCGCTATAAGCTTTACCCCGTTAGTAATAAACGAATACGTAGCCGGTATATATATCGGTAACGTATATAACACGACTATAGTCTTAGTCGTCTTTTATATAGTTAGTCTAATTAACGTATAGCTCATTTATCGGCTTTAACGTCTCTCGTCTCTTTAAGTTTCGTCTCGACACCTACCTCACTATTTTTACTTGCCTACATATATCACACTCTATAGTAGTCGGCTTTAAAAGTCGAGCTCCTAAAGCTTACCTAGTTAAATACCCTAGCGTTTCTTAGCCTAAATAGCTTATACGTAGGTACTATAAATACCTTATTACTTCTAATTAAAGTAGTTATCTATTAAAAAAGTAGACTTTTAAAACGAGAAGTACTAAAAAAATAAAAAGTTTTACCGGGCGTTCGATTAAAGTAAAACTAAAAAAATACTCGTATAACTAACATACGACGTCTCTCGTACGTTTATATAATACATTCGGCTTCGTATCCTAGTTAATCCCTTATTTCTTCAATAAACGCATCGATACTAGGTTAAATAAAAAAATTAAACAGTATAACACCGACCGTATAATTTTATATACTTAACGACTTATTAAGAGACAAAAGTTTAGCCTTACACGTCCTTTCCTATTTACCTACACTAGCCTTCCTCCTATCACGATATTAACGGAAATTTCCTTTATATTTAAAAATCGTATACTCTCGTAAAATATATACTTTATAGCTTCGGAGTCGAAAGCTATATATTTTTCGGCGGCTTAAGTATTTTTTATAAAACTAGTATATACCGTAAATAAAGCTTCGTCGAAAGACCTTTCGGGGAGTTATTTTTACTTATACTTAGCTTTTTTTTTCTCGATTTTTTTTTTAAGCTTAAGCTAGTAGTTAAAGTTTACTTTTATCTTTTCCTTTAAGTTTATTATATTATATAAAAAGCTTAAGCAACTACGCTCGCCTAAAGATTCTTCCTATCACCCCCGGCAAACCTGTCCGACATCCTAACGATATGGCCCGACGTCGAGGTAGTCGTAGTCGACTAGTATATAGATCGCTTAGAAGTCGTTGATATACTCAAACAACTCTTATCTTAGAAGGTACTAAGAAATGACTACTTCCCGGCGGGCTTTCTTAAAGCTATCGGCGAACTACTTTAAGACGCGCTTATAGATATTACGTAAGTAAGTATAGATATCGTATACTACCCGTAGCGGTTCCGTACCGTACTAGTAGTCGTTTTACTAAAACTAAGAAAATCGACATAATAAAAATAAGAAGTAAAAATATACCGACCGATCTTTTTTTTTAGAACGTTAGGAAAAGTAGTCGAAACGATTATAAGCTAGAAAGTTACGTCGACTGCGGAGCGATACCGTATGCTACCCGTAGGACAAATAGGTAATAAAGCGTATAAGTTAACGAAATTAACCGGCATCGCTTTAAAAAGTATCGTCGAAGTAGCGGCGTCGTAGGGCGCGAAAATATCCTTCTTGTAACTAGATATAAGCGGAGTATTCGATATAGTTAACTATGAACGTTTACTTTATATACTTTACTTCTCCCGATACCTAGTATAGATTACGTCTTAGGTACGTAGCTTTTTATTAGAGAGGATAACGCGACTGCGATTCGACGGCGAAGAATTAGACTATATACCGATTATAGTAGGAATATTATAAAGATTAGCTTTTTCTTTAATTTTTTTCGTCTTATATATATCTATATTATACTACGACTTCGTAACGTATTCGAATACAACTACTATTGGTTTCGTAGACGATACGAATATAATAACCGTTAACGATAGTATTTAAAAAAACTATAAAAACTTAATAGTAACGTAAAATACGTATAAACGATAAGCTAAAAGATACGAAATAAAATTCGTACCCGAGAAAAACGAATTAATACACTTTACCCGTAGCTATACCGTAAATACTACGCCGATACGCCTTAACGGTAATATAGTTATACCGGTCGAATTAATACGATTCCTTAAATTTTAGATCGATAGAAAACTAAGATAGTAGGAATACGTTAAAAAAGTTAAAAGTAAGATAGTAATATAAATATTCGCTTTTACGAGACTCGTAACGTTAACGTAAGGATATAATATATATACCGTACGGAAGTTCTACCTCGTATATATTAAAACGGTGATAAGGTATAAAACGTCGGTCTAAGACGATCTTTTAAAACCGATCCCCTATAAGATATATAAAGTTATAGCCGACATTTAAAAAACGGCCTTTAAGACAATAGCCGGAAGATATAAGTCTACGCCGTTACGTTTCTTCGAACTCGAAGCGAGGGTTCCGTTAGTCTATATCTTTATACGTAAAAGAACGGCCGATTTTTATAAAATAAATAAAATCTACTAACTATACTTAAAACAACTTTAGTACGATATAGTAGCCCGTATTTAGTTAATCCGTTACCCGATACGCTTGTAACGAACCCGTACCGGACTTTTTACGATTTTTAAAAGATTTTTATAAGTAGAATTATAGTATAAAAATAAAAACGTATTTGAATTAAAAGTTATAGAATAAAACCGCGAATTCGCCGAGTACCCGAAGGAATACCGTAACTTTTACGTCTAAACCGATAAACCCGACTATAAGCTACTATTAGAGAAGTACTAAAAAATAGCAAAGCACGAAAGTAGTATTTTGACATAAGTACGTATAAGATATATCGGCTTCCGAGGCTACTTTTTTAGCCGTAACGTACCTGACGCGAATACGCCGCGGTATAACTGCGGCTAATAAGAAGATGTCTACTATATTTTAATATAATACTTATATATAGAATCGTAACGCTAAATTTTTTATAGCCGAGTTACCCGCCCGTTACGGAGTCGCCGCGACTTTACCGCGGCTTTAGAAAACCCCGACGACGTTTTATAGATTTTACGTTAGATTTTAAAGGGAGACTAGCTACTATACTATAAATTAATATAACTACTAAATAAGAAAAATACGATAGACTACGTCCCGATAACGAGACTAATTACCCCGATAAACTAACTTTTAACTTCGTAAAAAATAACTAACGAATACGTAACGATAACGACACGTATAAAATAAATTACTCCTCGTCGTTATTTTTTATATTATCCTTAATACCTTTATTATTAACTTTACCTTTACCTTTTTTTTCTACGCTAGTCGTTATACTAATACTACCCGACTCGACGGTATCGCTTATCTTAATATCTATAACCTCGTTAATAGCCGCGTTATAGTCGCTACGAGTACGCGTAAAAACATCTATAGTATTAACGATACGGCCGAGATTAGTTGTAATACGGCCCGTATTAACGGTATTACGAACGACCTCGAGGAAAATAACGGAAGATACTTTTAACTACTGACGATAATAATTAAAAAAAAAATCCCCGAAAAACCCCGTAGCGTTAACGTTGTTACTACGGCTACGAGGCCGAGGCGCGCCCCCGTTAACGACGCTAACGGTTAAAACTTACTAATAGGTAGGCTAAATAGTTAAAACATCCGCGACGGGGACCGTACCCGTTAGCTAATTACGATAAGCTTAGATAAAATCCTTTACTTTCGTACGAGTAGTATAGTTTAACTAAATTAAGTTAACCGTAGCGACTTCGTACCGATAACGATAATAAAAACTATTTACTTAAAAATAAACATACTTAGAATTAATATAACGGCAATACTTAACCTTTTTACTAACTTACGTATAATAGTTAAATACGCGCCCGCTACGAAAAATATACGTTTTATAAGTAGTCTAAACTTCTACTACGTACGTACTTATAACGCGGATATAACGGGGATAGTATAAAGTAAAAACATAAATTATACCGCGCGGTACGCGCGGTTTAATAACGGAGGCGTTACCGACAAAAAGAAAAACGCCGGAAAAACTATTACTAACGACGACAATAAAAGTATTAACCGAAGCTACGGCGGGGTCGCTGTTACCGATAACGACAACGCTAAAGCCGTTAAACGGACTAAAAAGAATAAAAATAAATATGATGTCGGAAAAAAAAAAGAAATAAAACTAAAAAAAACAACGAGGGAAAAGAAAAAAAACGGCGAGGCAAATTAAAACGCGGCGAAAAAAAAAGTCGGTAGTAAAAGCGGTCGAAAAATAAAAAAAAAAAAAAAAAAAAACAAAAATTTTCACGAAAAACGGAAGAAAAGCACGATTAATATACCCGTCAAATATACTAGTCGTACTTACCGTTTATAAAAATCGTACCTTCCGGATCCGGAACTAATAAAACATCGTCATCCTTAACCCCTAAAGCTATACACGTATCTAGCCCGTTATAACTACGCTACGGCGAAGCTAAAACAACTACTACTTACTATAAATAACTACAGCGACAAAACTAACGACAAACAAAAAGCAAAACAAGCTACAACGCTTACCCCGCTACAACTATCTACGCAGCTAATACGCTACGTAGACCTAAGTATAAAATTATACGACTAGATAGGCAATAGCCTACGCACGTTAACATTCGAACCCCTAGCGTTAACGTAGCTACCGCCCAACGAGGCTGTAATAGATAGAGTTTTTTTTTTCTAACCTTAAAGTTTTTTATTATTTTTACTATAGACGTATTTTATACTGTAATACGCGGTTTATAAGTATAATAAATAAATAAATAAATAAATAAATATAAAAAGCTTATATCGGTAAACCTAAAGTTAAAAAAAACTACCTAATACTACTTTTATTTATAGCCCGTTAAATTATAGGCTTTATAACTAACGTAAGTACGTAAGTAGGTAGTACTTTACTTATCGGTAGTCGTATTTACTCGTTTTTTTTTAACGCTTTTTCCTCCGATATCTAAAGTAGCCGCAAAAGCACCCCTTCTTACGGTACGTAAGTACGGCTTATTATTATTAAACGTAAAAACGATATCTATAGTAAAAACCTTTACCTAGTATACTTTACTACTATAATTAAGCGTCATCTTCTCTTTATTTTTCTTATAAAAAGCCTATACGATATTATAATATATTTCTTTAAAGCTTAAGTAGTCTATTAAGCTTTTTAAGTCATTAAGCCAAATATCAAACGAAGCTATAAAGCTTTTTATACGTACTACTAGTACTATCGTAAAGTCTTAGTTAATAAACCATTTAACGATAGTAACTTTCGTCGGCTTTTTCTTATACAAAACGTCGTACTTATTAGTAGCTATTAGCTTAAGGTAGCGGGTATCTTTTTAATAAAAAGTCGCTAGGTATTTTAAATATATTACCGCGTCCCGCTCGCCTATAGTACTAAAGCTTACTACGACGTACGTAAGCACCGTCTCCTTAATATACTTACACACCGTATCGTTAGCTTTTTTATACTTTTAATATACGGTTTTTTTAAACTTTTTTACCTCGAGCTTAAATTAGTATACTTTTTATCTTTCGTTTATAAAAAACGCGGCTTCCCGTATTTTACTATCTTTCGCGTTACGTACCGTAATAAAAAGTACGTTATATTTTTCGTTACTAATAACTTCGACTAAAAGTATCGAAGTATATACCTCGAAAGCTTTAAGCTTCGTAATAAACTCTAAACGAAGCTTTTCAACACCCCCTTCATCGTACGTCGTAGTAAAGTTCTAGTAGTCCTAATACTTATCTCCCTAAATCTTTACTTCCTCTAGCTACTCATACTAAGTAGCGGACGAAGTAAAAAAAATACGCGTCACGGCAGTAAGCTTAAAAGCGGTCGAAACGTTATCGGTATCGGAAAACATAGTTGTTAGAAGCTTTTCGATAAGATTTTCGATAAGTTTAATAATTTCAGTAATATTTTTAATACGTTAGAAGATCCGGGCTCATAACTATCGACGTAATAGTATTACGGTACAAAAGGTGAAGTAAAACGCGTGTATATATTGTGTATGTATAAAGGTAAAAACCTAGCCAAAATATTTAATCCTATAAGAGTAGGTATAGGGGCATTAGGCAACAGTCACGTGACATATGCAGAGATTTACCCCCTATAACGTCCCCTGTAACCGCCAGGTTATAAGGGCTGACCCGTCCAGTTACAGGGGACTGTATGTATCATAGTATCTTCCTTCCGACAACGCCCTGTACTCCAAAGTCTGGTCACGTGCGGAGTCACGGACTCAGACAATGGTTAGGACCATTGATGTTTTATCTTCTCTTACTAAAAATACTCGTAGCCTGACAAAGGGTTTTCTCCTTTTATTTAAACCAGAGCCCTACTCTCGCGTCCGTGACTTCGCCTTCGTCACACAGATTCTTGCTATTTTTGGGTTTAGAATAGACGCAAATGCCTTTAACAAACCTTGTTAGTATTCTTTTTCTGCGTATAAGTCAGCCACTTACTGTGAAGTAGATTTATTCGACCGAATACATACACTCTTTAGGACACGCAACTCAAACGGACATTGAAGTTTTACAATTTGGTCGAATTGCATGTAAATTCCAAGGAGTCAAACAGCCTACAAACTATCACGGTTAAGCGGCTTCTATCTAGCAGTTTCCAATCAAAGTAATCTACGACTTACAAAAAGTGTACTCGACAAGTAGAAGCAAGCCAATAGTGCTTATGGCTGGCTGGATTAAAGGAGGTCCGTCCAGCTGCCGCCTTTCCTGTGGCATACTATCGTACCTCGGCCTGGTTGTAGACACAAGATGCCTTTGATTGAGCATCTGGCAATTCATTCGTACAGGCGACAAGGAGCCTTGAGGATGAAATAGACCAAGAACAAACTGTAACTAGATAATCACGACCGTCGAAGCAATGCCTCTGGAAGAAGTAGAGTGACTCTCTACAGAATACTCAAGGCTCTGTACTTGAATGTGCCCGTACGACCCTTATCTGTGGACATCTACGGCCGAGTTTGCCATGACCCCTCCACCTCGCCAAAACCAACGCGGAGGGTTGTCTTGGAGCATGCAGTACTCAGTAGACTCTGCTATTATTGGGGGTCAGGGATTATAAGTTACCCCACAAGCCCTGTAAACACGGCCGCTAGCATAGCGTCCGTCCGCCGCCCCAGTAATCGGCCCACGCCCCACTTTATTACGCCTTCCTTTGGTCACCTATCTAAAGATAGGGCTGCCCACCTAAATGAATACATCAGCCAAATAATCACTTTTCACTAAAAAACATCACTACTTTCGACGCGTCGGTATAGACGTCGACGTCGTCGAAATGACACCAGACGTAGAGATACGGCTTGCCGATACCGTCTTTGTAGTCGAGCACAACCCCGGCGCGAAAATCGCGATAGTCGCGCGGGAATTTAAGGTTAACCGATATACTTTGAAAAGACGCGTCGAAGGAGGCCGTCTAGTAGAAGGAAAAAAAGCTACGCACCGGTTGTTTTTTAATGTAGAAGAAAATGTTTTTTGTAATTATATCGTTAAGCTCGACTATATAAATTTATTTTTATAGAAATCGTATATCGTAAAAGCTATTAATTTAATTCTAAAAAAAAAGACTCGGACTAATATAAAAACGAATCGCGTCGTCGGGAAATAATAAGCGACTCGTTTTTTCGCCCGTTATAACCTTCGTATTAAATCGATTAAAAGCTTCGATATAAACCGAAAAAAAATAAAAAGCGCCGTTACGATCGAAGAATAGTTCGATAGTCTATAGTAATATATTATTTAGTACGGAGTCTCGCCTTTAGATATATAAAATATAAACGAGACGGGATTCCGTATTAGCGTGTTACGTGACTATTATATCGTAACTCGTCGTAATAAGTTTAGATAGTTAAAGATTTATAAAAATAAAAAATTAATAACTTTAATCGAGTCGATATCGTTAAATAATAATATAATACCGTTTTTTTTTGTTTTTCGAGGCGAGTAGTATTAGTCACGATAGTACGTTAATACGCGTATTTTTCCCGACGTCGTTATTTATCTTTTTAATATAAAATATAATAACGATAAAATAAACATAATATAAATCGAATATTTCGATCGTTATTTAGCTAAAATAATATATAGCTTATAACGTATATTAATTTTCGACGGCTTTAGTTCGTATTATACGAAGCTATTTCTCGAGTATTACTATATATATAGTAAGTTACGACTTCTTTATACTTTTTTTTAATTTATATTAATATATTATAAAAATTATTTTTTTCGGCTTATTATTATACTCGATATATTTTCTTTAGCTTTTAGATATAACTATTTTCAATCTTCTTAAACACTACTACTTTTAATACCTTCGTAATACTTTACGGCTTTCGAATAACGCGACGGTAATAAAAAAAAATTATATAGTAGTAATTATTACTACTAAAAAACAAGCGGTTATTTAAAATATTATTTTATCTAAGTTTCGGAAAACTAATATTTACCCTTTTAATTTTTTTATCGTCTTCGACGTATTAAAAAAAAAAAAAACTATTAACGAAGCTAATAACTTCCTAACCGATATCTTAATAATCCCGTCGACTCTTAAAACACTTCGGCAGCTTTATATTCTCAAAGACGACTTCTTTATAAATTTAAAAAAAGTAGAAATCGACTTAAAAATTATTACGAAGTTCTTAATATTAAAAAAAAAAACGATTCGAGACTCGACCGAGCTAGTATAAACGTATAAAAACCTTAAGGAACGAAAAGAAAATTCTACTAAACGTAACATACGCCATATCGAAAAAAATCGCTTCCTTCAAAAAAAAAGTATTTTAACCGTCGCTAACGCTCGCGAAATTACAAAAAACATAACACAAAACGACATCGAGAAGATAAAAAAACAACTAAAAGCTAAAAAAAAAAAAACCGCAAATACAAACAAACGGGCAGCCGAAAAAACTGCTAAAAAGGCTCGTTAGAAAGCCCGGAGAGAAGCCAATACGATGGAGTAATTTTTGTACTATTTTTACTATTTATAATGTAATGAAATTCAAAAAACAAAAGTAGTGATGTTTTTAATGAAAAGTAATTATTTGGCTAATTATAAAAAGGAAACGGAGTTACCGTAAGGATAGTATCTTAGTGAAGAAAAATATAATAAATAAAGTCTACGACCGTACTAAAAACAGTATACGAAAAGTAATAAAGAAAAAAAATAATTACAAAAGGTATAAGGTAGAAAGTATGAAGACTTTTGCTTACCGAACTTCTCTTATCCGGTAAGTAAAAAACTACGTTCTTTATATAACTTTTAGTCGATTAGTCGGCGACTAATAGCCGACGCATCCCGTAGCTAACCGTAACGTAAAAAGGTTTTTACTTACTAATTCCTAGCTAGTAATTAGCCTACGATCTTTAAACTCATCGTTTTTATTCGTCTTTAGCTTATAACGGGTCGACGTCGGACGGTATCCGACGCTTCAACGATACGTAGTCGTTTTTTAGCCGGCGACTAACTAACTAATTAATTATCCTCGTAGATAAGTTATAGTTTATACTTATAGCTTTATTTATCTACGTTTTTTTCTTACATTATCCCTTTTTTTTAATAATACCGTCTCGAGATTACTTATTTAAGGCAACGAGTCGGCGGTTTAACTCGTCGTCGAGTCTTCGTCGATTTAAAAGTCTTTAGGTTAATACCCCGTAGTAGAAACTTCGTTTTTTATTAAAGATTTATATAAGTAATAAAAAAAACCTTTTAAGGTAGAAAAACTTATACTTTTAAAATAAATCTATTTTAGCTCGGCCGTAAGTCGGCGATAAATCGACTACTAGTAACGAGATGTAACGATTTTTTATATCTTTATTTCTTTCGTTAGAAAACTTTAAGAATATATCCGATAAGTCTATAATAATAGAAAAATCTATAAACGATTTTATAATAAAATCTTTTTTTCCGTATCCGGTAAAACTAAAGAATTAGTATAATATAAAAGTTTATATAGTTTTTATAAAAAAAACTAGGTCGTATCGGCGGCGGTACTACGTTTATTCTACGATACGGCTTCGACCGTTAGATATCTTTTTTTTAAAAAGTTAAAGTTTTATAACTACTTTTAGTATCTTAGTAATATATTAGTAACAAAAAAATAAATAAAAATTAAATAATACCTTATCCTTTTTTTTTAGTTTAACGACGTCCCGTTACCGGTATACGCGCGAGTTATTAACGATGCCGTAAGTATTTATTTACTAATACGTTTATATATCCGTATACGGCTAGTTATACGTTAGAAAAATAAAATGTTATTAACGTAAATTTACTTTTAGTTTATATATAGCTTTAGTCTATCTTTACTTTATAATAAGTCTAAAAGTTATCGTCCGAGACGGGTATAAATAAGAAAGACTCCTCGCGATATTTATACTATCTTTCTTTTTTTTATAATAATAACCTTAACTTTTTGTCTTTTTACTCCCTACAATAACGTAATAACAATAATAACTTTTAGTCTACGATAAGTCGCCGCTATAGTTTCGAAATTAAACGTAAAAACAAGCTTTAGTAAAACGGACGTATTATCTACTTACCCTTACGATAACTAATAGCTATAAAATAATACCTTTCGTAACCCCGGTAGTATAAGTAGTAATATTCTTATATAAGTTCTTCCGTTAACTTTACGACTAGTAAGATATATATCTACGATATACCTACCGTACGGGCAATAATTAAAACGTTATTTATACGTATATACGTTAAAAAAACGGTATTATTTATATCGTCTATAAGTCCGAGGCTAAGCCGTATAAAGTCGTAAATATACGCCGGGTTAACGATAGTACTACGACTAAGTTAACTAATAATAATAAATTTTTACTAAATATAAAAACGTAACGTAAGCTTTTTAAAAAGTTATTAACGATTTCCGTACTAAATAAACGGCCGTTAAAAATAGTAGTAAAAAAGTCGGAAACGCGGCGGAAACTAGTCGCTTCGTAAATTCTTTAGCCTTAATCTTAAATACTTCTACTGTTTTTCGTCGTTATACTAATACGGCGGCCTTTCGTAAAAAAGTCGAAGATACGTCGAACTACGATATTACTACTTTATTATAAAAAGAGAACGTAAATAAGTAAGGCTATAGGTATAAGCTATAGCTTACCTACGAGGATAACTAATTAGTTAGTCAGTTGCCGGTTAGGAGACGACTACGTATCGCCGAGGCGTCGGACACCGTCCGACGTCGACCCGTTATAAGTTAAGGACGAATAAAGACGATTAGTCTAAAAATCGTAGGCTAATTACTAACTAAGAACTAATAAAAGAAAACCTTTTTACGCTACGGCTAGCTATAAGATACGTCGGCTACTAGTCGCCGACTAATTAACTAAAAGTTATATAAAAAACGTAGTTTTTTACTTGCCGGATAAAAGAAGTTCGGTAAGTAAAAGTCTTTATATTTTTTACTTTATACTTTTTATAATTATTTTTTTTTTTTACTACTTTTCGTATATTATTTTTAGTACGGTCGTAGACTTTATTTATTATATTTTTTTTTACTAAAATACTATTTTTACGGTAACTCCGTTTTTTTTTTATATTTTTTTACTTTATATTTTTTATAGGAATTTTAGTTCGGAAATATAACTAAATAACGTAACGATACTACTTCGGAATATACCGTTCGCTTATCGAACGCCGGCCGTACGCCGTCGTTAACTACTACTTCTACTAGCTAGTAAACTATTATTACTTCGGTTTTTTTTAAGCTTTTTTAACAACTTAATATAACCGAAGAATTTTTAGCTATAGCTAACTAGTACCCCGACGTATTTACGAAGTTTATCTAACTAGCCGCCGGTTAACTAAAAGTTTCCCCGATTTAAAAACGAAACTTCTCGAGACTTAACTTTCGTAAGTATTAAGACTTTTTTCGTTAGTCGGTTTTTTTCCGATAAAAAGACGATAAGCTTTCGTTGTATAACTTTTTTCGGCTTAAACTAGACTCGTTTGTTATAGTAGTCGAAGATTAAATCGTTATTATTAATTAAATATACTCGTCGACCGGTCGTACTTTAACTTTCGACGAATTATAAATCGTTTAAGCTACTACTTAATTAACTCTCGAATACGTAGTCGAGTAACGTAATTTTATAACTACCCGTTTATACGATAACGGTACTTTTTTTATTAAATAAAACGATTTTTTTGTTTAAATACGCCGTAAGTATTTAAACGTAAATACGTAAAAACGTCGGTTATAAAAAGAATTTTAGTCGTTAAACTAAAGCTTAATAACGTTATTATAGCTTTATAATATATTTCGTAGTTTATATATCCGTTTTAACTACGATATTTCGTACGATAAAACGGTAAACGACTACGCGTAGTAGTTTTAACGCCGACTAAATATTAAAATACGTAAGTAATATAAAAATCTTACTTTTATCGACTATTTCTTTTTTATTAACGAAGTCGCGAACTATTACTAAAAATATTACGAATAACGCGCGTTTAGTAAAAAACGTACCGACTAGTCGACTAATAAACGCGTACGCGAATTTAACTACTTTTATAAATCGAACGAACGAGACTATAAAAAAAATAAAAAAGATCGTTAGTTTCGTTTTAACTAAAACTTTACGACGGGTAACTATTTTTCCGCCGATAAATCGAAGACTTAGTTTTTAATTTACTTTTACTATAATAAGCTAAAATATTAAAAAAAATAATATTACTAAAAATACTTTTATTTTTATAATTTACGCGTTATTAACGACGTAACGTATACGTAAAACTCGGACGACGATAAGTCGAATAGTAGCCGTTTTATAACCGACGATAAAACGGAAAACTAAAATAGTTAAAAGATAAAACTTTTTTTTTACTAATTAACTTCGTCGAATTAATATAAAGTTAAAAGAATATATCTTAGAAATATACTACTACCGGCTACGTCGTTTCGACTACTAGCCGAAACGTCCCCGCTCGTTATTTTTTAAATACGGAAGTAGACGTTAATATAGTCTTTAATACTTTCGCTAAAAAACACAACTTTTAAGTATATTACCGACTAACGCCCGTTTTTATAGCGACTAGTAGTCGACGTATTAAGTCCGACAAAATATACTCGATAAAACTTCGGCTTAAAGATACTATTAGACTAATTAAGTAAATTAATACTATGTTTATTAACGTTTACCGGTCGCCGACCGAAACGCTTATTATTTTAAGTTTAAAAAATATAAACTACTTTAGTATTAATATTAATACTTAAAATCCTTCGTAAAGATTTTTTTACTTAATACGAAAACTTACTACTAAGTTCCGTCGGCGATTACTCGCCGGCGAGACGTTAAATATCGTTTATATTAGTAATATTTAACTAAAAGAAAACGAGCTAAATATCCCGGTAGTCGACGGAAATAAAACGGAAGATTTATTAATAGCCGATAAACTACCGATAGAAATTAAATTTTTCGTAGACGTATTCGATGCTTTAGTAGCTAAAAAAGTTTTAGTTTTTAAAGCTACGACTTACGTTATAAAGCTAACTAAAAGTTCGAAACTATTTTTCGGACCGGTCTATTATTTATCGCCGGTATAACAAACTGTTTTTTAAGACTACTTAAAAAAAAAATTAGAAAATAGCCGTATTCGTTTTAATACGAGCCCCGTAAAATCACTAATTTTATTTATCCTTAAACGAAATAGTAGTTTTCGTTTTTACGTCGACTACCGAACGTTAAATAAAATTACGGTTAAAAATAAGTATCCGTTACCGTTAATTAATAAAATACTAGGTATTTTATAAAAAGCTAAATTTATATCTAAAGTCGACTTTTCCGAAACGTATTATCGTATCTATATCGTTTTTAACGATAAGTAGAAAACCGTTTTTCGAATAAAATATAGTTTGTTTAAATATATAGTAATATTTTTTAAGCTTACTAATACTTTAACGACTTTTTAGTCGTATATATAAAAAGTTTTTTCGGGACTAATCGACTCGTATTATATAATATATATAAACGATATTTTAATCTATTTTCGTATACGCGAAAAATATACGACGTATTTACGACAAGTATTCGAATACTTTCGGGAATATAAGTTATATACTAAATACTCGAAGTACGAATTTTTTAAAAAAAAAGTTATTTTTTTAAGATTTATTATAAGAAAAAACGGTATCCGTATAAATCCGAGCCGTATTAAGTTTATCGCCGAATAGCCGACTTTTAAAAACGTTAAAGATATATAGTCTTTCTTCGGGTTTACGAATTTTTATCGGCGTTTTATCGTTAAGTATTCGTAAGTAGTTCGTTTATTTATAAATCTTACTAAGACGGTAACTAGTTTTTTTTTTTTCTAGTTTACGGATATAACTACTACTTTTAAGTTACTTAAGTAAGCTTTTTAATAAACGTTTATTCTATAATACTTTAACGTAAGGTTACCGACTCGTATCGAAACTAATATTTTTAATAAAACAATAGCCGGTATTTTAATATAGTAATATAATAATAACTAATAATACCTAGTAGCGTTTTATTCCCGAAAGCTTTCCGACCGTAAAACGAAGTAAAGCATAAAACAATAAAAGTTATTAGCTATTATTGAAAGTCTCGAATATTAGTAATACTTTTTTAATAAAATGTTTAATAAAGTATTAGTCTTAACGGACTACTAAACTTTTAAAAGTATCGTTAACGCGCCGCCGAAAAATCTTAAAAGACGACTTACTCGTTACGTTTTTCGCTTAATTTTATACGATATCGATATTTAATATCGTTTTAGTATAATTAATACCGCCGATATAATTTCGCGGCGGTCGGACTTTATAAAAAGTAACGTTTTTTATTACGACGTTTTTTCCGTACTAAAAGCTACTTTATCGTTCGCCGATATTACTCCGACTTAAAAAAGTCGTAACTCCGAAAAGGAAGTAAAAGCCGACGACGGCTTTTAGACTACGTTTATCGACGTAATTACTTCGTTTAGTACTCGCCGACGAAACGTAAGATTTTCTTTCGACTTATAATTTAGTTTTTTTCGACTAAAAAAACTTATTTTACTTAAAGTCGAGGCAATTAAGTTACGTTTTACCCGTAAAAAAAAAAAATCGTAGATAATTCGGAATAACGTCGAAAAATAAGTACCGTAAAGCTTAATAAATTCCGTTATAAAAAAAACCCGAATCTTAAATTATCTTTTGTTTTTAGGTTCGATAGTAATAAAAGTACTATCCGACGAGACGGCGAATAACGAAGAATTTTTAAGCTTATTAAGAGAATTTATTATATTTTTTTAACGTTTCGATATAGACTATATATCGCGTGTAACTAGTATTCGTTCGACCGGATTAAAAAAAAAATATAACATCGATAGTTAAAATTTATTGTTTTTTTATAAACGTATCGTCGTATTACCGTATACGGAATTCCGTTACGTTTTTATTATACTTTACTACGATAATAAACGAGTAAGCTATTTAAGCTATACGCGTAGTAAAAAACTATTAACGCGAAAGTTTTATTAGGCTAACTTATCGCAAAATATTTATCGGTATATCGTAAGTTACCCGATATACTAAAGCGTTAAAATCTCCCGTTATAAACCGTTTAGCTTTTTAGTTTTACTGCCCCGTTTTAAATACCCTTTTTAAAAAATTAGTATAAACTTTATTACCGGTTTATCGTTTAACGTTCGTTAAAACGGCGCCGAATGTAATATAATTTTAGTTATTATAGATAAATATACTAAGTATATTACTTATATTCCTACTTAAAAAACTATTAATACTCCGGAACTAACTCGACTAGTCTACGAGTATATCGAGATAAAGTTCGAAACTTTAGTAAAAATCGTATTAAATAAAAACTATCTTATTACTAGTAGTTTTTAACGAGAGCTTAATAAAATTCGCGGTACGGCTTTACGTTTATTTACCGCCTACTATCCGTAAACGGACGATTAAACCGAGAGAGTATACTAATTATTAAAAAAATATTTCCGTAGCTATTATACGGTAGATTTTTAATAATAGTCGAGAATATTACCGGACGCCGTTTATTCGTTTAATAATTAAAAGTACGTTACTATTAGTACCTCGCCGTTTAAAACTTTATATAAATATTACTTACGTTTATTATAATAAGCTATTACAAACGAAAATAAGTTAAAAGTATAAAAAGTAACGGAGAAGCTTCGCCGATTAAAACTCGTTCGGTTGTAGATAAAAGAATATTAAAATAACTAAGTTGCGGTATAAAAAAAGTACTATAATAAACGTTATATATATATAAAGTTTTCTTTTAGCTAAATTATTAGCTTTTCGACGAAAAACTTCCGATTCGTTAACGGACGGAAAACGAGTCTTACTTTTATTCGTATTAAAATTATAAAAAAAGTTAAGGCTTAAGCTTATAAAGTCGCGTTACCGATAAAATACTTTAAGATTTATAATATATTTTTAGTTTTTATATTAAAGCCGTAAATAAATCGTAGTACGGTCGCCGAGTAAGCTTTTATACCGATACTAGATTTTATTAATAAAAACGAAAAGTAAAAAGTAAAAAATATTATTAGCTACCGCGGCGACGGGTCGGCGACTTAGTTTTTAGTAAAATAAATAAAATAGCTAGCCGAGTATAATACTTAAGAGCTAAAAGCTAATTTAACTAATACGTTAAGCCTTTTAAATAAATATCTATAGAAAACTTAACGTCGTTATAAAAAATAGTCCGAGTATTCGCCGACCGATTAACGTATACGGTTAGATCTTATAATTTTAAATTTACGTTTATTTTATTACTCGTTTATACCTATTAAAAATAAAAACATAACTTAACGCGAAGTACGTTTATCGCGCGACTAGTCGCCGATAAAAGAAATAAAAACACCCGTGTAATAAGTTTATTTTTCTTTATTACCGCCCCGAAAATCCGTCGGAGCTTAGTCGTATCGCGACTTATTATTTCACCTTTTTAGCTAGAAGACTTTAACTAAGACGGGCAGTCCGTTTACCGGCGGCTTTAAGAACGGTAAGTAAAAAGAACTAGACTTTAACGGGGTTTTTAACTAAGTAGTCGAATATAACGCGTACCCGGGCGTTATCGGTCGCGTTTAAATCGGCGTTAAAAGTACCGTCTTTAAAAGACATTTTAATACGCCGAACTTAAGCCGAATTAGCCTTACTTACGGCGTCGTCTTAAAAAAATAATTAGTAGTCGTAATACCGTCGAAAACTAGTCGTAACTTACTATAAAGAAAAAAGCTTAGCCTAAAGTAGTCTACTTTACGGAAATATCGGCGACGGAAATAATTTTCGTCTCGTTTAGTAGTAGACGGAGTTTCGTTCGGTAAACGTCTTTTTTAGTATAAACGTAGTCGGTAATTTTTAAGCTTACGAAAGTATTAAAACGCGTTAGTTTATTACTTATTTTAATACTTTAAAATAAAGTAGTAATATCGTAGTCCGACGTATTTTCGACTTTTTTACGAAAGGCCGCCGTATTAGTATAACGACGAAAAATAATAGAAATATTTAAAATTAAAGCTAGCGAATTCGTAAAGCGATTAGCTTCTATAACATTTCCGACTTTACCGTTACTATCCTTAACGGCCGCTTACTTAGTACGGAAATCGTTAATAGCTTTCTAAAAAACTTACGTTACGTTTTTATACTTAGTAGGAATTTATTATTATTAGTTAATTTAGTCGTAATATTATCGTTAACCCGGCGTATACTTACGACTTTATACGGCTTAGCTTCGGACTTATAAGCGATGTAAGTAGTACCGTTTTTTTAACGTATATACGTATAGGCAACGTTTTAATTATTACTTATACGGTAAATATATCGTAGATATATATCCTACTAGTCGTAAAGTTAACGGAAAAACTTATATAAAAATATTACTACTTATACTACCGAGGTTACGAAAAGTATTACCTTATAGCTATTAGTTATCGTAAAAGTACGTAAATAATACGTCCGTTTTACTAAAACTTACTTCTACGCTTAATTTCGAAACTATAACGGCGACTTATCGTAGACTAGATTTATTATTATTATTACGTTATTATAAAAAGTAAAAAAACAAAAAGTTAAAGTTGTTATTATAAGAAAAAAAAAATAGCATAAATATCGCGAGGAGTCCCTTTTATTTATACCCGTCCCGGACGATAACTTTTAGACTCGTTATAAAGTAAAAATAGACTAAAACTACACATAAACTAAAAGTAAATTTACGCTAATAGTATCTTATTTTTTTAACGTATAACTAACCGTATACGGACATATAAACGTATTAATAAATAAATACCCACGGCATCGCTAATAACTCGCGCGTACACCGGTAACGGGACGTCGCTAAACTAAAAAAAAAAAATAAGGTACTGTTTAATTTTTGTTTACTTTTTTATTACTAATATATTACTAAAATACTAAAAGTAGTTATAAAACTTTAACTTTTTAAAAGAAAGATATCTAACGGTTAAAACCGTGTCGTAGAATAAACGTAATACCGCCGCCGATACGACTTAGTTTTTTTTATAAGAATTATACAAACTTTTGTATTATACTAATTCTTTAGTTTTACCGAATACGGAAGAAAAATTTTTATTATAAAGTCGTATATTAATTTTTTTACTATCGTAGATTTGTCGGATATATTTTTAAAGTTCTTTAACGAAAGAAATAAAGATATAAAAAATCGTTATATATCGATACTAGTAGTCGACTTATCGCCGACTTACGTCTAAGTTAAAATAAATCTATTTTAAAAGTATAAGTTTTTCTACTTTAAAAGGTTTTTTTTATTACTTGTATAAATCTTTAATAAAAAACGAAGTTTCCGTTACGGGGTAATAACTTAAAGACTTTTAGATCGACGAAAAATCGACGACGAGTCGGACCGCCGACTCGTTACTTTAAGTAAGTAATCCCGAGACGGTATTATTAAAAAAAAAGGATAATGTAAGAAAAAAACGTAAATAAATAAAGCTATAAGTATAAGCTATAGCTTACCTACGAAAATAACTAATTAGTTAGTTAGTTACCGGCTAAAAAACGACTACGCATCGCCGAAGCGTCGGATACCGTCCGACGTCGACCCGTTATAAGCTAAAGACGAACAAAAACGATTAGTCTAAAGATCGTAGGCTAATTATTAGCTGGGAATTAACAAAAAAAAACCTTTTTACGCTACGGCTAGCTACGGGATACGTCGGCTACTAGTCGCCGACTAATTAACTAAAAGTTATATAAAGAACGTAGTTTCTTACTTACCGGACAAAAAAAGTTCGGTAAATAAAAGTCTTCATACTTTCTACCTTATACCTTTTGCAATCATCTTTCTTTTCTACTACTTTTCGTATACTATTTTTAGTACGGTCGTAGACTTTATTTATTATATCTTTTTTTACTAAGATACTATTTTTACGGTAACTTCGTTTCTTTTTTACATTTATCTTAAGGTATTAAGATAAGTAATAAACTAGCGCGTTTTAATACTTTCGTAAGCTTAAAAATCGCCGACTACGTTTATACTAAAAAAGACGCCTACCGAACGGAGCTCCGTTTACTATTAGACGAAACGAGAATTATTTCCGTCGCCGATATTTCCGTAAAATAAACTACTTTAGGCTAAGCCTTTTTTCTTATAGTAAGTTACGACCGGTTTTCGACGGTATTACGACTATTAACTATTTTTTTAAGACGACGCCGTAAGTAAAGCTAATTCGGCCTAAGTTCGGCGTATTAAGGTGTTTTTTAAAGACGGTACTTTTAACGCCGATCTAAACGCGACCGATAGCGCCCGGGTACGCGTTATATTCGACTACTTAGTTAAAAACCCCGTTAAAGTCCGGTTTTTTTTATCTACCGTTCTTAAAACCGCCGGTAAACGGACTACCCGTTTTAGTTAAAGTCTTTTAGTTAAAAAAGTAAAATAGTAAGTCGCGATACGACTAAACTCCGACGGATTTCCGAAGCGGTAATAAAGAAAAGTAAACTTATTATATAAGTATTTTTATTTTTTTTATCGGCGACTAGTCGCGCGACGAACGTACTTCGCGTTAAGTTATATTTTTGTTTTTTTAATAAGTATAAACGAATAATAAAATAAACGTAAATTTAAAATTATAAAATTTAACCGCGTACGTCAATCGGTCGGCGAATACTCGGACTATTTCTTATAACGACGTTAAGTTTTTTGTAAATACTTATTTAAAAAGCTTGACGTATTAGTTAGATTAACTTTTAGCTTTTAAGTATTATATTCGGCTAGCTATTTTATTTATTTTACTAGAAACTAAGTCGCCGACCCGTCGCCGCGGTAGTTAATAATATTTTCTACTTCTTACTTTTCGTTTTTATTAATAAGATTTAACATCGGTATAAAAGCTTACTCGGCGACCGTACTACGATTTGTCTACGGCTTTAATATAAAAACTAAGAATATATTATAAATCTTAAAATATTTTATTAGTAACGCGACTTTATAAGCTTAGGCTTTAACTTTCCTTATAATTTTAATACGAATAAAAGTAAGACTCGTTTTCCGTCCGTTAACGAATCGAAAGTTTTTCGTCGAAAGGCTAATAATTTAGCTAAAAAAAAACTTTATATATATATAACGTTTATTATAATACTTCTTTTACACCGTAATTTAATTATCTTAATATTCTTTTATTTATAACCGAACGAATCTTAGTCGGCGAAGCTTTTCCGTTACTCTTTATACTTTTAACTTATTCTCGTTTATAATAGCCTATTATAATAAGCGTAAGTAATATCTATATAAAGCTTTAAACAACGAGGTACTAATAATAACGTACCTCCGATTATTAAATAAATAAACGGCGTCCGGTAATACTTTCGACTATTATTAAAGATTTACCGTATAATAACTACAAAAATATTTCTTTAATAATTAGTATATTCTTTCGGTCTAACCGTCCGTTTATAAGTAGTAAACGGTAAATAAACGTAAAGCCGTACCGCGAATCTTATTAAACTTTCGTTAAAAACTACTAGTAATAAGATAGTCTTTATTTAATACGATTTTTACTAAAGTTCCGAACTTTATTTCGATATATTTATAGACTAGTCGGGCTAACTCCGAAGTATTAATAGTCTTTTAAGTAGGAATATAAGTAATATATTTAATATATTTATCTACGATAACTAAAATTATATTACATTCGGCGCCGTTTTAACGAACGTTAAGCGATAAGCCGGTAATAAAGTTTATACTAATTTCTTAAAAAAAATACTTAAAACGGGGCAATAAAACTAAAAAGCTAAACGGCTTATAACGGAAGACTTTAACGCTTTAATATATCGAGTAACTTACGATATACCGACGAATATCTTACGATAAGTTAGCTTAATAAAACTTTCGCGTTAATAGTTTTTTACTACGCGTATAACCTAAATAACTTACTCGTTTATTATCGTAGTAAAGTATAATAAAAACGTAACGGAATTCCGTATATAGTAATACGACGACGCGTCTACGAAAAAACAATAAATCTTAGCTATCGATGTTATATCTTTTTTTTAATCCGGTCGAACGAATACTAGTTATACGCGATACATAGTTTATATCGAAACGTTAAAAAAATATAATAAATTCTTTTAACGAGCTTAAAGACTTTTCGTTATTCGCCGTCTCGTCGGATAATATTTTTATTACTATCGGACTTAAAAACAAAAAATAATCTAAAATTTAAGTTTCTTTTATAACGGAATTTACTAGGCTTTACGGTACTTATTTTTCGACGTTATTCCGAACTATCTACGATTTTTTTTTTTTACGGGTAGAACGTAACTTAATTACTTCGACTTTAAGTAAAATAAGTTTTTTTAATCGAAAAAAACTAAATTATAAGTTAAAAGAAAATCTTACGTTTCGTCGGCGAGTATTAAACGAAATAATTACGTCGATAAACGTAGTCCGAAAGCCGTCGTCGGTTCCTATTTCTTTTTTAAAGTTACGACCTTTTTAAGTTAAAGTAATATCGGCGAATAAATATATTAACGACCCAAAAAGTCTCGCATCGAAATCGTCGCTACATCGCAGCGACGAAGCAAATCTATTAAACAAACATCAGAATCGAAATCGCAACACTCGAAAGTATAGCTTACGGCCGTAACGGCTACGCGCGCCTAGCGCGCGGTCGTAGTGGTAGGCAAATCGTTACCCGCGATACCTCGTAGCGACTACGCGACGAAAATACCTAACCTTTAACAACTAACTTAATAGCCGAATTTAAATACGCGACGTTTATTAAAACTATCGAAACTAAAATACTTTATCTACTCGAAACGATCTTTAATAAAATAAACGTTACCGTAGCCGTCGCGAGAACGATACTAAACCGTATCGTCGGCGATAAGAAATAAAATATTACGACTACCGACATCGTTACGATAGTTAAAATATATATCTCGACGCTTTTTTTTTCTTTTTTTTATACGACGACTTAATTTTTTTCGTACGTTTAAGTAACTACTAGACTTTTTAGTTTAGTCTTTAAAAAAGTAAAAAATAAATTCGAAATTACTATAAACTACCGTAACGTACCCGATACGATTAAGTAACGAAGATACGAAGAAACAATTAAAGTTATCTCGAAAGCTATAAACGATAGAAGTAGCGACTTTTAAGGCGTACGTAAACTACTTAACGGCGACGTCGTAGTCTAATTTAAATCGTTAGTCGGACTTATTTACGACGGAAGTTTCAACTAAATAAAAAAAGCTTTTAAAGTAAACGTTAAACCGTACTAAAAATCTTATACCGTTATCGCGAAAAGTATCTTTAATCGAATTTTTAACGAAGCCGCTAAAGACAAAAATAAAGATATTAAAGAATATATCCTTTTTTTACTTAATACTAATACTATTAAAACACGTAGCTTAACTACTAACTAACTAACGATACGAGTAAATAATAAAAACGAAGCGAACTTATTATATTATAAAAGCTTAAATATCTATAAAATTATTTACGACTACGAACTATACGATACCGTTACTAAAGTAACTAAGTACTTCCGTTACTAAAGCTACGGTTATATAACGAAGTACTACGCGAAGCCTACGAAATATAAAAACTACGTAGCCGTAAGGTATATAAATAACGAATACCTAACTAAAAAAAACCGAAATACTTATTACTACGTTAACTACGAAAACAACTACTAAGCCTAAAACTTAATATACCTAATTACGCGAACCTACTACGATAACGTTACGGCCGCGTATCGAGCCCGCCCGTTTTACTTCGAAGTTAATAAGTCTTTTTTTTTAATATTAATAAACGTACTTATTTTAATAACGATAATTTTTATAGCTTCGACTACGGCTAAACGTAGATATCTTTAAAACCCCGCCGCGGTACCGTTTAAACGACGAAAAAAACTACCGAATACTACTTTTTAAACCGTAAATAACTACTCTATCGTTAGTTTTATCGTCTCGTTTTAACCTAACAACGAAGTCGTTATAACGTAAAACACGCGTAACGAAAACAAACCTTTAATAATAAAATCTACCGATAAAAAACTTACTACTAACGAATATTAGATATCGTATAATAGAATACTTAAAAAAATAAAAATAACGTAGCGACTACGTTACTTTATAATATAAAACCCGATATTATTACGAACTAAAAACCGGGCCGTAAATAATTTAATAAACTTTAGATAACTAGTAACTCGAAATATTACGTTATCTACTATAATAACAACGTAGTAATCTACTTATATAAACGTTAAAAGATCGTAGCGTAGTTTTAAACGGGAAGTTACAACTAATATAGTATTACTTTTAAACTTAAAAATTAATATATAATAGTATAGTTAATATACTTTTTAAATCCGTTACTACCGAATTAAAATAACTTTTTTACCGAAGTCGTAACGGAGTAATAACGAAGCTATACTAATATTATACTAAAAGACTTTAATATATACTACTTTATCTAAGATATATATTACCGTACTTTTTTAAATATAGATATTTTTTTTAACTTTATATATACTTTTAACTTTATACTAACTACTTTTTTCGGTACCTTAACTAAATAAAAATACAACTAAAAAAACTTAACTATCGACTTCTACTAATATTCGGCGCGAATATACGTCGAGTACGCCGATACTATAAAATAAATAAAGTCGGACTATAACGTTTTCCGGTTTTAACTTTATACTAAGCCCCCGAAACCCGTAGCCTTTTTAAAATAAAACTAACGTATTCTCGACAAAAAACTCGTCAAAAAGTTAGCGGCGGATACGCCGCGGTTCCGCCGTAACGTAGCCTTAAGTTTATAAGTTTTAAACGAGTACGTCGATATACTTACTATATTCTTTATAAACACAGCTAACGCGATAACTAAAACGAAAAAACTTTTACTCGGTAAAACGGTAGCGTAGTAAACTATAGAAGTAATAAAAGTATCGCGGCGATACCGCGAAATATACCGGCGATAATATCTAACCCGGATAAAACTCGACTAAGAAATATACGCCGAAACGAAAAAAAGCTAAAAAAAAACTAATAATACGTACGAAAACGACGTTATAACGCGAGATAATCGTAGAAATAACTACGAATACTTCGTTCTTTTAGTAGATTAAAAAGTAAGCGAGAATTAAAAGCTATAAGCTACTAAATAACACTAAACTACCTTTTTTACGAAAAAATAACGATAACCTAACGATAACTTACGAAAATAAAACAACTACGCTTACCTAAAGATTCTTTTTATTACCCCCGGTAAACTTATCCGATATTTTAACGATATAGCCCGACGTCGAGGTAGTCGTAGTCGACTAATATATAAATCGTTTAAAAGTCGCTAATATATTTAAATAACTCTCGTCTTAAAAAATACTAAAAGATAACTACTTCTCGGTAAGCTTTTTTAAAACTATCGGCGAACTACTTTAAGATACGTTTATAGACATTACGTAAATAAATATAAATATCGTATACTACCCGTAACGGTTCTATACCGTACTAGTAGTCGTTTTACTAAAACTAAAAAAATCGACACAATAAAAATAAAAAATAAAAACATACCGCCCGATCTTTTTTTTTAAAACGTTAAAAAAAATAGTCGAAACGATTATAAGTTAAAAAGTTACGTCGACTACGGAACGATACCGTATACTACCCGTAAGACAAATAAATAATAAAACGTATAAGTTAACGGAATTAACCGGCATCGTTTTAAAAAACATCGTCGAAATAACGGCGTCGAAAAACGCGAAAACATTTTTCCTATAACTAGATATAAACGGAATATTCGATATAATTAACTACGAACGTTTACTTTATATACTTTACTTCTCCCGATACCTAGTATAAATTACGTCTTAAGTACGTAGCTTCTTATTAAAAAAAACAACGCGACTACGATTCGACGGCGAAAAATCAAACTATATACCGATTACAACAAAAGTACTATAAAAATCAGCCTTTTCTTTAATTTTTTTCGTTTTATATATATCTATATTATACTACGACCTTATAACGTACTCGAATATAACTACTATCGGCTTCGCCGACGATACGAATATAGTAACCGTTAGCGATAACATTTAAAAAAACTATAAAAACTTAGTAGTAACGTAAAATACGTACGAACGATAAACTAAAAGATATAAAATAAAATTCGTACCCGAGAAAAACGAACTAATATACTTTACCCGTAGTTATACCGTAAATACTACGCCGATATACCTTAACGGTAATATAGTTATACCGGTCGAATTAATACGATTTTTTAAATTTTAAATCGATAGAAAACTAGTATAACAAAAGTACGCTAAAAAAGTCAAAAGTAAAATAACAATATAAATATTCGCCTTTACGAGACTCGTAACGTTAACGTAAAGATATAATATATATACCGTACGGAAACTTTACCTCGTATATATTAAAACGGTAATAAAGTATAAAACGCCGGTCTAAAACGATCCTTTAAAACCGATCTTTTATAAAATATATAAAGTTATAGCCGATATTTAAAAAACGGCCCTTAAGATAATAACCGGAAGATATAAGTCTACGCCGCTACGTTTCTTCGAACTCGAAACGAAAGTCCCGCTAGTTTATATTTTTATACGTAAAAAAACGGCCGACTTTTATAAAACAAATAAAATCTACTAATTATACCTAAAACAACTTTAACACGATATAATAACCCGTATTTAATTAATCCGTAACCCGATATACCCGCGGCGAACCCGTACCGGACCTTTTACGATCTCTAAAAGATTCTTATAGGTAGAATCATAGCATAAAAACAAAAACGCATCTAAATCAAAAGTTATAAAATAAAGCCGCGAACTCGCCGAATACCCGAAAAAATACCGTAACTTTTACGTCTAAACCGATAAACCCGACTATAAGCTACTATTAGAAAAATATTAAAAGATAGTAAAACACGAGAGTAATATTTTAATATAAACACGTACAAAATATATCGGCCTCCGAAACTATTTTTTTAACCGTAACGTACCCGACGCGAATACGCCGAAATATAACTACAACTAATAAAAAAATATTTACTATATTTTAGTATAATACTTATATATAAAATCGTAACGTTAAATCTTTTATAGCCGAGTTACCCGCCCGTTACGGAGTCGCCGCGACTTTACCGCGGCTTTAGAAAACCCCGACGACGTTTTATAAATCTTACGTTAAATTTTAAAAAGAAACTAGCTACTATATTATAAATTAGTACAACTATTAAATAAAAAAAACACGATAAACTACGTCCCGATAACGAGATTAATCACCCCGATAAATTAACTTTTAACCTCGTAAAAAATAACTAACGAATACGTAACGATAACGATACGTATAAAATAAATTACTTTTCGTCGTTATTTTTTATACTATCTTTAACACTTTTATTATTAACCTTACTTTTACTTTCTTCTTTTACGTTAGTCGTTATACTAATACTACCCGACTCGACGGTATCGCTTATCTTAATATCTATAACTTCGTTAATAACCGCGTTACGGTCGTTACAAGTACGCGTAAAAATATCTATAGTATTAATAATACGGCCGAAATTAGTTATAATACGGCCCGTATTAACGGTATTACGAGCGACCTCGAAGAAAATAACGGAAAACACCTCCAGCTACTAACGATAATAATTAAAAAAAAAATTACCGAAAAACCCCGTAACGTTAACGTTACTACTACGGCTACGAAGCCGAAGCGCGCCCCCGTTAACGACGTTAACGGTTAAAACTTACTAATAAGTAGGCTAAATAGCTAAAATATCCGCGACGGGGACCGTACCCGTTAGCTAATTACGATAAGCCTAAATAAAGTCTTTTACTTTCGTACGAGTAGTATAGTTTAACTAAATTAAGTTAACCGTAACGACTTCGTACCGACAATAGTAAAAACTAATTACTTAAGAGTAAGTATACTTAAAATTAATATAACGGTAGTATTTAATACTTTTACTAACTTACGTATAGTAGTTAAATATACGCCCGTTACGAAAAATATACGTTTTATAAATAGTTTAAACTTTTACTACGTACGCACTTATAACGCGGATATAATAAAAACAATACAAAACAAAAGTACGGATTATACCGCGCGGTACGCGCGGCTTAATAACAGAAACGCTACCGACAAAAAAAAAAACGCCGGGAAAACTACTACTAACGACGATAATAAAAGTATTAGCCGAAGCTACGGCGGGGTCGTTACTACCGATAACGACAACGCTAGAACCGTTAAACGAGTTAAAAAAAATAAAAATAGACATAATATCGGAGAAAAAAAAAAATAAAACTAAAAAAAACAACGAAAAAAAAAAAAAAAAACGGCGAGGTAGATTAAAACGCGGCGAAGAAAAAAATCGGCAGTAAAAACGGTCGAAAAAAAAAAAAAAAAAAAAAAAAAAAAAAAAATTTTAAAGAAAAAGGGGGGGGACTAACGTTTAAAAAACCCGAAAAAAATATAATGTTACAAACACGTTATAAAAT